>CM064866.1:64558888-65158888 GCA_032719365.1 Prinsepia uniflora
CCTCAATCATCATCAACTATCACGAATCTCCCCCCAACCGTCATCAACCACCTCGAACCTCCATCAATTATCATCAACTGCCACTAATCTCCCTTAATTTCCATCAACCTCCATTAACCGCCCTCAACCCTCATCTGACATGACCTGCCCCAAATCTCTCGGGATTAGCATGGGACGTGCCTGCTCCCGTCTGACACGAAGTGTCAAACCAGGGATATTTCCGTCCTTTGCCCAACCAGGGCTATCAGAGTGCGCCAGGATTCGAAGGAGGAATGTGAATGTCTCGTCTCTGCTACAGCCGCATTCGCGATCAACCTGAAGGGCATTCAAAACATAAAAGCTGTGAGTGGACAAAACAATTATTTTATAAAAAAATTTCACAAAAGACCTTTATGCCCTTCATTAAAAACATATGCTTGCATTCAAAAACCATTTCTAGGGTTTATGCTGGTTCCCATAAACCGTCATGAACCATCAAACCATTTGGGCCTTGGCCCGAAATCAGTCAAACAACACATGGGACCTCCGCCCAAACCAAAACACGCGGGAACTCGTCCCAAAACCATCTCATATGGGTCTCAGCCCAAAACCAATACGCGTGAGTCTCAGCCCAACGCCATCTCAGTGAAAACTCATACACATATACATATATACATATATAACCCATCCTAGGTACTTCCGGAAAAGATGCCAACTCGAGGCACACAGCTCCTAGGGAACACATCCCCGATATAGTCACGATGTCTCTATATATATAAGTATGCATACTACTCGGGGTCTCACTCCGAGTCTTCTCCCAGGAATTCTCCATCTGGGAGGCTCATCTTCGGACCTAGTCCGATCATCTCTCCGGAATCTGGTCCGGGACCACATCATAATGCCCACTCCTGGAACGGGATCCCTATGGGGATACCCACTCTGGTCTGTGGATCGTGACTCTCTAGGTCGACATCTGGAGGAGACCGATCAACAATCTCGTAAGGAGGGTATATACATACCAGTATACAAAACCATAAAACGGGACTCACGCTAGATAACACAAAGGAAATAGGCCTCCAACCCAAACATAGGACTCAACAGGGCCTCTAGCCCGATTTCACAATAACTCGGCATCGAGCCCGAACTTGTAAATCAACGGGGCATATAGCCCAATATCTCAGGGTCAGTCACAATTCCGATCATAGAAATGCGTGCAACCATCAATCCACGACCGCTCTCAATCCTGGTATGTCGCTGTGAACACATCACTGCCGCGACCATCTCGTGACCATGGTGCACACGTCGCCGATCGATCCTCTAAACCGTCAGCAGTCCAAAGTCGAGCCTCCAGTGGCCGCTCGACAATGGGACGTGCATCGTGACCTCTCCGAAAGGAACACATCCTAATCCGGAGGCGAGCGTCACGTCGTCCGTCGCAGTGCACACAGCACCCATCACGACCACGACTCAGACCCGTAGGTCATCAATAGGGTCTCATGCTTGAGTTAAAACCAAATCCAAATGGATCTCATGCCCGGTTTTACCTTTTCAAAACCACTTCATGAAAACCGAAAGTGTAAGCGCGTATAAGTACGTATAAAACCCGAAAACCTTGAAGTATGTGCCCATACGTAAACACACACCAAAATGCACTCAAGGCATCTCAAAACACATATTAAAACACATATAAAACATTTATGCATGCATCGATTTCAGAAAGGGAGTCCACTCACAGACCGTCCGTGCTGCCGCCTCGATACGTGTGCAATACGGCTCTCCCGGGTCAATCATCATCTCCGAGACTTCCAAACCTGTCCAAATCACTTTAGAGGGTTACTAACTACTTAATTAACTCCGCACTAAAACCCGATAATTTTCCAGGATTTTTAACTATTTTTAAACGCGAACCTAAACCTCCGGACAGCCCGAACTATATCGAAACGATGTCCGATTAACACGAAAATAATCCCAAAATGTTCGTTACATCGAATAGATGATTTCACATGTTGGAACCTCCCTCAGATTCCTCATCACGCGTAGTCACACGCCCTAGAATGTCCCTGTGCGTGGGCCTCACGCGCCCATGCACAATACTTCGTCTTCAACCTCTGGCCGGTTCAGACCGGCCGGTTCGGTTCAGGTCCTGTAACTGGACCGGCGTGACAGGTCCAGGCCTATATTTTCCATATTTTTCATCCAATTTTCCCCTTTTCAATTCCATCCTTCCTAATTTGATTCTAGGAACCTAAATCTATCAATCAAAACTCCTAAAACCCAAGAAATCCAACCGGTCCAATTATCCTCCACGGTTTAGTTTTTCTAAAGTTTTCCCAGGGGTTTCTCAACCTCCAACCACCCTCAAAATCATTCTAACATGACCCTAGCAACCTATTTAACTCATTAAAACCACCCAAAACGGCCCATAATGATTGAAATCGAAAAATGGAGAAATCAGTTAAAACCGATACCTTGGGTTTGAGGTGTCCTCCGCCGTCCACGACGGCGCTTCCTTGGCCGGTCACCACCTCCATCTGGTCCTCACTTCATCCTCTTAGGTCTCACAAATGTTCAAAGGGTCAAGGTTTTGGATTGGATTGGAAATGGTTGATCGGTTTGGGTTTGGGAAATGAAGAAAATGATCGATGAAAGGGGGATAGGATATGCATGAAGGAAAAATGATGAGGAATGGATGAATGACACTTGTAAAATGTGGGCCTGAGAAAAATCTAGGGCCCACTAAATTCCAAAAAGGCTTCCGTCTCGTAAAATGTGCAATAGTATGTTCGAACTTCCGTGAGCCGTAACTTCTCCGTCGAACATCCGAATTTGACGTGCCGCCTGTCTACGGATTTGTATCGTCCCGATCTACATAACGGTCTTTGGCCCTCGGACATCTGACCTCCCAGGTCAAAAGTCAACTATTGGCCCCTATTCACCCAAATTACTAAAATGCCCCGATCTTCCGATCGTCACAACTTCCTCCACAGATGTCGGAATCGAACGTGTGACATGTCTATGAACTCGTAACGTCACAAACTACGTCAAAGTCATCGGCCAACGTCCATTTGACCGTCCGAATGAAAAGTCAACGTTTTGCCCATTCTAGGGGCAAAATCGTCATTTTGCCCTGAACGTCCGCTAATCCTCGTCAAATCCCTGATTAGTCTCTGATTAGCGAGGCTAATCCGTCATTAATTCTAAATTAATACCGCTAATTTGGGATGGGTCGTTACATCATCAACCGCCACAAACCACCCTACTATCATTACAAGTTTTCTAGTTTCTGATTGCAATTGTTTTTGTGAATTATATGTTTTGATTTTGCATGAGGCCAAATTAAGCATTAGCTTCATTCTTTATATGAATCAAATTCAAAATCACTCATTCTGACGTGACCCGTCCCCGAAGGACATCGACAACCGTGTCCGATTCTGCTCCAGAAGACAAGTCAACTGAAGTCCCGAAATTACCCTCAGCACTTGCCAAACAAGGGATAATCGAACATGTGCCCAAGAATGCCTCCACCTCCCAATCAGCCTCGATTGTCGCGCCACAAACTGGAGGGTCAATAAAACATAAAAGGTGTGAGTGGACGAAAATAAATCAGTTTATAAAACATGTTACAAAAAAGACATTTCTACCCTCCACGTAAAACCAATGCATGCATTCGAAAATCATTTCATAATCCATTTCATTTCCAATATAAGAAAACCGTGTATGAAAACAAAAATCATTTCCTTTTCTAAAACCTCGGGTCTTAGCCCGAAACCATAAATATAGGGCCTCGGTCCAAAATCATGAATCAAAATCCAAGTATGAGAACATAGCCCAAAAATCCATAAAGCCATATAAACCAGGCCACTACCCAACACATCCGAAAACATCGAAAATCAACAGTAAATCAAAAGTCAATCAATTTGCTGGATCTCAATCACCGAGTCTTTAAACTCTCATATATCAGGCCTTCCCGGGATATCAACGAGTCTTTAAACTCAAAACACAATCAATAGGCCTCGGGGGATATCACAATAACCGAGTCTTTAAACTCAAAACATATCAATCAAGGGCCCTCCCCCGTCACATCAATCAACCGGGTCTTTAAATCCAAAACAAGATCCAGCAATAGTACTGGGTCTTTAAACCCAAAACCATGTGTAATTCATAGCAAATCCAGAATCCATCGTAATCCAATTTCCAAAACCAAATCCGAAATCATATTTAATAGAAATGGGACTCATGTCAGAATTTCGCATTCAAATCCCAAATCATACTCACAAATCATGATCAAAACATTATCAAAACATGATATGTATAAACCATATAAAATCATCCATAAAACCATGTGTAATTCATAGCAAATCCAGAATCCATCGTAATCCAATTTCCAAAACCAAATCCGAAATCATATTTAATAGAAATGGGACTCATGTCCGAATTTCGCATTCAAATCCCAAATCATACTCACAAATCATGATCAAAACATTATCAAAACATGATATGTATAAACCATATAAAATCATCCATCAAACCATCATCAAAGTATAGCATAAACCATATTCTCGAAATATGTGCAATTACGTATTGCATATCGAAATACGTGTAAATACGAAAATCGTAATTACCATAAGCATGAGCATAGAAATCATAATTATAAAGCATAGAAAACAATTATGCATGCATTGAAATTTAGAAAGCAAATTCCACTCACACACCGTCCAAACGGCCCGCTTCCGAGCTGCACGTTTTTCCGTAAATTCCGAAAATCACAATTCCTGTCCAAAACCAATATCGAGGGTCACTAACACTTCAATATACCTCATATAATTTTCCCCAATTTTTCCGGGATTTAAATACGTATTTTAAACGTATATGAAAACTTCGAATACACTGAACATTATCGAAACGATATCCGATTTCCTCGAAACTAATCCCAAAATGTTCGTTACATTAAAAGGAGCAAGTTTCATGTTGAACTCACCTCGAGATTCGGTCTCACGCGCCTCCACGCGCTGCCGTGAGTGGCTGCGCGTGAAATCCACGCGCCGGCTACAGTACCCGCGTGTGAGCCCGACTCAATACCGGTTACTGTTCATCGTCCCAACCCGTTTCCTCTGTCAAACGGGTCTGCAACCTGTGTGTGAACCCGACTCAATACCCATCAATTCTGCATCATTTCTTTCAATTCAATCGTCTAACATCGTCATTTAAGTCTGTGATTTCAATTACACCAATACTTACCTCAATCCTTTAAATCGAACTCGACTTTTCGAAGAACATCCGAGCATTGTTCATTCATCAAATTTCATCAATTCCCATTGTTTTTCTTCAATTGATCCATCCAAAAGCTTCGTAGGACTCTCATAGACTTGTTTTCGATCTCAATTTCATCGTCCAACTCCTCCAATTACACACCCAACCTTCAAATTTTTAAGAAGTCGAGGTACTCCGTTCACGGCCAAAACGACCTCATTTTCCTTCGTTTTTTAAGTCATTTGAGTCGTATGGATTCCAAAGAGCTAAATCTAAGCTCAATTGCAGTCATAAACATCCACAATTGCAAATTCGACTTTGATCACATTCAATTTCGAATAATTGCGTTTCGGGTTTTACAACACCTCTTCCTCTCTGAGTTTTCCTATTTCCCTTCTCCTTGTTACTCTAATATCCTCCCAGTTAATCCAATTATCTAATAATTCAAACGGTTGGACGGTGGACTCATCTTGATTAATCACGCTGCTCTGTTTTTGTTTTACCATACTCACACACGGTGCACAATTCAATCTCCACCTCATGCTAATTAGTGCCACTAATTGGCATAATCAAGTGACAAATGTCACTTAGTATCTTAGTGAATCATTAGGTAGGGCTGAATCAGTCATTTAACCGTGCAACCCAAATTACCATTTTTCCCCTACATTACATAATTACCAAAATGTGCTTCACACTTCTAGATTCGTAACTTGGTTGTCCAAACTCCAATTGACGCATGCCGTCTGTCTATGGACTCAGCATCTCGAGACCTACCCAATGGTCTTTACGGAAAGTCCAAACGAGGTCCCGATCAAAAGGTCAACTTTCGGCCCTTATAACTAGGGGCAAAATCGTCATTTTCTTCAAAATTTCCAAAATTTCTTTTCCGAATTTCCTGGTCGTCACAACCTACCCCCGTTAAAGAATTTCGTCCTCAAAATTCCAATCAGTAGGTGACATGATATTTCTCCTAAGGGAATATGTCTCATCTAAACCCGAAACATAATCAACCTCATACCCTTCTAGTTCAACCGGATATAAGTCATAACCAAACTTATAACAATCATACAACCAGTCTCAACCATTGGTCAATATCGGGACAGAATTTGCCAGTACATCCCTGCCTCATGGGCAGTTATACTACAACTCACTCGGGGTATAGAGCTTCGCTCAACGTCCGAGTCTACACAATCCAGGAATCACAAGTATCAGTATTCATGTCATCCACTCATGACATGGTACAATGGCTTAAATCCCCACGCATATGCCACTAGGCCACCTAGCTAATAAACTCATAAGGTTCAATAGATGGGAACTCATTTCCCTCGTTACGTCAATCACTTCATACCTCTTCCTAGGGTCAATAGATATCACAACTTAGTCATTTAATCTGTTCTACTTTCCATCGTACACATCCTTAACCATATCGTAAATCATAACCATTCCTTGACCTCAACTCCATCCAATATCATACACCATGTATGCTCCTGCAGTTGGACTCCAATATTCCAAATGATTAGAAATCATGTATTACTCCAATCCTATTGAGTTCCATCAATAACAAGATTTCACCTATCCTTATGTGATCAAACATGACAATTCTCTTCCCAAATAATACCTGATCTGATGTATCCCGACCATCGCCTTATCACACATTAAGCCTTTCTTTTTATCAATCATTACCAATCTTGATGGTCGATACAGTGCTCGTACATTCTTTCCCAGAGGTATATGACCTCTGCATACTCGACCACCTGGGTCAATCCCAATTCATGCAAGGAAAGTAAAACTTCTGAAGGTTCAGCTAGCATCGACACACACCTCACCAAATCCCAAATCTCATAGTGACATCTCATTATACACACAGAAAAGGTCAACATCGAACATAAGTCACTGTTTCTCCACTTGTAACCATTCTATCGCAGTTCTCATTTCCAATAATTCTGACCTCCTTCCGGGTCAATCACCATAACTAGCAAAACATTGTAGAGAACCCATCTACAATCCTATGTGGTATCTATCAAATCTCAAAACAACTCTTGTTCCCCGTGACAGTCTTTAATTATTTTCCATTGACTAATACATCTGTTTCTCCTGGGATTCACACTAATCCCGACCGTTATTCGTATATGTTCCACAAACCTACTCTGGTCGACCAGACCTAACACTTATTCAACCATATATTTTTCTCTCTGAGGGAATTCAATACATCTGTTCAGTTTATCACACGCCCATCCGTAAATGTGAGTACACCAACCAATCATCAATAATGGTACCATACACCATCCAAATGTGATCAGAATACCTGACTCATCAGCTCACAAATATAACTAGTCCATTTGGCCATCCAAAGGTATCACCGTCGACTAACCTTAGCCATATCAAATCTGGACATCATCTTTTTCTCTTTTACTCATAACCAATAGCCGTCACCATGTTGGCCTCTCTCAATAGGCTCAATAATCACAACCTTCCAAAAGAACCAAAAATCATTAGCTCGTAATACGGGATACTTATCCCATACCGTTATCTTATTAAGTTGTCCATAATCAACATGTAAGCTCAGACCATCATCCCTTTTTTCCTCTTACCGCATAAGGAATACTGGATTCCCCATGGCAACACTGAACCGAATGAACCCGTATCTACCAAGTCTTGTACCTGCACCTTCAGTCCTTATGACTCCATAAGTGCCACATACCAGGGTGTCCGAGAAACAACTCGTATACTCGACATGATCTCCATCATAAACTCAACCTTTCATCTTGGCAAAACCTCAGGAAATATATATTGAAAAATCTATACATCATCAGCCCTCGTTGGGCATCTCATACACGAAGCACATATGCCACACATATGACCAGCAAACCTTGATTACCTCTTACCAACAGTCCATCGATTGTGAGGGTCAAAATCATTCTAGAGGGTAACACCCTCGAGTCTCTCTGAAACATAACCTCTGGTAATCCTGGACTCCACATATTGCTCTCTAATCGACATACTCGATAGAGGTATCATAAGTCATCAACCAATCCATCTCAAGGATTACATCCAAATCATCCAAGTCTAAGTCAGCCACTAGGCGAATAACACCTGTCATCCTGGGTAGCCTCACATCGATAGGTCTACCCCCCATATGTATCACCAATTTCACCATAGCTAATTACCAAGGTTACCACATTAATATCGTCAAATTTATCACATCGATAACTCCAGTCGGTTCACCGACTTCCATACCATAACCGATCACAGATAATCCATATCCGTCCAATGTACAATCTCAAGACATAGAAGAGTGGATAGCCTGAGATCTACCGAATACATACGTCCTGGTTAAACTTACGTCCATGTCACTACTCCAGAGGCTACTCAGGCCTCCTGCTTGCAATCCTCGAGCATGTGGTCCCAATCCGATCACGCCCCTACGGTCCATCACGAGCCCTACCAACTCTTCCCTCACCTGTCACATCAGCAGTGCCAAACTCTACTCTATTGCACTCCAACCGGTGCCTCTATCACTTCACCAAACTATATAACCATTTCTTTATGATGTGGTCAGACGACCCACAATCATGAGCAACACTACGCAATTAGCCTTATCACTTTATCTCTCAATGGACCCGACTGGCGTCCCACTGCACTGGCTTGTCTCTAAGTCCCAATCTCTGTGTACTACGGGTCTCTACCCGAACTTTTTGTCACTAAGTGAAACTGACGCGACCTATAAGTCCAGTAAACAGGGTTAAACAATACCAATCCATAAATTCATAACCCATCTGTATCTGACCCTATCCCAATCATGGGCATCCCAGGTGCCAAACATTCCTCAATCAAGGGTCTGCCGTGTCAGCAACCATAGTTATTTTCAACTCTTTCGGCTCCTCCCGAGCCCAGATACATTACTATGACTCATCTCAAGTCATAACCAATATCCTGACTCATTTTGAGTCCCGTATCCAATATCTCGACTCCTCTTGAGTCCAATCCCATACCAATCAGCCATTACATCATTGACATACCCAGTCACCGAGCAAATATCGATGGTGAACCACATCTTATACGACTTATAAGGCCTAAGGAATATCCCATCACATTCTAGACTCTTTAGACACACATTCCACTTAAGGAATCCACTGAGAATAATCTCATCACGAGTGCAACTTGCCCAATTGTGCAACCTTTCTAGCCATTGGGCTCATTCGTCCCTGTGACCTACACAATTCTATGTCTAATAGACAGTGTACACTGATTTACATCTGACCCTCAATCCTGGGTCAATCTCATCCGATATCTATCACGAGGTCACATGTACCCTCATCTGCCCGTCTCACTACCAGGTCGCGCACGAGGCTTACGTTTCGAAGGCATGATGTGGCAACAGAATCAGCAACCTAGTGCTCTGATACCAAGTTGACAGAACCCATCCCCGAAGGACATTGATAACTGTGCCCGGTCCTGCTCTCATCTGACAAGTCAACTGAAGTCCCGAAATTACCCTCAGCACTTGCCAAACAAGAGATAATCGCACATGTGCCCACTCATGCCTCCACCTCCCAATCAGCCTCGATTTTCGCGTCACGACCTGGAGGATCAATAAAACATAAAAGGTGTGAGTGGACGAAAATAAATCAGTTTATAAAACATGTTACAGAAAAGACATTTCTACCCTCCACGTAAAACCAATGCATGCATTCGAAAATCATTTCATAATCCATTTCATTTCCAATATAAGAAAACCGTGTATGAAAACCAAAATCATTTCTTTTTCTCAAATCTCGGGCCTTAGCCCGAAACCATAAATACGGGGCCTCAGCCCAAAATCATGAATCAAAATCCAAGTACGAGAACATAGCCCAAAAATCCATAAAGCCATATAAACCGGGCCATTGCCCAACACATCCGAAAACATCGGAAATCAACAGTAAATCACAAGTCAATCAGTTTGCTGGATCTCAATCACCGAGTCTTTAAACTCACATATATCAGGCCTTCCCAGGATATCAACGAGTCTTTAAACTCAAAACACAATCAATAGGCCTCGGGGGATATCACAATAACCGAGTCTTTAAACTCAAAACATATCAATCAAGGGCCCTCCCCCATCACATCAATCAACCGGGTCTTTAAACCCAAAACAAGATCCAGCAATAGTACCGGGTCTTTAAACCCAAAACCATGTGTAATTCATAGCAAATCCAGAATCCATCGTAATCCAATTTCCAAAACCAAATCCGAAATCATATTTAATAGAAATGGGACTCATGTCTGAATTTAACGTTCAAATCTCAAATCATACTCACAAATCATGATCAAAACATTATCAAAACATGATATGTATAAACCATATAAAATCATTCATCAAACCATCATCAAAGTATAGCATAAACCATATTCTCGAAATATGTGCAATTACGTATTGCATATCGAAATACGTGTAAATATGGAAATCATAATTACCATAAGCATAAGCATAGAAATCATAATTATAAAGCATAGAAAACAATTATGCATGCATTGAAATTTAGAAAGCAAAGTCCACTCACACACCGTCCAAAAGGCCCGCTTCCGAGCTGAACGTTTTTCTGTAAATTCTGGAAATCACAATTCTTGTCCAAAACCAATATCGAGGGTCACTAACACTTCAATATACCTCATATAATTTTCCCCAATTTTTCCGAGATTTAAATACGTATTTTAAACGTATATAAAAACTTCGAATACACTGAACACTATCGAAACGATATCCGATTTCCTCGAAACTAGTGCCAAAATGTTCGTTACATTAAAAGGAGCAAGTTTCATGTTGAACTCACCTCGAGATTCGGTCTCACGCGCCGCCTTGAGTGGCTACGTGTGAAGTCCACGCACCGGCTACAATACCGGTTACTGTTCATCGTCACAACCCGTTTCCTCTATCAAACGGGTCTGCAACCCGCATGTGAACCCGACTCAATACCCATCAATTCTACATCATTTCTTTCAATTCAATCGTCTAACATCATCGTTTAAACCTTAATTAGAAGTCTGTGATTTCAATTACACCAATACTTACCTCAATCCTTCAAATCGAACTCGACTTTTCGGAGAACATCCGAGCATTTTCATTCATCAAAGTTCATCAATTACTAACTCATATATTTACCTATTTAACTACATGTATACCTATTAAATCTAATAGTTTAAATAAGTTAAATATGTTAAATAGATTAAATGGGTCATAAGTCATAAGTTAATTGGATTCGATGACGATCTATTTATTAAATAAGTTACATAAGCTACCTGGGTTATTAACAAGTTAATTTTGGGTTGGACATCTTTAATAAAATTATTAAACGGATCATATTCGCATTGAATATATTTAAATTAAACATAATTCATAACACGATACGAATCTGATATAATACGACCCATCACCCGCATAAGGTACCTTTCTCCTGACCCTCCAATACGACGTGACTTAAACGCTTATGGATAAACAAAATACGACTTGACTTAACACTTATCGACTTCACCTGCTACCTTCCGAAACAGACGAAATTGGAAAATATTGGTCAATTTTTTACATCTCGCATTCCTCTTTAAATATTGATACAAACTAGCCACGTTTGGCGGAAAAATCAACCCCAAGAAAACTCAGAATCTTCGTCAATCCAATAGAATAATACGTAGAGAGAGCCATGTCAGCCAAACGCCTTCTCAGTTTATGAGATTAACGATCTTAATGGGTAGATCAATCGCACCCTGAAATAATGTCATATAGTAATACAGTATCTCATTGCACCGTAAAGACATTTTACACTTTCGAGTTTCCAGTTACAAATGTCCTAACCATACACCACCAATACATATACAGCTATGACATTGAGCATTCTGCTAATATCAGAATATCAGTACCAGCAATCGGAAACTTCCTCCTGCTGCTGTAAGTTCTGCTTCTTCGGGGGACCAGAAGTTTTCGGGTGTTCTCCATAAGCATCTTTCCCGGGTCTTGCAATCTCTACGTAGATGATCCTGCCATCAAGATTCTGATTAAAAAAAAAAAAGGAAAAGAATTAGAAAAGGCATATGAGTCATCGCAGGGGTCATATTTCCTGAGAAAATGACAAGTATGAACCTGGCAATCCATATGTTCTAGGGCAAGCATAGCATCGTCTTGACTGGTGTATTGAATAAATGCAAAACCCTTGGACCTTCTTGAGATTTCATCCTTCACAAGTTTAACTGCTCCATATAGTAAATACTGTTATACGGCTAGGAGAAATGTAGTCGAACAAATTGCACAGCAGACTATCTGAAATGATTACTGGCCTTTTTGGATAATGATCAACTAGAAAAGTAAATCACAAGACATTTTACCTTCAGCAATCTGGCCAAAGGTAGAAAATTTCTCCTGTAAACTGTTTTCATTGGTGGAATATGGTATATCTGCAGCTCAAGATACTAAGTCAGAACTTGGACAATCGAAGAAAAACTTCCTATTATCTTTAATCTAGCATACATTCCTGAAATTTCTAAAAGTTGAAACTCTAAATCTAAATCGAACACCTTTATATGTCCCTCAGTGGAGAAAGAGTTGTTGTAACAGCACAGAAAATTAACTACTATATATATCTGCTAGCTTTATCATCTTATTTTCTGTCGGTCCCTCTTTAGCTTCTTAAGTACAGACTAGGGAAATTGATCCCTCACTTCATCTTGTTATCAACAACCTGCTCTCATCTCTATGCTTTTTAATGTTTTGAACCCGGAAAACGAATCTCTTGATCTACAGTCTAATTGCTCCCCCACTTATAAACTTGTTTTACATTGCAGATGCTGAGTCCGCATCAAACCCGGCTTAAAGTATCCCTCCCTTTACAAAATTAATTTACTGTTACCTCTAGTAAAATATTCTCATCTCATTTTGACAATTGGATTTTGCGAATCCTTAATGTTGCAAGTATATTTATCAGCTAGTATACGTTTACAATCACAGGAAAACAAAACAAGAAAAAGGTAAAAAATTCAATAATCAAGAGGAAAACTGCTTCACAGACACAAACAAGGTTACTTGGTTCGGTGAAAGGGGGTCCGACCCGCGATCCGGAACACCCGATCCCAAATAGGGTACGGTTTCGATCCAAATCACCAAATCGACCGACCCAAAAATTTAAGATAAATTGAGGGTAAACGACGACTTAGTTACCTATGCAAACTGAATAAATGTTGAATTTATAGAATCATTTCCTCAAAATTCTGTATGGATTATATATACCAAAACGTACCGGGATCTTCTTAATCTATCGTACCCCGTACCAGAACCCAATTTTCGTACCGAACCGACCCGCAAACCAGGTAACATCGGACACAAACATAAAACTAAAAATGTGCAATTTCAACAAAACCCAGCTAGCAAATCCATACATTTCATTAAAAGATCAACTGAAAAATACCCAGATAATAAACCAATTTAGAAGCAAAGAGCTCATTCATTTCACCCCCAGAAAAATCATATCATAATTCAGAGAGTGAAGAAACCCCACATGGGAAACCAGTCGAATTCACAACTTCGCATTGATTGTATTCAGCAAATCAAAGTCTGCTATTTACTTTGAAAACATTTATGAAAAATAAATTAAAACAAAAGATATATTAGTAACCATACTTTTCACCAAGATTTTGCTTGCGAGTGGATAGTCGAAAAAGGAAGCTCTGAGCTTGAAAGGCTGGGAGGCCGTATGATTTGACCAGCAAGTCCGAAGAGCATGGACGGGTTTCGGGTATGCGTAGCATGGGAAAGAGACCGATGTCGCCCACATGCCTGCTCGATCTTCAACTTCACTGCTTCTTCTCTTCTTCGCGGCCGTATTTGTTCTTGTATTATTACATCTTCTGCAGAAAGTCCGCTTAACGCATATTCCGAGTGGGTTTTATTCCGACCCAGTGGAATATCGCCCGGCCCAGGCTTATTGCTTGATCGATATTCAGTCTCCTTAATTGGGGGGGGGGGGGGGGGGGGGGTTGGGCTTCAGTCTAATGGATCAACCACAACCAAAAAAAAAAAAAAATACTTCGGAAAAAAATAAAATCATTAATTTCGATCTAATAGTATTCTTCTTTATTATATTAAGGGTGATTCTACATTATCTTAAAGTACGAGATCAAGATAGGAAATACAAAAATCTATGATTTAGTTGTTTTTTTTTCCTATTATATGGTAAATGGTATCAAATGACGAGATTGATACATACAAATATTAGTAGCGTAGCCATGATTTGACATTACAAAGAGCCTAATTATTTTTTCTTTCTACAAATTGTATTCTTAATTGATGATTTATTGGTTATCACAAATTTTTAAGTATTCTTATTCAAAGTTTCACATTTTAATAATTTTTAAATGACTTTTTTTGGTGGTTTCTAAAAAATAATTACGAGTTTATTTTTGTTTTATTTATTTATATAAACACTATGATTCATATATTCGCTCAAATCTAATAAAATAGTAACTTCAAAAAGTTAAACATTGATAACTAAATAAAATAAACAGAAAATAGAAATTAAAAATTGAACCCTTTGGAAATATGAAATAAATACATTTTAGAAATATTTATAATTAAGGAAGAAAAGAAAAAAAAAATTAACAAATAGGTAAATAAGGTAAATATAGTTAGAATTTTAGAAATTTTATATATGTATGGTAAATTAGTATAGTATCATGTATAACATAATACATATAAATTTAGTACAAATATTACAAAATAAAGTAAAAAAGTTATGCACAATAGATAAATAATCAAAGTACATTTATTATACTATAATAAATTAATATCTAAAATATATTTTATATCTTATATCACAATGTATAATTTAGTCTAGCAACATCCACCCAATGCGGTTAATTAACATATTCTCGGCCCATTTTTTTTATTTTTCAGAGAAAAATATTGTAAATGCTTAAATAACTGCTAAAGATTTATTTTTATTTTTCATACAATGATATCAAATATAAAAATTATATACACTGAATATTAATTTCATTGTTTAATGAACAATAGTAATAGTGGCATCCCTTCATCCATCTAGTACTTCGAATTTTCAATGTTCATATCTCAAACGTGATTGACCAAAAAGGGAGAAAGGTTATCTTAAAGCTGCATAAAAAACTCCAAGCGATTGACCATATTGCTATTTATGGTGGTAGAAATTTTAGTGCAAAGACCCGGGGCCATTTAGTTTTTCAAACAATGTGCACGCATTTGAAGAAATAAGCAGGAAGATTCACAAAATGGAATAATATTTACATTTTATACTCGTGATATCTTACATTTTATACTCGTGATATCTTACCATATCACCTTTCTATTTATTTAATTATCGTATTAGCAATATCTCAATTGAAATTGCTCAACTTTTAATTTATCATTTCAAAATCATTTATATATAAATAAAAAATCAATGAAATTTGAGACTATCTAGTCATTAATATGTATCAACCAATTAACAGTTCATTGTGAGGATTATAATTGTTACTAAAACTAGTTATTTATTCAATATATATATATAATTGACTAAACGATCTTCAATCTTATTGATTTTTTTACGTAGATGATCTTGAAATGATGATTTAGAAAATGAACGGTTCTA
This sequence comes from Prinsepia uniflora, assembly GCA_032719365.1. NCBI lineage: Eukaryota > Viridiplantae > Streptophyta > Magnoliopsida > Rosales > Rosaceae > Prinsepia > Prinsepia uniflora. The sequence goes on from CM064866.1 coordinate 64,574,743, forward strand.
ATTATAATACATATATAAGAATAATTCGATAAATCAAAATGATGATACAAATGATGTACTACTATAGTGAATGCAAATATTGTCCAACATATTATTTAATTTTAAATAATTTATTGATATTTAAATAAACAATATTGCCCCATATAATATAATTTATTAATATATCTCACTTATATATACGATACATTAATTAAAAAATTATATTTATTGCAATATAAAACAAAACAAAATAAAATAAAATAAAATAAAGCATCACATAGCACTACAACTACACCTAAATTAAGATGATTCATGTATTTTAGGGCAAGTAGGAGTGGAAGTGTGGTTAATTAGTCCATCTTGGTTGACGGCTTTTGGGTCTCGAATTTCCCTCCACCCATAGGAAAGAGTGCGTGCGTTGACTGGAACCAGTCAAGTGAACACAGAAGGAAGGCTCCAAATTTGAATCATGGCAATTATAGATGCAAATTTTGAGCCATCAACAAAGAAGAACGCAAGGCAAATTCATTTCATCCATTGTCTCAGGATTTTGTACGTTCCAGTTTTCTTTGCTTTTTCCCCCGACTTAATTTTACCGATAAATATATAATTTTTTAGGATTGTAGGCGCTTAAAGCCGTAGGCTAGCGATCACTTTTACTGATAACCAATTATTTTATGAAGTTTGAATGCCTGATTCAAGGGGTAATTCTTTTTTAAAGGAATTAAAATGGTAATTAAGTTCATAAAGACTGGATGGTCATATCATTAGAAACATATATGTGATTTGTTGGATTTGCGGCTATGATATGACCCAAAAACGTCAATAATTCCACCGCATTCTAAGGACCAGAGGAATTTTTCAATTATAAATTTATGTATTATGAATCAATACACAGTATATTTATATTATTCTTTTTTAAAAAATGGGTGGCAAAATATTAAATATGCTAGTATGATCATGACTGAATTAGGTAGGGCTCACACAATTAAGGTGAACACGTATTGAATTACTTGCTAGCTCCATGTATAGAGCTTTTTGGATTTAACAAAAAAAAAAATGTATAGAGCTTTTTGTCCCGAATGCACTAAACCATGATTATCTATTAAACAAGTACTAATTTTTTTCGTTTAATAAAATGGAACAAAATATTGGCGACGTCTCTACCCAACCATATGTGGCATATGTGTTATGCAGACCACCAACTGCGTATACCAGGTCAAAAAGCTAGCTGCTGAGGCTCTTAGGCTCTTAGTCAACCTATTGAGAGCCGACTTCACCATAGTAAAGCCAAAGCTAGAGGATAAATAACTTCTTTTTAAAAAACAAATTGTTAAAATATATTATTTGTCATGCAGATTAATGGCCCTCAAAATTAAACATATTAAATCATTTCCATTTGTCGAACCCTTTTCTCACTCACTCAACGTACTGATCCTGATCCTGATCCTGACCCTGACCCTCCATCCACTCATTACAACACTCTTAAAAATCTTAATTGGCTAATTAGACTAGTAAGCTACTCGATCATGATCATCATTACTTTCTAATTCGACCATCAGACTTCAAGCACACAAACCCAGTACTCATATATTTTTTCTCATCACAATTCACAACTAGCTACTATTATATATAGATAATTAATTAATATTGAAGCATGTTCCTTTTTTATTAATATCATCTTCAATATATATTTTTTGATATTTTATAAAGTGTTGATGCGTACGTTATTGATCAGCAGTAATGTTATCGATACTATATTAAAAAAAAATATCAAAGAAAGATTGCAATACTATATATATATATACACTTGAAAGAAGCAATAAAATAGATTAGCAAATCATGAACAAAGACATACACGTACATATATGTACAGCAAGATGCTATATGAGATATTCTTTCACCCAAATAATGATTTAAAGTGAGAAAAATATCAAACATATATGAGCATCTGAAAATTTATAATACGAACTCTATTCTATTACAGCATAATTAAGCATATGTAGATTAATTAATGGACTTGTTCTTGCTCAGCAATATATTTCACTTATTCAATAGCGTGATCATATATATATATATAATTCCTAACCTAATTGGAGAATAAATCTCTAGAAAATTCATGCAAAGCTATATCTTCATGATCGACGACAAAAGTACCATCCATAATCTCCGAACTTGGTGCAGGGTTAAAGTTACCAATGGCACTCGATGAAGAATATTGAAAAATATCGTGACCATTACCACTAGCATTGTGGATCGGATACATACGTTGTTGCTCTTGATGAGACTCTTGATTTCCCGGCAATTGTAGCAGCGGCTGTCGAGGTTGTTGCTGTACTTGTAGCGGTGGTTCTGTCAACCGCTGCTGATATTGGTAACTATAGTTGTGACTTCCAAATGGTGCATTTAAGGTACTATTATTAGTGACAGTGTTGGGTCCAAAACTCAAGTTGATCGGACCCTTTTGGGTCCCAAAGGAAATGGGTGAGCTAGAAGTAGCACAACCTGTGAACTGTTGCACCAAAGCTCGAAAGTTGTTGGCGTTGGCATTGAGGAGGGTGATGGGTGTCTTTTTTGAAACCCTAGACCTCCTCCGGATGGGTTTGGCCACACTTCCTGTTGGCGTCAGCTGGCTTCCAGTGTAGGAGCTTCCGGGGCTGCTGGCACTCTCCGTCACAACAGTGTTAGTTGTTGAGACGATAGTTGCATCGGAAAAGCAACCACTATCGATAGGTAGTATTGCCGTTGCTGTTTGCTCCCCATCCATGAAGTTTTCATGGTAGAATTGCCCCCACTCATTAGACCCCGGCATATCGCGTGATAATCCAACTTATTAGTGCGTGAAATTATTGGATCAATAATCAGACAGCTGACAACATAGAAATTTAAATAGATGTGTACTTACCTGAAGTCGTTGTAACTCCTAAACTCGAAGAAGATCATAAATTTGAGGGAAGTACTAGGTAGCTATGGCATTTCCAGGGATAACAAAATTTTAGGGAAATAAAGAGAGTTTGAAGAGTGGTGGTCTTGGTTTTCAGTGGTGGGTGAGATGTCACTCGTTTTTTTTTTTGGTTGTGAAAGGGAATTATATGCAGATTGCTTTACATCTCTGTTGATGCATTTATAGCGACTTTTGGTCAAAATTTAGACAAGTCTTTGATTGACCTTTCATTCAATAGAGGACAGAGAAGTTGAGAGAGAGAGAGAGAGAGAGAGAGAGAGAGAGAGAGAGAGAGAGAGAGAAGGAGGCTTAAGGCCAAAGCATGCAGAGGTTTCCTGGAAATTACATGTGTTAGTATCAAGATGAGGTCAGCACATCCACATCACCTTTTGGACTCCAATTAATTGGTTATGTAGAACCTCTTGACTTGGTCTATGCTTCCTGGTCAGAAAATTGTAAAAATGAAGCTAATCATAATTAATTAATTTAAATTTTTCTTCTAATGGCTCATTCGTTAAACTTCCAATAGAAGGATGCTGATATAAGGTGGGATAATACTTTTATTCTATTTCAATGGCACTTCTTCGTATTATATATACATTTTTTATATATCGAATAATTCAAGTATATATTAAAATTGAAACCGTTTGATTCATATATAATCTTTTTAAAATTATCTATATGAAAAATTAATAATTTTGAAGTTACTTTAATTATTCATATATATCAAATATATCAACGGTATTTGTAACAATAAAGTTCCTCATAGTGAACCGTACATTTAATTTATACATATAAATTACTAAATTAATGGTCTCCAATTTATTTAATTTTTTTGTATAAATGACTTTGAAATAATGATCTAAAAATTAAACGGCTCAAATTATGAGATACGCATATGGATGATTCAATAAATCAAAAGATGGTACGATGAGGTACAACTAGGAGTGGGATGTAAATATTATCCAAAATTAATTCACTAATGTAACTTTGTTGATATTATTTATAATATAATGGATAATACTTACATCCTAACCCTAATGATACTTTTCTCTACTACCCTTTTGATTTATCAAATAATCAGTATAAATGTATCATAATCGAAACATTTCAACTCATAAATCATTATTTCAATATCATTTATACAATCAATATGTGTAATTAGGGATCATTTAGTCTTTAATATGTGTAACTAAATAGATGGTACACATAATGATCTTCCTTGTCACCAATATCGTTCAATTGTTTGATACATACGAATTACTAATGTACCTCTAAAGTTGTTGGATTTTTGCAGAGACAATCTCAAAATGATTATTTAGGAGATGAACAGTTCTAATTATAATATATATATATATTGTTTATTCCATACATCGAAACATTACACGAGAAAATACCATCAACGTGGAATACAAATATTCTCCTAATTTTATTAGTATTATCTCTTATATACATGTAAATTTTACTTAGATAAAAAGCTAATTAAATTATCAGCAAAAAAAAAGCCTATTTGCATGCATGTGTATTTGTGAGACGTGAATATACCACAGATCCATGACCACTTCTATTATATTTCTAAATACATTTGAATATATAACTATAGTCTAAATTATAATTGTATTGCAATGACTTGTTCTGAAAATTGAGGTAATTTCAAAAATAAAATTGGAAATGATATTTTATCCTTGTCTTTAGTAAAGGTCTGAAAGCTAATTTAAACTCGGGAAAATTTTTGTGAGTTTCGTTCAGACCATTGTGTGAGTTTCAAACTTACGAGTACGTAGATAGACAGCACGCAAGAAAAAAGAGTTTGTATAATAAAGTTACAAGTCTAAACGACAAGGGTTAATTCGGTAATTTTGTTGTACATGACATTTTTGTAATCATATCCAAGCCTTTGGGTGAGTCACCAGATTGTGGGGTGGTCTATTTAGAAGGTGACAAGTGTCACCTTGGGACAACTTAAGGTGGCCTACCGCCTCCATTGTGTTCGTTCAAAAAGGAGAAAACAAAAACAAGAAAAAAGGGAGGAGAGAGGATTCTACTTGGTACCACTCTCGGCTTGAGGCTGGACAGGGAAGTCTGGAGTTATAGAAACCTTTATAGCAAGGTTCTGTATGCTGTAGATGGATTCTCAAGAGGGGGAACAAGGGCAAAGATGGAGAAGGTGGACTGCGACCTTGAGATGGGATCTTCATCTTGGGATTCGAAGCCCAGCTCGACGTTTGAGTCACCAACACAATACCAATCTCAAGATTCGGAGCTCGGCTCAACATCTGAGACTATCCAACCACTACCGACTGAGCCTTAGCTCAACATCTGAGTCGTCACCACTATACCAATCTCAGAAAAAGAGTCTTGACTCGACGTCTGAAATTGTCCACCACAATACTAGTCTCAGAAAAAAGGAGCTTTAGCTCGACGTTTGAGGATGTCCACAACCCGCTCAGGCATATAATATATGAGCGTTAATCACTCGTCTAAGGAGACCTGTCATAAATACAACAATGCACACATATCGAGAAAATCTATATTGATAACAAATATTAATTCCTCAAATTCATTTTTCAAAATATACCCAAAACAATTTTTGAACAAAACTTCGTAAAGCGTGCATAACAAACAGTCAGTCATCATTTTCATCATATTGTCATAACATCATGTCATCGCATCATCATCACATATATCATCATATATTAAGCATCATGCCATCATATCATCATCTACATGTTATCATCATCATCTCATATGGCATCACGTATTCATAATCATACATCATCCCATCATTCTTATCATCAACATATCATGATTATCATATTTCATCATATCATCGTAACATTATCATATGAACATCATTGCTCCCAAAAATCATTAATTATGAGTTAAATAAATGATATACATAGTTCATATCTTAGAAACAAAATATCCATTAACCTAGCACTAATACCAAGTTAACAAGAATCGTCCCTAAATTTCTTTGGGAATTGGGTCGGTCCTGCTCCCGTCTTACAACTCTTGTCAGCCAAGGGATATCATCATATTTATCCTTGTTTCTTTCTTATTAAATTAACCAAATTAAACACATCAGTGCGGGGTTACCGCCCACATCCAACCCCTTAACCCTGTCAAGAAGTAGAACTCCCAATTTTATTTAATAGGGGCCTTATTAATATCAATACTTAATTGTTTAATTAAGGCCGTAAAATAATTACAGTAAATAAGATAAATTGCATATTTAGTTAAAGGAAAAACATTACGCTTATACCCAAACCTTCACTTTTATTTCACAAAATTTCCTTAAATCATAGTTAAGTTTTTTTACTTTTTTTAACTTCATAAATATATACAACAACACAATCACATATGTCATACCTTTTATCAATATCCTTCAATACTCAACCCTTTTCACATAATGTAATTTCATAATAAGTCATCTTTCTTATACTCAATTCGTACCTTGAATGTGGGAAAGTGTGTATATATATATTCATTAATTAGAAAAACCAATTCCTTAATTAGGAAACCAATTCATTAACAATCATCTTTCAAATATTCTTTGAAAATAATAATCATGCATTAATTCTTTGTAAATTTCTCCTATGAAGATAAGTCCAATTTAAGAGCTGTTAGGGATCAAATTAACCTTAAATTCCTTATAAAATTATAATCAAAATATAACCCATTTATTGAAAATTCGAAAATATTACCAAACGTCCAAATAATTCAACCCTTGTACCTTTGAATTCGGGATAAAAATAAAAAGAAATTACATATGTTGGCCGAACGACGATCGGCCGCAAGACATGATTTTGATTTACTAAGAATATTGTTAAAGCTTGCACAAGTAGATCATCATCATATCAATATGTTTTATAAAATTCTCAGCAGTGTTTCATAACATATATGCTGAATTAACGGTGCGATGGTGCATTGCAATGAACTAAGCATTATTAATTAATTAAAGATTGCAATCGATCAGCAAGCTAGCTACTCCGTTAATTCTCATTAATTATCAAAGTAATTAAGAAACAATGATATCAAATGCACCAAAGTGGCAGTAAATTAATATTCAGTTTTAGTCGCAAACGACTGTACGTCACATTAGATAAATGGATGTGCTCTCTTACGTAACAATCTGAATTAACAAAACTGTCTCACTCTCTCTCTCTCTCCTCAGCTCTAGGGTTTTGAATTACTACTGTTTTTGGTCTGAAACAGCATGGAATTAAGTTACAAGAGGGTATTCCAATGTGAATGCAATTTTTATTTTTGAGTTTTTCTTACTTGCTTACTTGCTGATGAAGTAATGGAAGCTTTCCTACAAATTAAATGAATTAGCTTCTGGAATCCAATTAATATTACTTGTAGAGAATTATATGTATAGTTTTTTTTTCTCTTAGTTTAATTATTTAGATTAATAAATTTATTTACTTGGTAAAATTATATATTATCTGCAGCAATAAGTGGGTCCTTAATTGATTCACTAGACTTGAACAGCAAGTTTCATTTTTTTTAACATGTGTGTTTGACCAGAAAGATAACAGAGTACCAGATCCTTTGAACATGTCTCAATTCTGTCATGTGTTTTTCTTTTTGTTGAAAATAAATAAAGGCATCATTGTCGTCACTTGTCTCCATAGATCGATGTTGAAGAGGGTCATTTCACCCATTTCTTCTGCTTCTCCATTTGTGTTTTTGCTTGGTAGAATTGAGGCATTTCATTCATTAAGCTAATATAAACTCTTACAGTTAGCTAGCAACAAGACGTTTGTAGCCTTGATCACCCAAGCAAACTCCGATCTATCTCACAACAAGAACTCGTTTCCTTTTCGATTAAAAGATTTATAAAATTATGATACATTATATAATCATCCACACTTCGAACGGAATATAAAGAAGTGAAAGATCCGTCAGAAAAAAAAAAGGATGCTTTATTTAATTGTTTTTGTATTGTAATTATTAGATGAACTAGATAAGACTGTGCTGGCCTCTTGCATTCATTTAAAATGTCATCTGTCTTTATATATATATATATATATATAAATTGGTTGCCTTAATCTTAATAATTATCAGGATCGATGTTGTGTGAATGAAGTACAAAAGCATCAGCTGCTCACTGAGATGTACTAATCAAGGAGAGAGCTACACCCTAATTAGATTAGCCTAAGGAAAGGTGATAATGACAAAGGTTGATTTAAGTTTTGGGTCAAAGTCTCAAACATGGACAATTTGAATCGAAGCAATAATTAACCTAAAGGAAAATTATCCTTCCAAGAATCAAACCCTCGAAGGATTTTCTTTTTACCAACCATCCCACATGATCTGTTTTTTTTCCTTAGTTTTGACTAGGTCTTTGCGTCACCACTGAGCTGGGAATGTGTTGATTAGTCAATCCGCTACAAGCCAATACAGATGCAAACCCTTCTGCTCTTTTTCTTGCTGCCTACACAACCCTGAGGCAAACTGTCAACCCTAAATCACCCTAGGGATCGAGTATCGTTGATAAGAGCTCAGGAGTACAATTTTCCATTCAAAAATCGAGTTGTAAGAAGAAAGTGCAGAGTTCATGAGTAGAACTTCCCTTCAACAACCGGCAATGGTAAGATTTTTGCACAAGAAGTTGGCTCGCATTATTTTAACTTGGTTGTGTATGATATACGAATAAGCATATACAAATGCACTTTGGTAGCTTCATTTTCTTTCTCCATTCTTTTTAGTTATGTTGCAAGCAAGGTGTCTGGTGTGCAGATTTGCCCTCTTCATAAAATAGGAAAATCAAATACAAAAAGGGAAAAAAAATAAAAAAAAAATAAAAAAAAAGAGGACAAATTTATTATACAAAGTAACATTTACAGGAAATGAGGAGATGAAATTACACTCCATTACAAAGGGCGGTAAAGAAAAACAAGGAGAACATAATTCACAAAATTTGGATAAAGTTACTTTATCCTGTTTTAGTATCCTTTCAAACTAGATTTTCTTTTTAAAATTTCTTTTTTCTCCTTCTAATCTACAACTATTTCCAATATGGCGGTAAGTCTGGGCTTTCTGTACCTTCTAAGCAGCAAAGATGAACATACAACACTAACCGATGACATAGCCATGCATGCTCCAGCAGCCCATGGCGGCAACATGATCCCCAGAGATGGAAAGAAAACCCCTGCGGCAATGGGTATTGCGATCACATTGTAGGCCATGGCAAACACATAATTCAATCGAATGCGAGAGAAGGTCTTTCTTGAGAGATCAATGGCCGTGATTACATCTTCCAAGTTATTTCTCATCAATACGTAGTCAGCCGCTTCAATTGCAATGTCCGTCCCTGCCCCGATGGCCATACCAACATCAGAAGCAGCCAGAGCAGGAGAGTCGTTGATTCCATCACCAACCATGGCGACTATGCTTCCATCTTTTTGGAATGAACGGATGACATCAGCTTTTCCAGCTGGCATCACCTCCGCCCTCACGTCTTGAATACCAACCTGCCCACAATATAATTTCAGACGAACATCAATTCTGTATGCAACTAAAACTATAATCTATCATATGTAAATGTCAATTTTGCATGCAACTGAAAATGGTTATATAATATGTAGCTGAAGCATAAGTAGCCACCAATGGTCGCAGAGGGGACTAAGAAACTTGGAAACCATATGACTTGATGTTGCCAAATGAATTATTCAAACTTCAAACTTTTTTTTTAAAAACAAAAATCATACCTGCTTGAAAACAAAACGCATTCTCCAACTTTCAATTTACATGAAGACTTTCAACTTTAAATAATGTCAAATGTCATTGCAGCTCAAACCAAATGAATAAAGCGTACATTAATATGAAAGTCAACATTGCCTATTCTGTATGTTAAAACAACCAGAATTGAGTATGACTAAATGATTAAAAGGTATATACGAACCTCCTTAGCAACAGCCTTTGCGGTCCTCCAATTATCTCCTGTAACCATTACTGGTATGACGCCCATCTTACCAAGTCCCTCTATTACTACAGCAGCTTCTCTTTTTAGTGGGTCAGCAACCCCCAAAACACCAATTAAATTGCCTTCATATGCAACAAGTATGCCTGTTTTTGCACTTTCTTCCAGCTCCACTACAAAGTTCTCTACATGGGTAGGAATTTCAATTCCACTTTCTGTCATCAACTTTCTATTACCAACCTGTTCAAGATACGATAACTCCAAATAAGCAAACCTTTGAACAGTGAATATTGGGAAGAAAACCATCTGGAAGTTCGGACTCACCAGAGTAAGCTTTCCATCTATAAAACACTGGATACCTCTTCCTGGCAAAGCAGAGAACTCTGAGGCATCAAAAAGCCATCCGGAGATTGTATTCTCTTTGCTCTTGTTCGGTGCATCGTTGGTTGCAGAAGGCTCATCAAAAAAGTTAAAATGGCGTGCATATTCCACTATTGCTTTTGCCAACGGGTGTTCACTGCTAGCCTGAGCCAATACAATAAAACTTGTCATTTTTCCAGGAACAAAAAAAAAAGGGGCATGTCAGACTATTCAAACCAAAAGAACTGATACAGTAAGGAGGCTTCTTTGCAGACAGTGCAGCACCAAAGCTCAAATCTGTCGCACAAGAACATTGAAAAAGAAGGGACGAAACAAGTGGAAACTAGTCAAGAAATTGAACATTACCTCTGCAGAAGCCACTAATTTAAGAAATTCTCCCCGTTCCATTCCTGTGAAAACTTTTACAGTAGTAACTGAAGCTTTTCCCTGGGTTAGGGTACCTGTTTTATCAAATATCACATACTTAATCTTCTGAGCTCTTTCCAAAGCATCTCCACCTTTTATCAGCACACCGTTATTAGCCCCAACCCCTGTCGCAACCATGACAGCAGTTGGTGTTGCCAAGCCCAGTGCACAAGGACATGCAATCACCACAACTGATATTGAAAACATAAGAGCAAAAACAAAGTGATTTCCATTTTCCGGTAGCCACTTATCGGGGTATGCTCCAAAGATTCCAGCAGCATACCTTCAGTCAATTAATAGGAATACACAAATTATCAATAGCAGGCACAAATATTCAAACAACTTACAGATTTAATAATTATGTGAAAAGAGCAAAAAAGACCTGTGAACTTACCAACCCAATAAAGTCAACAATGCCAATGCAACTACAGTGGGGACAAAAATGCTGGCAACCTTCAGACATGAACAGATGTAAGACATTAGTTGTACTTTATCTTAAACTTTACAGAAATAAGAAGAGAAATTACAACTGTGGATCATAAATCAAGGAACTCATACGGAATTAACTTGGTGGAAAAAAGGAAGGGTAAACATATAGAGGGACTTGGAAACCTTTCAACAGCACTGAAATGCCTCGTCCTTCGCACAAGAAGAGAATGAAGCTGACAGTGCATAACTTTATAAGTGGTCTGAAGTTTAAAATGTCCTTTTTGTTTCTTTCTCTTCCAATTTTAAGAGCGTCTTTAAGCTACCAGGCCTAGTGTGGCATATAAGCATAACCAAAGGGCAAAGGAAAACAAGAGAAATTGGGAATGCCACTGAAACAAAGCTAATAATGCTCAAATGATCAGTATAACAATGTCCTATCCAGGTGAAAGTAGCATCTAGTTATATACAATAGAACACAAACAAGGCTATAAGAAGAACTAAATTGAACCAAAAATGATAAACAATCAAGTAAAGACAGCCTAGACTTTATGCAAAATCCAGCCTAGACTTTATGCAAAATCAAGTTGTAATAATCGCTATGTAAAGCCTATGCATACTTCTAAAGGTTCTGCAGAAACAGAAAGATTTGAATTGAGTATTTATTAGCCTCACTAAATGATAACTTGAATTCTGGTCTTCCACAACAAATATAACACGTGTGGCACAGAAGTTACAAAATTCAAGGAATCAAACACATTAGAAATAGAAATGAAAACTTTTTTTGTTTTCCTATCAAGTGCTGTTTTCTGAATGGAATGATGCTGAGCATATTGAAAATACCCTTGATTGGGTATTAAGATCTAGCACAGAAATATTATATACACAAACTAACTGAAAAAAAACACTTACAAAATCAGCAAATTTCTGAATTGGAGCTTTGGACATCTGAGCAGTCTCAACTAAATTAATTATCTGATTCAAAACTGTATCAGATCCAACTTTTGTAACTTGAAGGTGAAGGGCACCATGTAAATTTATCGTTCCTCCGATAACTAATGAATTGACTTCCTTTGAAACAGGTATAGCTTCACCAGTCACCATACTTTCATTCACATAACTTGAACCCCACACAACCATACCATCAGCAGGAACTTTTGTACCAGGAAGAACTTTTAACACATCACCAGGCTGAATTAGCAACGCATCAATTTCCCTTTCTCCAACGCACTTCCCACCTAATAGAAAATACAATCAAGACTAGCAAGTTATATAGAAGTTCATATTTCAATTCCAGCATAAACTTTGCTTTTCATTAAAAAATGATAATTATATCAGATATTAAAATGCTGGAAATTGGTAAGGGTAGAGAGAAAAATAATAATAATAATAATAATAATAATAATAATAATAATAATAATAATAATAATAATAATAATAATAATGAACAGACAGAACAATATACCTTTATCTTTGACAAGCAACAATGCTGTAGCTGGGGCAAGCTCTATCAACTTCTTGATGGCATCTGATGTTTTCCCTTTTGCAAGACACTCCAGATATTTCCCCAATAATACAAATGTTATTAGCATGGCACTTGTTTCAAAATACGTTGGAGACCAGAACCCAGTCACTGCACCATATAGAAGTGCACATACAGAATAGAAATAAGAGGCCGAGGTTCCCAATGCAACCAAAACATCCATATTAGTTGAACCATTTCGTAGAGCTCTGGCAGCAGCAATGTAAAAGCGCTTCCCAACAACAAATTGAACAACACTAACCAACGCCCACTTCAACCAATCACCCATTTCAAAGGGCCCACATCGCCAGAGCAATAATGAATACAGAAGGGGAATATGAGGGCAAACTACTCGAATGAAAAAGATGGGAATCTGGAGATAATTCAATGATGTCAGCACTATATAAACACGCATACATAAAATCATGTAAGGAAAGTGTCATGAATAGGTGTCTAAAAGAGCTCCAACTAATGAATGCCTATATGCATTCTGATTGAACTAATTAAAAAATATATACTCTACATTACAGTTTGAACTTTCCAATTAATTTACTCATTATAAACATAGCAGCTTTGTTTCTTGCAATAGAAGTTATCTGTTAATTACCATGCATGTTCAATATGATTTGCTACCAGGATGTATGAGAAAAGAAAAACAAAGAAAGGTTACTCACACTGAGAAGCAGACTGGAAATGAAAAGCCGGAACATATTTGAGGCTTCATCGACGTCTTTAGAAGTCATTCTTGTATAAGGGTTCGCTACTTGTAGTTTAAATTTCTCATTGCTTGCCCCCTCAATCCCATCAACCAAGGATCTGGAAGTGACAACTTCAGGATCAAAGAGGATTTCAAGTTCTCCTGAAATCCTGTCTAAACGAAAATGTCTCACACCTTTCAAGTTGCTAATTATGGATTCTAAAAGCTGTGCATCCGTCTCACTGAATACGCCAGAAACTCCCAGTATGATTTTATCCTGCTCACTACTCTGTACAAGTGATGCTTCAAAACCAGCATCCTCAATGGCATCGACTATATCATCTTTACTAATTAAAATAGGATCATACTCCACTTCCCCTAATGAAGTAGCCAAGGCTACTACAGCTCTTTTGACCCCAGGAAGCCCTTTCAGAATGCCTTCAACAGAGTTCACACAGGCTGCACATGTCATACCTCCAATTGAGAACTGACCCAACAGGGTACCTTGTTGCTTTATTCCGTTAGCACTGGCCTCAGGTATAAGCTCTGCATCAAACCCGGCATCTTCAATTGCATTCTTGATGTCTTCATCCTGAATTAAGAGAGCGAAGTTAGCTACCATAAAACCATCCTACCTCTCAATATAAAGCTAGTAAGTACCATACAACCAACGTTTATTCCTCAAGAAATCAACTGAAAGCACAAAAGAAGGATCAAGAAATTCCAGGCAAAGCAACAAAAAAAATTAGAACTAAACTTCAACTTAACAATCATATAAATCATTCGAACTTTTATGTGTAGTTCAAGAGCAGAGAACATCATCCAAAGCATAGTCAAAAAACCCAATTCAACCAAACAAGTGCAGGTACTACGCAAGAAAACAGCAAGGAAAAAATAGTTTCGCATTTTCTGAGAAGAGAAGTGTTTCCAACAAAATCAGTCCAATGAGAGGGATATGTATCGGACACCTCATATTTTATGCCAAAGCATGTATTTGTAAATGCAAGTGTGAAATGGGACTTAATTAGTGAAGTAAAATTACATAAGATAGATGACAGTTTATTTATTTTGTGGCGAAGGAGAATTTCACACAGAAATTTTAGACATAGACAGTACTAATGGCATGGCATCAGCAGCTTCACTGCTTTCAATACTCGCTGATCCAAATGCAGGTTTCTAACATTATCTGGATTAACACCCTTTTACCATTTTTATTTTCTAAAACCATTAGTACCCCTACCTACTTCATCCTCTCTGAACCAGTTCCGTATGGCTGCCTCCCAAATTAGGAATGTGTTAGATCTGTGTCACCCTTAGGGAAAAGGTTAAAAAGAAAAATGTACAACCAAACAATCTTCATTATGGTCATAATACACCATTATGAGATATATCGCATTCAGTTGAATAAAAAGTATAAAAGAGAGCGAGATCCAAATCAGATGCCTTATCATTAAAGAGGGGTGTGGATGACTTATCTGTCACTTTAGCCTAATTCATATCATGATTGAAGTTCCAAGTATATAAAGTAAAAATGTAATGCAGAATTTACACATGATTACATGCACATTTCTAAACCACATATTGCCAACCATCATAAATCATAAATAAGAAACAAGCATGATCAACCAAAAAACGAACCTAGGATTCAATGTAGCCGTAATAAATACAAAAAAAAATTAAGACTGAACCACTGTTTTAGATCATCAGAATAAGTAATGGAGCATAAACACTGACCCCAATGATCCAATCCAACTAACATTCAACACTCAGATAAATTATAAACAAGATTTTGTAACTTAATAATCCTACGGTTTGTTTCTCGAAATGTTAAGCCACAAGGACTGTACCATACCTCAAAACACCCAAATCAACTAAGAAGCTCAAATTATTGAAAACCCAACATAAACCCCATTGTCCAATTCAGCAGCAAATATCAAAACCCCATCAAAAACCTCAACCCCAAATCAAGCACAAACTCAATAAAAAGCTAAAATTACCTTGACCAATCTTGGATCATAAAGCACGTCGGCCCTGTTCTGAAGCAAGGCCACGGAGGCTGAGAAAACCCCATAGACGCTTTGAAGAGCACCTTCCACAGAAGTAGAGCAAGCAGAACAAGTCATTCCAGAGACTCTGACTTGAACCCTCTTCATCCCCTGGTCGACTTCGTCTGAATTGTCATAAGAATCCAAGAGCCTGACCTCCTCCAAATCGACGAAGTCGTCGCCGCCCACCATCATCGCCGACTTGTTCCGACCTCGAGGGGAGACTTGTGTCAGCTGGAGGTCTCTGAGACTCGGCGCCATTGGAAGGTACCGAGCCGATACGAAAAAAACAGAACAAATTTATACGAAATTGGAGCGAATTGCTTTCCTTTCGTAGAGAGATAAAATGAGAGGTTTTGTAGAGAGGGAAAGATGAAGGGGGAGACTTTTCCGAGGGAGATGGTTGAGACACCAATTTTTTAACTAAAGCTTTTGGAGCTGGTGCGAAGGAAGGGCGAATGGTTTACGGTTTTGCCCTTGGTAATTTACGGAAATGACTAACGGGGTGTAGGTACTGGCCCTACTGAAGTTGTACTTCTACCTGGAGGTTTTTGTACTACACGAAGCAGGTGGCTGAATTTTACAAAACGTTTCTTCAGCCCCTAGAAATACTTTGCCCACCCCAGGTTTTGTGATTACATTTCATTTATTTCTCTCATTATGATATATTTTAGCGAATAATTAATAATCTAATAATCTAATAACCGTGGTGTTATTATATTATTAGATTATTAATTATTCATTAAAATATAAATAAAAAATCACAATCCCTGAGTATAAACGATTCAAAGACAATGGTCTTCTAATGAAGAACAAAAAGAAAATCTTTTTTTTTTCTCCTAATTAATTTTGTAAGTAATAAGATTGTCTAATTTTATAAAACATTCAAATAATAATTATTGTTTAAAAGATTTTCAAAAATAAAAATTTCATAATTATTTATCTTTATAAGATGCTAATAATGGAATAATATCCCTCAAAAGAGAAAAAAAAAACAATATAAAATTATGGATCTTTTTTTCGTGTGTTCTTGCTTAATGATTATTATCTTTTGTGTGCTGCTAATTCGGTATGCTTTTTAATGATAATGTGAATTATTAGTTCCCTCAAATGCATGTACATGAAGAATTTGCTTTTGTTCGGGATGTTCTAAACCTTATTATAATGGTTAATAATCTTTCTACCTTTTCTATAATTAGCCTAAACATATAGTAATGATTTTTTTACTTTTTACTTTTTCCAGGAGAGAAATATCAGGCTTCTCGAGAATCCATCACAGCCTTCAAAAATAAAATTCTTATTTTTTATTCAAGCCTTCAAAAACAACCCTGCCTCCATTTAAAGGGAAAAAAAAAACAAACAAACAAAACATGCCCTAAGGCCCAAACACAAGCTACAATGCTCTACATCGACAACAAATTTTGTTTTTAATTCCTAAAAAAACTCATTTCATTTAGGGGCGTATTTTTTTATACAATTATTTTGATTTATTAAATTATCTTTATAGATATATCATAATTAGATATTATTTAAAAATGACTACTGACACTATAATTTAAAATCATTCCAATTTTGATGAACCGACCCAAAATATCGAACATAGTGTTCCATATACGAATATAATTTATGCATGTATCATAATAATTACCTCTATAAAAATAATTAATTAAATTGAAAATTATCTAATCATTCAATGATATTACTTAAATTGGCAATTGGTTATAAAGAGCTTAATAATTATCTAATTCGTCAATTATTTGATATATACGGATGGTTAAATACTCATTATTCTATTATTTTTTTTTTATAAATGATTTTACATAATATCTTAAGAAATCAATAATTCAATAATCTTACTTGCATATGAGGAATTGATCACTAATCAATAATAGAGTAATAATAGCATACATCCCAACATTTCATCGTTGTTGGAATACAATTTTTATAACAAAGAGTTGTTAGTTAATATGGTACTTGGTCGTGAGAGATATTTCCTTAGTATTAATGTGGCTTTGAATGTCCTTTCACACAATGCTAAAATGGGGATTGACAATTTGATCCTAGAAATAATGAACCTCTAATCCAATTGACATTACCTTGCCCATGTGTTTTTTTTTATTTTTTTTAGGAAGCTCATGTGTTTGATCTCATTTTATTTTCCAAAATCAATTATTTATAAGATTTATTGAGCAATTTGAAACAATAATTGAATGTGTTGGCAAAATAATAATAATAATAATAATAATAATAATAATAATAATAATTGAACGTCAACAAAAACGTGTTGTTTACTTGCAACAGTCGCCGTCATAGCCGTGTAATATAAATGCCAAGTTGGTCCAACTCCAAAGCTTGGGTACCGAAATTTCAAAAGGGAAATTTGACCCAAATAAATAGATAAAATAAAGGAACCCACCCATTTCTTTTGGGAAGTGTGGACTCATAGGAGGGTAATTTTGTAACTGCGGTTGACGGATGAATTTTCATGGTTTAGGCTGTGTTGCCGTGTTGGATGTAACGACAAAATGACAAATCGTGACGTGTGTTCCAACATTGCACCGGAGACAGCAGCCGTCGTATGATTTGACCACACTCGAAATCCACGGTACGTTACTGCTCACAAAGATGACTTGTCATTGTGCCGAAAGCTGTTGCGATGACAATGTAATTTATTTATCTGGTATAAAATGGTGTTCTCTTATTTGAAAAAGAAAATACTTAGAATTCATTTTCACTCCCTACACGGTGGTTAACGTAAACTAATTAAGAATGTATATATATATATATATTTTAATAGAAATATCAATAATTAAATTAATAAAAATATCAATTTTGATATTAATTGTGGAACTCAAAATCATACGAAAATTGTGGAGTTGTCACATGACCCATAATTCCCAAAATGACTAAATTGCCCCTGCTAATAATGCTAATGACTTGAAAACACTCACATATTAAATAATCTATTTACCAGCTAAATGCGTTATTTAATCGGATTAAAAGTCCCCGTAATATTAATATTCTCTCCGAGAGTTAATTGTCATTATTCTTAATAACGGACAATTAATATTAATATTAAAACACAATAATTATCATTATTATCATAATGAGCTATTATTATAATTATTAAATAATATATTTAATTAATAATATATTATTTATTAATTAAAAATTCAACCGACCAATCAGAACGCTCCGAGACTCTCAAGATTTTCCTATAAATAGCGGAACATATTTCATTTCCAAGGGACGTCGATTCTTCACTTCTAAATATGTCATTTTCCTCTCTTAAAGCTAACTTAGGCATCAGAGTGTTCTTGATCGAACAACCCCCCGGGTAAATCGATCGAGTCAACGATAACTAATTGTTTGCTGTTTGCAGGAATTTTGAAGGCTTTTTGCGGCGGGTTCGATTTTTGATTCAACAATTGGTGCTTTCATTGAGAGAAATTGAGGAATACTCAGAAGAAGCTCTCTCGATTGTTCATCGTTCTACAACGGTGTTCATCGTTTTTCAGGAAATTGTTCATCGTTCATCTGTCTTCATTCGTCGTTCATCGACATTGTTCGAAGATTTTGAACGTTGTTCAAATCATCCATCAACAACTTTTCAGTTCAAGATTCTTTGATTCGGCATTGCTAAGGTTCGTTGATCCGTTCGATCAGCTGGAGAAGGTGTTTCTACCTCAACAGCTCAGACGAGAAATGAAGCTTGCATAGAAACTCTAGAGGAGTGGCCAATTCGACCCAGGCGTGTGTCCATAGAAGCGCCCATGTAGACGCTCGGAGGGAGGCCAACCTTCAGTTTCGGAGCATTTCCCTCTCCAGCTAACCAAGTGCCCGTGCTAGGGGAAGGAACTTCGGCTTTGCAAAAAACGGGCGGGCGGTTGATGGGAGGTGCATCACGGCATGATCAGCCCACAACAAACATGGATCTAAGGGATTTTCTGGATGGACATCACGACATCTCAAGCAGGAGTCACCACCAACCGCCTCAAGACAACTTGGCGCAACAAGTTGAAAGGTTGAGCAGCCAAGTTCAACTTCAGACAGAACTCTTGCAGCGACTCTTAACGGAAAGAACAGTCCAAGAGCCAGACAGACGTTCCACGTCACTTGGAGGACAAGAGAATGCTCCAAGGCGACCTGGGAAAGAACCGGTCCGCTATCGAACAATGTCACGAGACACTTCACTAAGCGACTCCGGTGAAGAAAGTCACGCTGGCCGAGCAAAGAGCCCACAACGCCCAAGGTCATCGGTACATGAGTGGCTAGGAAGTAGGATAGGGGCAACTTCACCGGTGGAGCGTTCACAACGCTCACATAGGAGCAGGGGGCAACCTCAGGCTCTACACAAAGACCTAAGACGATCTGGCCATGGCAGTGAGAGGGAAGATGAAGCCTACTCCCCTGCGCGATCCTAGAGATCAAGGGGAGAAACTCAAGGAGGCTCTCGGCGATTAGCACAAAATGGTTCATCGCCTCAGTAAGGTGTGTTGCTGGCTAATAATGTTCAAAGAATGTTGGACAGGCACCTTCGTGTTCAACGAGATGGTGATCTAGAGGACGATCTACGCCACTAGATACAGCTCTCCACGCCTTTTGTAAGAGATATTGAGGAAGAGTCAATCCCTCAAAGGTTTGCAACGCCAAACTTCACTCCGTTCAAAGGAGCCTCCGACCCTGTAAAGCACATAGATTATTAAGGGAGAGTCATGATCCCCCACAGGCATAACGATGTGCTCATGTGCAAAGTTTTCCAAGCTTCTCTTCAAGGCCAAGCCATGACTTGGTTCAATCATCTCCCCCGGAGG
Source organism: Prinsepia uniflora (assembly GCA_032719365.1). Lineage (NCBI taxonomy): Eukaryota > Viridiplantae > Streptophyta > Magnoliopsida > Rosales > Rosaceae > Prinsepia > Prinsepia uniflora. Next base: position 64,594,887 of record CM064866.1, read on the forward strand.
TCGATTGCATCCTTTGAAGAGTTGGCTCTGGCATTTGTGAAGGAGTACGCACAACTTCGGACAATCGAGGTGAAGGATGACCATCTTTTCTTTGTCTGAAAGAGAGCAAAAGAAATTGTGCGACAATACATACGAAGATTTTGCGAGGAGAAGTCTCGAATTGTCGGCAATGACATTTAAACAAGGACTCCCTCGGGATAGCTAGCCTTACGGGAACATCGTCATAAGTAATGCGCGAAGTCTCACCAAAATTTTCTCGCTAGCGGAGCGACATGAAAATTTCGAGGACGAGAAGAACGCCACCCATACTCAGGACCATGCTGGGGCTAGTGAAAAGGCCTTCAATAAAGATGAGTCCCATGGAAAGTTTGCGACTGGAAAGTCCAACAAGCGCAAGGCTGGACAACCCTCCCAAGCACCAGCTATGGGGAAGCCTAACTTGCAGCTATCTTTGCCAGTCTATTAGATCCACGATGAAATTAAGGACAAACCATGGTTCAAGAAGCTAGAGCCAATCAAAGGTGATCAAGAGAAGGCTAATAAAACGAAGTGGTATGCCTTCCACGAATGCTATGTGTAACGACCCGTCCTGAATTCCGGGATTAGTTTAGTGACTAATCTTGATTAGCGAGGTTGAACGGTGGTTAGTAGGTCGAAATCGGACAAAATGTGCAAAATGACCGTTTTGCCCCTGGTCGTGGGTCAAATGGACTTTGACCGATGATCGTGACGTAGTTCGGGACGTCACGAGTTCATAGACAGGTGGCACGTTCGATTCCGACATTCGTAGAGAAAGTTATGGTGTTCGGAAGTTGAGGGGTATTTTGGTAATTTGGCTTATTAGGGGCCAAATGTTGACTTTCTGACCGGGAGGTCCGATGGGCGAGGGCCAAGGACCGTTACGTAGGTATCGTCGATACGAATCCAACGACAGGCGGCATGCCGAAATCGGAGATTCGACGACGAAGTTATGGTCAAGGAAACGAACTAACGAACCGAGGCCGGGATTAAAATAATAATATAATAATGAATAGTGACCGTTGACCCTACACACCTGGATGAGTGACAAGTGTCACTCATTCCTTGAAATCAGAATCCATGTTTTTGGGGGAGACCTCATGATGATGTTTAATTAGTTTTTAATTAATTAATTAATTTTTTAATTTCCATTAATCTCCATATTTTCCTTAACCGTGTACAACCAAATCCAATACTCTCCCAACCAATTCCTCTTCCATTTGCTGAACCTGAGAGTGTGATTTTGTGAGCGTTTTGAGTGTGATTTCAACTGGGTAAACACGAGAGAGTGACAGTGAGGAGGAACTGAGAATTCGAATAATTAAGTTTTAGGAGGGAAAATCAAATTGGACGAATTGGGCTGTGATGATCGAATTGGAGGTTACAAACATCTTCCTGAGGTTGTGACGAGTCGATCCACATCAAAAACGAGAAGGATTGGTGCCGTTTTGGCTCTGATCGAGCTTGGTGACAGAGGAAGAAATCGAGGCTGAGTCGTGGAGTTTGGGGCTGGGATTGACTCAATTGTTGTGGGGAAATGATTTCTCATGATCCCACGATGCTTCTAGGTTCATCAATTGAAGGAAACCGATCGAGATCGATGGAACTCCATTGTTGAACAGTGACGGTGCTCGAGCTTGAGTCGTGACGATTGAGCACAGGTTTGATGCAATTGATGTGGGGGAATTGTTCCTCAGGGTCCGTTGATGCTTCTGGAATCATCAATTGGATGAAACCTGCATCAATTGAGGGAGTTCCATGATTGCACAGTAACCGGGTGTTCTTCGTGGATCATCATCGAATCGTGGGAATCTGGGTAAGGATTTGTGTAATTGAGTTTACAGACTTGTAATTGGACTTAAAATGAAACTAATGGAATGATCAATTGAAGGAATTAGGATCGAATTGACAGGATTGGAACCGGGTTGTGTCGCGGGTGAATTGGACCCGTTTACTAGACAAACGGGTTGGGCTGGTGACACTGTAGCAGGCGCGTGGGTTTCACGCGCAGCCACTCACGGCGGCGCGTGGCGGCGCGTGGGCACGGATCTCGAGGTGAGGTCAACATGACTTCTGTCCTATTTAATGTAACGGACATTTTGGAATTGGTTTCGTGTTGATCGGACACCGTCTCGATATTGTTCGGGATATCCGAAGGTTTTAAATTAAGTTTAAAAATAAGTAAAAATGCGGGAAAATTACGGGACTTTGATAGGATGTTAATAATGAGGTTAGTAACCCTCTAATGTGATTTGGACAGGATTGGGAGTCCCGGTGATAGTGGTGTGGCCCGGGAGGGCCGGTGGCACGCGTATCGAGGCACACGGTTAAAACGGTCTGTGAGTGAACTTTGGTTTTATAAATCCTATGCATGCTTAAATGTGTTATATGGTTTATATACATGATTTCTATGATGGTATTTGTGAGTATTGATTTTGGGTATGTTGCACGTATTTCGAGGTGTTTTCCGTATTTCACGTGTATCGGGATTAACGGTTTATTTGTGGTTTTGCATGCTTGTGGTTAAATAAATATTATGATAAAATGGTTTTTATATTGGAAAGATGAACTCGGGTTTGAGGCCCACTTGTTTTGGAAATTTCGGACTTGGAGTCCATTTGAGAATCGGGCCGGGGGCCCAGTTGGTTAATGAAATCGGGCCAGGGGCCCAGTTGGTATAAAATCGGGCTAAGACCCATTTGAGTTATGTATTGGGCATGGGGCCCAGTTGGATTAAAATGATGATTTCGGGTCAGGGGCCCTATATTTAATAAATGTGGTTTCGGGTCAGGGACCCTAAATGGAAATGTGTTGTTTTATGGAAAATTCGGGCAGGGCCCATTGTGATGTTGTGAAATGAGTTAATAAAACTATTTTTCCATATACCATCTGTACACATGGATATATGATGGTCTCCTCCAGATGTCTGGGACACTGGGGAAGTCACTGTGCATTGCCTGTGAAGGGTCACCATACGGAGCAGCCGGACCGTATGATGACTCAGGAGCAGGATTGCTATGATTGACGTCAGGGACGTCAGGCATCAGGGATGTCAGATATATGGACCCGGAGAGACCCCGGGCAGCACGCGTAGCTTATGAAACCGTGAGACATGACGTCAGGGACGTCTAGCATCAGGGATGCTGGTGATGGTAATGGTAAAATACGAATCAATGAAATGGCTTTCCGGGTGGATTTATGATTGTGTGATTTTAATGAATTAATGTTCATTTATGGTCGTGGGTGGTGACCCACATGGTCGTATATGTATGGTGGTGGTATTCCACGGTTTTGGGCTGAGTTCCCACACTTGGTTTTTGGTTAACAGTTTTTGGGCTAAGGCCCTAAGGGCTCGGTTGAGCAAACGTTTTGGTTACTGGTTTTTGTGGCATGCATACGTTTTTATTGGAGGGCATAAATGTCTTATAAATGTATTTGGTAAACTTATTGGTTTTTGTCCACTCACAGCTTTTGGTTTTAATGCCCTTCAGGTTGATCACGGATGCGATTGCAGCAGAGACTGGGACATTGCACACCTCCTCCATCGATCCTTGCGCACTCTGGATGCCCCGTTTGGGCAGTGGCTCTTGGTCATCCCTTGTCTGACACCCCTTGTTGGACGGGAGCAGGGCACATTCCATGGTAATCCCGGGGGGGATTGGGATGGGTCCTGTCACTATGGGCATAACATCGAAAAATGCATATCTTTCGAGAGATATCCCCGGAATCTCATCAAGGAAAGACATTGCACTGAGTACGTCAAAGGGAAGGCTATGGATCGACCCGCTGACAAAGGACCGAAGGAACCTGCAGCAAAGATGATTCACATCAACACCTTCATAGCTGAATTAGAGTTGTTAGGAACCACTTCCAAACAGAAAAAAAAAAAAAAGATCTGAGATGCACTGGCCGTCTCTCAAGTCTCCTATGTTTCCAACCCTGGGGTGGCCAACAACCTCGTCGTTGGTTTCTCTTTGAAGGACAAGGTCGGACTTGATTGGCCGCATGCTGATGTTTTAGTCGTGTCAATCTAGATCGTACATGCTCAAGTTGATCGAATTCACGTTGATGAAGGAAGCGCAGCAACTATCCTCAGCTTGGATGCAGTGCATAAGATGGGGTTAGAAAGCCTCACAACAAAAAGGGTTGTTCCGCTCCGAGGTTTCAACGGGTCAACTAGTATGACCGTAGGCACTCTCCAGCTGGATGTACATTCGGATCCCGTAGTTACGTCCCAGACTTTTTACATCATGGACGAGTACTCTCCATACAATGGAATTTTGGGAAGGCCATGGCTTCACAAGATCCTCGCAACCACGTCAAGCCTTTACCAGAAGATTCGGTTCCCTATTCCCGGTGGTGGAATCGAGGAGATCAAGGGCGATCAGGCGATGGCTCGATGGTGTCTTACTGAAGGGCTAAAGGAGGTCAAGGAGGCAGAGTTTGTTCCCCAAGTAGGATCATCCACTAGGGGCAAGCTTTCTTCTTCGTCTCCTAAATAGAAACTAATCACGGGTCAAGATCCTGACGTTCATGAGGAACCACCAATTCTGGAAGGATGGCAACCGGAGGATGACGTCACCCTCATTCAACTTGACCCTCAATATCCTGAGCGAGAAGCCCGCATTGGTGCTCGGTTGAGTGACACAGAAAAAGAAGAACTCATAGCTTTCCTGCGTGAGGAGAAAGAAGTTTTTGCTTGGTCTCCGTCTGACATACCGGGGATTGATCCTACCATCGCTTGCCATAAGATACACGTCAATCCCCACCACAAATCGGTCAAGCAGAAAAGACGCAAATTTCCTCCCGAGAAAATTGCTATCATCCAAGAGGAGATTGACAAAATACTCGTTGCTGGATCCATTGAAGAAGTTATGCACTTTGAATGGCTAGAAAACGTTGTGCTTGTCAAGAAAAAGGAAGCTGGACGGTGGAGAGTTTATGTTGATTACACCGATCTCAATCTTGCGTGCCCAAAGGATAACTATCCTCTGCCCAGAATTGATCTCTTAGTGGACTCAACTGCAGGAAATGAGATCCTAAGCTTCCTGGATGCATACTCGGGCTATAATCAGATTTTCATGTATGAAAAAGATAAGGACAAAAATACCTTCATCTTCGACCGAGGTGTGTACTACTACAAGGTTATGCCATTTGGCCTCAAGAATGCGGGAACAACGTACCAGAGACTTTTCAATCGGATGTTCAAAGATCTCATCGGTAAAACCATGGAGGTCTATGTGGATGACATCATGGTCAAAGAAGAAAAACGAGGGGATTATATCACCAACTTGTGAGAGACCTTCAACTTGCTGAAGAAGTACAAAATGAAGCTCAACCCTCTGAAGTATACTTTCGGGGTATCAGCAGGGAAGTTCTTGGGATACCTTGTGACTCAGTGTGGGATTGAAGCAAATCCAAAGCAAGTCAAGGTAATTCTCGAGAAGAAGTCCCCATCAAGCTTGAAGGAGATTCAAAGTCTCACTAGAAGAGCAGCAACATTGAACAGGTTCCTGTTCAAGTCAACTGACCGGTGCTGACCTTTCTTCCAAGCGGTAAAGAAGGCATCCAGGGATAAGTGGGATGAAGCTTATGAGAAAGCGTTTCAAGATCTCAAGGCCTACTTGACGTCTCCACTGCTACTATCAAAACCCAAAGATAACGAGGAGAGAATGGGAAGAGAATGGGAAGAGAATGGGATTCAACTGCCTGTGTTTTACACATCCAAAACCCTTCTTGATGCAAAGACACGATATCTGAAATTCGAAAAGCTGATTCTGGCATTACTGGTTACCACAAAGAAGTTGAGGCCTTACTTTCAAGCTCATCGGGTAATCGTCATGACAGGATATCCACTCTGTTCATTACTTCATGCACCCGATGCATCGACACGGGTAATGAAATGGGCCATAGAGTTGAATCAGCATGATTTTCTCTATCATCCACGAACAGCTGTCAAAGGCCAAGCCTTAGTGGATTTTTTTGTGGAGTTCACACCAGCGTCACTGGAAGGAAGCAATGGCAATAAGCTTGGCAATTCCCCCATGGCCGCCAAAGCTTCCTTGTCACAAGATCATGGCGACAGTTCCTCTTCTCTGCAACCCTCAACTTCCAGTCATCTATGGAAGCTCTTTGTTGACTGTTCCTTGAACCAGACGGGGGCAGGAGCGGGGATGGTCCTTATCAGTCCTGATGGCTCAATAATGGAGTAGGCAGTACAGTTTGGATTCAAAGCCTCTAACAATGAATCGGAGTATGAAGCTTTGATTTGTGGGCTCACACTTGCCAAGGAGTTGGGAGTAAAAAAAAACCTGCTATTCATTTAGATTCGTAACTGATCACTAACCAATCGATCGGTGAATATGCTGCGCGTGATGCAAGGATGCTTAGATATAACAACAAGGTCCAGGAAATGCTTGCTTTTTTCTCAGTTTTCACTTTTCATCAACTTGCACGAGCCGAAAATACACAAGAAAATGTGTTGGCCAACCTAGCGTTATCACTTGATTTTCGTTTCAAGCGCTCAATCCCGATTGAGTATCTCGAGCAGAGAAGCATTTATGTGAAGGAGAATGAAGTAAGACAAATTGATTCATCTCCAAGTTGGCAAGATCCTTTTGTCAACTACCTTGAGCATGGCACATTGCCTAATGATCGGTTAGAAGCCCGCAAACTCCAGATGAAAGTTAAGCGGTACTATGTTGACAAAGGTCGACTTTTTCGTAAGAGCTTCACGGGGCCAAACTTGTTATGCTTGAAGCATCCTGAAACATTGAAAGTCTTGGCTGAGATTCATGAAGGAAATTGTGGAAATCATTCCGGTGGAAGATCGCTTGCTCAAAAGACACTTAGTGCAGGATTTTACTGGCCTACTCTACGCCAGGAAGCTCTGCAGTATGCCCAAAAATGCGACAAATGTCAAAGGTTCAAGCCTAACCAATTGGCGCCACCGGAAGAGCTGCATGCACAGACGTGTCCTTGGCCATTCATGCAATGGGGAATTGACATTGTAGGACCGCTCCCAAGCACTCCAGTTCCAAGCAAGAAATATTTGATTGTTGCCACTGACTACTTCACCAAATGGGTGGAGGCAAAGGCCTTGGCCACCATATCTTAGGCTGATGTACAAAAATTCATGTCGAGCCAGATCATCTGCCGATTTAGACTTCCCAAGGTCATTCTAACAGACAATGGAACTCAGTTCGCTGGCGCCATAATCAACGAGTTCTTTGAGTCTTGGAAGATCAAGCATTTCACTTCAACTGCATATTACCCCCAGGGTAATGGCCAGACAGAAGCTTCAAACAAGGCGATCCTCGACTGTATCAAGAAGCGACTCGATGATAATAAAGGCTTGTGGGAGGAGGAGTTGGATGGTACACTTTGAGCTTACCGTACCACTCCGCGTTGTGCAACAGGGGAGTCTCCATTCACCTTTGCATACGGCACTGACGCAGTCATTCCTCCACATGTTGTTCCAGCGCCCTTTACCGAGCTCGATGATCCAGTTGTCAACTTCATCGCTCTAAGAACTTCACTTGATCTCAGCGAGGAGTTAAAAGAGCAAGTGGTGAAGCGTATCTCCAGCTACCAGCAGCAAGTGAGAAGTTCCTATAACAAGAAGGCTCGACTCCAACACTTCCTCCAGGTGACCTTGTTCTCAAGAAAAAGTTTGCGACACCCAATCGTCCAGGGTCTCAAAAAGTCATGTCCCCGTGGGAAGGACCCTACCGAATCTACCAAGTAGGCGGAAAGGGAAGCTACACCTTAGAGACAATGGATGGAAAGTTAGTGAGTGGTTCCATGAACGCTCATCACCTCCGAAAGTATTATGTGTAATGCAAACTAGAGATCAAAGCTAAGCTATTCTTTGTTTTGTGGTAAATATAGACTTTATTTTCAAGAATGATGTATTTAGACTTATCAATAAAGCTATCAAGTCATTCCTAGTTCACATATGTGTTATTGTACTTTCGACAAGGCTCTCAAAGCCTTCCTCAGGGAAGTATCCAAAGCCTTCTTCCGAGAAGCACTCAAGCCTTCCTCCGGGAAGCATCCAAAGCCTTCTTCCGAGAAGCACTCAAGCCTTCCTCTTGGAAGCAACAAAGCCTTCCTCTTGGAAGCACACAAAACCTTTCTCTCGGAGGCACTTGAAGCCTTCCTCTCGGAAGCACTTAAAGCCTTCCACTTGGAAGTGCTCAAAGCCTTCCTCTGGGAAGCACCCAACTACTTCCTTCAGGAAGAGCTCATAGCTTTCCTCCGGGAGGCAAGCAGAGCTTTATAAAGGAAACACTTAAAGCCTTCCACCAGGAAGCACACCAGGTCTTCCTCTGGGAAGCATATACCAAAACCTCCTAAATTTGAAGCGCTCGAGTTTCCAGTAAGCATTTCAAGCCTTCAGTTAGAAAGAGCAAAAGCCCTTCCCTGAAGGCATCATACCAAAAACTTAATTATCTAACACCACAAGTTATTTAGAACTTGTCGTTGCACAACCATGGTTGCCACGGGGACATATGAATGAGCTCATTCCGACACATTAACAAGCATTTGAAAGTGCTCGCTTCAACACATTAAAAAGTGGATAAAAGAAAGTTAACACTTGTGTTCCAACAATTGTTCCAACAATTCAGCATAAATGATTTTTCTTATTTATTCATTTGGAGGGTGTTTGGAAAATCACATGTCGATTGCTCACACCGGTTATTCGCTATTGGAATGAAAGTTACATGCTAAAGGGAAACGACATAAAGAAACTACAGATGCAAGTCTTCAAAACCCATTGTTTTTCTAAATTCTTCCCACTCTTCTGCTGAAAGTAGGAAAGTGTCGTTAAAGAATGATTCAGCAGTCTCAGGGGCAGCTTCCTTTCTAGTCTCGGTCTCAGGCTCTGGGTCAGGTTCCAGAGTAGGCTCATACCCTTTCTCCAGCTTTGGTTCCCGCTCTTTGGTGGTGATCCCATTGCAGCTTTCCATGTCAAACTTTTGTGCAACATTTTCTTTTTGGCACAAAGTTGTGGTGACAGTAAATGGTCGTGTCTCGGAAGCCTTCCAGTCTTCAGATTCTAGATTTCCACCTCCAAAAGTTTGATTCTCTCATCTAAGTCCTGCAAATTTCTGAGCAGCAAAGTGACCTCGTCTCGGGCAACATCTCCCTCATTGTCTATCCGAATCCTCTCTACACGGCTTGTCTCGAGCTCGCCCACTTTGCCTTCTAATGTATGGATTCTTCCGACCAAGGCTTCGTTGTTCCGTCTAGAGTGATCTCGGGCTTCTCGCAGGCGTTTGCACTCGCTCTTCATTCACTTTTTTTCATCTTCCAAACTGGAATTTCCACGAAGCATGTCAACCAACTTGCGGGCCCCAGCTTTCGCAATCCTAAGGTCTCAGACTACCTTGTCGTAAGTTCCTTGTGGCACAGTTTTTGGGGTTTCCTCTGCTATGATGGGGGCAGCTATCACATCAAGAGTCTTGGATAATAACCGTGTCTCCTCCACTAATTGGTCTGGACTTTCATCCCTCAACGCTTCAATTACTTCAGGGGAAGTGGGAATCGCCTTCAGCTTCTTAGGTTGTTTAGATGCATCCTCACAGGGACCGTCTGAGGTTTTAAGCTTGCTAGATGACTCTGCAGGACTAGAACAGTTGGGCTTGGAAGGAACCTGATGATCATGCTTTCTCTCCAAAGAGCCATTGGGTCCTTGCTTGTTCTTCTTCTTCTGGGTAATGGGTTTTTCCAAGTGCAGTGGAGCGCTCAGCCATTCCTTGATTAGGCTGTCCGAAGGCCTCTCGCCATTCATGTCTCTGAGTGGAGATAGTAGCCAGCTCATGTCTCGAAACTCTGGAGGAATTTTCAAGGCCATGTTAATCTTTTTGAGATCAGAATGACCTTCAAACCCGCTGTACAGCTCATCAAACATGCGGAAGTGCGAGGCAATCCTCAAGCCCGTGGAGGCATGTTTGTCCCATGCACCACCAACTTCGATGCAGTTGAATATGTATGTGTTTTCATCAAACCCCATCCTCAAAAATAGCTCCACCTTGGGTACGACTAGAGAAAGACGACCGCCGATAATTCCATTGTGCGACACAGAATAGCAATGCCATAACTCATCTTCAGTAAGTCCCAGGCCAAAAAAATTGTTCAGCTTCTCGAAGCACATGATGTGTCGATAGGAATCGACGTCCAGTTGAGCAGGGCTGCATCTCATTCGGCCAATAATCTTGGAGAAAAACTTTGAGAACGGAAACTTAAAACCTCACCCAATGATCAAGGGGTGGAATTTAGTCCATCAACCACCGACAGGGTTTTTTCCTCTTCCGTGCTTAAGACCCTTCATGGAAGAATATCTGTTGCCAAGCTCCACGAAGACGTCATGTAACGACTTGAAAATCTGAAAAAGGAAAAGTTGAAGGAAAATGACGATTTTGCCCTTGGAATTGGGAGAACGGTTAACTTTTGGTTTAAGCGGTCAAATGAACTTTGACCGATGACTGTGACGTAGTTCGGGACGTCACAAGTTCATAGACAGGTGGCACGCCCGATTCCGACATTCGAGGAGAAAGTTATGATGTTCGGAAGTTTAAGGGTAATTTGGTAAATTGGTTAAAAAATGGACCATTTGTTGACTTTTTGACTGAGACCTTGTTTGGACTTTCCGTAAGTACCGTTAGATAGGTCTCAAGACGCTGAATCCGTAGACAGGCAGCATGCGTCAATCGGAGTTCGGATGACAAAGTTACGGGTCCAGATACATGAAGGGCATTTTGGTAATTTGTTATGGCAGGGGTGAAATGGTAATTTTGCTATGATGGCTGATTCACCTATATTAATGTCGTTTTAATCAAACAGTGGACACCTGAAATTGCTGAATTAGGAGTGGAATGGCCATTAAGTGACATCTGTCACTTGGTAAGAGAGATTAGTGGCCTGGGCGCTATTTGATAATTGATCTCAGGTGTTTAAATTGAACAAAAATCGTGGGTGTGTGTGTGTGCTTCCCACAACAAAAATAGAGCATGAACAAAACCATAATTGATCTCAGGTGACAATCGAACCCTTAGGCTGGGATTGTGAGAAACTAAATGAAATTCAGTGAGGGAAAAACAAAGAATTGGAATTAGGGGAAGTGCTTACCTGGAACTGTACAGGAAACCCGAAACCCCCACCCGACGTCCTTGATTGAAAGCATGGATTTGAATTCGGATTTGTGTGATCAATTGGTGGAAACAAATGTTTGGGTGAGCTTATTGGACCTTAAACGAGTTGAATGACACCAAAATCAAAGAGAATTGGAGAGAAATGAGCCCAGACAGACCCTGGTTTCAATTCAAAAACTCATCTTTGAGTTCGATTACTTGGAAGGAATTAAAGCTACAATTGGCATCGAAAACAAGTTCATAAGAGTTCTTCGAAGCTTTTAGATGGAACAATTGAAGAAAACTAAGTGAAATTGATGAAGTTCGATGAATGAACAGTGCACAGGTACCCTTCGAATATTCATCTTCGAATTGAACAGATTGAGGTAAGGATTAGTGTAATCTACATTACAGATCTCTAATTAAAGTCAAAACGATACGATTAGCTGAATTAATTGAGGAAATTGAGTGGAAATTGATAGGAATTCAGCTGGGTCAAGCCACGAGCCAACCGGACCCGTTTTATAGACAAATGGGTTGGGACGAAGACTGTAGCATCACTGTTCCTTGGCGCTTGGTGTGACTACCCATCCCGAATTAGCGGGATTAATTAAGAATTAATGACGGATTAGAGAGACTAATCAGAGATTAGACGAGAATTAGCAGATGTTCGGGCGAATGATGATTTTGCCCCTAGAATGGGCAAATCGTTGACTTTTCCTTCAGGCGGTCAAATTGAATTTGGCCGATGATTGTGACGTAGTTCGTGACGTCACGAGTTCATACACAGGTGGCATGCTCGATTCCGACATTCGAGGAGGAAGTTATGATGTTCGGAAGTTCGACGGTATTTTGGTAATTTGGGCCAAAAGTTGACTTATGACCCAGGAGGTCCGATGGACAAGGGCCGAAGACCATTACGTAGATCGGGACGATACGAATCCGTAGACAAGCGGTACGTCAAATTCGGACGTTCGACGGCAAAGTTACGGTTCACGGAAGTTCCGATGTACTATTCATGATGACACATTTTACGAGACAAAATGGGAGTTTTTTCTTTTGTGGGCCCAGTTACTTTTCAGCAACCAATGGATGAGTGACAAGTGTCACTCATCCACTGGTCACCATCCCTCCATTCATGCATCTTCCATCATCGATCGATCATTCATCTTCTTGTTCCCATACAACCCAAACCGATTCCTCTTCCACCCCAAATCCAAACCTTCAACCCTTATGACCCTGACTGAGAACCAGGAGGGTGAAGGGTGGCTGGTGATGCTGAGGACGGTGACAGGGGCGGCTGGGCAGCCGTGCACGGCCGAGAAAGAGTGAGCACTCGGTTTAGCCATTTTTCCTTCAAATTTCGATTTGTTCATTATGGTTGCTTTTGGATGATTATGTTAAGTTGGTTGGATTATTAGGAAGTTATTAAGATGTTTTTGAGAAAGTTTGACGGCTGAGATGGCCGTGAGGGTGGCTAGGAAAATTATGGTCGTGAGGCCCTATGTTCATGGGTGGGTTTTGGACGGTTTGGATTAGTTTTGTTACGTATACGTATACATACGTATATGGTACAAAAAGTGATTTGAGGGAGGAGGCCCTGTGTTTTATGATTTAGAAAGTGATTTGGGGCGGCGACCCCGTATACGATGTTATGGTTGATGGTTTTTGAATTGTGATTCGGGTCGAGGACCCAATTGGATTTATGGGTCATGACGGTTTATGGGGCCGGGCATGAACCCTTGAAAGGTTTTGTACATGTTTTACAAAGGATTTTATGAATATTTGATAAATGGTTTTGAATGCATGTATCAGCTTTTATGAAGGGCATAATTGTCTTTATGAGAAAATGTTTTTATTAAAATATTATTTTGTCCACTCACGACTTTTGATGTTTTAATGCCCTTCAGGTTGATCGCGGATACGGGCTGTAGCAGAGACGAGACATTACTCCCCTCCTCCTATGATCCTGACACACTCTAATAGCCCCGGCGAAGGCTAGAGATGGAATTTCCCTGGTCTGACACTTCGTGTCAGACGGGATCAGGCGAGTCCCACGTTAATCCCGGGGGATTTGGGACCGGTCCTGACAAGTGGCACCCACGCGTAGCCACTCACGGCGGCGCGTGGTAGGTTATCTCAAGGTGAGTACAACATGAAACTTACTCCTTTTGATATGATGAACATTTTGGCACTGGGTTCGAGGAAATCAGATATCGTTTCGATATTGTTCAGTGTATCCGAAGTTTTAATATACATTTAAAATATGTATTTAAATCCCAAAAAAATTGGGAAAAATTCTAGGAGGTATATTGGAATGTTAGTAACCCTCGATAATGATTTTGGACAGGAATGGTGACTTCCGGAATTTACGGAAAAACATGTAGCTCGGAAAGCAAGCGATATGGACGGTGTGTGAATGGACTTTTATTTTCTACCCAAAATGCATGCATATATGTTTTAAATGCTTTATGATATGATTTGAAATGATTTGGCATGATTAATGTTTCGATATGGTGATTTATTGATTTTCTGGATTATTATATTATTTTGGGCACGATTTTCAAGAAAACTATGAAATTGCTGTTTTGCACGAAGGCCCGAGATTTGAGATTGGTTTTGACTCGGATTATGAGTCAGGAAAATGATTTGATGGATTTGTAATGCTTTTTGGATATATTTTGTGGATCTATGTGAAATGGTTGCACGGATTTGCGTGAAATTGTTACTTTGGGCTTGAGACCCAATGGAAATGTGATTTTGATTGGATTGGTATTTCCATGTGATTACATGATGATATTGATGGTTTTCGGATTTATGAAATAATCGGGACTCTGGTTTTATGGATTTGGAGGAAACTATGTTTTGGGCTGAGACCCTGTATTGAAAATGGTTTTGATTTCAAATGCAACTGTTTTTCACTGGTTTTCATGGTGATGATATGTTGCAGATATATAGGGCTTTCAGGGTGGAATATGTTTCCCCCGGAGTGCACCCTGGATATTAGGCTTCCGGTTGGGAATGTGTTTCCCCGGAATGAACCCTGGGGATAACGCTCACCTCCGGGATAGAATGTGTTCGCCCGGAGAGGTCACGTAGCACGGTCTAGTGTCATGCAGCTGAGGGAGGCTCGACTCAGATCAGATGTACTGGATTATATAGAGATCGGTCGGTGATGTGTTCACGACGATCTGGATTGTCGGCTGGTGATGTGTTTACAGCGACGGATGCTCGGAGTTTGAGCGGTCCTTGAGCCTATTGATTTGCACGCGTTGTAGGGATAACATGACTATATGAGATTGGATATGGAAATGAGTTGGAAATGAGTCCCGTGGTTTTATTGAGATTTGTGATTTATAAACATTTGTGCCCAGATATATTTTACTCATGATTTATGATATGTGTAACGACCCGTCCTGGTAGTCCGGATTAGCAAAGTAATTAATGACGGATTAGTTAGCTTAATCGGTGGTTAGGTTGTTACGTTTGGACTTTTAGCGCAGAATGACGATTTTGCCCCTAGAATGGGCAAAATGTTGACTTTTGGTACGGACGGTTAATTCGGCATTGGCCGATGACCGTGACGTAGTTCGGGACGTCACGAGTTCGTAGACAGGTGACACGCCCGATTCCGACATCCGAGGAAGAAGTTATGATGTTCGAAAGGTTGAGGGCATTACCGTAATTTGGTTACATAGAGGGAAAAAGTTGACTTTTTGTACAACAAAGTGTTTACACGTAAACCTAGGACCGTTAGGTAGATCTCGTCGTCCTGAGTACAACGACAGGCGACATGCCTTTATCGGACGTCGGATGCGTGAGATATGGGTCTAGAACGGCGAAGGGTAAAATCGTAAATTGGACTTACAAGGGCATTTTGGTCTTTTTGCACATTGTGAATTGTGCAAATCAGATTGGGACAAGTGTACAGGGTTTATTGGATATTTTGAGTTTGGGACCATAGGGCTTGGACACGTGGGGATTGTCTAGTGGGTTCTACAAGGTTGCACGGTGCAAAATTAAATGGGTTAACCGTGCTTGAGAGAAACAGAGACTGAGTTTGAGAGGAGGAATTGATCAGGTTGCAGAGAATGTGTGAGTTCTTGAGTGTGTGAGTGTGATCAGAGGAAGGCTGAGAGTGCAAAGAGTGTGTTGAGATGAATTGAGAAGTCGAGTGAGTGTGTGCGGTGAGTGGAAAAACCAGAGAACAGAGAAGAGTCGAGGTGGTAGTGTTGCTGTGTTTCGATCAAGCGGGACTGGTGGTGGTGTTCAGAGGACGGTGGAGACGTGCTTGACAGGTTAGGGCACGGCGGAGCTCACGGTGGCGGTCTGAGAGCAGGTAATTTCTCGACGTTTTACTCTGTTTTGCCGTTTGGTTTCAAATTGAAAGTCGTGACTTTTATTGTCAGGACCACCCCGGTTTCACCCCGAAAACCGAGGTAAACCCTACTCCCGTCTGACACCCCGACACGCAAATAAAGTAAACTCACGCAAACCACCAAAATACACAGTCACACACAGGAGAAACTTTACACATCCCGAAGTTAAAGTTTTACAGAGCATAGTACCAAATCAAAAGAAAGAAAACCAATGAATAGTACACGCACACGGAAAAAACTTTAAACACTCTGGGGTCGTTCTCGTACTTCTCTGCCTCCGACGCTGCCTCGACGTCACAACCCCGCGCGAGCTCCACGACCTAGAGGGCAATTTAAAAAAAGAAGGTGTGAGTGGACCATAAATAAGAAAAGAATTTCCGAAAACCATTTCATAATAAAACCAGGGTTTTAGCCCTCCGTTTTGAAAATACATGCATAACCCAGTTGCCAAAAACAGTTATAAATCACGTAAAGATCGTCATAAAAACATTTGCAGAAACCATCACAAAAGCCATCATTATCCGATCAAACCTGCTGGATCTATCCGAGTCTTTAAACTCCCGAGTCTTTAAACTCAATCCAGGCCTCAATAATATCCGAGTCTTTAAACTCCCGAGTCTTTAAACTCAACAGGCCTACGGGGGAAATCTCAATATATCCGAGTCTTTAAACTCCCGAGTCTTTAAACTCAATCCGGGCTCGTCCCCCGTCAATCAGTATCCGGGTCTTTAAACCCAATAACTAGATCCAGAAAATTCAATCCAAAACCGTTGAAAACCATTTCTCAATCCACATCCAAACCCGAATTCGAAATCACTGGTCTGATACCCTTCCGGCATCCAGACCGTCATTCCGAACCCAAATCCGGAAATCCACTTTTCAACTTTAAAATCAAACCTCGCTTTCCGAAATCCGATTCCAAAACCGAAAATCTCTTTAATCACCAAATCATGTTTCAAAATCTCTTTATAGTCACTTAAACCATTTATTCTTTGAAATCCCAAAACCATAGCATTATACTCAGAAATCACAATTTTCTCGTAAAACGTGCTAAATACGTACTTTCTTGAAAAACGTGCAATTAAGTAAAACAGTTATAGTCTATTCCAATAACCATGAAATAACATATAAAACCATAAAATAAGTAATTAAAAGCAGTTATGCATGCTCAGTTATAGAGAAGGGGTCCACTCACAGTTACCGAGCCCTCAATCGCGTCCCGAACGTCTCGTACGTTCCTCAGTTTTCCCGGGAAGTCCCGATCCTGTCACAAGTCACCAAAGTACGTCACTAACACGTCTACCAAGACTCTCATAATTCCCACAAAAATCCCCGGGTCCTAAACGTAACGAACCGAAACCCTACACCTTCAACCTCGCGGAACTACTTCGATTCGACGTTCGAACAACCCAAAACCAATTCCAATAGACTCGTTACAACACCTAGACCAAAAACCTAGTTGACACCTTCCTCAGAAACCACCACACGCGCCACCACGCGCTGCCCAAAGTGGCTGCGCGTGGGCCTCACGCGCCTGCTACAGTACCATCGTTTACCTCAGATCGACCAGTTCGACTGTACTGAACCGGCGCGACCGGTTCTTCTTCATTCCTCCACCATTTTCACCCAATCCAATCCCAGTAGTTTCGTCCAGTTCTCAGCACTCCATCCCAGTTCTAAAACCTAGAAATCAAAGCCCGAAACCCATCGTCTACAACCTCGAAAATTTTTGCCCGAAAACCCTGTTTTGGTCTCCAGCCACCCAAACCTTCCCCCATCACGGCAACAACCTCAGACGACTCCTGAGACCTTCATGAGTCTCACACTACCCATCATAGTCCTCGACTCTAACCCAAAAGCCATGACTTTCGAAATTAACAAAACGGGAAAAACAGTGGATTTGGGTCTCACCTTTGAATCTACCTCCGCCGTCTGCACCGCCGTGTACCACGGTGTCCACTGAGTCTCCTGCAGTCGTCTTAGCCTCCCCTTAGCTTGGATTAAGCCAACACACGACACAACCACCACCTCTATCCCACAGCTCTCTCTGTTTTCTCTGAAAATCAAACCCTCCAACCACCGTGTTTCTTACACGATTTCACTCCCCCAAACACTCACCAGTTCTCCTTCTTCTCTTTGTCACTCTCTCCAGTCCACAAAACTCTCTCACGCTCACAGAATCGATCAAAGTCTCTCACTTTCCTCCTCTCTGTTTTCTGTAACTCACACCTCACACACACCAATCCTTCACAATTCTCTCTCACCTTCACTCAGCAGCCCTCACTTACACTCTCACATACTCCCCAAGTTACACAAACACTCCACACCGCCTTCACCTGCTCGATTCCCTCTCAGCCTCACTCTGTCTCTGTTCTCTCTTCTCTTCGAACACACACACACACGGGTACACGATCAACTAGCCCAAATAATTGGACCGTGTTCCCTAGAACCTCTAGCTCTCTTACACGTGTCACAATCCTAAAACCCCTCTCACAAGTGGCTCAATCACAGCCATCCACTTGTCCCTCTCTATTGCACAAATCCCAAGAAAAAGACCAAAATGCCCTTCCTTTTAAGCCAAAATTACCCTTTTGCCACTACCTTCCTAGACCCGTAACTCACACATCTTAACTCCGATGAATACGTCCCGCCTGTCATTGAATTCAGGACGACGAGATCTACTTAACTGTCCTCAGTCAACGTGTCAAAACCAGATCGTACGAAAAGTCAACTTTTCCCCTACTTTAACCAAATTACGCAAGTGCCCTCAACCTTCCGAACATCATAACTTCCTCCTCGGATGTCGGAATCGGGTGTGCCACCTGTCTACGGACTCGTGACGTCCCGAACTACGTCACGGTCACCGGTCAAAGCCCAATTGGCCTCCCGAACTAAAAGTCAACAATTTTCCCGAACTAGGGGCAAAATCGTCATTCTACCTTAACGACCCTATCGTCACCAACTAACCACCGATTAATGCTCACTAATCTCATCTTAAAACATGGTCTTAATCCAAACTTCTCGGACGGGTCGTTACATTTGGGGCTGAGTCGAGGTGTCCTGTGAGTTCTAGTAGGCTCAGTAGTTCCCCAAGAACCCTTAGAACTCGAAGCCATGACTGGGGGATGCACGGTGGCCGGGAACCGAAATAAGGGTTTTGGACGGGTTTTTTTCGAGCTTGAGGGAGGTGGTTTAGAGGTCGTGTTGTCGTGTTTTGAGTAGAGAAATGAGTTGTTTAGAGTAGGACGAAGCTTCTGGCTTTGAAAGGAACGGAAATGGACGGAGGAAGGCGGAGAACCGGTCACGCCGGTTCAGACCGGTCTAGTGATCGAAGAAGACGATGAACAGTGCCCTGTTGTAGGCGCGTGAGGGCGCTTGGGGAGGTTTCTGGGGAAGTGTCCAACATAGTTTTTGGTCTAATCGTTGTAACGAATCTGTTGGGATAAGTTTCGGGACAATCGGACAACGTCTCGTATTAGTTCTAAGTGGTCGAAGGTTTAGGGTCTCGTTTAGTTTCGTTTAGGATTCAGGAAAATTGGGGAAAATAGGAGAAGCTTAGTTGAAGTGTTAGTGACTCGTTTTGGTGACTCTGAGCAGGTCCGGGAAAGCCGAGGATAGTGGAATGGTCGGAAACGGTGGAAATGTGCGCGTATCGAGGCGACGTCGGAATAGTCTGTGAGTGGACTTTGCTTTCTAACTTTTGATGCATGCATATATGTTTTTATAAGTTTTCTATACGTGATTCTATGATTTTCTTTATGATCTTGATGGTTTACGGTTGTGCACGATTTTCGAGGTATTTTACGGATTTTCACGTTTTACGAGGTTTCGATTTCTCTTGTGATTTGACGATGGTTTTAATGGTTTGATTTCGGGAATTGAAATATGATTTGATTTCAAGGATTTGAAATGGATTTTAGAAAGCTGATTTCGGGTTTGGAGCCCTGTTCATGCGATTGAGATTTCGGTTTTGAAATTTGGAAAGGAAAGTATGGATTTGGGTTCGGGACAGTGGTCCTGATGCTAGCTTACGAAATCATTGTTGCGAATTCAACTGTGGGTTTTTTGTGGTTTTCACTTTTTCTTGAAAAATGGTTTTGGGTTTAAAGACCCGGAAAAGAAGAGAGAAAAACCCACTGGATCTGGTTTTGAGTTTAAAAACTCGGATTGATTGACGGAGGGGAGGGCCCTGGATTGATGTTTTGAGTTTAAAGACTCGGTATGGTTTTGAGTTTAAAGACTCGGATATGATACCCTCCGAGGCCTGTGATTGTGTTTTGAGTTTAAAGACTCAGATATCCCGGGAAGGCCTAGCTATTTGCGCATTGTGTTTTGAGTTTAAAGACTCGGGCGCACTTGAGATCCAGTAACTTGTATGACTGATATTTTCACTGGTTTTCTGATGTTTTGGGCAGTGGCCCGGATGAAGCGGATTTGACGAGTTTTGGGACTGAGTTCCTGGATTTGAGATTGATTTGTGATTGGAGGCTGAGGCCTGGATTTGACTAGAGGATTTGATTTGGGTTCTCGAATGATTTTTAAAGATGGTTTTTGATATGAATGGTTTCATGATTTGACTTGATATGCATGCATTGGTTTTTGTGTGAAGGGTAAAAATGTAAATGTTTTATGAACTGTTTTTAAACTTATACTTTATTTTTGTCCACTCACACTCTTTTCATGTTTTTGATACCCTCCAGGTTGTTGCAGTAGGGGCTGTCAGTTGAGAGAGACGGAGACATCACACGCGCTATCGACAGTAGCTCGGCATACTCTGGGAAGTCCGAAAGCTTTGGTACGGTTGGTTCGAGAATCCCTTGTCTGACTTACGTGTCACGTGGAGGTTGAACGTCAGTTTAGCCTTCGTGTCATGCGTAAGTTAGACGGGAGCGGGATTTAGCCCTTAATCCCGGGGGATTAGGGGTGGGTCCTGACAATATGCATGCATGTTTGTGAAACTAGAGGGTAGGAATGTATTTTGACAAATGTATTTCTAAAACTTTGTTTTGTCCACTCACACCTTTTCTATTTTATTGACCCTCCAGGTCGTGGCGCGATGATCGAGTGACACGACCCATCCCAATCCCCCGGGATTACCATGGAATGTGACGTGCTCCCGTCTGATAAGAGGCATCAGACAAGGGATAACCGATTGCCATTGCCCAAACGTGCTCCCAGAGTGCGTAAGGATCGATTGAGGAGGTGTGCGATGCTCAAGTCTCTGCTGCAGTCGTATCCGGAATCAACCTGAAGGGCATTAAAAACAAAAAGCTGTGAGTGGACGAAAATAAATAAGTCTGTTAAAAACATTTATAAGACATTTATGCCCCTCAGTAAAATCATATGCATGCGCCAAAAACCAATGATCACACATTTATTTAGAAATAACCATTAGGGCCTTAGCCCGGAAACCAAAGCATAGTTTCAATTTCCAAAAGTCAATCCAAGAGTTATTTCATAAATCCAGTAATATGAACCATAAGGCATATAATATAAACCATAACCATTATTTTAGCCACTGCACTATACACTCCAATCTGACATCCCTGATGTCTGACGTCCCTGACGTCAATAAGGTCACAATCACAAGGCTACGCGTGACACTCGGGTCTCAATTTTCGAGTTCAATCCCCGAACCCCGTTCGGGTACAGCATCCCCGATGCTTAGCGTCATAGACGCTGGACGTACTAGACGTCCGTGACCTCTCCGGGGTACCTCATCCGGAGGAGACAATATAATATGGAAGGATCTATACAGTGCAGTACCAAATACATTTTATTGATATCCACATGCAAAATACATATGTATACGTAGGTAAAATCCGAACCGATCGTTACGTTTCATCAAACGGGTCTCATGCCCAAATACCGTGAAACGTGCCATAACCGAAATATCATCAAAACCATTTATTGATTCCAGCATGTGAACATATATAAAATGTAAACCAGAAAACATTTATTCAATTCCATTTTAGGGTCCCCGACCCGCAATCACATGTAGAAAACAACTGGGGCCCTGGCCCGATTTCACACGTCAACTGGGCCCCTGGCCCGATCCACAAGTTAACTGGGCCCTTGGCCCGATTCCATAGTTCAACTGGGCCCCTGGCCCGATTTTACTTTATTCAAGTTCGTAACCGTTTCATGAAATCATATCCAACCACATTTATGGAAATCGGTGCAAATCCAGAAAACCTCGGTTTACGTGCAAATATGTAATTCACCTCGAAATACGTGAAATCATTTTAAATTCACCGATATCCAAAGTAAATCATTTATAACAATCATAAAACAGTTATGCATGCATCGAATTTATGAAACCAATCACACTCACAGACCGTTTAACCGAGTGCCTCGATACGCGTGCCATAGGCCTTCCCGGGCCACACCACTATCACTGGGACTCCCAATCCTGTCCAAATCACATTAGAGGATTACTAACCTCATCATTAACATCCTATTCATGTCCCGCAATTTTCCCGAATTTTTAAGTATTTTTAAACTGGATTTAAAACCTTCGGACATCCCGAACAATATCGAAACGGTGTCCGATCGACACGAAACCAATTCCAAAATGTTCGTTACATTAAATAGGACAGAAGTCATGTTGAAATCACCTCGAGATTCGTGCCCACGTGCCGTCACGCGCCGCCGTGAGTGGCTGCGCGTGAAATCCACGCGCCGTGAACAGTGTCACCAGCCTAACCCGTATCTCTGGTAAACGGGTCCAATTTACCCGCGATACAACCCGGTTCAATGTCCATCAATTCAGCCTTAATTCCTTCAATTGATCAATCAGTTAGTTTCGTTTTAAATCCAATTACAGGTCTGTAAACTCAATTACACAAATCCTTACCTACAATTCCACGATTCGATGATGAACACCAAGAACACTCCGGTTACTGTTCGTTCATGGAATTCCTTCAATTCCAACTGATTTCCTTAAATTGATTCAACCAGAAGCTTCCATGGACTCCGTTAAGCATTTCCCCCAACTCAATTGCTTCAATCCTGCGCTCAATCGTCACGACTCAAGCACGAACACCGTCACTGTTCAACCATGGAGTTCTGTCAACCACAGCTGTTTTCTTTCAATTGACGAACCCAGAAGCATCGTGGGATCATGAGAAGTAGTTTCCCCACCTCAATTCCGTCGTCTAAACACTCCCCGATCACGACTCAACCTCGATTTTCTTCCTCTGTCACCAAGCTCGATCAGAGCCAAAACGGCACCAATTCATCTCGTTTCTTCGACAATTATGATCGTTGTGATCCCAGGAAGCTGAATGTGAGCTCAATTGCGATCCTCACGGCCTAATTCTCCCAATTCAAATTTCCCTCCCAAAAACCAAATTTCCGAATTCCAGTTCTACGACCCCCCTCAATCCCTCGTGTTTCCCTCACTAAATTCGTCTCTGAAATGTCTCCAAATTGCACACTCAAGATCAGCTGATGGAGAGGAGATTAAGAGTGGAATGAATTGTGGTTTTGGGTTGTACACGGTTAGGAAATTAGAGAGGAATAATGGAAATTAAAAGATTAATTTAATTTAATTAATTAATAAAACATAATAATTATGTTTCCCCAAAACATGGGATCTGGTTTTATGCCTGAAATTAAGGGATGAGTGACACTTGTCACTCATCCAAGTGTGTTCAGTCACCGGGTACTGTTCATTATTATACTATTATTTTAATCGGAGCCTCGGTTCGTAAATTCGTTTCCTTGACCATAACTTCGTCGTCGAATCTCCGATTTCGGCATGCCGCCTGTCGTTGGATTCGTATCGACGAAACCTACGTAACGGTCCTTGGTCTTTGGCCATCGGACATCTCGGTCAAAAAGTCAACATTTCCCCCTATTTCGTCCAAATTACGAAAATGCCCTTGCACTTCCGTACATCATAACTTCCACCACGAACGTCGGAATCGAACGTGCCGCCTGTCTATGAACTTGTGACGTCCCGAACTACGTCACGGTCATCGGTCAAAGTTCATTTGACCATCCAAATTAAAAGTCAACGTTTTGCCCACGCCTAGGGGCAAAACGGTCATTTTGCACAATTCGTCCGAAATCACCCAACTAATCCCAGATTAGTAAATCACAATTAAATATTATTAAATCCCGATATTCGGGACGGGTCGTTACATCGAGGCTGATCGGGAGGTGGAGGCATGAGTGGGCATAGGTGCGGTTATCCCTTGTTTGACAAGTGCTGAGGGTAAATTCGGAACTTCAGTTGACTCGTCAGATGGGAGCAGGACCGGGCACGGTTATCTATGTCCTTCGGGGACGGGTTCTGTCACGTCATCCGGAAAAGCAATCTAATTACGAGCTTTCCACTCCATGAAGTCTTCAGGTTTCTCAAATTCCATGTCCTTCCCTCGGAATGGACTTTGGCTACGCGAACCGCCACGCTCCCACAATGCGAGTCTGCTAGATCTCTCGAGAAGTGCACCTTGACGCATCATGAAATGATCGCCTCAAACAAATAAAGTGGGTGCCGCTTGAATCGAACCCAACGGATGTCCTGAACTCCCGGAATGAGCAAAAACGTTCACCTACAAGAAAGGAACAAATTCATTAGTTTCCGGAAATAAATATATACCACGTATATACATACTTGAATATATACGCATATGGTTATTCAAAATACGTATGCTATTATCAAACACTTTAATAATATATTAAATACATATTATAATATATTAAATACGCAAATAAATATACCAGCAAAAAAAAACAATCAAATATATGAATTTGAGTTATATAAACAGCAGTTATTTATATATAAAATACACTTCCTAAATATATAAATATATTTATATTAAATATGCGAGTAAATACTCTTGCAAAAAAAATCAAGAGCTGTAAATATTTATATAAATATTTTTGGGCAAAAAGTAGGTCAAAATGGACTCCGCATGTGTGCCCAGAATACGCTCATTGCTCGCCACGTGGCAGCCAGTGAATTGAGGATTCAAAATGAACCGAGCTACCCTTACCCGCCAGTCACCAAAGCCCCAATATAGCTCAACCAGAGCCCTTCACACCACAGGGGAGACTCTAACCTCACTTGCCTGTGAGCCTGACACCGTCGGTTGTGTTCGCCAATCGAAGGCCGACGTGTGGAAGGCCTCTCTATTGCAGCTCCGATAGGCAGGTCCCACACGTTGAGCTCTCCAATCGGTGGTTGCCACACGGACGGTCTCTCAACCACTCGTCTGCTGCCCAGCCAACCCGAACAGCTCCATTGCTTCTTCCATCAAATCTGATGCGTGGAGAGCTAATTATGGGCACTAACAAGCACCACATTACATGCGGGCCCGCTTGCCAGTTAGCTAGCCCATCACGTCGCACTTCCAGTCCATCTCTCCGCAAATTCGACTGGAGCATCAGATGTGTGCTCCTTGACTGTGCATCCTGGGGCCATGGTGATCGCCTTCACCCTCCTTCCAGATCCGGACATGTAGCAGAAGATAGGGCCCACTATCGCAGTAGATGACTGTGCATGGCGCAGCTGCGCCAAATGCAGCCACGGGTTCAACCAAACTGATCCCACAACGACAAAACCACAGCAAATACTTCACAACATGCCACCCGAAATAAGTACAAAATAAATAAAAAGGAAATACAAATCATACCTTGACAAATAGCCTCTTTTGTCCAAGCAGCTTTTCCTTTGTTCTTAAAATATATAAAGCAAACGCATATGGACTCTTCCCCTTTTGCAGCTATTTAAACAAAAAGGGAGCTATAAACGTATGAATTTCATTTAATTTTACTTAATTGAAATTTAATTTGTTTAATTTAAATAAATTTCATTTAATCAAATTTAATTGAAATTTATTTTGTTTACCTAAAATAAATCTCATTTAGTTAAAGTTGATTAAAATTTTTCTATAAAGGTTTAGCTCAAAACAAAAATGGCAACATTTCTCACTCCTACACAAATATATATATATATATATATATGAATATGTATATATGTATACGTATGTGGCTGGTATGAATATACCCTGTCAATTTTATTTATAAGCTCAGCGTTTTTCCTTAACACGGAGAAGGAGCGAAAATAAAAAATTCCAAGAATATACATCTCTTCGGATTCCCTGAATTCCGAAGCAATGTGGGGGCATTTGTGGAACCCAAAATCATCCGAAAATTGTGGAGCTGTCACGTGACCCATAATTCGCAAAATGACCAAATTGCCCATGGCAATAATGCTAATGACTTGAAAACACCTACACATTAACTAATCTATTTACCAGCTAAATGCGTTATTTAATCGGGTTAAAAGTCCCTGTAATATTAATATTCTCCCCGTGAGTTAATTGTCATTATTCTTAATAACAGACAATTAATATTAATATTAAAACACAATAATTATCATTATTATCATAATGAACTATTATTATAATTATTAAATAATATATTTAATTAATAATATATTATTTATTAATTACAAATTCAACCGACCAATCAGAACGCTCCGAGGCTCTCAAGATTTTCCTATAAATAGCGGAACATATTTTATTTCCAAGGGACGTCGATTCTTCGCTTCGAAGTATATCTCTTTCCTCTCTCAAAGCTAACTTAGGCATCAGAGTGTTCTTGGTCGAATAACCCCCCGAATAAATCGATCGAGGCAACGATAGCTAATTGTTTACTGTTTGCAGGACTTGTGAGGACTTTTCGCGGCGGGTTCGATTTTTGATTCAACATTAATAAAAAAAGTAGTAGAAATTTAATTCAAATTTTGTAAAAATTTAGAATTAATGTAAGCACTTAATAATATTTATATAAAATTAATATCTATATCATAAAAGTTGAGGGGAGATTTTATTATCTTCATATTTTTATATCAAAACTATTAAATAGTGTATATTTACAGAAATATCGTAAATTAACACTCCAAAATATAAATATATATCAACAGAAAGTCTATAAATATTATCGATATTTTTATCGACGAAACTAATTCAAATTCTTTTATTAGAAAGGGACAATATATATTTAAGTTAAAAAGAAGACGTGCGCGCCATACAAACTCGCACCAAAGAAAATAGCCATTTTTGAGGAGGGAGCTGTTGGTTGAAAAGATGACATGTTTCCACTTACCCAATATATAGAGAAACAAAAGTTATGAAAAGTTGAAATTGAAAGGAAAAAGAAAAAGGAAGACTCTGAACCTGAAAAACAGAAAGGAGATGGTGAAATATAAATAATGGTCCACTCTATTAAAGCATGGAGGAATGATGCACCAGCCAGGTTACGACAGGTCACATGGCATATCACATATATACGGCTCATCTCATGCAATATTATTGCAGCCAAAAAATAAAAAAAACAAATGCCTCTCCTCATCCTCTTCCACCCAACTACTCCGAGCTTCATATATCCTTATCACCAACCACCCACCTCCAAATCAATGCCAAATCTCTCTCGCGTGGCACTTAAATCTTCCCACTAATTCTTATTTTTATTCGGAATACTGTTATGCAGTCACGGGCTACCCTAAAAGCTAGAGTGTGCTCCAACTCACCTAAAATTAATAATTTAATATAAATTTTTATGTAAAATTAATTTATATAGCACATTTATTAATTTATTTTATACTTAAATAAGAAAAATAATGTTATTTTTGAAAATTATATGATATTTTATTCGTATAAAAGAAGTGTTTATTATAATTGTAGGTGCTATTGTATTTTTTTTATATGATTATTTGTTATTTCTTTGCATAAAATATGTATTTTTAATCAATAAAATTTGATAAAAAAATTTACCCTAATTGACATTTAGTCCATTTCATTTTTAATTCATGAGTTCGTGTATGTTGTCATGCAATGTTATTATTATATTTCATACATATATATATATATCACGTATTATTATATTCTTGTTCACTCTTCTTTTCTCAATTTTTCTCAAGCGCAGCAAATTAAGTGAAAAAAATAAAACTAAATAATTATTAAATGAGTATTGAAGTAATCGATATTCTCAAGAAACCTAACCATTTCTAGTAAGTTTTACATAAATCATCTGACGTACGTGACATATTTGGGGAATCAAGTTGTACGTGCATTATAGTACGAGGGTAGTATAGTAATCTTAGGGAAGGGAATTAGGTGAAAACTACTAAACCCATCGAAATCGATCTCCACCCCATTTGCTTGAAGTGTATGCCATCCTCCATGGATGATTGAGACACATAAACTGGGAATGTCCTTATCTCGGAATTTAATTTGGTTGGAACTCGGCCTTTATGTTTATGTTGTGTTCTTGGTGAAGGCAGTTGATCTAGAACAAGAAGTTGGTGCAACGTCTACGACCAACATTAAGTAGTTATCAATATAACTAATTCATTAATTGAGAACTAATTTGTCCATTACCAAATCCAAGTTATGGATTGAACTGGTCTGTTTTCGATTCATTGGACCAATATAAACACGTTATCCAAATAAATCTGCATGGTATGTACCATGTAGTCAAATTTGCAACCCAAAGTAATGTTATATTTTTAAAGGCTTTTTACTCAAATTGCCCCATGAACATTGAGTTTAGTCTCAAAATGCACCATGAACATGATTTTGACCCGAGTTACCCCCTGAACACGGTTTCCGTTTCAAAATGCCCCCTAGTCGTCAAAATTCACACCAGTCCGTTATTTGCAGGGGGCATAATTGTCCCACGGAGATGAAAACTGAAAAGATAATTGAAAGGGAATGAGCCAAGCGACCGCAGAGGAAAACTAAAGAGAGAACTCGCGTCGTCCATAGCAAAAGCAGAGGAAAACAGGAGGAATGGAGATCCGTGCCCAATGAATTGAGATCCAATTTCCTGGTGTTTGGGTAAATTTCATTCCCCCTTGAATTGAGATCCAATTTCCTCCCCAATTATGATTTCATTAGCCTTTGATTTGAAGGATTCCTCCTAAGTGTGAATCTGTGTGAATTGAATTATATTTAATAATTAAGGGTTTAATCGGAAGAAGATTATGAGGAAGAAATGATAATATTTGCTCAAAATCTTCTTCTCTGATAGGAAAAAAATGCAACAACTAATATTGAGTCGGGTCGGGTCAATAAGCATGAATTTAGTGAGAGGCTTACAGAAATGGTAAAATGTATTTGAGTGCAGGCAGCTCAGCTCGCCGATCCGCCTGTACGACTCCAAGTCGGAGCTGGGGCAGTCAATGCTGGAAAAAACAGTCAGTTTCTTCTACTCAAAAATAGATAGATCCTGTGTTCCACTTTTAAAAGTCTTTGGATTTTTCTTTTGTGTTTATGGAATGAACTTCAAAATGCCGAGAGATGTATGAATTATCTCATTCTAATGTGAAACAACTTTTCATTTAAGAACTATTGAGCACTTAGCAACTGAAATTAAGCCAACTGAAAATTGTTGTTCCAATAAACAAAGGTTTTGTATCTATTAGAATTGCATCTTTTTTCCTTGGCTACTGGAATTAACCTCCAGTGAACATAAATTCCCATTTTCATCACTCTGGTACAATTATCAAGTCTTTGTTCCATGATTTAATGTAGCATCTATGCTTTCTTATACTAATCACATGAATCAGAATTGATGAAAAAATCTTTAAGCGTACCTGCAGTGGTTAAGAAGACCTTGAATCATCTTTTCTATTTTGTATTATCTTGTAATTGTATAATTTGTCTTTGCAGCTCAGAGGCAAGTGGGAGAAACTTCAAAATGCTTTTGTGTTTATAGAATGAACTTCAAAATGCTGAGAGATGTATGGATTATCTCATTCTAATGTGAAACAGCTTTTCATTTAAGAAATATTGAGCATTTAGCAACTGAAATTAAGCCAACTGAAAATTGTTGTTCCAATAAACAAATGTTTTGTATCTATTAGAATTACATCTTTTTTCCTTGGCTACTGGAATTAACCTCGAGTGAACATAAATTCCCATTTTCATCACTCTAGTACAATTATCAAGTTTTTGTTCCATGATTTAATGTAGCATCTATGCTTTCTTATACTAATCACATGAATCAGAATTGATAAAAAAATCTTTAAGCGTTCCTACAATGGTTAAGAAGACCTTGAATCATCTTTTCTATTTTGTATTATCTTGCAATTGCATAATTTGTCTTTGCAGCTCATAGGCAAGTGGGAGAAACTTCCCTGAATGATAAAAGATCAAAATCACATCAGATAATAAGGTTGGTATAATAATAATGAGCTTTATCCTTAGATATTTAAAAAAAAAAAACAAATGGTTTACAAATGCTCAATGTTGTATTTTAGGACCATCTTCTTATTTCTTCGTTTGAAGGTGATTCCTCGCGACCCCAATTAGAGAAAATGATGATTCCTAGTGACCCCTGACTACGCCCAAACTACGCATTAAATTAAACACGTAATTTGAGTATTGTGCAATTTAAACCCTTTTTGTGTAGATGTAGTATTGGTAAATAGGGATCGTTCTTAACCGGGGAAATTAGGGAACATTAATAATGTGTTAGTGGGAGATGAATAAAAGAATAATGAATTAAAGAATTAAAGAATAAAGAATTAAAGGAATAAAAGAATAAAAGAATTAAAAGAATAAAAGAATGAAAGAATAAAAGAATAAAGAAGGGGGGTTTTGAAAAGATTTATAACTAAATTAAAGAAAACACTAATTAAGAATTAAAATGCAAATGCTCATGCTAATTGGAATTTACAAACCATAGAGTAGTTTCATAGACAAAACCCACACTTTTACGTAAGTAATTTCGAATTAACAATCACATTATTTAAACTACTCCTAAAAATAGACTTCTTTCTAACATTTTGTTCATAATAAACCAATCACGAAATCCTACCTTCATCATCTCAAATACTTACATATATCTTTCAATATTATAAATGCATCAACCATTAATGTGCGTCAAACATCAATATGCTTCAAACACTTACAACATGATTTACCTTAAGTTTATAATTAAATGCGCCGACAGCGATCAACATTTAATCTCTTCAATTCTACTCTAAGTGCACCGACAGCGGATAAAACACTTACAATCAAATTGAAGTTTAAGCACTAAAACATATGAAGTAAAAGAAATTCAAAAAGTAAAACACATGGAGATTGCATTCTTACTTACAAATGTTAGAAAGAAAATACCAAGAACAATAGTAAAGAAGAAATGAAAATAACATAAAAATAACATAAATTACGAATAAGAATTAAAAGAAAACTAATTAATAAGAAAATCTACAAGAAGTAAAAATGGTCCCCAAAAATGTCTCTCAAAAGAGAGAAACAAAAGAACTAACTAAGAACTAAGAACTAAGAACTAAGAAAGAAATGGAAGAATGAAACTAATTGGGGACTCCCCAAATACAAAAATTGAAACCCTATTTATAGGTGGAAAAAACTATCAAAAATAATATAAAAATACAATAAAAATGTGGAATAATGGAATGATGAGTAATAAAGATTAGTGATGATGTTTAGAGGTGTTTTGAGTTGTAAAGTTGCAAAATTGGGTTGGAAAGTGGAAGGAAAGTGACTGGAAATTGAGTGGAAGTGTGCTGGAAAAGAGAGCAGGAATTTCGGTGGCTAGCTGCTGCAGAGAAGAATTGCAGCTCGGCTGCAGGCTGCTGAATAGAGGAGAAGAGGATCGGGACGCGCGCGCCGAGCAGATGGAGAAGCCTTCGGTAGGTGCGCTCCGAACGAGAGAGAGGTAGCTCGGCCAGCGCCTGTCGACGGGTTCGCTGGGCTGAAGGAAAGATTGACGCGGGCCTGGCGGACTGGGCTGGCTGGGCTGGCGATGGGCTGCACGGATTGGGCTTCTGGGGCTGCGCTTAAAAATGGTTGGGCTGGATCACTGCCGTGCGGGCCGAGTTTTATTTCTTTTTCTTCTTTTTTTTTTTCTGATGGGATGGGCTTCAAACTGAAAATTAATTAAGTAATTTAGTAATATTTCACCGAAATCCGTCCATAATATTTTCGTTAAAATTCCGATCGAGACGATTCTTTCGCCAAAATACTACAAATTACAAACTTTATTTATTTAAACAAAAATAACACAAAATAAATTATTTTATCTATTTATTTAATATTTTAATATTAAAAGCTAAGTATAAAGGGTATGAAATAATATAAAATAATGCTTATTTGAGGACCTATCAACCCCGGACTCAAGCAACCAAAATACGGTTCGTAATATGTTGTGGTTTTCTCGATTTTTCACTTTCAATTTTGTGTTGATTGCTGAAGAATAGTGTTCTTTTCATTGTTTATCTGTTTGGTCTTGTTATTCTTCATGTTAGTACGTGTTAGAGAAATTTCCTCTTCATTTTCCTCTTCTCGTTATATATATATATATATGTGCGTGCATGTTTCTCTTTTTTTGTTTGTACAAATTAGAGTGTATTGCAGTTGGTTTTTTAGATGATCCTAATTTACTCAGTTTAGAGGTGCATCATCATGGTGTGGTGATGGAAGGGGGTAAAGATGGGTTGACAATGTTGTACAAGGGGGGAAATATTAAATGGTATGACTTTGTATTGATTGATCATATATCAATGTTAGATATGAAAAGTGTGGCTAAGGACTTGGGTTATGATACTAGCTCAGTGTCTATATATTCAAAAGAGTGGAACAGTGAGAACTTGGTTGAGGTGAGTGGTGATCGAGAATTGTATCTGCTTTGTAAAGGATATATTGAGTCAAATGGCAAATGGCAAGATAATCCCTATCTACTTACGATGTGGGGGTGGTGATGAGATTAAGTTACCCCAAGAGCTAGGCAAGGGGAAAAAAAAGTTATGCAAGAAGAAGAAGGAATTGATGTTGAGTCAGATACTGAAGAAGATGATGAGCTTGATACGGAGTTTGTTGACACTGAGTTTGTACAAACAGAAGAACTAGATGATGCACTGTTTCAGAATTATGTGGACCATGAAGAAGCTGAAATTGATCCTAGTGTTCATGAACATGCTGAACATGTGGGAAATGAGGAAATTGGGGCCAATTCACCTAGGTTGATTAGCTTTGATCCAGAAGAAGAAGATAGTGACAATGGTGAAGGTCAAACTGGATGTATGGGAAGGGGAAGAAAAGATGGTCAGGCATATAGGAACTTCCATCCAGAA
Source organism: Prinsepia uniflora (assembly GCA_032719365.1). Classification (NCBI taxonomy): domain Eukaryota; kingdom Viridiplantae; phylum Streptophyta; class Magnoliopsida; order Rosales; family Rosaceae; genus Prinsepia; species Prinsepia uniflora. The sequence goes on from CM064866.1 coordinate 64,627,535, forward strand.
ACTGATACGGAAAACCCTGTATTTGAACTTGGTTTGAAATTTCCTTCTGCTGCAATCTTCAGAGAAGCTATTAGAAGGTACTCTGTGATAGCTGGGAGGGAAATTAACTTTAAGAAGAATGATGCAGATAAGATACAAGTAGTGTGTGGGGATGGAAAAAGTTGCAAGTTCTATGTTTATGCCTCAAAGGTGACAACGCCCAAACTACGCATTAAATTAAACATGTAATTTGAGTGTTATGCAATTTAAACCCTTTTTGTGCAGATGTAGTATTGGTAAATAGGGATCGTTCTTGACCGGGGAAATTAGGGAACATTAATAATGTGTTAGTGGGAAAGAATAATGAATAAAAGAATAATGAATAAATTAATGAATTAAAGAATAAAATAATCAAAGAATCAATAAATTAAAGAATTGAGGAATAAGAGAATAAAGAATTAATAAATTAATGAATTAAAGAATAAAATAATCTTACCCAGGGCAACATTTTCAGACGCCATTTGGGCTCCTCTCCATTATGCCCCATCTTCTTTGAGGAAGTTGCGATGGAGGAACACATGCTTTTGTAGTGCCATGGTGCGAGAAGTGTTTGGCTCGAGAGTGTGCTAGGCTTCTCTTTTGACTCGGCTTCTATCTCCACTTTTGAGGATTAGATCTATCGGATAACATCTTCAATTTTACTAAGGAGCTTAGATAAATGATGGGTTCTTTCAGTTATAGCGGTCATCTGTTGGTCCATCCGGAAGGAACAATGTTGTGTAATTTTGAATGCTCTCATTTTAATTCTCGCAGAGCCTTAATTGAGGGTACCTTTCTTCACCGTGACTTTTGGGCAGCTACTTCTCATCCTCGCCTTACAATTGTGAGCAGCTTGGAAACGACTAGGGTTGAGTCTCCATGGTTACCGACTTCCCCTTCGGGACTGAAAATCAATGTTGATGCCTCTTGGCATTCTTCTTCTAAACAAGACTGGGCTCGGCGTGGTTGTCAGGAATGCAACCGGATATTTTGTTGTTGTTTGATCCGTAAATGACCAACTCGATGAGACCTGCCAGCGGTGTAGTGTCTTGGGCCTGTTGGTGGCGTTGCTGCTCGGCAGGGATCCTGCAAAGACTTGACACCGGCGTGGTGTCGGCCAAAGGGGCTCCGATGTCTAAGTTAGTATCTGAGTGCCGAAAGGCAAGTAAATACAGTGTTCTGGATCGGGTTCGAGAGCTTACCTTTGTGAAGGGTTTCGAGGTATTTATAGTAGTCATAACTGTAGTAGGTGGGCTACTGTTGCGGGAGCAGGTTGTGCTTTGTGGCTGAGAGTTGCCTGACAAGCCTTGGACATCCGGAGGAGGCGCCAGCTGGAGCCCCAACCTGTCTCCGTTAGGGAGTGGGTATGGCAGAGTTGGTTAGGTGACTGTCGCAGCTAGCTGGTGTCTGTACCCTGTCAAGTGCCGAACGACAGGCCTGTAGGTGAGTGCCGATCGGCGGGCCACGGTGTGGGGGTGCCGATTAGGTAATCGGTCGGTATCCTTCCTGTCCTGACGGGCCCTATGCTTAGGTGGTCGATCGATATGGTATCATCATACGTCCCCTAAGTCTTTGACTGAGGTTGATTTCCTCGGTCGAGGACTTGTGATGACGGCCGATACTTGTCGACCGACCGGGGCTGTGCGCCCCGTTCCCGAGTAGCCCCCCCAAGTCGTGGATCGAGGAGGTGCACCGTACGTCCGATTGGAAAGAAGTCCCCAGTGCCGAGTCTCGTAAGCTGCCCACCGTGATGACCGGAAGATCGTGGAGAGGCGGCCGAAGGGGATGGCGGGGACCCGTCGGTCGCATTGCGCTTGCCGACGGAGAGAAGAAGCGTGCCGTCGAGGAAGGTGCTGAGAGGCTCCGGTCGGCATGCTGTAGCGATTTATACTGGTAGAAATGTACGTACGTATGTACATAGGTGGGAATGTACGATACCGATGGGTATACAGTATAAGGTCGTATCCGTATCTGAAAGGTGGCCGTATCGGCCTGGTGGCCGTCAGATTGGAAGCGGGTATCTCGAGGCGTGTCAGGGGCCTATAAAAGGGGGTGGGAGATTTTGAATTTTTCACTTTTTACTCAGTGCATCCGTGAGATAAATTCTAGTGCCGACTGAATTGGAGCCTGCCGAGAGGAAAGGAAACGCACGTGAAACCAATTCCGCCGAGCCAGTACGTAACAGGTATAATTTCTGCCGAACGACACCCTGTCTAAGTATGTGTTCCGTAGCGTAGGCGCTTAGTCGTAGCTTCTTTGTTTTGGTAATTTGTAGATGTCAGAGTCAGAGTTAAACAGTGGATCTGGGGTTAGGTCCCCTCAAGCTTTTGGCGGGGAAACACCGTCCTGTTCGGCAAGCGACGTGCCGAGCGGGCGCAGTGGTTCAACGTCCACTAGTGGGTCCACATGACAGGACCCGCCCCGATTATCGCCTCGATAATCGAGAAGCATCCTGCTCCCGTCTGACAATCGAATCCCAAAAGACCGGAAAACTAATTAATATTACAACACGCCCATTGTCAGACCAAGGAGATTAAACAAAATACATCCGACTGGACGTCAAGTCCACAGTTTCACAGAGCAATATTACAAAACAAGTGAAAGAAGCAAGTCCTACTCTGTGAACTAACTACTCCGCAACGGAAAACTTTATGCCTCCGCCTCTGCCTCGGCGCTTGCCCCCGCACTTGTACCACGACCTGGAGGGAATTTAAAACAACAAAGTGTGAGTGGACCGAAACATAAGTTTTAAAGGAAAAACAGTTTTTCCGAAACTGGGTTCGCCCTCCAGTTTTGTAACACGCATGCATAACCAAATATTCAAATTTTGCATATTAACTTTTGAAAACTCTTTTTCCGAAACACGTGAAAAACGTTACAAAGGATCGCCATAATTCATGTAAAAACCATTTAATAATTCCAGGTTTCAGAAACCGTCATTTTGAACGTTAATTGCACAAATCAAGTAAAACGTGAATCAATAACCACAATTATGCCGTTGGATCCATCCGAGTCTTTAAACTCAATTTTAGTCCTTCCCGGGATATCAACGAGTCTTTAAACTCAAAACATGATTATTAGGCCTCGGGGGTATCATAATAATCGAGTCTTTAAACTCACGAGTCTTTAAACTCAATTCGGGTCTTTAAACCCAATTTTCGGGCCCGCCCCCGTCATCAACATACCGGGTCTTTAAACCCAAAACCAGATCCAACCATTAACCGGGTCTTTAAACCCAAAACCGTTTTTAAACTCAATAAACCAGGATTCATCACAAACCTTTTTCCAACATTATTCCGAAAACATTTCTCATCATGACAGGACTTATGTCCGAACTCACATGCAAATTCCCACACATGCAATTTCCAAAAATTACTTCACAATGTGATCAAACATCATAAATCCGAAACATGCATATTCATATCCAGGTACTTCATCAAAATCATCACGCATGCATAAGCAAAAACTGTAATCTCGAAATGCGTGAAATACGATAAATATCTCGAAAAACGTGGAAACATGTAAGACCGATATATCATATCACCATCATAAAATCATAGGTAAAAACCATGGGATAAATAAGCAAAATAGTCATGCATGCCCAATTTAGAAATCAAAAGGGTCCACTCACGGTTTTAGGACGCGTCAATCGCGTCCCGCGTGCTCCTCCGTAGCTTCGGAAGTGTCCGGGCCTGTAAAAATGTACAAGAAGGGTTACAAACATCCTCAAATAGCTCGTATGATTTTTCCCTAATTTCCCGGATTTTTCGGCAAAATAAACCTTAAGGACCTAAACTTCCGGGCTCCCGAGATTATCCCGAACGACTCCCGAACAACTCGAATCCTAAAGGGAAAATTTTAATTAGACTGAAAGGGAAAATTCCCATGTTGACCGTGATCGGAGATGACATTGCACGCGCCGTCACGCGCCGCCGAAAGTGGCTACGCGTGAAGGCCACGCGCCAAGCTACAGTGTCATCGTTCTTACCCGGATAGACTGATAAACGGGTCTGTTACCCGCGACTCAACCCGACCAGTTCAAGATCAATTCTCAATCAATTCCTCTCGTTTTTGATCCTATTATCTTCTCTAACTCATTAATTTCAGGTCTGTGTTGATGACTAACCTCGACTGACACCAAATCGACCTAACTCAAGCTCGCACAGTCGAACAAGTCGACTTCTGGAACTCACCCTACACGGTTCCATTTCCAAATTGATTTCACCAGTAGCATAAAGGGACCCATACGAACACAATAGCACAAACAATTGAACTCGTCGTTACTTGGAAGTCGTCGTCCTCAAGCTCGAAAATTCTCAGAACCAGGGAGCTCAGTTCTTGGCCAATTCGTGGGTGTCGTCCTTCGAAATGGATGTGGTTGGTTTCCTTTTGCTCCCAGAAGACTAGAACGACCCTTAGTTTAGCTCGAATGTCCCCACAATTTGATTTTCAATTTTTTTCCCTCCACTGGTTTTTCCTTCGAACTGGAACTTGGGTTCCTGGGCAAAACGGGCTCCAATCTCAACAACTCTGGCACCGTCGTGTTTCTGTCACTCCCAGAATTCTCCCAATGTGTTTAGTTTTTCCCCAAAGCCCGTAGGAATTGAACTCTGAGTTTCCCCCAAAAAAACTCGAAACTGTTTTCTCACCGTCTCACTCAACCTCAGCCCACACCTGATGAACCAAATGACCCAAACGAAACCTCTCCTCACTCTCTTACACGGTTGATCGATCAATGTGGCCAGCAACTCGTGGGAGACCAACTGGGGTCTCTGAAAATGGTTTCCCGCACGCAAAGAGACCACGGCCAATTCAATCTCCCCCGTGCACTGAGCACTGCCCAAATCGTGCACCAAAGTCACTCAGTTCAGCACCACTACCTCAAACGACATAAACAATGTGTCTGATCTCTCCACCAACCCTTAAACAATTGCACGCTCAACCCACGGCCGCACACTCTGTTTTTCCACGGTGGTGAACAGTAACCCGTGTGAAAAGACCAAAATGCCCCAAGGGGAAAAATTACCAAAATGCCCTCCAACTTTCGTGACCCGTAACTCGGTCATCCGACGTCCGTTTCGCGCGTGCCGCCTGTTGTTGAACTCAGGACGTCGAGACGAACATAACGGTCTTCGAGTCAAATGAATATCAATTGTCAAACAAAAGGTCAACTTTTTCCCATATAACGTCCAAATTACGATAATGCCCCTGGACTTCCGAACATCATAACTTTCACCCTGATCGTTCGAATCGAACGTGCCACTTGTCTATGATCTCGTGACGTCCCGAATTACGTCACGGTCATCGCTCAACGTCCGTTCGACCTCCCAATCAAAAAGTCAAAAAATTGACCACACAAAACACAGGGGTAAAAACGTCATTTTATTCAATATTTCAAAATATTACATTTCCAGAACGTCCGGGGCGTTACAATCTCCCCCCTTAAGAAACTTCGTCCCGAAATTTCAAGAAAACAAGTAGGGGAACTATTCTCGCATCTGCGCCTCGGGTTCCCATGTGGCTTCCTCCACATTCTGGTTCCTCCAGAGTACCTTTACCAGAGGAACGGTCTTCCGACGTAGTACTTTATCCTTTCGATCCAAAATCTGTACCGGCTGTTCCTCGAAGCTCAAATCATCTCGAAGTTCAATGGGCTGTTCCTCCAGTACATGAGATGCGTCAAACACATATTTCCGCAACATCGACACATGAAAAACATCGTGGACCTTCGACAGCTCTGGCGGTAGTGCCAACCGGTAGGCCACCGGGCCAATCCTCTCGGTAATCTCATATGGTCCAATATAACGAGGGCTCAACTTCCCTCGCCTGCCGAATCTCACAACACCCTTCCAAGGGGACAATTTCAGAAATACCCGATCTCCGACCGTAAACTCAAGATCTCGAATCCGATGGTCCACATAGCTCTTTTTTCTGTCTTGGGCTGCCTTGAGCCGATCCCTGATGAGTTTGACCCTCTCGGTCGTCAGTTCCACCAATTTGGATTTAGTCAGCTTCCTTTCACCCACGTCCGTCCAACACAACGGAGTTCTGCACTGCCGTCCGTACAAGGCTTCGTACGGAGCCATCCCAATGCTCGCCTGATAGCTGTTGTTGTAGGCAAATTCCATCAAGGCTAGATGTGACTCCCAAGTGTCCTGAAATTGCAAAACGCAAGCTCGCATCATATCCTCCAAAGTCTGGATGGTCCGCTCAGACTGGCCGTCAGTCTGAGGATGAAATGCAGTACTGAAACGAAGTTTCGTCCCAAATGCTTCCTGCAGACTCTGCCAAAATCGAGAAGTAAACCTCGGGTCTCGGTCAGAAACTATTGATTCCGGAGTACCGTGCAAACGGATGATCTCGTCAATAAATAACTGGGCCAACTGTGTCATCCTGAAGTTCTCTCGCACTGGCAAGAAATGAGCTGATTTCGTAAGCCTGTCCACAATCACCCAAACTCCATCGTGACCCCTGGGTGTCCTAGGAAGTCCAAACACGAAATCCATCGTTAAGTGATCCCATTTCCATTCCGGGATAGGTAGTGGTTGCAAGGCTCCATAAGGTCGTTGTCTCTCAGCCTTCACTTGCTGGCAAATCAGACACCTGCTGACAAACTCGGCAATCTCCCGTTTCATCCCCGGCCACCAGTAGTGCTCTCGCAAGGTACGATACATCTTGGTCCCACCAGGATGCATCGCGTAGGCCGAACTATGAGCTTCGTCCAAGATCTCCTTCTTCAGTGCCTCAACGTCGGGCACGCACAACCGCCCTTCTTTTAGCAAAGCTCCATCCTCCCTGACTGTGAAATCTAGCCGCTCACCGGCTTCCACTTCAATCCGAAGTACACATGAGACAGGATCTTGAGATTGAGCCTCAACGATCCGATCGATCAGAAGTGGTCTCACATGAAAGCTAGCCAGTAAAACACCTTGGCCATCCAAGCCCAGATCAATGCTAGTCTTACGGAGTTCAACCAACAGTGGTAAATGAACCGTCCGTAGATGTGCTACAGAATGCGTTGACTTCCGGCTTAGAGCATCAGCCACCACATTGGATTTTCCCGGGTGGTACTCAATCGTGCAATCATAATCCTTAATTAGCTCTAGCCACCGTCGCTGCCTCACATTTAACTCCTTCTGAGTGAACAAGTACTTCAGGCTCTTGTGATCCGTAAACATTCTGCAAGTCGCACCATACAGGTGATGTCTCCAAATCTTCAATGCATGCACAACAGCAACTAATTCCAAAACGTGCGTAGGATAATTGCGTTCATGCGGTTTCAACTGGCGCGAAGCATAGGCAATCACTTTCCCATGCTGCATTAGTACACATCCCAAACCCTGTAAGGATGCATCAGTGTACACCTCAAATTCCCCACTGTCGTCTGGAAGGGTCAGTATAGGAGCAGATGTCAACCTTTCCTTTAGCTCCCGAAAACTACGCTCACAATCGTCATCCCACTCAAACTTGACTCCCTTCCGCGTCAGTCGCGTCAACGGGGCAGCAATGGTAGAGAAACCCTCTACAAACCTTCTGTAGTAACTAGCCAAACCCAAGAAACTTCGGACTTCAGTGACGGTCCTCGGTTGTTCCCACTTCGCCACTGCCTCAATTTTCTGAGAATCCACATTGATCCCGTCAGTTGAGATCACATGCCCCAAGAAACTCACGCTCGTCAACCAAAACTGACATTTGCTGAGCTTCGCATACAACTGGTTTTCCCTCAAGGTACCTAGCACCATCCTTAAGTGCTCCTCGTGCGCTTCTGCACTCCTCGAATAGACTAGGATATCGTCAATGAACACGATGACAAAGCGATCCAAGTAAGGCTGCAACACTCGGTTCATCAAATCCATAAACGCCGCGGGTGCGTTGGTCAAACCAAACGGCATCACAAGGAACTCATAATGACCATAACGGGTCCTAAAAGCTGTCTTGGGTACATCCTTATCCTTAACCCGCAATTGATGATACCCAGAACGTAGATCAATTTTGGAGAAGTACTGCGCTCCTCGCAGCTGATCGAACAAATCATCGATCCGAGGCAACGGGTATTTGTTCCTGACTGTTACTTTATTCAGTTGCCTGTAATCAATGCAGAGTCTCAAACTCCCATCCTTTTTCTTCACAAACAACACCGGGGCTCCCCAGGGGGACGCACTCAGTCGAATGAACCCCATCTCAAGTAATTCTTGTAACTGCGCCTTCAGTTCTTTTAACTCAGCTGGCGCCATACGATACGGAGTCTGAGAGATAGGTTGCGTACCTGGAACCAGATCAATAGTGAACTCGACATCTCGATGCGGTGGCAATCCCGGTAGATCCTCCGGAAAGACATCCGGGAACTCCCGTACAATCGGTATATCCTCCACCCTCAATGGTGCAGCTCGTGAGTCCAACACTTGGGCTAAGTATCCCTGGCACCCCTTCCTCAACAACTTACTTGCCTTCAGGGCAGAAATCACTCCGACGGGAGTGGCTCGCTGAATTCCCTGAAAAGTGGTTTCCGGTAACCCCGGGCTCCGAAAAGTAACCTTCTTATCGACACATTCGATAGAAGCATGATGAAGCGTCAACCAGTCCATTCCCAAAATGACATCAAAGTCGTGCAAGTCCAAGAGTATCAAGTCTTCCATCAGACCAACATCACCTACCATTACGGGACACTCCCGCAACACTTGATTTACCACAAAAACATCTCCCGTGGGTGTACTCACACCCAAGTCACAGTCCAAGGCGGACACCTCTCTACCCGCCAACAACTCACAGTCCCGTGATATAAATGAATGAGTAGCTCCGGGATCAATTAAAGCACAAACATCCTGCCCAAAGATCGTGAGTGTACCTGTCACAACACCAGGCGCTGCCCTGGCCTCCTGCTGCGTAACAGCAAAAACTCGGGCCTGTGGTCCAGCTGCTCGCCCACGGCCCCGGCCCCTCTGTCCATTAGCCGCTCCAGTACCACCTCCTCGAGTGCTCCCAGTCCCAGAAACTGCAGCTGTGCTCCGTCCCTGCTCTGCTCCACCCCGACTTGCGCCACCACCCTGTGGCAAAGATGGACAGTCCCTCCGATAGTGGCCCCGCTCGCCACAGAAGAAACAGATAACACTGGAAGCATCTCGAACAAAACCACCACCCTGCCGTCCCGTGGAAGCAACAGAAGTCGCGCTCGCCTGCGGAGCAGTCTGCGCCCTAGGCGCTCGGAATCTGGAACCCTGATAGTTACCAGGCCTGCCATAACGATCATTGCCTGCGTATGAGGCTCCATTATAACGTCCCTTCTTCGGGGCTCTCTGACCATATGATCCAGGATATGAACGCTCTCGACGTTGCCCACCACCAGAGTACTGTGGACGTGTCGGGAGACTAGCCTCAACCCGCACCGCGGCATCAGACAACTCCCTGAGAGTAGCAAAAGCTCCGGCCGTCACAATGGCCCGTATCTCACCCCGTAGGCCAAGCTCAAACCTACGACATTTCTCAGCCTCAGTAGATACAAAGGTAGGAGCAAAACGAGCTAGCATCTGAAATTTCTGTTCATACTCAGTTACGGACATGCTCCCCTGCTGGAGCTGCAGAAACTCGGTCTCCCTAGCATCACGGAATGAACGGGGATAATGCTGGTCCAGAAACCGTTCACGAAAGGTCTCCCAAGCCACTGTACGGGCATCCCAGCCCGACAACTCCAGAGTATACCACCACTCATAAGCAGATCCATCAAGTAGAAATATGGCCAACACCACACGCTCCTCAGGAGGACAGTGCATCACAGTAAAAATCCGCTCAATCCGAGAAATCCAACGGTGAGCATCCTCGGGATCCGCTCCACCACTAAACACCGTAGCCCCAAGACGCTGGGCTCGCTCGATCGAAGCGCTCTTGGCATCGCCATCAGGTCGTGGAGGGGGTTCGCGTCGCGGAGGCATGGCCAGTCGTCCTTCTCTGAAAGAGGCATAAGTTAGTACAATAATCAAGGCACACCCGAGTGCCGGACATGAATCGTAAACCTAGGCTCTGATACCAATTGACAGGACCCGCCCCGATTATCGCCTCGATAATCGAGAAGCATCCTGCTCCCGTCTGACAATCGAATCCCAAAAGACCGGAAAACTAATTAATATTACAACACGCCCATTGTCAGACCAGGGAGATTAAACAAAATACATCCGACTGGACGTCAAGTCCACAGTTTCACAGAGCAATATTACAAAACAAGTTAAAGAAGCAAGTCCTACTCTGTGAACTAACTACTCCGCAACGGAAAACTTTATGCCTCCGCCTCTGCCTCGGCGCTTGCCCCCGCACTTGTACCACGACCTGGAGGGAATTTAAAACAACAAAGTGTGAATGGACCGAAACATAAGTTTTAAAGGAAAAACAGTTTTTCCGAAACTGGGTTCGCCCTCCAGTTTTGTAACACGCATGCATAACCAAATATTCAAATTTTGCATATTAACTTTTGAAAACTCTTTTTTCCGAAACACGTGAAAAACGTTACAAAGGATCGTCATAATTCATGTAAAAACCATTTAATAATTCCAGGTTTCAGAAACCGTCATTTTGAACGTTAATTGCACAAATCAAGTAAAACGTGAATCAATAACCACAATTATGCCGTTGGATCCATCCGAGTCTTTAAACTCAATTTTAGGCCTTCCCGGGATATCAACGAGTCTTTAAACTCAAAACATGATAAATAGGCCTCGGGGGTATCATAATAATCGAGTCTTTAAACTCACGAGTCTTTAAACTCAATTCGGGTCTTTAAACTCAATTCGGGTCTTTAAACTCAATTCGGGTCTTTAAACCCAATTTTCGGGCCCGCCCCCGTCATCAACATACCGGGTCTTTAAACCCAAAACCAGATCCAACCATTAACCGGGTCTTTAAACCCAAAACTGTTTTTAAACTCAATAAACCAGGATTCATCACAAACCTTTTTCCAACATTAATCCGAAAACATTTCTCATCATGACAGGACTTATGTCCGAACTCACATGCAAATTCCCACACATGCAATTTCCAAAAACTACTTCACAATGTGATCAAACATCATAAATCCGAAACATGCATATTCATATCCAGGTACTTCATCAAAATCATCACGCATGCATAAGCAAAAACCGTAATCTCGAAATGCGTGAAATACGATAAATATCTCGAAAAACATGGAAACATGTAAGACCGATATATCATATCACCATCATAAAATCATAGGTAAAAACCATGGGATAAATAAGCAAAATAGTCGTGCATGCCCAATTTAGAAATCAAAAGGGTCCACTCACGGTTTTAGGACGCGTCAATCGCGTCCCGCGTGCTCCTCCGTAGCTTCGGAAGTGTCCGGGCCTGTAAAAATGTACAAGAAGGGTTACAAACATCCTCAAATAGCTCGTATGATTTTTCCCTAATTTCCCGGATTTTTCGGCAAAATAAACCTTAAGGACCTAAACTTCCGGGCTACCGAGATTATCCCGAACGACTCCCGAACAACTCGAATCCTAAAGGGAAAATGTTAATTAGACTGAAAGGGACAATTCCCATGTTGACCGTGATCGGAGATGACATTGCACGCGCCGTCACGCGCCGCCCAAAGTGGCTGCGCGTGAAGGCCACGCGCCAAGCTACAGTGTCATCGTTCTTACCCGGATAGACTGATAAACGGGTCTGTTACCCGCGACTCAACCCGACCAGTTCAAGCTCAATTCTTAATCAATTCCTCTCGTTTTTGATCCTATTATCTTCTCTAACTCATTAATTTCAGGTCTGTGTTGATGACTAACCTCGACTGACACCAAATCGACCCAACTCAAGCTCAAACAGTCGAACAAGTCGACTTCTGGAACTCACCCTACACGGTTCCATTTCCAAATTGATTTCACCAGTAGCATAAAGGGACCTATACGAACACAATAGCACAAACAATTGAACTCGTCGTTACCTGGAAGTCGTCGTCCTCAAGCTCGAAAATTCTCAGAACCAGGGAGCTCAGTTCTTGGCCAATTCGTGGGTGTCGTCCTTCGAAATGGATGTGGTTGGTTTCCTTTTGCTCCCAGAAGACTAGAACAGCCCTTAGTTTAGCTCGAATGTCCCCACAATTTGATTTTCAATTTTTTCCCTCTACTGGTTTTTCCTTCGAACTGGAACTTGGGTTCCTGGGCAAAACGGGCTCCAATCTCAACAACTCTGGCACCGTCGTGTTTCTGTCACTCCCAGAATTCTCCCAATGTGTTTAGTTTTCCCCCAAAGCCCATAGGAATTGAACTCTGAGTTTCCCCCAAAAAAACTCGAAACTGTTTTCTCACCGTCTCACTCAACCTCAGCCCACACCTGATGAACCAAATGACCCAAACGAAACCTCTCCTCACTCTCTTACACGGTTGATCGATCAATGTGGCCAGCAACTCGTGGGAGACCAACTGGGGTCTCTGAAAATGGTTTCCCGCACGCACAGAGACCACGGCCAATTCAATCTCCCCCGTGCACTGAGCACTGCCCAAATCGTGCACCAAAGTCACTCAGTCCAGCACCACTGCCTCAAACGACATAAACAATGTGTCTGATCTCTCCACCAACCCTTAAACAATTGCACGCTCAACCCACGGCCGCACACTCTGTTTTTCCACGGTGGTGAACAGTACCCCGTGTGAAAAGACCAAAATGCCCCCAGGGCAAAAATTACCAAAATGCCCTCTAACTTCCGTGACCCGTAACTCGGTCATCCGACGTCCGTTTCGCGCGTGCCGCCTGTCGTTGTACTCAGGACGTCGAGACGAACATAACGGTCTTCGAGTCAAATGAATATCACTTGTCAAACAAAAGGTCAACTTTTTCCCATATAACATCCAAATTACGATAATGCCCCTGGACTTCCGAACATCATAACTTTCACCCTGATCGTCCGAATCGAACGTGCCACCTGTCTATGATATCGTGACGTCCCGAACTACATCACGGTCATCGCTCAACGTCCGTTCGACCTCCCAATCAAAAAGTCAACAAATTGACCACATAAAACACAGGGGTAAAAACGTCATTTTATTCAATATTTTATAATATTACATTTCCAGAACGTCCGGGCGTTACAATCTCCCCCCCTTAAGAAATTTCGTCCCGAAATTTCAAGGAAACAAGTAGGGGAACTGTTCTCGCATCTGCGTCTCGGGTTCCCATGTGGCTTCCTCCACATTCTGGTTCCTCCAGAGTACCTTTACCAGAGGAACGGTCTTCCGACGTAGTACTTTATCCTTTCGATCCAAAATCTGTACCAGCTGTTCCTCGAAGCTCAAATCATCTCGAAGTTCAATGGGCTGTTCCTCCAGTACATGAGATGCGTTAAACACATATTTCCGCAACATCGACACATGAAAAACATCGTGGACCTTCGACAGCTCTGGCGGTAGTGCCAACTGGTAGGCCACCGGGCCAATCCTCTCGGTAATCTCATATGGTCCAATATAACGAGGGCTCAACTTCCCTCGCCTGCCGAATCTCACCACACCCTTCCAAGGGGACAATTTCAGAAATACCCGATCTCTGACCGCAAACTCAAGATCTCGAATCCGATGGTCCACATAGCTCTTTTGTCTGTCTTGGGCTGCCTTGAGCCGATCCCTGATGAGTTTGACCCTCTCGGTCGTCAGTTCCACCAATTTGGATTTATTCAGCTTCCTTTCACCCACGTCCGTCCAACACAACGGAGTTCTGCACTGCCGTCCGTACAAGGCTTCGTACGGAGCCATCCCAATGCTCGCCTGATAGCTGTTGTTGTAGGAAAATTCCATCAAGGCTAGATGTGACTCCCAAGTGTCCTGAAATTGCAAAACGCAAGCTCGCATCATATCCTCCAAAGTCTGGATGGTCCGCTCAGACTGGCCGTCAGTCTGAGGATGAAATGCAGTACTGAAACGAAGTTTCGTCCCAAATGCTTCCTGCAGACTCTGCCAAAATCGAGAAGTAAACCTCGGGTCTCGGTCAGAAACTATTGATTCCGGAGTACCGTGCAAATGGATGATCTCGTCAATAAACAACTGGGCCAACTGTGTCATCCTGAAGTTCTCTTACACTGGCAAGAAATGAGCTGATTTCGTAAGCCTGTCCATAATCACCCAAACTCCATCGTGACCCCTGGGTGTCCTAGGAAGTCCAAACACGAAATCCATCGTTAAGTGATCCCATTTCCATTCCGGGATAGGTAGTGGTTGCAAGGCTCCATAAGGTCGTTGTCTCTCAGCCTTCACTTGCTGGCAAATCAGACACCTGCTGACAAACTCGGCAATCTCCCGTTTCATCCCCGGCCACCAGTAGTGCTCTCGCAAGGTACGATACATCTTGGTCCCACCAGGATGCATCGCGTAGGCCGAACTATGAGCTTCGTCCAAGATCTCCTTCTTCAGTGCCTCAACGTCGGGCACGCACAACCGCCCTTCTTTTAGCAAAGCTCCATCCTCCCTGACTGTGAAATCTAGTCGCTCGCCGGCTTCTACTTCAATCTGAAGTACACATGAGACAGGATCTTGAGATTGAGCCTCAACGATCCGATCGATCAGAAGTGGTCTCACATGAAAGCTAGCCAGTAAAACACCTTGGCCATCCAAGCCCAGATCAATGCTAGTCTTACGGAGTTCAACCAACAGTGGTAAATGAACCGTCCGTAGATGTGCTACAGAATGCGTTGACTTCCGGCTTAGAGCATCAGCCACCACATTGGCTTTTCCCGGGTGGTACTCAATCGTGCAATCATAATCCTTAATTAGCTCTAGCCACCGTCGCTGCCTCACATTTAACTCCTTTTGAGTGAACAAGTACTTCAGGCTCTTGTGATCCGTAAACATTCTGCAAGTCGCACCATACAGGTGATGTCTCCAAATCTTCAATGCATGCACAACAGCAGTTAATTCCAAATCGTGCGTAGGATAATTGCGTTCATGCGGTTTCAACTGGCGCGAAGCATAGGCAATCACTTTCCCATGCTGCATTAGTACACATCCCAAACCCTGTAAGGATGCATCAGTGTACACCTCAAATTCCCCACTGTCGTCTGGAAGGGTCAGTATAGGAGCAGATGTCAACCTTTCCTTTAGTTCCTGAAAACTACGCTCACAATCGTCATCCCACTCAAACTTGACTCCCTTCCGCATCAGTCGCGTCAACGGGGCAGCAATGGTAGAGAAACCCTCTACAAACCTTCTGTAGTAACCAGCCAAACCCAAGAAACTTCGAACTTCAGTGACGGTCCTCGGTTGTTCCCACTTCGCCACTGCCTCAATTTTCTGAGAATCCACACTGATCCCGTCAGTTGAGATCACATGCCCCAAGAAACTCACGCTCGTAAACCAAAACTGACATTTACTGAGCTTCGCATACAACTGGGTTTCCCTCAAGGTACCTAGCACCATCCTTAAGTGCTCCTCGTGCGCTTCCGCACTCCTCGAATAGACTAGGATATCGTCAATGAACACGATGACAAAGCGATCCAAGTAAGGCTGCAACACTCGGTTCATCAAATCCATAAACACTGCGGGTGCGTTGGTCAAACCAAACGGCATCACAAGGAACTCATAATGACCATAACGGGTCCTAAAAGCCGACTGGCCTGTTGAAAGAGCAACATCATCCCGAACCCCACCGGTCGTGGTGGTAGACTCGGACGCCGAGGATAGTGGGATGGATACTAGCTCGCCGATGGAACTAGATGCCGATGAGGCGGTAAAGACGAAATATGTCGTAGATTTCGAGGCAAATACCATTCGGCAGTCCGACCTGGACATGTTCCGTGAGCTGTACAATGTTCCGGCGGAGTCGACGGGGGGACCCCCCCGTATTTGTTCAAGGAGCTCGGAGTCGACGGGGTCGGCCTCGTAAGCAGCCTCAATGACGACCATGGTTTTCCGCTTGTCGCATGGGTTGAGCTTTGTCAAGACGGTCTGATAGTAGGAGCGGGCGGATTGTTGATTACCGCGAACCTGACCAGTGCCCATGATGGTCGAAAACTTCATGAGAAGGGACCGAGTGGAGATAACGGCGCTGAGCTGGTTGAGAAGTCCTCTACCCAAAATGACGTTATAGGCGGTGGGGAAATCGACCACAAGGAAAGTGGTGATGGCTATTGCGATCTTGGGCGTACTTCCCAGGGAGATATGCATGGAGATGGTGCCGAGGGGCATAACAGAATCGCCTGAGAAGCTGAGTAGCGGAGAACCAGCGTGGGTGAGGCTTGTGGAGTTGATGCCTAACTGGTTGAAAGTGTCCATGAAGAGGACGTTCACAGAGCTGCCAGTATCCACCAAGATCCGCCCAACATCGAAATTGGCTATCTGAGCGCGAATCATCAGTGGATCATCGTGGGGAAAGATGACCCCCCGTTCTTCTTCCTCGAAGATGGTGATGGGCGTCCATCCCGCCCGTGCGACCTTGGCGGCACGCCCGTCCTCGATGTTGAAGATTTGGTGGTTGGATGTCGTGGTACTTGTCCCTCCTGCGATGATCATTGTTGTATGTCACCTTCCGCTTACCGGAGTGTGAGTCAGATCGGTGATCCGTATGCTCGTTATTGGTTGGTGGAGGCAACTGTGCCTGCCGGTTGTTTGGAGGTGGGGGGCGCGTTCTGTTCACGTCAGGTCGGGGCGCCACCTGGGGAGGGTTGAAGTGCTCCGCCTTGGCGTGTATTGCCGCTTGCTGCATGAGTTCATTGTAATCGTCCCAACCTTGGGTAAAGGCATGGTACTTGAAGGTGGACTCCCGCAGCCCATTGCGGAATGCCTGGTAGGCGTCCTTGTCATCCGTCTCATGGCATTTGGAGTATTCCAAGCTGAATCGAGCGGCGTATTGGCGTAGGGGCTCGCTATCTCCCTGTCGGAGGGTTCCCAAGTCCTAGGTTGTGAGCAATCGATCCGTCTGGATCATGAACTGGTTTAGGAAGACCGTATGTAGGCGGTCGAACGAGTCGATGGACTGCAGTTCCAGACGATAGAACCAGTTGAGAGCGGCCCCAGTGAGGGTGGATTTGAAAATCAGGCACTGCGCTTCGTCGGAGAGGTTTCTGAAGCGAGCGCGGAGTTGTAATTATTGATATGGGTGCCTGGGTCTCCCTGTCCATCATATAGGGCAATCTTCAGGGGTTTGACCTCCGTTTCATGGCGGTACCGCATGATGCGATCCGTGAAGGGACCGATGTTGGTCCGAGGTCTGGGCAGTGTCCCAGCCTTGGGTCTGGCGGCCTACAGTTCCCGCATGCGCTGGAGGAGTTCCTGCACCACCTCGTCCGATCGGTAGGGCCGATTTGTCCCAATCGACCAGTCGCCGGTTGGATGATTTGTGCTGCCGCCCTTGGGCTTCCCGGGTTCTGTCGGTCGTCACCCGGACGAGGCCGTGGTAAAGCTGGCATTGTCCTCCGGCTGGTGCCTGCCGACCGGCGAGGAGGGACTGCCTGGAGGCTGGACGGAGGGCCGCGGATGCTGTACTGGTCGACGTGCCGACCCAGACCGCGATCGGGCTTCCTGGGACAGTACTGGCAGGGGCGGTTGTGCCTGGATGCGCGGGTCGTGAGTGGGGTAAGTCAGACGGTTGGCCGGAGCCTGCGTCTGTCTCTTGTCGAGTAGTTCACGGGCGTCGCGGTAGATCTGCGTGCCCGAGGGGCCAAGTAGGTCGGTCTGGTGGAAGAGCAGGCGACCGGACGCTTCCAGTCGGCAGGTGTCACCAATTTCGACTCGGCAGGCGTCGAATTTCTGCCTACGAGATGTCGCGGCCAAGGCCCGTTTGGTTGCCTCCCGCTGCTCCTCTAGTTCCTCGCGTGTGGATTACAAGATGTATAGGGTGCTTCCATGCTGCTCCCCCCACACGTGGTTCCTGCTCTCGATGGCAGCGTTGCTTTTCCTGAGTTCGGCAACCTTCGACCGGAGGGTTCTCAGCATTTCGAGCATGTCCTCGGAAGGCAGGCTGGCTCGGGCTCGACTGCGGTCGACTTGGGGTGTGTTGTTGAGCTCACCGTCATCCCGTTCGGCAGACGTGGTGCGTCGGCAGGGGGTTGAGCGAAGGTATGTGAGTTGGTGGGATGTATACTCTTTCCCACAGGCGGCGCCAATTGTTTGATCCGTAAATGACCAACTCGATGAGACCCGCTGGGGGATCTAGGACCAGCCGTGTGGTGTCTTGGGCCTACTGGTGGCGTTGCTGCTCGGCAGGGATCCTGCAAAGACTTGACACCGGCGTGGTGTCGGCTAAAAGGGATCCGATGCCTAAGTTAGTATCTGAGTGCCGAAAGGCAAGTAAATACAGTGTTCTGGATCGAGTTTGAGAGCTTACCTTTGTGAAGGGTTTCGAGGTATTTATAGTAGTCATAACTGCAGTAGGTGGGCTACTGTTGCGAGAGCAGGTTGTGCTTTGTGGCTGAGAGTTGCCTGACAAGCCCTGGACATCCGAAGGAGGCGCCAGCTGGAGTCCCAACCTGCCTCCGTCAGGGAGTGGTTATGACAGAGTTGGTTAGGTGACTGTCGCAGCCAGCTGGCGTCTGTACCCTGTCAGGTGCCGAACGACAGGCCTGCAGGTCAGTGCCGATCGGCGGGCCACGGTGTGGGGGTGCCGATCAGGTAATCGGTCGGTGTCCTTCCTGTCCTGGCGGGCCCCGTGCTTAGGTGGTCGGTCGATATGGTATCAACAGTTGCTGGATGCTGCCATGCTCGGTCTGCTTGTTCGGTAATTGAGGCTGAAGTGTGGGCTATGTTGGAGGGGATTTATCTTTCCACGAGGGAAGGCTTTCGAGTGGCTACTCTAGAGTCTGATTCCTTGGAGTTGGTTCAAGCAGTCAATGGCTCTATTCAGAAAAGACGATGAGAGATCTTCCTTATCTTATCTCGCATTCAGTCTTTTGTCCCGTTCTTTGATTCTATGAATTTTTGTTGAGCACACCGCTCACCTAATATGACAGCTGATGCCTTAGCCGCACATGCATGAAGATTGATATACAAGGAGGTCTGGATTAATCGCCCTCCATCATCCCTAGTGCACGTGCTTTCCGGGGACGGACTACCTTGTCTTCCGCCGCTTGTGCCTTCTGTTGTGGATTGCGTCTAGGGGATTTGCTGATTTTTCTCCTGTTTTTCTTCTTTTTGATGTTGTTTACTTCCTGTTTTTGTTCTCTCTTCTTGCTTTGTTTTCGCTCCAACTAAAAAAACAAATTAAGCTCTCCATTCTCAAGTCTCACATAGTCAAAAAAAAAAAAAAAAGTTAAGCTCTCCGCTCTCAAGTCTCACATAATCACATACATAACACTTAACAATCGTCATGGCTTTATCCAAAAAATAAAGATGAAAAACAATCTTTGTGGGTCGTGTGGGCATTGTATCATGTATCATAGGCCCATTTTATTTGCACCAAGCGGCCCATATGAACATTCGTAGTTGTGGACTATTCTCGTGTTTTCCGTAGTCGAATGTTTTTCGGCTTCGCAGTCTTAACAGTTAAACCCCACACAAAGAACCAAAACCAGAGACGAAAATGGCGAGGAATTCAGGGGTTCTGGCACGACAGTTGATTGGCAATCGCGCCAAGATCTGCGCAGCTCTTCTTCCTCATCATAAACTCCCTTCCAATTCATTCCAAACCCTAGCTTCAGTCACAACCACACCATCTTCACCAAACACAACAATTCCCAATTCCAAACCCTTCTCCAATTCCCTTCGTCACTTTTCAAGCCCCCAATTTATGCAACACCGATCCCTTTCGTTGCCCTCAGGTGCTCTCTCTCTTTATGTTGTTGCCATTGTTTTGTTATCATAAAGTGTAATTTTTTATTGGTTTTGTTTTGTAGTAGCTCATCAACTTGAATTTCAGATGTCTCAAACATTGTTGTCATTAAGTCCGAGGATGACTATAAAAGCGCAACTCGCAAAGCTCAAGGTATGTATACTTGGTTTTTCTATAATTACTGATTTTTATGAAAATTATCATTTCGTTACAAATTTTACTTATTTATTGAAATTCATTGAGATAGATGAAGCTTCACCGGCAATTTTCTACTTCACTGCAGTCTGGTGCGGGCCTTGTAAGTTGCAAAGCCTTTTACTTTCATTTATGAAGTCATTTGCAGTAAACCGTGTGTGCCTTGTTAATGCATTTTGAAGTTATATTTGGTGCTTTAAGACGCTCCTTTCCTGCAGGCAGGTTCATAACTCCGATTATCGGAGATTTGAGTGAGAAATACCCTCACGTAACAACGTACAAGATTGACATTGACGAGGTGCGCCATTGGAGTCAAGTATTACAATAACTTGGGTCATTTTTTTTCATTTTTTGGGGATCACTTTGGTTTTCTTTGAGATTGTTTGACTCCCTTTTTAAGATTGAGGCCAAAAGGACTCAAGTTTGTCAATTATAAATATAGTTATCTTGTTATGGGTCTCGACTCGCAACTTTCTATAGGAACTATTTCACTTTCTAGGCTCATAGAGCAATGGCTACTAGTTTTATTCTTTTCTTTTCTTTTTATGGGAGCAAGGATGCCTTTTATTGTTAGACCTAACATTGTTTATTGTATTTATAGGAAAGCCTTGCAGGCACTTTGGGCAAGTTGAATGTTTCCTCTGTGGTAAATGACTTGCTCCTTTTATTTTTTTAAATGAATGTTCCTATTTAGCTCCACTGATCTAATTAGTCTTGTGTATATTCCTTGGTCTTTAAAATTTTCGATCGTATTTAATTTCTTTTATCATGATTTGGCACTTGTGGCTATTCTTTATTGGATGTCCGTTTGTATGGATAATCACTATTGTGTCTTCGTAATATATTCTCTTTTGTTACTTTTAGAAATTAGAATACAATTACTTGTCTGATTTGTGAATATTTATGCAGCCAACATTCCATTTCTTTCAAGATGGGAAGAAGGCAGCTGAAGTTATTGGTGCTGATGTAGGACGCCTGAAAGACACTTTTGAAAAACTCTACAAGTAAGTCTTTACTGTCATAAGTTAAACTCGTGCTTTTGTACTTGTGAATGTGGTCATTCTACTTTTGCCTATTAATCTCCAAATCCGATCGATTGTATAGCTCTATTATCATAGGATTTCATGTCTGTCTCTGTAGTAAAAAGGATTGGTTAAAACGATGCTTACAAGGTAGCCTGAAAAAAAGACTTACATAACGTATTGTTGCATATTCATATGTGCTTGTGTCTTTGGAGTTTTTTATTGTACCATATGGCCGACCATATTGAGAAACAGAAAACAAGATACTCAGCTACATGTGTAACTCTTATGTGCATCACATCATAGGTGAGCTACTCTGTTCCTCCTGTCTCTTTCTGTCTCCTTTTGAGGGTAAGGAATGCACATTAAGATATATTCAGTTGCTTGGACATGTTTGTGATTTTATAACTCGTATTTGCTTGAACTTCTTGGGGGTTATTTCAACTCTGCCCTTTCTTTGTTTACTACAAGGTGCTTTAAGAAATATTTTTCAAAAAGAAAAGAAAGGAAAAGGTTTTGTGATGGTGTAGCAATTATTGGGGATCAGTATGCTGTTATATTTGGGTCACTAACTTGTTTGAGTAGTTTCAGAAGAGATGCTTAAATTCAGATGCTTGGACATGTTTGTTAATCTATAATTTGTATTTGTTCAACTTATTGTGATACTTTTGCATTTTGATATACGAAACACTTGTGATGTTCCTCGCGCTCACACAAACATGGAGACAAAGGCACAATTACATAGGTATGTGAGTAATTTTTTTGTGTTCCAGGCAGGAATGATTGAGGATGATTAATCCGAGACAAAAACAAGGAGGATTGATTATCCAACCCAGACCCCGAGGGTAAAGAGGCAAGTAAAGTCAAGGAGATGGTAGGATTTTGTTATGTAAGCAAACTGAATGCAAGATTGTCAATATATTCACTATGAAGTAGTTGAGTTTGGTTTTTAAGCAAATAGTAATGATTTTTACTTTTGTGACCCATTCAAGGAGCAAAATATCAGGCTTCTCAAGAGCCATATCAAATTTTCAGCAACCAAAAAAGGAAAAGGAAATTACTTTCATGACAATTGTCACTTTCTTATTACTTAAAATCCCTTATTAATTATTATTTGTTATTCTAGCCTTCCGAAGCAACCATGCCCCCAAAAACAAGTTCCATGGACAACAAAATTTTTTTTTTATTCGTAAAAGAAACATTTTTTTTTCTTGCTAGTGTATAAGGTAAAGTTTATCATCCTACTCGATACACAATTTTGCATCTATAAAAAAATAGTTTGTAACAAAAAGAAATTATTTGTTTGAATTAGATAATTTTTTAATTTTTTTTTATAAGGTTTGAATGCCGGTAAGATGAATATTTACAAAACCTTAAAATAGTGCTTATTAAAAAAACACTCATTTCATTCAATGAGTTGTGCCACCTTTTGATCAGTGGGGGTAGTTTGAATATAATTTGCGGAATATAATTTGAGTCAAAATATAATTCGAGTGGGGTTTTTCACAAAAAAAAAAAAGTATTTATGAAAATTTTAAATTTATTGTTCAAAATACTTTATAAATCGGACATTAAGTATCACTTTACTCCTTAAAATGAATTTAGTTAATTATGTTACAACTGCACTTCTGCTACCTATGTTGCTCTATTTCGTTAGTTAAGTTAATAACAGAATTAGGAGTACTTATGTGTCAATACATGATTGGTGGTTTAATTATATATAAAAATTATTAAAATTAAAACAAAAGTTGAAGAATGAAAATTAACAATGAATAGTAAATCTAGGTTTATATTTTTCCTTCTTCCACTGGCAATCTGGGTTTATGAGAGAGGGTGAGCGGTGGACTGAGGAGACCCATACAAACAATTTCATTTCAAACAAACGATTTCCTTCTTCAACTATTTGTGGTAGACTTTCTGGCAAACCCAGTTTTCCAACGCAAAACCCAAAACCACAATCATAATCTATATCAAAGTAATTTGCCTATCCCTTAGCAGCTGCTAGAAAGACTGTTACAATGAGATTACAGCAAATGCAAGACTGTTACATTTATTGATTTTACTTAAAAAGTCTCTGACACATGAGATGAAGGTGATGTCCAGAAAATGCAAGACTGTTACCAATCTCAGATTGCAGCAAAAGCAATGCGTGTTCATTATTTTAGTATAAGAACATTTTAGTTGTTTTTTTTTTTAAATTTTATTTTAGTAGGAGTTGACTTAGTATTTAGAATTTAGTTCTTAAATTTTGGTCCTTAATTATAATCGATTCACTTAATTTTTTAATACTGAAAATTAAAAAAAATTCTAAATTTGAAGTTTAAAAATATTTTTAAAGAATATTTACTAAATCAAATTGAATTAAGAAGCTAAAGCCCAACATGCATACCAAAAAGGCAGCCTACAAAGTACAAAGCAGAGCCAACCATCACCATTACCATGCCCAAAGCAATCTTCATTAGCAGGGAACAAGCCCAAAGCAAACAAAGAGAGGGCGTGGAAGGGCCGGAGCTTTCAAAGCTTTAGTTTTTGCAAGTTTTTCAATAAATAATATATTTGTTAAGAATGTATAAGTAAATAGCCTTAAAATTAATTTATTACATTAATAGTTGTTTTTGACGAGTTCTCATATTTTGCTTACCGCATTTGATATCTATGCATTTACTTTTCAGTATTTGTACTTTATTTTCTTTACATTTCAACGGATTTTCTAAAGAGTACTCGTAATATACCAACCATTATATTTTATGGTTGTCATAAGATTACTTATGTGTTTTGGTCCAATACTATCCTCTCAACTTAAGGAAATTCGTGCACTTAATTGCTCCTAACGAATAATAAGCTGCTAGCATGAACAAGTCTGAATTAATATAAACTAAAGCTGGACTACACTAAGAAAATTAGTAAAATCTTTGGATGCATTAAAAAGAAGGTAAAGAAAAGAAGCAATTTTCCCTCTCACCTCACAATCTCTTGATTAAAAAAAGGTTCATGAGTCACAACCGAACACATTTTTAACTGTCTAGTAATAGTTTCGACTAGTGACACGTCTATTTTAAAGGCAGCTAAAAATCTACTTACTTCCTAGTCAACTCATCTAGGAAAAGACGATCGTATTAAGGCTTTAAAGCACACAGCCTTCAACCCAAACATAACTTTATAAGAATCTAATAATGATCATGTATGATATGACCCGTTCCGAAATTTTAAAGTTAGAATTATTAATTTATCAAATTACCTTTCCTTTGTAAGAACCAAATTTCTTTAAGGGTTACTAAGTTAGAAAAGAGAAAGAATTTGAGAGTTAGACTTCAAATTTCCCATGTAATTCGAGAAGCTGGTAGAAAATTTCATAGAACAAGATTCGGAACTAGAAAACCAAATTCATAACAGATTCAAGAGTCAACGAGTTCAAGTGGAATCAAGAATATTAGTATTGACTAATTGGGTTATTAATTATGAATATATTTTATTATAAAATACCTCACTCTACTAATTAAACCCACCATCTTTCACACTATTCTCTTCATTCTCTCTCCCCGACTCCCATTTCTATTCTTCACTCCCTTCATTCTCTCTCCATGTCCTCGACTCAAATCCCTTAACAACGGTTCAATAGGTTTTCAACTGGATCAGACCATGAGACCACATCCAAAATATTCACCTGGGCAAGGCGAAGCCATCCCTATTCTTCTCCACTATTGTCAGGGCTTGAGGCGCACAAATTGAAGGCCGAAGCTTGACGGTGTGCAAAACTTCCATCTGTTTCCTCTTCGATTCAGGTAAAATTTCAAGAATCGATGCTCATATTCAAACTCACGAGGCTTCGTAGATGAGTTTAGATAGCTGGATTGACCTTTTCTGGTGAAGTTTGTATGGAAATATATGGGTTTACGACGAGCCACCAGCTGGTGCAATAACATGGATATCGACAAATTGGGTGATAAAATGAATATTGGGGAAAAATATTTCTTTCCTTCATTTTGATACCGACCTCCCAATTTTTTCTATATATTTTGACAGGGCCCATCCCTAATCCCCTTGGATTAAGGGTTACGTCCTGCTCCCATCTGACTTACACATGACACGAAGGCTAAACCGACGTCCCACCTCTATGTGACACGCAAGTCGGACAAGGGATTTTCCAACGCACCGTTCCAAACTTCCGGACTTCCCAGAGCGCGCAGACTCTACTGTGGTTTGCATATGTGATTTCTCCGTCTCTCTCAACCAACAGCCCGCACCGCAACAACCTGGAGGGTATTGAAAACATGAAAAGACTGTGAGTGGACAAAAATAAATAATAATTTCATAAAAACAGTTATCAGAAAATAGTAATTTCAGAAAGACTGCGAATGCATATAAAATCCATGTCATGAAACCATTTCATATCCAAAATCATCAATGAAAACCAGAATCATTCATTTCTTCAAATCCGCAATTCAAATCCAGGGCCTCGGCCCAAAATCACAAATTAATCTCAAAGTACGGGAACTCAGCCCCAGAACTCATCAAATCCAATTCATCCGGGCCACTACCCAAAACATCTTAAAATCAGTGAAAAATATCAATCATGCGAGTTGCTGGATCTCAAGTGCACCCGAGTCTTTAAACTCAAAACCATGCGCATAATCAGGCATTCTCGGGATATCAACGAGTCTTTAAACTCAAAACATAATCAACAGGCCTCGAGGAGGAGGAGGAGGAGGGGGGGGGGGGGGGGGGGGGTGGGGGTACATATCAATCTAGGGCCCTCCTCTCATCAATCAACAAAGTCTTTAAACTCAAAACCAGATCCAGCGATTTTTCTTTTCTTTTTCCGTGTCGTTAAACCCAAAATCATTTTTCAATCAAGTGAAAGCCATAGAAAATCCATATCCAAATTCATAACAATGATTCCGTAAGCCAGCATCCGGAACCATCATCCCGAACCCAAATCCAGATTTCCTTTCAAGTTTCAAAACCAAATCCAAATCACTTTTCTGAAATTCGATTCCAAAACTGAAATCTCGTTTATCGAAATCTCATGAACAGGGCTCCAAGCCTGAAATCCCTTTCCCGAAATCCATTTCAAATCATTGAAATCAAATCATTAAAACCATGATCAAATCACAAGATAAATCGAAATTTCGTAAAACGTGCAATTACGTAATAATCTTGAAATACGTGCAAAACCGTAAATCATCAAGATCAATTCACAATTATAAAAATCACATATAGAAAAATTATAAAACATATATGCATGCATCATAAGTTCGAAAGCAAAGTCAACTCACAGACAATTACGCCGTCGCCTCGATACGCGCGCATTTACGCCTTTCCTGGCTAATCCACTATCACCGGCTTTCCCGAACCTCCCAAACTCGAAGAGGAAAACCAAAGATATTAGCTCTCTGTTCCTGGCCACCACTAGCCTCTCCAGTCACGGTTTCGCGTCCCTTCATTTCTTAATAACCTTCCACGACTGCTTCCAGTCCTCCGCCGTGGCCTCCACCGTGTCCTTATGTTGTCCTTAGTTCACCTCCTGCTCACTGACCAACACAAGCACCTCTAGTTTCACTCAACCCACCTACAATCCATAGAAACCCGCACGATCCCATGTTTCTATTTCTCAGTGTCTATCACCTCACTCACACACGATCTCACTTCTTGTTCACCCACACACACATATAAACACAAACACACACTCTGATCTCAGACACGAGTATAACTTGAACTCAGGCACTTCACACACACGATTTCTCCTTCACTATGTCTCTGTTTTTCCTCTCAAAATAGTGTAAACCAATTTAAAATGCACAGTCGAGGCAGTGAGGGGTTTCTACGGCCTTCCAGTGAGGGACATGTGTGCCAATATGGATGGGCATCAATCCTTGAGCAGCCAGGTGTCCAAGTCTTACTGGACACAAATCCCAATGCATCAGAAAGACTAAAATACCCCTGCCTTCCCAAATTACCGTTTTACCCCTCGTACCTTTAGACCCATAACTAATTCATCCAAAGTCCGATGATAATGTGCCGCCTGTCGTTGTACTCAGGGCATCGAGACCTTCCTAACGGTCCTAGAAATGCATGAAAAGTCCATGTCGTTTGAAAAGTCAACAAATTGTACCTATTCAACCAAATTACGAAAGTACCCTCAAGTTTCCGAACGTCATAACTTCCTCCTCGGATGTCGGAATTGAACGTGTCACCTGTCTATGAACTCGTGACGTCCCGAACTATGTAACAGTCATTGGTCAAAGTCCAATTGACAGCTAGATTGAAAAGTCAACATTTTTTACCAATTCCAGGGATAAAATCTTTATTTCGCACCATCCGTCCGAATGCATCCAACTAATCACCGATTAACTTTACTAATCCGTCATTAACCACTAATCTAATCCCGATTTCTGAGACGGGTCGTTATAGTCTACCCCCCTTAAAATAATTTCGTCCTCAAAATTCCGCATCTCGTACCTTCGTAAATGGCTGGGGGAAATCTAACTGAGCTCACACCTGGGTCTCCTAGCCGATATCCATTGCTTGCCAATCCGACTTATCCTGACAGTGTCCAACTGTCACCACATCTCACCAATCATCTCACATGTGGTTCCCCTAACCACCCACACAGTCAATCATGTGGAAACACAATCCCATACTACTTCTCTATAACTGGACCCTATCACAAACTGGTTTAACCGCGAGCAACCATCCCAATGTCAGGGTCCCATCACCCAATCGTGTCTCTAAGCATCCAACTCATCAGTAATAATAGACAGATCACTCTGGATCCCCCAGATCCAGTCCGCAGGCTCCGTCAAAATCACGCATATCGGGACTACGCCAATCATCAATCCTACCATAGCATACCTCAGCACTAAGCGGATCATCAACTTCCTACAAGAACATCACGATGCACATCCATCACGATGCATATCCAATCACACCGAAACACATTTCAAATATATGCATTAATCACAACCATCATGAATCACGGTGCGTACCACCAAATTCACGTAACAACAACCCTACAAACTTTAAATAAAACAAAGATATTTTAGCATACCACAACACAACTCGTAGAGTACCTCCTCAAGTACTTCCAACGTCATCCTACAGTAAAGCCATCAATCATTCACATAGGCATCAACCGAGCTCTAATTAACCCAAAGTCCCACACCATAGTGTACCCGTCACCCTCACAGGGTATCTCCAGGGCACACAAACATCCTTGTAACCATACTGATTACTTCCTGATGACGAGCCAATCACGTTTCACTTTTGCAGTTCGTCGGTCATATCCGATTTCTAGGCTGAACTACACATCTTCCGGGGAAATCCAACTCGAGTCCTGTTCGAGTCTCCTAGTCTCCTGGGTCTCCCAGCCAATATAAAATCCAATCACATTTCAATTACGAATACAGGGCAGACCCAGTACAAAATCTATGCCCCATACCATAGATATACGAGACGGACCACACGCATTCTGTACAACTCCAAGATGGTTAAGATATTCAGCCACGTCCCCTACTACAAGACAGGGAAATCTCCTCATCTGTATGTCCAACATATCCAACCTCTATCTTGTCATCTTATTCACCTAATCCACCATACTTCAATCTTGAGCCAAAAGCTATCCAGTCCCGATCCACTCACTCCTAAGTGGATCCCACCCCTCGTCTCTATAACTCTTACCCTCAAACTATGACATCAAATTAAATCAATCCAAAATTCTACATGTCTAGATTGTGGGTTATCTTCAATAATCTCATATTGATCAGTTCTAGTCACTCCTTCTCAACTTCCTTCTGTCATCCTTCAACGGAACTCACAATGGTCCTCAACCATGCCAACACAACTACCGTAACACCATTGCCCAACACTCGCCAAACAGGCCACACTCAACGTCACCAAGTACTAGGAACACCTCCACACATGTCCAATATCAAGGGGAGTCACAAATCCTGACATCCCAACAACGAGTTTCCCAACTCAACTCTAGAGTATCCACCACACAACCTAATCACCAACTCGGAACCAACCACAGTATCTCATTATCTCAATTTCAACATCTCCTGATTCCCTGAGTCCAACTAGATTGGAAGTATGTCCACCCTTACCAACCATAGAACTCAATCCGCAACACGAATACTACCACTGGACAAACTATCTGAACGTCAACTCCGCTATACTTAGGCCATCCTTAACTCCTACAGATTACGACCACGTGTCTGTAACCAAACCAACTCACCGACCAACTTGCCTGTCGGTTAACACCTTTTATGTACATCCAAAAGGATGTTAGTCATCATGCCTCAAACTTCCCAAGATTTCTTTCCGGGTCACCATCTTTCGGAATCACAATCAACAATCACCCACCTCGGACTCCTCAGTCACTAGCCTCGAAGTCTTCCATCACTAAGCTCGGGGAATCACTGAGTGTTGGCCTCGACATCACCCAAATGCCAACCTCGGCACGTGTCGACACAGTCCAACACACTCGACATCTCCAACACAACATGATGGGGCTACGAAAACTAATCTCACTCATGATCAACCCGACCATACGAACCTAGGCCGCTCCAACACGAAGCATAGGTTCACCGCACTTCCTCTGCGCCACTCTGATCAAACTCATGGTATCTTCATCGTTCGTCCCAACCGTGACCTACCAATGGTCATCACATATCCCCGCTCAGTTAAAGGATCTTACCAGACACCAGCACCTCACAATTGGCCACAACCTCAACTTAATGTGCCCATCTGACCATTTACAAGCATCCCAACTCGTGGCACATCATCTCTACTCCAGGGCTCACAGTACCCTAAGCCCGAACCTCTGCTCACACCGAGCCAAAACCCTCAATCTACGCTCGGGTCGGGGAAACTAACAACCCTTGTAATCCAACACTCTAAGCACCCAACACTGGACTCATCCATATTCATCTACTAATTAGCCACTACCTCGGCTGCACCTAATAGCAACATCTCCAGTCCGGCCGTGAGTCGGCCCAACCATAACAACTATCTAACCATAAACCCCAACCTCACAGTTCCCAAACTAAGCACGTACTCCGGCGTTTCTCACAAAGGTACTTACAATCCCAACTAGTCATCCCAACAGGGTTCCTCAAATCATCTCCGTCATACAGATTATCGAGGCTCACGACCTTGACCAACTCACAACACCCTCCACTCGAGTCGTCACACCCGACTAAGACCATCCCTTATTGTAACTCTACACACCAACATCAACCAGTATCCATCAATAGAGGGGAATACTTTAGATTCTCAAAGTTGTTTCCTATACCCTTGCCAAGCGAGGCATCCGACTACTCGTAGCTGCACAAGGCCAATCCCAACAACCTGACCAAATGGTCACCAAACCATACTTTCGTCATCCAATCACCATCCGACCCAACAGGCCACAGTCAACTGGCCTCCTCGGTCCACGTATACCACCAGCTCAACAGGCTACTATCGGGCCCCACAGGCCGACCAGCCTACTCAGTCGTAGCTCACCGACTACCATCCAGGTTAATCCCGCTAGCATATCTCCAACCCTATGGTCCAACCATAGAGCATATCCAGCGCCAAAACACTAACTATTCTGACCCTAAACCGACATACGTCATACCTCACACCGCGTATCGAGCGACTATCACCCTGTCACTATCAATCGCCGCTAACTAACCACTAACGAGCATACTATCACTATCGCATCCAGATTGCTGATGGGCTGTTCCACGTCGAGACATCATATCCACAGTAGCTTTCCAGCACACTAGTCAACAAACCAACGACTCTGGGAGCCAAACCCCACGCAGAGCGCACAAAACCTGCTCTGATACCAATTTGATAGGACCCACCCCCAATCCTCCTGGATTAAGGGCTAAGTCCTGCTCCCGTCTGACTTACGCATGACACGAAGGCTAAACCGATGTCCCACCTCCATGTGACATGCAAGTCGGATAAGGGATTTTCTAACGCACCGTTCCAAACTTTCGGACTTCCCAGCACGCAGACTCTATTGAGGTTCGCGTATGTGATGTCTCCGTCTCTCTCGACCAACAGCCCACACCACAACAACCTGGAGGGTATTGAAAACATGAAAAGACTGTGAGTGGACAAAAATAAATAGTAATTTCAGAAAAATAGTTATCAGAAAACACAATTTAGACCCTCCACGCAAAAGCAAATGCATGCATATAAAATCCATGTCATGAAACCATTTCATATCCAAAATCATCAATGAAAACCAGAATCAATCCTTTCTTCAAATCCAGGGCCTCAGCCCAAAATCACAAATTAATCTCAAAGTACGGGAACTCAGCCCCAAAACTCATCAAATCCAATTCATCCGGGCCACTGCTCAAAACATCTAAAAACTAGTGAAAAACATCAATCATGCGAGTTGCTGGATCTCAAGTGCACCTGAGTCTTTAAACTCAAAATCATGCGCATAATCAGGCCATCCCGGGATATCAACGAGTCTTTAAACTCAAAACACAATCAACAGACCTCGGGGGGGGGGGGGGGGGGGGGGGTATCATAACCGAGTCTTTAAACTCAAAACATATCAATCCAGGGCCCTCCCTCCGTCAATCAACCGAGTCTTTATCAAAACCAGATCCAGCGGTTTTTCTTTTCTTTTTCCGGGTCGTTAAACCCAAAACCATTTTTCAATCAAGTGAAAGCCATACAAAATCCATATCCGAATTAGCAACAATGATTCCGCAAACTGGCATCCGGAACCATCATCCCGAACCCAAATCCAGATTTCCTTTCAAGTTTCAAAACCAAATCCAAATCACTTTTCCGAAATTCGATTCCAAAACTAAAATCTCGTTTATCGAAATCTCATGAGCAGGGCTCCAAGCCCGAAATTCCTTTTCTGAAATTCATTTCAATTCATTGAAATTAAATCATCAAAACCATGATCAAATCACAAGATAAATCAAAATCTTGTAAAACGTGCAATTATGTAATAATCTCGAAATACGTGCAAAATCGTAAATCATCAAGATCAATTCAAAATTATAGAAATCACATATAGAAAACATATAAAACATATATGCATGCATCATAAGTTCAAAAGCAAAGTCCACTCACAGACCGTTATGCCGTCACCTCGATACACGCGCACTTACGCCGTTCCCGGCTAATCCACTATCACCGGCGTTCTCGAACCTCACAAACTCTAAGAAGAAAACCAGAGAATTCAGCTCTCTGTTCCTGGCCACCACTAGCCTCTCCAGTCACAGTTTCGCGTCCCTTCGTCTCTTAATAACCTTCCACGACTGCTTCCAGTCCTCCGCCGTGTCCTCACGTTGTCCTTAGTTCACCTCCTGCTCACTGACCAACACAAGCACCTCTGGTTTCACTCAACCCACCTACAATCCATAGAATTCCGCACGATCCCCTGTTTCTACTTCTCAATGTCTCTCACCTCACTCACACAAGATCTCATTTCTTGTTCACCCACACACACATATAAACACAAACACACCCTCTGATTTCAGACACTAGTATAACTTGAACTCAGACACTTCACACACACAATTTCTCCTTCACTCTGTCTCTGTTTTTCCTCTCAAAATAGTGTAAACCAATTTAAAATGCACAATCGAGGCGGTGAGGGGTTTCTACGGCCTTCCAGTGAGGGACATGTGTCCCAATCCAGATGGGCATCAATCCTTGAGTAGCCAGGTGTCCAAGTCTTACTGGACACAAATACCAATGCATAAGAAAGACTAAAATACCCCTGCCTCTGCAAATTATCGTTTTACCCCTCGTACTTTTATACCCATAACTAATTCATCCGAAGTCCGATGATAATGTGCCGCTTGTCGTTGTACTCAGGGAATTGAGACCTTCCTAATGGTCCTCGAAGTACGTGAAAAGTCCATGTCATTTGAAAAGTCAACAAATTGCCCCTATTCAACCAAATTACCAAAGTACCCTCGAATTTCCGAACATCATAACTTCCTCCTCGGATGTCGGAATCGGACGTGCCACCTGTCTATGAACTCGTGAAGTCTTGAACTATGTCACGGTCATCGGTCAAAGTCCAATTGACCGCCCGATTGAAAGGTCACCATTTTTTCCCAATTCTAGGGGTAAAATCGTCATTTCGCACCGTCCGTCCGAACGCATCCAACTAATCACCGATTAACTTTACTAATCCGTCATTAACCACTAATCTAATCCAGATTTCCGGGATAGGTCGTTACATATTTTGTGAAATATCGGTGACATCACCGATATGTTCAACCATGCCTACATATCACTGAAGTCCACAGGAGCTCATTTCCTCTGTAACAACCTGACCCGTAATCACGGGAGTATTAGGAGATTATCGAGAATAATCGTGATTAGTCGGGGTAACATGACGTTTTTTCCCTAAAGAGGGAAACATGTTGACTTTTGACCTGAGAAATTTTTTTCACGTTTATTGAGGCCCATTGAGTAGATCGCGGGTTTTCAATTACATAGACAGACGACACGTCGAATTTGGACGTCGTACGATGAATTTATGAGTCTAGAACAGTTTCATCAAATTATTTGATACACGTTTTTCAAGAAGATTGGATTGTTGTTTTTCTGTTGTGGGGCCCAAAAATATCTAGTATGGACCACATAATGAGTGACAAGTGTCACTCATCCTATGACCCTTACACTTGCTTCATATTTCATCTCCTTCTTTGTAAGCCACACACACCTGAACCACCTTACACCATTTTCCTTATGCTCCCTTCATCAGATGTGGCCTTGTGTGAAGGAAAAAGTGAGGTTCAGAGTGAGAGGAAGACGATGGGAGCAAGATTAACCATGGAGGCTGCTTGAAAAACCCAAAAAACAGGTAAACCCGTGAACCTTCAAAGGTTGGATTTTGGTTTCTCACTTATCACATTTGGAACGTGGAACTAAGGCCTGGGTGGTGTTCTGTGAGCTTATACGAGTCTGTAGGGTTGAAAAGGGGAAGAAATGGACGACTGGACTAACTCTGGGAGAGGTTTGAAGGTTGGCCGAAGGAGTTCGAGCCTGGCCAAGGAAAACGAGGTATGTTTTATTGATTTTAAACTCATATTATGATTTCTGGGTGATATACGATTAGGACGGTGGAAAAATGGAGAAGTTAGGTTGACATTTGACGAAGAACGAGTTGGGTTTGGAAATCAAGTCGAATGAACCGTTACAAGTTCGTGGGTAGACCAGGTGACACGACCCATCCCAATTCCCCTAGGGTTAACGCGGGATGTGTCATACTCCCGTCTGACACGAAGTGTCAGACAAGGGCTAACTCAAAACCTCAGCCCATTTGGGACTTCCAGAGCGCACCAGGATCGGTGAAGGAGTGTGATGTCTCGGTCTCTGCTACAGCCCGCATCCGCGATCAACCTGAAGAGCATTAAAAACCATTAAAAGCTATGAGTGAACGAAAATAAATAGTTTAATATGAACACATTTCATAAGAAGACATTTATGCCCTTCACTAAAAAGCATGCATGCATTCGAAAACTAGTTATCTCAATCAAATCAAATATAATAAAAAACCGTGTATAAAACCGAAGTCATTTCCTTCCTCAAATCATTAGGACCTTAGCCCAAAACCACAAAACCAATTGTATGGGTACTCAGCCCAAAATCGTAAATCCAAGTCATGTGGGCCACTGCCCAAATCCATAAACACAACTGTAAATCCAAATCATGTAGGCCACTGCCCAAGTCCATAAACACAACCGTAAATCCAAATCATGTGGGCCACTGCCCAAATCCATAAATACAACCGTAAATCCAAATCATGTGGTCCACTGCCCAAATCCATAAACACAACCGTAAATCCAAATCATGTGGGCCACTACCCAAATCCATAAACACAAACATATGTAAACCAGTAAATTTTATAAAACACATTTATGCCAATTCTTGGCATCCATGATGCCTGGCGTCCTAGACGCCTGACGTCCCAAACGTCATGTCACGGTCCATAAGCTACGCGTGCTACTCGGGGTCTCAATCCCGAGTGTTAACCCAGAACCCTGTCCGAGGTATGACATCCCAGATGAAAAATATAAGTAATCCTGCTCCTAAGCCATTCTACGGTCCGGTCACTCCGTAGAATGACTCCTTGGAGGCAATGTGCCGTGACCACTCGAGGGTACCAATATCCGGAGGAGACAATCCATACATAAGGTTGGTACATGGAAAAATGTTTCATAAATGCCTTTAGAACTTTTCAATTGGCTATGCCCGACTTCCATAAAGTCATAGTAAATCCACAAATGGGTCTCGTACCCGAAGTATAACTTTCATAAAACATTTCCACAAATCCAATTTCCAAATTCAAGGGACTTAGTCCAAAATTCCATTTCATAAACCAACTGGGCTTCAAGCTCGATCATGTAAGTCAACTCGGCCTTAAGCCCCATGCCTTATTAAATCAAATGGGCATCCAGTCTGATAGTTTGTCAATCAAATGGGTCTCAAGCCCGGTTCCATATTTCCAAATCCGAAATCATACCATTGAACCATAATTACAACTACAATCACATAGAAACACAGTATAAAACCATAAACATCAAAATACGTGCAAATACGGGAATTCTAAATACCAAAATCAAATCCAACATAATTCACATATTTAAAGCATATAAAACAGTTATGCATGCATCAATTTAGAAATCAATGTCCACTCACAGAGCGTCCTAGCTACCGCCTCGATACGCATGCCATAAGCCTTTTAGGGCTAAATCACCATCACAGGAACATTTGGACCTGTCCAAATCACACCTGAAGGTCACTAACTACTTCAAATAACCTAACATGGAATCCCCCAATTTTTCCAAAACTTTTAAACGTATTTAAAATAAACCCTAAACCTTCGGACATCCAAAACTACCCAAAAATAGTGTCCGATCGACTCGAAACCTGTCTCAAAATGTTCGTTACATTGAAAGGATGAAAACACATATTGACCATGCCTTAAAAATTGGGCTCAAGCGCCGCCTAAAGGCACTGCGCGTGAAAGCCACGCACTAGGAACAGTGCCTTCGTCAAACTCCAGTTGAACTTGGTTCGCTGGTTTTCCAGGTCAACCGAACTAGCAACCCGACCGCTTCTCCCTCGAATCTCATCCATTTTCGATCCCGTTAATTCCTAAAGCTTCATCTAATCCCTCTCTATCGATCTATAACCTCAAAAACATGAAATCGAGCCCAAGAATTACCTGTTTGAACAGGCACCAAAACCATGACCTATAACCTTGAACTGCCATAGACTCCGGCCACCTCTGCCTTCCAGTCCAAGCCCACTTGATTCGTATGACCACCAGGAACATCATGGAATGGTTAGTTTCACTCGACAAACACTAAAACTAATTCTCCAATTTTTGAACGTTACTCACCGTTTTCGGGGTTCTCTAGCCACCGTCCACGACGGTCGACGCCGTTAGCACCACCATCATCGTCTTACTTCACTCTCTCTTTTCCATTCACACACTCAACATAACAGATGAGGATTGAAGGGGCTAATATAGGATTGGGGTTCACAGTTTAGAAGAAAACAACAGATGATGAAAATGTTTGAATGGGAGGATGAGAAATGTGAGGGAAAAAAAAAGTATAATTAATTAAGTGGCCAATTAGACCAAGATCCACCTTTTAGGGAAAGTGACCAATGGGATGAGTGACACTTGTCACTCATCCAAGGGCCCCATATTAATTAATCAGCCAATCAGATTTCATTAATATTTAATTCGAATCCCGAGACATTAATTATCCCGATTTCGATCCCGTGACCATAACTTCCCCGTTCAATGTCCGATTTAGATGTGCCGCCTATCTACGAACTCGTGACGTCCTGACCTACGTCACGATCATCAGTCCTCGTATGTTTGACTCACCGGGTCAAAAGTTAATGTTTTTCCCAATCCTATTAACAAAATGGTCATTTTACACCGTTCGTCTGAATTCTTTCAACTAATCCCCGATTAGTCATACTAAATCCATAATTAATTAATATTAAATCCTGATATTCGAGACGGGTCGTTATAACCTTCCCCCCTCAACAAATTTCGTCCTCGAAATTCATACTAACCCAGTTCCACATCCACATCGTGGAAAGAAAGTTCGGCCTCACATCATGTGTACACATGTACACTCACTAACCAGCATAATACTTTCCTGCACCCAGACGTTCCACCAATAGTCACATCGCATCGTTTACACTCGACCACGTCGAGTGAAATTGATCCCACATTCTGAGTTGATACCACTTGACAATTTTACTATTACGCTGACACTTTCAGCTTGACGGTTCTTCTCAGTCACCAATCCACCTGGACATCTGCTCCCACTAGGAGTTATCAAAGCTCAACTCATTCCAGAAGATCCATAGCGTCGCACCCATCCGACACTCACGGCTCCATGGTCACCATCAGAGTCACCAACATAACCCTTACTCACTCTAGAGTCGTACTAAGGTACCTCGTACCAAATCTCTCACATCAATCCATGCTGACGCTAGTCAGAGTCACAGAGCAATCGCTTCACGCAAAGCAACCCGTGGTTACACTAACCACCAACTTATTTCACCTGTGGATACACAATCCACGTCTCACTCACCTAGGAACTTGCAGTAAAGATTTCTTACCTTAAATTTCGATAGACATTAAAATCAGCTCGATAGGATCCCCCAACGATGAAATGAATCTCACTCGACCAGTGTATAACTAGACCCCATCGAATACCTGCTCAGCAGTGATAACACATCTCCGCTCTAGGGCTCCACTAGACATCCACGACTCTGAGCACCTGCTCATACAATCACTGAACCCATCAAAATCACTCCGCCCCAGTGCATAGTATCCAATGTCCAGTCCACGCTCTCAACCAATCCAATGATATCGGAACTAAGCCGACTACCAACACGTACATCAACGTACCATTGGTACATCCTATATACCAAACAGGCACCACTCAGGCCCACTCAAGAATTATATTCGAACAACGTACCTAGTACGTACAAACATCCCCTAACCAGTCCACTACATAGATCGTAGCCAATCACGCTTCAATTCTAGAGTCTATCTATCTAATCCCATATGAGACAGACCATACACTCCAACTCCGTGTCCATTCCAAGTCCCATGGTCACCCGACCAGCATCAACACGTCTACTCCCAATCACGTCATCCAATACGTACCAATCTGAATCATATCCACCAAGGCATACCCATTCATGCCCAATGAGCATCCAATCTCACCCACGTCTATCGAGACGTACCAACTCCGATCCTACCGGTGCGTGTGGCACGTGGGCATAAATTTTGAGGTCAAACCAGTCTTGCTCAAAAGGTTGGTGGTGGTTTCAGGTCGATCAGAGATCGTTTGGTTGGTGTTTTGGAGATTTTTCTCCTCGGGAAGCATGTTTGGGACGATTTTCGGCTTCAGGGTTTTTAAGGATTTATTGTATGGACTTATATGGATTATTAGTGACCATCGGGTATGACTTTGATAGGCCCGGGCGTCTTGGAGGCTTTGGATTGGCTTACTTCTCGTGTTTTGAGTAAGCGGAGGGATATTTGAGTGGACTTTCGTTTCCTTAAATCCTATGCATGCATTTTGTATGGTTTTACATGATTTAAAATATGATTTGTTTGGTGGTATTTTAAACGTGAATTTGCATGATTTTATATGACTTTTGATGATAGTATGGAAATTGAAATTTGGTTTATTATATTCAGGATTCTTAATGAGTTTTGGTAGATGGTTTTACCCCCATATGACATGTTTTGGTTTTGGCACCCTCCAGGTTAATTCCCATATGACATGTTTTGATTTTGACACCCTCCAGGTTGATTGCGGACGCAGGCCGTATGAAAGCTAATGCATCATGAAGATTTGCGTATTCTGAATATCCTGTTTAGAATGTAGTCGTATCCCTTATCTGACACGTGATAAGTATACATATTTAAATCTCGAGGGTACTTTAGTGATTTTTCATGACGTGTCAGACGACAACAGGTACTCCTACACTAATCGATGAGGATTACGGAGAGAATCCTGTCACCCTTAGTGCCGATTTCAACTTAGATCCACCAAAGGCGACCTCATATCCCTGTCACAATTTTAGGTAAAACAAAAATAATGCCAAATAGGTTACCATTATTTTTTGTTGGGCAAATAGCCGAATAGTGTTATTCTTAAGTTTAACTATTTTAGGGAATATTTTGGAAAGGTAGTAGTCCGTTGCATTTCCACGTGCCCGCTGCCCTAATTTTTTCTTCTTCATACAACAAATGCTACGAATATCATAAAAACCCTAATTCTGCATTTTACCGACACACATGAAAAACCCTAATTCTGCATTTTACCGACACACATGAAAAACCCTAATTCTGCATTTTACCAACACACATGAAAAACCCTAATCCGTCCGGCCGTTCGGTCAAGACCATATGTTCGCCTCCTCCCTTTTAATTTCGTGGTAATTTAGAATAATAATTAAACGAATATCGATTGCATAAAAAGAAAATTGAATTAATTAATGAATGTTCTTCCTAATTAGTCAGAGACTCTCCACCTGAATCTCTGAATTAGTTCGTAAATTAATTAGTAACTTTATAAGGTTGATTAAAAGCATATATATGGGTGAGTTCCAAAAGGGACACACCTCCCAAAATTAGTAGACAAACATGACTACAATTAGGTGTTTTTATTATCGAGTCATTCAATACATAAATAAAACAATTTTTTGAGTAATTCGATGAATTTTTTAAATCATAAAATAGACACTACCACGTACATATATCCTTCACCCTAATTTTTTTATTTTTATTTTATAAATAATGTATTTAACCGAGGTAGTGCGATTGTACCTACAGGGAACAGCTAAAAGAGGCAAAACAACCAATGGTCATGATCGAATTTATTTATTTTTTGATTCATTCGTTCATAAATCATAGCCCTCAAGAACACTACTATTTTCTCTTGTACAATCTTACCTGGGCACGATCCTATTAATGCTTCACTAATCTGTTGCTAATCTCATTATTGTCCTTGGGTTTCGTACTTTAGTTGATGATTTTAACGAGATGACCGTCATAAAAAAAAATAGCGTATAAATATTGTTGAATTATTTGACAAGGAAAGCATTTTCGGTGTGGCAGAAAGAACGGAACCCATCAATGAATAATGGAACCTGATCGATGAGGGAACAAATATCATAGTTCCAAAGAAATTGTCAGTTCATGTAGAAGCCTAGCTAGCTCGTTCAAATATTCAACCACTCTCTCTTCACATTTGAGCTCACAATTGGCCGGGTTTCAGTTCTCCTCCATACATATATTCAGGATCAATAATACAAATAAAACAAACACAAAATTGAAATGAAGCAAATTCAATGCGTGGAGTAAATTTTTTAACATAAATATGAGTTCAGTTTTGATGGTTGAAAACCAAGTTACTGCAGAAGCTTCGACCAGTTTCATAAATCATCAGCATTGTTATTGGTAGTTAACTTAAGTAAAACATCAAGTAAAAAGGGTTGTAATAAAATTACAGTTTAGGACTAATTGGGGTGCTCAACGAATAAGGGAGGCGCTCAGATCACTGTAGAAAAAGAGAATGAGTACGCAGTGCAGAGAAAGTACGCACTGGTGGACTGTCTTCCCGCCATTAATTCCACTCCCTCACCCTCACCCTCACCCTCACCGTACACCACGCCTCACCCCATCCCAGCACCTAATCCTGAAATTTTCTATCAGCAACTAAATATCTGGATTCATCAAATTTTTTAGTGACTAAATTTTAATATTTTAATTGTCAATTGTAAAATTTTTCGGTACACAGATCAGAAGCATCCTTCCGACCTTTGACAGCCATTAGAGAGAACTAATCAAATTCGAATTATAAAATTAATTATTAATTTTAAAAATCAATTTATGCGTTTTTTTTTTGTCATTAATATACAGTATTATAAAATTGACAACCAATAATTAATCTGCATTGGGGACAGGAAAACTCACAAACGCGTTACAGCGCATCCCTAACCACAATCCTACCAAAAAGATTTACACACGTATTACAACGTACTATTGATCACAATCAGAATATAACCTAAGAAATATCAAATTTATAATTAACTGAGAGTATATCGAACCTAAAAACACCCTAACTACTAAGCCAATGGTTGATTTATGCACTATTAAATAACACGTATATATGTGCATACACCGAACCATTATGGCGACATATACAAATACTTAAATCACTGATCACCCCAATGGATACATTGATGCACCATGTAATTACCTCCCATCCATCACTTTTTTCCTAATTTTTTTCCCTAATAAAACTTATGAACACACCCACACCCACACCCACACCCACACCCCCACACACACACAATTCTCTCGCTGTGTCTAAAACGCGACAATTCTTCCAGAACCTCCCCTGGCTATAAAAGAGCAATTTTAGTTAGGGTTTATGAAACCCACTTGAAAAAAAATTGTTAAATATTTTTTTTTATAAAGAAGCCAGACATTAATTGGCTAGCTGACTGAAGTAGCCAAAGTCCCAGCTGCCCTTCAGTCCTCTTTACAAAACAAATATTTCCATAATATTCTTGGAGTTGGAGACACAAAAAATTAAGAAAGATCAGAAATTAAAAAGAAGATGGTGAGAGACGCCTATGGCAATGGTTCATCGAGTATGGAAATGAGCATGAGCAGTGGTGGCGGTGGCGGCGGCGGTGGGAATCATAACATGATGATGATGATGATCAAGCCTGCATGGCTGGAGGGTCTGATGGCTGAGACATTCTTTGGTGGGTGTGGGGCCCATGAGAACCGCAGGAAGAACGAGAAGAACGTCTTCTGTTTGCACTGTTGCGTTAGCATCTGCCCCCACTGCCTCTCCTCCCACCGCTCTCACCCTCTCCTTCAGGTACCATATATTCATTCATATATAATTGTGATCACTGACCAAACCAACTTCCACCTTAATTTCCTCAAATTAATGTTTTTGTTCCAACCAATATTTTGAATTTTCACAATTTTTGGCCAACTTAAGCTTCTCCAATATTTCTTCAATTTGCTTCTATATATTTTGCTGCTTCAATTTTATTTT
The DNA here is from genome assembly GCA_032719365.1 of Prinsepia uniflora. NCBI lineage: Eukaryota > Viridiplantae > Streptophyta > Magnoliopsida > Rosales > Rosaceae > Prinsepia > Prinsepia uniflora. The sequence continues at coordinate 64,669,626 of CM064866.1, forward strand.
TCTTATTAGCTTTTCACCCTTGATTCCTTGCTGTATTTGAAAATTCTTTTGGAATTTTGTTGTTTTAAGTCCCTTCTAAATTCTGTTGAATTTTACTGTACAATAATCTCTATCTATCTGCTACGAAATTAAATTTCGTTTCTTTGATTTTTCAACTGAATTCATGTGCAGCTATGTACTGTGACTCCAATTTGTAATTTTTCTGTATACAATTTTCATACATTTTTTCTTCTTCTTTATGTGGTTTGGTGTTTTTTGGTTCTTTATACAATTATTCAGTGAAGAGCTATCTTTTGCTTATGAATTTCAACCACATTTTTCATATTCAGGTGCTCTTTCTTATTTAATTAATCCCCAAGAATTGTAAAAATTGCAATATTTTGTTCCTCTTAAATAATAATAATAATAATAATAATAATAATAATAAGCTTCTCGTTTCTAAAAATTTCTGAAAACCACATACTCAAATGCTGGAATTCTTGCTTGAGAATGCAATTGTATATACGTGTACCTTCTCAAAATTATGTGGTTGAGTTTTCAAATGTCTGAATTTTGATCTTTTTATGCGCTGGTGTAGCCTAGAGAATTCACTGCCCTTTTCCCACTTGTGTTGAACGTTTCTTATTTTCTCACTCCGATTTTTACAAAATAAATCTGTTTTCTTTTAATTATCTTGATTTTAGCCAGAGAATTAAGAAATTAAGGAAATGGATCATTGAAGATGGTACTATACCATTGGTGTTGAATTTTTGAAGCCCGTCAAAATTGTCTTATTCATTATCAATTTATGATGATGATCGGTGATGAGATGGATGGAGTGGTGAGTGGTGAGTGGTAGTCTCCTTCTCCATGCAAAGCATTCCCAAAAGGACTTGATGAAGCTTTGTTTGATTCCAAGCTTTGTTTGATTTGGTCTGTTTCCTACTAATGGAAGATTTCTTTTTTATCCATTCTACTCTCACTTGTTGCTTTCAGTGAAAGCGAAAGTTTGACCACCACCACCATCGTCAATTCAGTTCATTTACCTAAATTGTTACCACTAGGGTAAATTAAAGTTTGGGGTAAAAAATGTGAATCACCACGTCTTTGGTTCCATGTGACTCTAGGTTCGACGATACGTTTACCATGATGTGGTTCGATTGGGCGATCTTGAAAAGCTTATCGACTGTTCCTACATTCAGGTAATTATATCTAAATTTGAATTGTGTTTCTGATTATTATTTGTGTAGCGAGTGAGATCGAAATGAAGTGCTTTGTTCGTTGTCTGGCAGCCCTATACAATTAACGGTGCCAAAGTGATATTCTTGAATCAGAGGCCGCAGTCGAGGGCTTGCAATAATAAGCAGGGCTCTGCCAATTTCTGCCTCACTTGTGACCGGATTCTCCAAGACCCTTTCCACTTTTGCTCTCTCTCTTGCAAGGTCCATATCGATTAGCTTTTAATTTAAATGTGTTACTTGTGATACATATGTAATGAATTAATATAATCATGCAGGTTAATCACATGGTGTACCACGGGGAAGATCTATCGGGCATACTCTACCGATTTGACGAATCGGACTTCACAATCTCTCAATTCGAAGGATTGCGAATGGATGGATCAGAGGTTATCGATGAAGATGGCCACATGATAATGCCTAGCTCTATCATAGAGGACCCTTTGCAGTACCAAGCAGCAGCTTCATCACGCTCCAATGAGGCCACTAGTCATGATTCGGTAATGTTGCGAGAACCCGACGTCATGAAGAAGAAAAAGAAGAAGAAAAGTGGCGGCAGCGGCAGCGGCAGTGGAGGGGGCTTCCCCCCCGGGATTGTCCTCTCCCTCAGCAGCAGGAGGAAGGGTGCTCCTCAGAGAGCTCCTCTTTCATAATAAGAGGGAGTTTAGGCATAATAAATAATAAAATTTGGGGTTTAATAATAAATTATTATGGCATCGTACGTAAGAAATATTTAATGATTAATTAGGTAGTAATGAATAGTAAGGTTGTATTTGTCTGTCGTCTGTATTGAGAGTTAATTACGGGGTACTTGGGTCTTTTTTTACTGTTGCATGGGGCATTTCCATTACTGACTTTTAGGTGGCGGCCGGTGTAGACTGTAGGGGCGCTCGAATTAACTCCACCAATTTTGTATCTAAGTATGTAATGGAGAGATTGCCAGTATATATGTACGTTTTTAACTTTATATTTATCACGTATTTCTTGTATTTTTTGATATATAATATATATATATATATTAATTTTCTAATGGAATAAATAATATATTTAAAACATGATCAATGACCAAATTCTGATTATTAATGCATGTAAAATTTATAATACACTGATCGATGGGTCGAAAATCACTCAAGCACGCAACAGTGATACCTAACCATGTATGCGTGCAATAAGAAATTAAACTAATTAATAGCATGACTATGATGATAATTAATTAATATAATTAAGTGGGTGAGGTGAAACCGTGTAGGCACGGTAAATTAAGGGATGTGAAGTTGTTGGTTGGGAAGAAGGAAAGTTGATGGGAGAGGGAGGATCCAAATTGGGTATGTTTTCACGATTTCGAGAATTGCGATAGGCTAATACTAATAGGTGGTTTCGTTTTTGGCATTGGTTTGACCCAACGAACAATATCTGAATATCATATTCATAGCCACAGCTGCTGCACCTGCATACCCATTAGCTCCCGTGTAGAGCCACATGCAGACTAGCTCATTTCTCGGATATGCCACATATGCCCCACACTCAAGATTACAAGTCGACTCCCTCCAATATTTGATGTTATCGATCTCTAATTTGTAAGCACCATTTTGTCGAGTTTTTATCAAAAACACCTCAATATTAGTCAGAGTAGAATCACTCGTTATTATTATTATTATTTTTTTTTTTAAAGTGAGATTCTTCCATACCCACTTCTCCTAATTGATTTTTACTTTTTTGACTAACCACGAAGAATAAACTTTCATAACTATATTAGAATATGTTTGTAGGGTTAGTAATTGTAAGCTATGCGTGCGTAAAAGTAAAATTCATGAATAAACAGGTTAGTTATTTAATTAATAAAGATCATTTAAATGTTTTGCCTGTAGGGTTAGTGATTATAAATCATGCATTAGTGATTGAGCGTTTATTAATCTTTAGGGAACCCGCGATTTTGATACTAAACAAATGTTCCCATATAATTGATGAACAAGTTGTAAGAAGTTGGGGTTTCATCTCAAAATCAATTGGCAATAGGGGAGTAGCTCAAAATCATATAAGACGCTTTTCCGATGTGAGATATTTTCCTCACATCTCAACACGCCTTCTCACGTGTGGCGAATTTTTCAACCTATCACGTGACAATTTGAATGAGTACGCATGACATGTGTGACAGTTAAACATATCACGTGTGATAACCCCACTTTGATACCATATAAAAAATTAAAGTTGCATCACAAAACATATCTCAACACAAGTATCCTTTATATATAAGTGCTAAGGCCCTTTCCTTTGATTTAAGGGCAGTTCCCTAAGGTTTAGGGTAGGCAAGATTTCAAAAGACAAGAAGGATCTTTGATTAAGGGCTAGGATTAGCAAGAGCCCAAAAATGTATATATGTATGTGCTTTGGGGGTCAAAAATGTAAATACAACTGCACAAATACAACAAGATGAGTGCACCTGCTGGTTTTTGTAGCAGAAGATGACAGTGATAAACCCGAGGCTGAGGGTGAGCTATTTTTTTCTTTTTTTTCTTTTTCTTTGCTCACTAGAATTGGCAATTGAAAGGGTTTGGAATCTTTCAGTCTTAGCAACAACAAAGCTTGTCAGCCTTTTATTTACATTATTACGTACATTTCACCTACCACCGATTCACCACAGATGAGAGGTGCTTGCTGCTGCCTGGATACCTCACTATCATCCTTCTCTTTTACTTTTTCCTTTTCACTCTTCTTCTTTTCTTGGGAAAAAATGTACGTATTTCGGAACAATTATAATTACGGTTTGATAAGATTCATTCATCACACGATCCATTAGCAGTGCATTAATCCTCATCGTACCTATAATGGGAGTTTTAGAGATATAAATATTGTATGCATATTTCTTTCATTTTACTTTTAGAGATATATATATATATATATATTGTATGTATCTTTCTACAACCATATATCATTGATAGTATTACTCCAAAAAAGGTAATGGGATTAATTAGGGGAGGTGTTAATGATTCCCTGCCTATTTTATTTTTTTATGTATCGAGGACACATATCAGCTTGACTTACAAGTTCTCAACCGAGGAAATCCACATTAGTCAACAGTTTAGGGGACTTCTGTCGATACCATATCGACCGACCAGACTAAACTCGGAAGATCACTCGGACCAAACTTGGCCCACCATCAGGTCTGTTGATACCATATCGACCGACCAGGCTAAACTCGGAAGATCCAGGCTAAACTCGGAAGATCACTCGGACCAAACTCGGTCCACAATTAGGTCTGTTGATACCATATCGACCGACCAGGCTAAACTCGGAAAATCACTCGGACCAAGCGCGGCCCACCATCAGGACCCATTGCGACATGGAGAGCCACCTAAATCAGGCCCATCAGGAAGGCCCATATCTAAAGCCCATTACTAGGTCCATCACCTAAACCTAGATATTTCCTATAAATAGGGAGCCCCCTTCCTCATTTGAAGGATCCCACTATCTCTCTAGAAATGAGCTCTCCCTTCTCTCTACATTCTTAATCTTCTTATAAGGCTCAAGGCTTCTTATATAATGTACAAACATTTATATCATTAATGAGAATAGAGTAACACCGTGGATGTAACTCGATTTGGGTGAACCATGTACATCTCGTGTAAGACCCGTGTCCTGGAGGGAACGGTGAATGATCCCACATTCTTGCGAGGGGGAATGGTCTGAACGGGGAATGGTGGTGTGCCTTAAAGGTGTATGCACACACCTATTGACAGGACCCATCCCAAATCCCTCGGGATTAGCGTGGGACGTGTCTGCTCTCGTCTGACACGAAGTGTCAGACCAGAGATATTTCCGTCATTGGCCCAACCGGGGCTATCAGAGTGCGCCAGGATCCGAAGGAGGAATGCGATGTCTCGTCTCTGCTACAGCCGCATCCGCGACCAACCTGAAGGGCATTCAAAATACAAAAGTTGTGAGTGGACAAAACAAATATTTTATAAAAACATTTTCATAAAAGACCTTTATGCCCTTCATTAAAAACATATGCATGCATTCGAAACCCATTTCCAGGGTTCATACCAGGTTTCCATAAACCGACATGAACCATCAAACCATTTGGGCCTTGGCCCGAAATCCGTCAATCAAATACCTGGGACCTCCGCCCAAACCAAAACATGTGGGAACTTGTCCCAAAACCATCTCATAAGGGTCTCAGCCCAAAACCAATACGCGTGGGTCTCAGCCCAACGTCGTCTCAGTGAAAACTCATACACATATACATATATACATATATAACCCATCCTAGTCACTTCCGGAGAAGATGCCAACTCGGGGCACACAGCCCCTAGGGAACACCTCCCCGATATAGTCATGATGTCTCAATATATATAAGTATGCATACTACTCGGGGTCTCAATTCGAGTCTTCTCCCAGGAATTCTCCATCTGGGAGGCTCATCTTCGGACCTAGTCCGATCAGCTCTCTGGAATCTGGTCCGGGACCATATCATAACGCCCACCCCTGAAACGGGATCCCTGTGGGGATACCCACTCTGGTCTGTGGATCATGACTCTCCAGGTCGACGTCTGGAGGAGACCAATCAACCATCTCATAAGGAGGGTATATACATACCAGTATACAAAACCATAAAACGGGACTCATGCCCGATAACACAAAGTAAATGGGCCTCCAGCCCGAACATAGGACTCAACAGGGCCTCTAGCTCGATTTCGCAATAACTGGGCATCGAGCCCGAACTCGTAAATCAATTGGGCATCGAGCCTGATATCTCAGGGCCAATCACGACCCTGATCATAGCGATGCGTGCAACCATCAATCCAGAACCGCTCTCAATCCTGGTATGTCTCCGTGAACACATCACCGTCGCGATCATCTCGAGACCATGGTGCACACATCGCCGATCGATCCTCTAAACCACCAGCACTCCGAATTTGAGCCTCCAGTTGCTGCTCAACAATGGGACATGCATCGTAACCTCTCCAGAAGGAATGTATCCCAATTCGGAGCCGAGCGTAACGTCATCTGTCGCCGTGCACACAACACCCATCGCGACCACAACTCACACCTACGGGTCATCAATAGGGTCTCATGCCCGAGTCAAAACCAAATCCAATTGGGTCTCATGCCCGGTTGTACCTTTTCAAAACCATTTCATGAAAATCGAAAGCGTAAGCGCGTATAAGCATGTATAAAACCCGAAAACCTTGGAAGTCAGTGCCCATACGTAAACACACACCAAAATGCACTCAAGGCATCCCAAAACACATATTAAAACATATATAAAACATTTATGCATGCATCGATTTCAGAAAGAAAATCCATTCACAGACCGTCCGCGCTGCTGCCTTGATATGCGCGCCGTACGCCTTTTCTGGTCAACCATCGTCTCTGGGGTTCCCAAACCTGTCGAAATCACTTTAGAGGGTTAATAACTACTTAATTAACCCCTCACCAAAGCCCCCTAATTTTTCGGGACTTTTAACTATTTTTAAACGCGCACAGAAACCTTCGGACAACCCGAACTATATCGAGACGATATCCGATAGACTCGAAACTAGTCCCAAAATGTTCGTTACATTGAATAGATGATTTGACATGTTGGAACCTTCCTCAAAATCTCCCCCACGCCCGCACTCGCCGCCTGAATTGGCTGTGCATGGGATCTACGCGCCAGTGCTACAGTGTCGTCCATGTCCTCCAGTGGCCGATCCGAATTGGCCGGCCCGGTTCTCCCTGCAACTTGGACCTGCGTACCGGTCCAGCTTCATACCAGGTCCAATTTTCATTCGTTTCTTCCCTAATCGATCCTATTCTTCATGTTTTGATCCTAGGAACCTAAACCTATGAACCAAAACCCCTAAAACCCTCAAAACCCTACTAGTCCAACAATTCTTCACGGTCCAAATTTTCCAAAACCTCCCCCACGGTTTCTCAACCTCCAACCTCCCTCAAAACTATCCTAACACAACCCTAGCAACCTATTTAATTCAATAAAATCAATGAAAACGACCCATAATAATTAAAATTGAAAATCCATTAAAATCGGTTAAAACCGATTACCTCGACCAGTTCCTCCTCCGCCGTCCACGGAGGCTCTGCTTGGGCCAACCACCACATCCACCTGGTCCTCCTCTTACTCTCTTTGGTCTCACCAGTGATCATAGGGTATAAGGGTTTGGTTTTGGGGGTGAAGGTTGATCGGGTTTGGGCTCGGAATGAAGAAAATGATCGATGCAAAGGGGAATGGATATGCATGAAGGAAAAATGATAGCGAATGGATGATCCATTGGGCCTGAGAAAGATCTGGGGTGTAACAACCCGTCCCGAGAGTCGGGATTAGTAGTGTGATTAAGGTGGGATTAGCGAGGCTAATCGGTGGTTAGTTGGTCCCGATAGGTCCGTAAGTGTAGAATGACGATTTTGCCCTTAGTTCGGGCAAAATGTTGACTTTAGTTTGGGTGGTCAAATGAGTGTTGACCAGTGACCAGGACGTAGTTTAGGACGTTACGAATCCATAGGCAGGTGGCACGCCTGATTCCGACTTCCGAGGAGGAAGTTATGAAGTTCGGAAGGTTGATGGCATAACCGTAATTTGGTTAAAAGAAGGGGAAACATTGACTTTTTGTAGAATTGGGTTTTGGTACGTTGACCTAGGTTGGGTAGATAGATCTCGTCGTCCTGAGTCCGATGACAGGCGGCATGTATTCATCAAACTTATGATGAGTAAATTACGGGTCTAGAACGTCGATGGCATAATCGTAATTTTGGAGTTAAAGAGGGGCATGTTGGTCTTTTGACTGTTTGGGCATGGTGCAACCAGATTTGGACAAGTGTCCAAAGCAGAGGGAGATTTTTTATAAGAGAGAGGAGAGGATTGTGACGCGTGGTGGGTGTGTAGTGGTTTCTACACAAATGTGCACGGGTATTTTAAAAATGTGCAGCCGTGTTCTTCGAAGAGGAAAAAACAGAGAGTGAGGCTGAGGGGTGAAATCGATCGATGGCCGGGCAAGTGTGAGCTTGTGAGTAGGGGAGTGTGATCAGAGGGAGGTTGAGAGTGCAGGGTGGTGTTGAGGAGATTGGGAGATGCAGTGCTCATGTGTGTGTGAAGTGAGAACTCACGGGGGAAAACCAGAGAAACAGAGAGGAGTTGGGGTGGAGGTGCGGTGGTGCGGTCGTGTAATTAATCAAGTGAAGCGGCAGGTGGTGCGCAGAGGACGGAGGAGGCGTGTGGATACCTAGGGACGCGGCGGAGTCCACGGCGGTGAGCGGCAGGAGAGGTAATTTCCAATTCCTCTGTTTTTCTGTTTTGTTTCAATTTGAAAGTCGTGAGTTTTAAGTACGAGTCGGGGTTTTTGGTGAGTTGTGTGAGACTTAGTGGGGTCCTAGAAGTGTTCTGGTGTCGCCACCGTGACGGGGGAGGACCTGGGTGGCCGGAGTGTGGAACAGGGGGTTACGGGCCGTCTGGTTTCGAGCTTGAGTCGACAAGTATGGGGCCGTGTCGAGGTGATTGGAGGATGGGGATGGATAGAGTGGGTCTGGATGTTGAAAATGGTGAGGAAAGGGAGGAGAACGGTGGCCGGACGGCGGAGAATGGTTCTCGCCGGTCCAGTTGCAGCGGCCGGTTCAGCACAGTGCACTCAAGGTTGCGGGTGACACTGTAGCTGGCGCGTGAGGCCCACGCGCAGCCACCTTGGGCGGCGCGTGGGGGCGCGTGCAGCGGTTTCCGGTGAAGCGTCCAACTAAGTTTTTGTTCTAAATGTTATAACGAATCCAATGGATTAAGTTTCGGGTTCTTCGGACGTTGTTTCGGGATAGTTCTGCGGGGTTGAAGGTCTAGGGTCCCGTTTTAAGTACGTTAGAAGTTCGGGAAAGCTATGGGGTTTTAGTATGAGTAGCGTGAAGTAGTTAGTAACCTCGTTATGGAATTTGTACAGGTTTGGGAAAGCCGAGGATAGCAAACTGGCCGGGGACGGCGTAAGTGCGCGCGTATCGAGGCGACGCTGAAATGGTCTGTGAGTGGACTTTGCTTTCTAACTCTTGATGCATGTATATATGTTTTTATATGATTTCTATACTAGCTTCTATGATTTGATTTATGGTTGTGATGGTTTATGGTTTGTGCACGTTTTTCGAGGAAAATGACGGTTTTCACGTTTTACGAGGTTTTGATAACTATTGTAATTTGAACCTGGTTTTACTGGTTGATTTCGGGATTTGAAATACGGCTGGATTTCAAGGAAAGTAAAAGGATTTTGAAAAGTATTTTCGGGCCTGAGGCCCAGTTCAAAGGTGTTTTCAGAAATGAGATTTCGGGTTTCGGAATCAGAATTCCGGGTGACGATTCGGGATTCGATTCGGGATTTGAAGTGGATTTCGGGTTTGGGTTCGGAATGGTTATTCCGGATGCCGGCTTACGGAATGATGGTTGCGGACTAGGACCGGGAAATGAGAAGGAAATGAGTTCTGGGTCTGGATTCGGAATGACGGTTATGGATGCCGGAAGGGCATCAGACCAGTGGTTTCGGATTCGGATTTGGATATGGAATTGGAATTGCAAAAAGGTTTTCAAATGGTTTTGGGATTGGATTTGCTGGATCTGGATATTGGGTTTAAAGACCCGGATATATTTGACGGGGGACGGGCCCGGATTGAGTTTAAAGACTCGGATATATTGATTTCCCCCGTAGGCCTTTGAGTTTAAAGACTCGGGAGTTTAAAGACTCGGATATTATTGAGGCCTGGATTGAGTTTAAAGACTCGGGAGTTTAAAGACTCGGATAGATCCAGCAGGTTCGATGGATAAGATTGTGGCTTTAAATATGTTTTGGGTTTCACTAAGACTTGATGATGATGTTTTGGGCAGTGGCCCGGATAAAATGGTTTTCGGTGATTTGGGGGCTGAGGCCCGGGATTGGGAAAAGGAAAATGTGTTTAGTTTTCGTATATTGTTTTATGACGTAATTGATATGCATGCATTGGTTTTTACACGGAGGGTATAACTATTTGTGTTTTCTGATAACTGTTTTGAATTTTAAACTTTATTTTTGTCCACTCACAGTCTTTTCGTGTTTTCGATACCCTCCAGGTTGCTGCAGTGCGGGCAGTCGGTTAAGAGAGATGGAGACATCACTTGCACAATCCACAGTAGACTCTGCGCACTCTAGCTTGAGGTTGTTGAGGTGGTTGGACTGGAACTCCCTTGTCCGACTTACGTGTCACACGGAGGTTAGGCGATTGTTTAGCCCTCGTGCCATGCATACGTTAGACGGGAGCGGGGTTTAGCCCTTAATCCCGGGGGATTAAGGGTGGGCCCTGACAATTGGTATCCGAGCATAGGTTGGCGTGTTCTGTGCGTGGTTTGGTTCCCAGAGTCGTTGGTTCGTCGGCTTGAGTGGAGTAATGCTACTGTGGATGTGATGTCTCGATGTGGAACAGCCCGTCAGCAACCTGGATACGATAGTGATGGCTGTTCGAGGTGGTTAGATAGCAGTGTGTGAGGGTGCTAGTCGCTCGGTACGCGATGTGAGGTAAAACGTACGTCGGTTTAAAACCGGAACGTTGGTGTGTTGGCACTGGTAGAAGTAACCTGGAAAGTAGCCAGTGAGCTACGGATGAGTAGGTTGGTCGGCCTGAGGGGCCCGAAAGTAGTTCGTAGAGTTGGTGAGATACGGGGCCAAGGAGGCCGATTGTGGGTGGCCGGCTGGGCCAAGTGGTTTTGGCTTAGTGACCTTTAATCAGTAAGGTTGAGTGGGCATTGCGAGTTGGGTAACCCGAACGATGAGGATGGTTTGAGGTACCCTATGGACTTACTGGATCGTAGTCCTTGTGGTTTGGACCGGCTTATGGCCGGATTGGCAAGGGCGCTGCTAGGTGCAGCTGCGGTCGTGATTATCTAGTCAGTCTGCTGTTAGTTGATTCGAGTAGAGCAGTTGACGCTCGGTGAACCTAGGCTAGTCTGGACAGGTTTGACCATCGGTGGGATGAAGGTTGGCGGGATGGTCGGGGACTGTGGTGAGTCTGTTGACGGATGACGGAAGGAATTGGAAAGGAGTGACTATAACTGATCGATATGAGGTTATGGAAGGAGAGAACCCACAAGCTAGAGTTTGCCTTTAGGACTTTGTAGATTGATTCCGACAGTAGCCGAAGGAACAACCGAGGGAGGAGCCAACCAGTAGGGAAGTATCTGTGGTTGTACACAAGGATGTGCTCTGGGTAGGAGACCCTAGGTGCTGGGAACTAGCGGTGGAATTTCGAGGACGAAATTCTTTTTAGGGGGGTAGATTGTAACAACCCGTCCCGAGAGTCGGGATTAGTAGTGTGATTAAGGTGGGATTAGCGAGGCTAATCGGTGGTTAGTTGGTCCCGATAGGTCCGTAAGTGTAGAATGACGATTTTGCCCCTAGTTCGGGCAAAATGTTGACTTTAGTTCGGGTGGTCAAATGGGTGTTGACCAGTGACCAGGAAGTATTTTAGGACGTCACGAATCCATAGGCAGGTGGCACGCCTGATTCCGACATCCGAGGAGGAAGTTATGAAGTTTGGAAGGTTGAGAGCATAACCGTAATTTGGTTAAAAGAAGGGGAAACGTTGACTTTTTGTAGAATTGAGTTTTGGTACGTTTGTAACAACCCATTCCGAGAATTGGGATAAGTAGAGTGATTAAGGTGTGATTAGTAAGGTTAATCAGGGGTTAGGTGGTCCCGAGGAGTCCGGGAACTTAGAATGACGATTTTGCCCCTGGGTCGGGCAGAAATGTTGACTTTTATTTCGGGTGGTCAATTGGGGATTGACCAGTGACCAGGACGTAGTTTAGGACGTCATGAACCCATAGACATGTGGTATGTTTGATTCCGACATCCGTGGAGGAAGTTGTGATGTTCAGAAGGTCGAGGGCATTATCGTAATTTTGATAACATAGGGGGAAAAGTTGACTTTTTGGGATAATCGGGTTTTGGTAGGTTGACCTAGGATGGTTAGATAGTTCTTGTCGTCCTGAGTTCGATGACAGGCGGCACGTATTCATCGGACTTACGAGGCGAGAGTTACGGGTCTAGGAAGTTTCGGTAAAACCGTAAAAATGAGTTAACAGGAGGGTATTTTGGTCATTGTGGCACCTTGGGATTTGTGCACAGAGGAAAGGAATGGACGGCTGGGATTAGGCCAGGTGGGAGTGTGTGGAGAGGATGGTGACACATGGCATGTGTGTAGAGGATTCTGGTGGAATCCTGTGCATTCACGGCCCAAATAATTGGGGTGCACCCGTTGTGCTTCGATACACAGAGAAACAGGGTGAGAGTGACAGTGAAGCAAGGAGGAGCTGCTGGTCGTGTTTTGGCAGTGCAATTGTGCACGGCGGCACGGCGGAGGTGAGGAGAAGAATTGGGGGAAACAGGGAGGCCGTGAACGTTTAGTGGTGGCTACGCCGTGAGGCGGTTCAAATCAAGACAAGGAGAGGCTGAGGAGGTTGCAGGGAGTCCAACGACCACCGTGGTAGGCGGCAGTGCGCACGGCGGAGCTGCAATCGAAGGGTAAGTCTTCCTGCTCTGTTTTTCCGTGGAATTTCATTTGGGAAGTCGTGACTCTGGGTTGAGAGTCGAAAGGATTGGAGGTTAGGGTAGTGATCAGGGAGGTCCTAGGTGTTGATTAGGGTGGTCGCCGTGACGGGGCCGTACACGGCGGAGCTCAGTCGAGGATGGGTTTCTTTTACCCTGTTTCGGCAGTGAACTTCGAACGGTAAGTCGACGAGTTTGGGGGTGAGTCGACGGTATAGGAAGGTTGGTCTGGGTTCAGTGAGGTTCAGGGAAGTGTTTGGTGAAGCGACCGTGAAGGGTGGTGAGCTGGGTGGTCGGATCGTGAAACAGAGTTTTGGGGAGGTTTGATTTCGAGCTTGAGATGACGGGTAGGAGGCTGTGTGTCGAGGTGATTGGAGGATGGGGATGCTTAGAGTAAGGTTGGACGAAGCTTTAGGTGAAGAAAGGGAAGGAACTCGTGCAGGCACGGCGGAGAACCGTTGACGCCGGTTCAAGCTGTAGCCTACTGTGTTGAACCGGGTCGACGTGAGGTTGAAGGTGCACTGTAGCTGGCGCGTGGGGCCACGCGCAGCCACTTTGGGCGGCGCGTGGAGGCGCGTGCGGCGGTTCTGGGAGAAACGGTCAACATAGTTTTTGGTCTAGGAGTTGTTGTGAGTTCAATGGAATTGGTTTCGAGTCAATCGGAAGTCGTTTGAGTGTAGTTCCGCGAGGGTGAATGTGTAGGGTCCCGGGGTTTTAAGTCTTCGGTTCGGGGATTTTTGAGGGAATTTAGGAGAGTGTTGGTAGATGTATTAGTGACGTAATTTGACGGTGATTGACAGGATCGGGATTTCCCGAGGAAGCCGAGGAACGGGCTGGACGTTCGGGACGCGAGTAGGGCTCAGTACTGTGAGTGAACCACTTCTCTTAACTCGAGCATGCATAACTGTTTTCTATAATTGTCTTATGGTTTTCAATCATGATTTTGTGTTTATCGAATATGTTTGGTCGGTTTTGCATTATTACCCGTTTTTCGAGGAAACTGGTTTTTAGCACGTTTTACGAGGAATGGTTGGTTTCTGGAATTTATGTTATGATTTTGGGATTTCAAATGATAAGTGGTTTTCAATGGTTATAAGTGGATTTTGGGAACATGATTTCGGTGATCAAAGTTTTCGATTTTAGAATCGGATTTCACCAATCGGAATTTGGTTTTAAGATTGGAAAGTGGACTCCGGATTTGGGTTCGGAATGACGGTTCTGGATGCCGGGAGAGCATCGAACCAGTGATTTCGGATTCGGGTTTGGATGAGGATTTGGTAAATGGTTTTCAAATGGTTTTGGGATTGGATTTGCTGGATCTGGATATTGGGTTTAAAGACCCGGATATATGTGACGGGGGACCGGCCGGATTGGGTTTAAAGACCCGGATTGAGTTTAAAGACTCGGGAGTTTAAAGACTAGGATATATATTGATTTCCCCCGTAGGCCTTGAGTTTAAAGACTCGGGAGTTTAAAGACTCGGATATGATTAAGGCCTGGATTGAGTTTAAAGACTCGGGAGTTTAAAGACTCGGATAGATCCAGCAGGTTTGATCGAGAAAAGGATGATTTGGTGGTTATGGTTTTGATACAGTTTCTGATACTCATGTTATGGTTTCTTATGATATTTTAGAGTGTTTCTGTTTCTTATGATGTTTAAGAATGATTCTTTATAAATGTGTTTATAACTGTTGGTTATGCATGTGGTTTCAAAACGGAGGGTTTAACTCGGTTTTTTTTTTATAAAATGGTTTTTGAACTTTTGTACTTTCTGGTCCACTCACATTTTCTGTTTTAATTGCCCTCCAGGTTGTGGAGCTAGCGCGGGGTCTTGACGTCGAGGCAGAGTCTGAGGCATAGAAGTGACGTGAGGGATCCTAGAAGAGTTTAAAGGCTTCCGTGTGCGTGTACTTTCTCGGTTTTTATTTTCCTTGTAATGTAGTGCTATGCTCTGTAAACGATAAGGATTTTGGGATATTACGTAATTACTCCTGCGTTTGACTGGGTTAGAGTGAGTTTTACTTGAGTTTTGTGTCGGGGAGTCAGACGGGAGCGGGATTTACCTCGGGTTTCGGGGTGAAACCGGGGTGGGTCCTGACAACGTTGACCTAGGTTGGGTAGATAGATCTCGTCGTCCTGAGTCCGATGACAGGCGGCATGTATTCATCGGACTTATGATGAGTAAATTACGGGTCTAGAACGTCGATGGCATAATCGTAATTTTGGAGTTAAAGAGGGGCATGTTGGTCTTTTGACTGTTTGGGCATAGTGCAACCAGATTTGGACAAGTGTCCAAAGCAGAGGGAGATTTTTTATAAGAGAGAGGAGAGGATTGTGACGCGTGGTGGGTGTGTAGTGGTTTCTACACAAATGTGCACGGGTATTTTAAAAATGTGCAGCCGTGTTCTTCGAAGAGGAAAAAACAAAGAGTGAGGCTGAGGGGTGAAATCGATCGATGGCCGGGCAAGTGTGAGCTTGTGAGTAGGGGAGTGTGATCAGAGGGAGGTTGAGAGTGCAGGGTGGTGTTGAGGAGATTGGGAGATGCAGTGCTCATGTGTGTGTGAAGTGAGAACTCACGGGGGAAAACCAGAGAAACAGAGAGGAGTTGGGGTGGAGGTGCGGTGGTGCGGTCGTGTAATTAATCAAGTGAAGCGGCAGGTGGTGCGCAGAGGACGGAGGAGGCGTGTGGATACCTAGGGACGCGGCGGAGTCCACGGCGGTGAGCGGCAGGAGAGGTAATTTCCAATTCCTCTGTTTTTCTGTTTTGTTTCAATTTGAAAGTCGTGAGTTTTAAGTACGAGTCGGGGTTTTTGGTGAGTTGTGTGAGACTTAGTGGGGTCCTAGAAGTGTTCTGGTGTTGCCACCGTGACGGGGGAGGACCTGGGTGGCCGGAGTGTGGAACAGGGGGTTACGGGCCGTCTGGTTTCGAGCTTGAGTCGACAAGTATGGGGCCGTGTCGAGGTGATTGGAGGATGGGGATGGATAGAGTGGGTCTGGACGTTGAGAATGGTGAGGAAAGGGAGGAGAACGGTGGCCGGACGGCGGAGAATGGTTCTCGCCGGTCCAGTTGCAGCGGCCGGTTCAGCACAGTGCACTCGAGGTTGCGGGTGACACTGTAGCTGGCGCGTGAGGCCCACGCGTAGCCACCTTGGGCGGCGCGTGGGGGCGCGTACAGCGGTTTCCGGTGAAGCGTCCAACTAAGTTTTTGTTCTAAATGTTATAACGAATCCAATGGATTAAGTTTCGGGTTCTTCAGACGTTGTTTCGGGATAGTTCTGCGGGGTTGAAGGTCTAGGGTCCCGTTTTAAGTACGTTAGAAGTTCGGGAAAGCTATGGGGTTTTAGTATGAGTAGCGTGAAGTAGTTAGTAACCTCTTTATGGAATTTGTACAGGTTTGGGAAAGCCGAGGATAGCAAACTGGCCGGGGACGGCGTAAGTGCGCGCGTATCGAGGCGACGCTGAAATGGTCTGTGAGTGGACTTTGCTTTCTAACTCTTGATGCATGCATATATGTTTTTATATGATTTCTATACTAGCTTCTATGATTTGATTTATGGTTGTGATGGTTTATGGTTTGTGCACGTTTTTCGAGGAAAATGACGGTTTTCACGTTTTACGAGATTTTGATAACTATTGTAATTTGAACCTGGTTTTACTGGTTGATTTCGGGATTTGAAATACGGCTGGATTTCAAGGAAAGTAAAAGGATTTTGAAAAGTATTTTCGGGCCTGAGGCCCAGTTCAAAGGTGTTTTCAGAAATGAGATTTCGGGTTTCGGAATCGGAATTCCGGGTGACGATTCGGGATTCGATTCGGGATTTGAAGTGGATTTCGGGTTTGGGTTCGGAATGGTTATTCCGGATGCCGGCTTACGGAATGATGGTTGCGGACTAGGACCGGGAAATGAGAAGGAAATGAGTTCTGGGTCTGGATTCGGAATGACGGTTATGGATGCCGGAAGGGCATCAGACCAGTGGTTTCGGATTCGGATTTGGATATGGAATTGGAATTTCAAAAAGGTTTTCAAATGGTTTTGGGATTGGATTTGCTGGATCTGGATATTGGGTTTAAAGACCCGGATATATTTGACGGGGGATGGGCCCGGATTGAGTTTAAAGACTCGGATATATTGATTTCCCCCGTAGGCCTTTGAGTTTAAAGACTCGGGAGTTTAAAGACTCGGATATTATTGAGGCCTGGATTGAGTTTAAAGACTCGGGAGTTTAAAGACTCGGATAGATCCAGCAGGTTCGATGGATAAGATTGTGGCTTTAAATATGTTTTGGGTTTCACTAAGACTTGATGATGATGTTTTGGGCAGTGGCCCGGATAAAATGGTTTTCGGTGATTTGGGGGCTGAGGCCCGGGATTGGGAAAAGGAAAATGTGTTTAGTTTTCGTATATTGTTTTATGACGTAATTGATATGCATGCATTGGTTTTTACACGGAGGGTATAACTATTTGTGTTTTCTGATAACTGTTTTGAATTTTAAACTTTATTTTTGTCCACTCACAGTCTTTTCGTGTTTTCGATACCCTCCAGGTTGCTGCAGTGCGGGCAGTCGGTTAAGAGAGATGGAGACATCACTTGCACAATCCACAGTAGACTCTGCGCACTCTAGCTTGAGGTTGTTGAGGTGGTTGGACTGGAACTCCCTTGTCCGACTTACGTGTCACACGGAGGTTAGGCGATTGTTTAGCCCTCGTGCCATGCGTACGTTAGACGGGAGCGGGTTTTAGCCCTTAATCCCGGGGGATTAAGGGTGGGCCCTGACATGGGGCCCACTAAATGCGAAAAGGCTTCTGTCTCGTAAAATGTGCAATAGTACGTTCGAACTTCCGTGAACCGTAACTTCTCCGTCGAACGTCCGAATTCGACATGCCGCCTGTCTACGAATTTGTATCATCGTGATCTACGTAACGGTCCTCGGCCCTTGGCCATCTGACCTTCCAGGTCAAAAGTCAACTATTAGCCCCTATTCACCCAAATTACCAAAATGCCCTCGAACTTCCGATCGTCACAACTTCTTCCACGGATGTCGGAATCGAACATGCCACGTGTCTATGAACTCGTGACGTCCCGAACTACGTCACAGTCATCGGTCAAAGTCCATTCGACCGTCCGAACGAAAAGTCAACATTTTACCCATTCTAGGGGCAAAATCGTCATTTTGCCCTGCTCGTTCGTTAATCCTCGTCTAATCCCCGATTAGTCTTGCTAATCCGTCATTAATCCTTAATTAATCCCGCTAATTCGGGATGGGTCGTTACAAACTTCCCCCCTTAAAGAATTTCGTCCTTGAAATTCAAACTGACCCGATTTCCACAACCAACTTTGGAAATTCAATCGTGTCTCTGCACACGGCCACTCTCGTGTACAAGTACACGTTCGTCACTACGCCATACTCGTTGGTACGCACTGTCACCAAAGCTCCCAAGCTCCATCTCAACTCGCATTCGCTGCGTTCCGATCGTTGGCTTACGAGAGTCATCTCGTCGACTTTTCAGTCTGATGGTTCTTCTCACCTGACAATCGGAACTAATGTTCTAATCAGCATCCGATTCAACAACTATCCTTACTGCTCCCAAGGAGCGATACTCAACCTCCGTTATAGTTACTAAGTCCACTAGTACGCTCGGCTCTACTGTGCTCCCGCTGCACACTCTGATCTCGACTCGCTCTCGAGTCCTCATACCATATCGTATCTCACGTCACTCAGCGTTCTCCGCTGCCATCTAGACTCACCTCGAGTGCCAACCATCGGACTACTCGTCCTATCGATACACAATCAACGTCTCACCCCTCCGGGTGTACATAGAACTCCAATCGAATACTTGTCTCAGTAGAAAGTACAAACAGGCACTAGGTTCCACTGGCCCACACTGCCCTGAGCTCTCGGCTCACCAACTATTTGAACCTTCTCTGTTAACTCTACTCAAGCACACAATATTCGATGTCCGGTCACTATACCAATATGTCGGAAGACATCTGATCATAGTACTTATCGGTCGGATGTCTAATTGTGCGTCACGAGCTAGCCTCAATCCGTCACAATTTCTATTCTCAAATCCATCTCGAGGCATCGACTATTCATCTCTTCCTGATTGATATCTACGTATCGTACTCATCTCACATTTACTCCTACTTTAAAACTCTGTCATCTCACCAACTATGCTAAGGGATCCTTAAAAGTTCTCTTATGCTCCTAGCTTAGCATAATCAGCAAGGCATTTCACTCCAATGACGACCAGGCCTCGGTCTGAATACCTCATGATCATCACAATCACTTCTGTCATCTCGATCATCCTCACGTTACTCGATTTGTCTCGTCTTGGATACTCGCATGTCACATCACTGGACGTGATACCACGAATCATCTGATCTCCAAGTCAATCCAATTGACATCACTGTCATCTCCTTCCTCATCAATCCACATCCCATAAAGTTGAAGATGATGACATCAAAGTTCATCCCATGTCATCCTCTGTCATCCAGCACGATCTGCTAAGGAGCAGAAAACGAGAAGCCTTCTTCACTGGCCTCTAAGTCGAGAGTAGTTGCAACCATGTTGGAAGCATACCTAACTTTTCCAACTGTTTCTTTTCCTGAGCTAGAAGTCCTTCTTCCCGACTAAGAGCATTCTCTGATAATTACTGTAATGGTTAATCCTCTCTTCAGGATTAAACACTTCCAGTGATTCCTTCCAGCTTCTCCCCTTGTCGTTCACGTCGGTAACCTAATTCGAACATCCCAATCCTTATGGGATCCAAATCCAGCACCTAGCACTCGTGTCAACCGTCCACAACGATCTCGGAATAGGTACCCAAAAACTAGGTACAGCCCATACCTCGCCAAACTAGGTGTTGGGTATACCTCGCACTGAGCCACTCAGAATCTTCTCCGTCTGGCTCAGTGCCCACTGAAATCGCACGCCTACCACGCTATGGCACGATTACCAACTCGGTCACAATAACTAACTCGGACATCATCCGCATGTCCGCAAACAAGCCAATTCACTTATCCGTTTATGACCGTATATGTAGTGTAGGTTAAACCTTGTATGTCCCCCATATACTGTTGTTGGATGTGCATAAACGGCCATCAACACGTTTCTGACAACTCGCACTCATCTTAGTCACTATTGGGACAAAATCCCCGCCAGTTCAACCACTACTGGGTTCCACCCAATTCGTCTCCATGGCAATACTCACTTCGTCCAATCTTTGTGACCAACGAAAACTGTCAATCACTACTGTAGTGACCCATTCTATTTCTCACTATCAAATTCTCCTCGAACTAGTGTACACAATACTCAGGAGGTATAGTCAACCGGAGCCAACCAACCATCACCAATTTCCAAGGCAAATCTATATTATCCGACGAATCCTTCTCGTCGCGTAATGGTAGGACCTTACCATGAGCACATCACGATTGAGCTATCCTCAGCTCGGTGGCTCGTTGTCTACTCTCGTTAACTCACCGCATCACCGCCACACGGAGTGCAAATCAAATCAATCTGATGACCCTGCTCAACTTGAGGATCACCACTTCTCTCTGTTACCTCACAAGTAGCGTGGCACACTAGCCAACTTCGAAGCTCCTCTTTTTCAGTAATCGCACTCGATCGTGACCGAGCCAACTCCCACGACCAATGCTCGTAACGTACGTCACCCACGCACCCTCATATCCTCGTCACGACAACTTGAGTCTATCCATCTCGATATGACTCGACTACGTCCATTGATAGCGGCGTCTTCCACAACCTCGTGCAGACCGAACTCAGAAACACTCTACTATCGAGACTCCAAAATTACACGGTCAACTTACCACCGGCACTAACTGCTCAACACGTAACATCCACCGCGATCGGTCCACTTTGGACTCCGATTGACAAGCACCACACTCCTGGTAACTCGTCCAACCAATCACCGACTAGGGTTACCACAACCCGGCTGCTCGCCTACAACACGTCCATCTCGAGTGATCCCTCTCCTCGACTCCGAAGAATCATCGTACTCCGATAATAGCATCCCAATAAGCAGTAACCCCAACCTGAGGACCTCGTCCTCAGTCGTAATTCTACGACTCTCAGCCGCTGGACTTCACAAGAACTTAGCCCAATTCCGTGCCTAACAATGCACCACTGCTACATGTCGTAATCGTATCCTAGCGTGTCACACCCATCACTACTCCCGGGCAGCTCTTGCCAGTCGACATCCCTCCGGGATTCGACACCTCTAAACGCGTCCTCTCATGCCACATAGGATCGACGGTCCCATTCTAACCAGTCTCAACTAAGGTCCTCACGCGTTTGACTGCTCCGAGCAGCACAATCTCGATCCTTGCGGTTCTATCGTGGACGATCCCAATGTCCGACCTCCACGGATTTCACTATACTCTGTTCCATGTCCGTCACGACGCCTCGGCGGTCTCGGACTCTTAGGTCGTCCTACCTGCATCTACTGATCCACTGGATCCTATTCCAGTAACTACGCGGCTCTAAACCGTCGGATTCGCATGAATAAGGATCTTACTCAAGATTCCGACCTCTCGGAAAACAAGGGATGCCACGGCAGAGGAGGCCAAACTGACCTCACACGATCTTACTAATCTACTGACCCATTCTATCTACCTGGGCCAACCACCACATCCACCTGGTCCTCCTTTCACTCTCTTTGGTCTCACCAGTGATCATAAGGTAGAAGGGTTTGGTTTTGGGGGTGAAGGTTGATCGGGTTTGGGCTTGGAATGAAGAAAATGATCGATGCAAATGGGAAGGGATATGCATGAAGGAAAAATGAAGAAAATGAAGGAAAAATGAATGACACTTGTCATTCATCCATTGGGCCTGAGAAAGATCTGGGGCCCACTAAATTCCAAAAAGGCTTCCATCTCATAAAATGTGCAATAGTATGTTCGAACTTCCGTGAACCGTAACTTCTCCGTCGAACGTCCGAATTTGACGTGCCGCCTGTCTACGAATTCGTATCGTCTTGATCTACGTAACGGTCCTCGGCCCTCGGTCATCTGACCTCTCGGATCAAAAGTCAACTATTAGCCCCTATTCACCCAAATTACCAAAATCCCCTCGAACTTCCGATCGTCACAACTTCTTCCACGGATGTCGAAATCGAACGTGCCATGTGTCTATGAACTCGTGACTTCCCGAACTACGTCACAATCATTGGTCAAATTCCATTCGATCGTTCGAACGAAAAGTCAATGTTTTGCCCATTTCAGGGGCAAAATCGTCATTTTTCCCTGCTCGTCTGTTAATCCTCGTCTAATCTCCGATTACTCTTGCTAATCTGTCATTAATCCTTAATTAATCCTGCTAATTCGGGATAGGTCGTTACAACTATCTAACGCAAGGCCTCTTGGGAGCTTACTGTCTTTGGATTCCTAGGGAACTCCAAAGTTAAACGAGTGGAGGCTGGTGTAATCCCATGATGGGTGACCGACTGGGAAGTTGCACCGTGAGCTCCAGGGAGCAAAACCTTGCTGGCTGGGCTGGTTCGGCCAGTGAGTCTATAAAGGACAATATCGTGTTAGATAGAGTGAGTCACTGCGTAACTCTGATCTAAACGAGGCTTTTTGGGAGCTCAGTGACTTTGGATTCGATTGGAAATCCAAAATTAAGCGAGTTGAGGCTGGTGTAATTACATGATGGGTGACCCCCTAGGAAGTTGCACCGTGAGGCTTTCGAAAACAAAACCGTGAAGGTAAGGGCAAGGAGGCCCAAAAGTGGACAATATCATGCTAGATGATTTGGGTCCTGACCGAGGGAGGGGTCCTGACAGAATGGTATCAAAGCCGAACCCCGACTGAGAAGTGTGCTAGCGAGGAAGCTGGGGCCCTAAAGGGGGTGGATTGTAAGACGCTGGGCCATAAGTTCCATTTCAGGTTTACCTGTTATGGACTGGAAACTCAAGAACAGGTAGTTTAGTGCTCTCCTAGGGTTCCTACGACCATTTTGGGGCAAGAAGGAATGGATAAAAGATGGGGAAGTTGTTGAAGTGCTTAGGGAGCCATGGCCAATTGCTCCAGCAATTAGACCATGATTTCATGTATGTTTTTTCTTCGTTTACACCTCACAGAGCTCTTCTTGAGTTTGAGTCGATGCGAATGGACTATTGGAACGTCCGTTTTGGACGTAAAATGGCCGTGATCCAGCCGGGTCACTACCGCAGGCTAGGCGACCTGAAAACCAGAAAAACGGGTCTAGACGATGACCCATTTCACTGGATTGCATGACCACCACACACATAGAGCCTCGACCGGAGCATGAGGGCGATGTGCCGCGGATCTTGGTGGTCTGGTTAACGTGAAAGTGTTACGTTATGAAATTCTGAGTTTGATGACATATTTTTTTGAGTTTAATCGAACTTCGTTTGAGTACAGTTTTGGACGTTTAAAGTTATGTGTTAATGTTCTAAACGTGTATTTAATTTTGGAAATTATGGGAATTAATCCTAAGGCTTATGTTGAGATTAATGGGCTTTATTAGTGAATTATGGTGAATAGAAGGGTTATGGAAGTTAAGAGGATTTTGACTAGACAAGAAATAAGTGTTAAAATGATTTGTTTTTGCCTAAAGTTGATTATGCTTATTGATCCTATAAGTATGTGGTAATCTATTATTGATGATCTTACTACATGTGACATTAATTATGGATTTTTCTTTAATTTATTATTCACATTTATTTGACGAGTTATGAATTTATATTGTGTATTTGATGAATTACGAATTCATATAAGTTTCCTAAAAAATCGAATTATTGTGATACATCATTTTAAAATATAATAATGCTAGTTTAAGGCCTAGAAGGAATTGAAATAATAACTTCCTTACTTGACGAAGTTAGTGGTTGGATGTGGGCGGTACTCCTTAAGGAATGAAGATCAGGACGTCACGAGTTTGTAGACAAGCGACACGTCACGAGTTTGTAGACAAGCGACACGTCACGAGTTTGTAGACAAGTGGGTTGGATGTGGGGTGGTACTCCTTAAGGAATGAAGACCGATGACCGTAACGTAGATTGGGGCGTCACGAGTTTGTAGACAAGCGGACACGTCAAAATCAGACGGTCGAACGAAAAAGTTATGGTCACGGGATCGAAATCGGGAACTTACGACTCGAGATTCGATTAAAATAATAATAAAATCTGATTGGGCAGATATTTTTATGTGGGGTCCTTGGATGAGTGACAAGTGTCACTCATCCCATTGGTGGCTTTCCTAAAAGGGATCTTGTCTTAATTGGGGAGATTAATTAAGTAGTAAAAAGTATATTTTATATTATTTAATAAATTGTCTCTCATCTCTCTCTCTTCCCTCATGTGCAACCATCTTCATATTTTTCATTTATTTTCTTCGAAACTGTATACCCCAATCCTACACAAACATCTTTCAATCATCATCCATTGCTTGTGACCCGTGAATGAAAGTTGGAGAGGATGTTGAGACGAACCCAATGGTGGCCATGGTAAGGACCGTCGTGCACAGTGGCCAAAATTTTGGAAGGTAAACCATGAGATTCAAATTTTGGGTTTTTTGATTTTGATGGTGTTGATCGATTCTATGCTTAGGATGATGTTCCTTGAGCTCTCACGAGCTTGTAGGTGCAATTTGGGACGGATTTGGACATCGGAGGTGGCCGGAATGATGATTGGAATTCTGGCTGAATTTTTGAATGGCCATAACTTAAAATCCAGGTACTTTCTGTAATTTCTGGGTTTATATTTAGAATTCTTGGCTCGAGTAGATGAATTTACATAGGTAGAACGTTGAATTTGGATTAGAAACGAGTAAGATATCAAAATTTGATGTAACGACCTGTCCCGAATTCCGAGATTAGATTAATGACTAATGAAGGATTAGAGAGGTTAATCGGTGATTATTTGAGCAAAATCGGACGAACGGATGAGGACCGATGATCGTCTCGTAGATCAGGACGTCACGAGTCTGTAGACAGGTTGTAACGACCCGTCCCAAATTCGGGGATTAGATTAGTGACTAATCACGATTAGTGAGGTTAATCCGTGATTAGTTAGGCGAAATCGGACGAACGATGCAAAATGACCGTTTTGCCCTTGATCGTGGTAAAACGTTGACTTTGATTAAGGCAGTCGAATGGACTTTGACCGATGACCGTAACGTAGTTCGTGACGTCACGAGTTTATAGACGGGTGGTACGTTCAATTCTGACATTCGAGGAAGAAGTTATGACGTGCGGAAGTTTAGGGGCATTTTGGTAATTTTGGTTAAAAGGGGTCAAATGTTGACTTTTGACCAGGATGTCCGATGGCCGAGGGCCGAGGACCATTACATAGATCGGGACGATACGAATTCATAGACAGGCGGCACGTTGAATTTGGACGTTCGACGGCGAAGTTACGGTTCACGGAAGTTCAAGTGCACTATTGCACGAATTACGAAACGAGTTCACTTTTGGACTCTAGTGGGCCCAGATATTTGTCCTGATGCCCAATGGATGAGTGACAAGTGTCACCTGTAACAACCCGTCCGAGTGCCGGGATTAAGACAATGATTAAGGTGGGATTAGTGAGGTTAATTGGTGGTTAGGTGGTCCCGATAGGTCCGTAAGCTTAGAATGACGATTTGCCCCTGGTTTGGGCAAAAATGTTGACTTTAGTTTCGGGTGGTCAAGTGGGTATTAACCAGTGACCATGACGTAGTTTAGGACGTCACGAATCCGTAGGCAGGTGCACGCCTGATCTCCACATCCGATGAGGAAGTTATAATGTTCAGAAGGTTGAGGGCCTAACCGTAATTTGGTTAAAATAGGGGGAAACGTTGACTTTTTGGACGATCGGGTTTTGGTACGTTGACCGAGGATGGTTACGTAGATCTCGTTGTCCTGAGTTCGATGACAAGGCGCACGATTCATCGGACGTACGATGTGAGAGTTATGGGTCTATGGAAGGTAGTGGCAACATCGTAACAATTGGGTTAAAAGGAGGGGCAGTTTGGTCTTTTGGTTAGCTGGAAAGTGGACAGAAGAGAGGGCAGATGGACGGCTGGGATTGAGCCCATGTGGGAGAGGATGGAGTGGATGGTGACATGTGGCAGATGAGTAGTGGCTTCTGGGGGGTTCTTGTGTGTGCACGGCCCAAATAATTGGGGTGCACCCGTGCAAGTGTGTGTGTTCGTGGTCTTCAACTAGAGTGAAACAGAGGGAGATCGTGAGGGAAATTGAGGGGTGATCGAGGGTGATGGTGTGTGCTGATGAGTTGTGAGTGAGTGAGGGTGATCGGAGAGTGAGAGGGAGCTAGTGAGAAGGTTGAGAGGTGAGGAATCGTGGTGTGTGTGAGTTGAGAGCTCATGGGGACAACCAGAGAAAACAGAGAAGACTGAGGGCTTTTGGTGTGCTGTGGCCGTGTGCGGGTGCGATTTACCTCGAGAGGAGGATGAGGCGACGCGGTGGACTTCAGGGAACGCGGCGGCGAGCACGGGTCGTGGACGGTTGCAGGTAATCCCCTCATCCCTGTAAATTTGCCCTGTTTTCCCGTTGAGTTTTGAATCGAAAGTCGTGAGTCACGGGGTTGAATCGAAGCAGACAGGGAGGTCTAGGGAACTGAGGGGAGTCCTAGGAGGTCACTGGTTGTGCTGCCGTGACGGGAGGTGCACGGTGGCGGTTGGCACGACGGAGGGGTTCTATGTGCTCTGTTTTGGCCGTGAGTTTCAGACGGCGAGTTGTGGACCTAGGGCTTGAGTCGAAGGTTTAGGAGAGTTGGGTTAGGTTTCAGTGAGGTCCTAGGAAGGGTTTGGAATTGCCACCGTGAAGGGAGATGACCTAGGTGGTCGGAGAAGGAAACAGGGGCAGTGTACGAGTTTTGTTCGAGTTTGAATCGACGAGTTTTAGGGTGAGTCGAGGTGAGTGAAGTACGGGAATGGGTAGCCTAGGATGGGACGATGCTGTTGGTGAAGAGAGGAGTCATTTTGGTGGACGGAAATAAGGAGAACCGCTCTCTAGCCGGTTCAGGTTGCAGACCACTAGTGCGAACCGGTCCGACGTGAGGTTGACGGTGGTACTGGTAGCTGGCATGTGAGGCCCACGCGCAGCCACTTTGGGCGGCACGTGGGGGTGCGTGCGGCAGTTCTGGGGAAAATGGTCACCATGATTTTTGGTCCAGGAGTTGTGACGAGTCCATTGGAATTGGTTTCGGGTTAATCGGACGTCGAATCGAAGTAGTTCCGCGAGGGTGAAAGGTTAGGGTTCTGGTTCGTTACGTTCAGGACCCGGGGATTTTTGAAGGAATTTAGGTGGATACTCGTGGACGTGTTAGTGACGTAATTTGGTGGTTGTTGACAGGGATCGAGATTTCCCGAGGAAGCCGAGGAACGTGCAGGACGTTCGGGAAGCGATTGAGGGCTCGGTACTGTGAGTGGACCCTTTCCTTAAACTCGAACATGCATAACTTGCCTTTTCTAAATTGTTTTATATATGTGATTACATGAATGTTGGATTTATGATGCGGTTTTATATACTTGCTCAGTTTTCGAGGAAGGAAAGTATTGGCACGTTTTACGAGAAAAGGGTGATTTTGAAAATAAAGCTATGAATTTGGGGTTTTCAAATGATAACTGATTTCTGAAGATGATAACGGATTTTGAAACGTAATTTTGATAATTGAGGTTTTCGGTTTTGAAATCGGATCTCGAGGAATTGAGAGTTGGTTTTCAGATTGAAAAGTGGATTCCGGATTTGGGTTCGGAATGACGGTTCGGGATGCTGGAAGGGCATCAGAACCGGTTGATTTCGAATTCGAGTTTGGCGATGAA
Organism: Prinsepia uniflora; assembly: GCA_032719365.1. NCBI lineage: Eukaryota > Viridiplantae > Streptophyta > Magnoliopsida > Rosales > Rosaceae > Prinsepia > Prinsepia uniflora. Next base: position 64,697,189 of record CM064866.1, read on the forward strand.
TGCGGAAATTGTTTTCATTTTGGATTGGATTTCTGGATCTGGTTATTAGGTTTAAAGACCCGGATACTGATTTGACGGGGGACGGGCCCGGATTGAGTTTAAAGACTCGGGAGTTTAAAGACTCGGATATTATTGAGGCCTGTTGAGTTTAAAGACTCGGAGTTTAAAGACTCGGATAGGTCCAGCAGGTTTGATCGGAAAAATAATGATTGGATGTTCATGGTTTCTGATACGGTTTTATGATTCATATGCTATGATTCTATAACTGTTTTATAGTGGTTCTGTTTCTTATGATGTTTATTGATGATCGATTTCTAACTGTTTTAATAACTGGGTTATGCATGTGGTTTTCAAAACGGAGGGTAAAACTGGTTTGATTATAAAACGGTTTTCGAAACTTTTATTCTTTATGGTCCACTCACACTTTTCTATTTTTAACTGCCCTCCAGGTTGTGGAGCTAGCGTGGGGTCTTGACGTCGAGGCAGCGTCTAAGGCATAGAAGTCACGTGAAGGATCCCGGGGTGTTTCAAAGTTTTCCGCGTGCGTGGTGATTTTTCTTTTCTGTGTATTTTGTACTATGCTCTGTAAACTGTCGACTTTGGGATATGTAGTATAATTTCTCCTGCGTCTGACTGTATTTGTGTCAGGGTGTCAGACGGGAGCAGGATTTACCTCGGTTTTCGGGGTGAAACCGGGGTGGGTCCTGACATCACCCATCCAATGGACACCCAAATTGATTCATGCACCGAGAAAACCATTCCATTTTCATTTCAAACCCAAAAACCCACCCGATCTCATTTCCCTCATCTGTGCAACTCAAACACGAAACCCTTAACCCCAAATGATCCTGGAGAGACCAGAGAGTGAGAGAGGAGGACTAGGGATGGCAGCTGGTGGTTGGAACCGCCGTGGGCGGTGGCTGGAACCCAGAACCCGAGCGGGTACCCGGTAAGCTCATTTTCAATTTTTATTTGGATTTTGATGTTATGGACTGTTTTGGATGATTAGGATGCGTTATTTAGGTTGCTAGGGAGTTTTTAGGAAGGTTTGGATGAAGGTTGGACGTCGGGGAAGCCCTGGGAGGTTTTGGGATTTTCGAACCGTGAAGAGAAAAATCAAACCGGTCGGGTTTTAGAGATTTTAGGGCTTCTAATTAATTGGGTTAGGTTCCTAGGACGATTATAGAAAGGTTAGGATTGATTAGGATTGAAAACGGTGAAAAACTGGGCCGGAATGAGCTTGAACCGGTCACGCCGGTCCAAGTTGCAGGCGAACCAGACCGGACCGGTTCAGACCGGTCGACGCGAGGTAGGGGATGACACTGTAGCAGGCGCGTGGCTCCTACGCGCAGCCACTTCAGGCGGCGCGTACGGGCGCGTGGGGGGAGAATTTGAGGATGGTTCCAACATACGAAATCATCTATTCGATGTAACGAACATTTTGGGACTAGTTTCGTGTCAATTGGACACCGTTTCGATATAGTTCGGGCTGTCTGAAGGTTTAGGTTCGAGATTAAAAATAGTTAAAAATACGGGAAAATTATGGGGATTTGGTAGGAGGTTAATAAGATAGTTAGTAACCTTCTATTACAATTTGGACAGGTTCGGGAGTCCCGGTGACGACGATTGACCCGGGAGACGATTATGGCACGCTTGTCGAGGCGCGGCTTCGGACGGTCTGTGAGTGGACCTTGTTTTCTAAATTGGTGCATGCATAAATGTTTATTATATGTTTTAAATACTTGTTTGTGATTCCATGAGTGCATTTGGATGTGTGGGTAAGTATAGGCACGTATTTCGAGGTTTCGGCCCTATACGGTGCCTATACGGGTCTGTATGTCCTTATTGGTCTAAATGAAATGGTTCTGGATTTCCAAAAGGATAATGAATGTGATTTTATGATGTTGATTTAGATGCTTGTGATTTATATGGTTTCACGTATTTCGAGGTGATTTACGTGCTTACACGTAAATCGAGGTTTTCTGGTTTTACACTGATTTTCCGTACTTATGGTTTTAGTTATGATTTCATGAAATGATTTTGGATTTGAAAAGGTAACTCTCGGACTTGAGGTCCATTTGATTTACGGAATCGGGCCGTAGGCCCAGTTGGTTTACGAATCGGACTTGAGGTTCGGTTTGTATGTGGATTCGGGCCTAGGGCCCAACTATGTGTTACAAATGGATTTACGGGTCATGACGGTTTATGGGAACCGGCATGAACCCATGAAAGGATTTTATGGAGTATGACGGCTTATGAGAGGCCGGGCATGAATCCTGGAAAGGTTTAAAGAATGATTTCAAAAGGTTTTTCATATTCCATCCTTTATATGTGATTATCTCCTCCGGGGAGGGTCGTTGGCCTGGGTGGACCCCGGAGTAGTCACAGAGCACTGACTGAGTGGAGTCGCCTCCCAATTGGGTTCCTTACTCTCAGGATGGGCATGGTTCGTTACCTCCAGGGAGGGTCATTGATCTATAGACATTGACCCCGGTGGACCCTGGAGAGACTTGGGTTTAAGACCCCGGTTAGCACGCGCGTAGCTCTATTTCACCGTGACAGGTTCTGGATATGAATATAATGGATAAATTGGTTTGGGAAATTATGTTTTATGATGATAAATGGATTTGGGCTGAGATCCCACATATGGTTATTATCTTATGGTTTTCTGTAAATGGTTTTACTATGCATGCATGCTTTTTAGTGAAGGGTATAAAGGTCTTTTATGGAAATGTTTTTATAAACTCTTTATTTTTGTCCACTCACAGTCTTTCTGTTTTTAATACCCTTCAGGTTGGATACGATGTGGACTGTAGCAGAGACCGAGATATCACATGCCACCTCTAGATCCTGGCGTACTCTGATAGCCCGGGAGGGCAAAGGTCGGAAATATCCCTTGTCTGACACTTCGTGTCAGACGGGAGCAGGGTCATCCCGCGTTAATCCCGGGGGGATTGGGATGGGTCATGTCACAGGTGGCATGTCGAAATTAGACGTCAGACGGAAAAGTTATGGTCACGGGAGCGAAATCGGGGATTTATGTCTCGGGATCTGAATAAAATATTAATTAATTCTGATTGGTTGACTTAATAATGTGGGACCCTTGGATGAGTGACAAGTGTCACTCATCCCATTGGTCATTATCCCTAAAAAGTGGATCTTGTTCATGATTGGTGAGTTTAACATTAAAATATTATTATCTTTGGATTATTTTATAATTTCCTTCACCACTCTCTCTCAATCTCAGCCATCCATTCCCTCACACCCCTCATCCTCACCGTCCACTCATCTGATCATCACACAAAATCTCACCTTCCCTTCTCCCACTCGTACTTCATCTCCATTTTTTTCCCTCTCAAAACAAACACACACATATCACCCCATAATCCTCACACCATGACCCGTATCTGTCTTAGTGAACTAGTTGTTGTGACCAATGGAATGAGGCGAGCACGACGGTGCAAGTGACTGGAACAGAGGTGCACGGTGGCCCGATTCGGAGGCAAGGCACCGAATGCCCGATTTTGGGAAATTCAAAATGGAAAGGCATGCAGGAAGGGTTGTTGACCATTTTTGGGTTGTGAGCGTTTCTCCTGAGGTCGGGACGACTGTGACGGTGGCCACGGCGGGGCCCACGACAGCGAGAGAGGTAAGAACTGTATAGTGCCCTATTTTTGTTCGTAAATGGCATTTTTGGTTCTAGCTTGTGTTGAACGTTTAGAACAAATGAGTCGATTTCGGACCTTAGCCAAGGTTGGGAGTGGCCGGAGATGGAAGAACACGACGGTGGAAATGGAGGAACTTTGCTCGATCGAGAAGGTAAGATTTTGTGCGTTTTTTGTGGTTTTAATCACAATAATAGGTTCCTAGGATTGAGACTAAGAGATTAGGATTAAAATGGGATGAAAAGGATCAAAAATGAGAGGGTTAGAACACTGAGCCGGTCACGCGAAACCAGTGAACCGGGTCTATCGCGAGGCAGGGGTGACACTGTTTGGCGCGTGGGCTTCACGCGCAGGCCCTTTGGGCTTATGTGGGGGCACGTGAAGCATAGTTTGTGGATTTTTTCAACATGACTTTTAATCTATTCGATGTAACGAACATTTTGGGACTGGTTTTGTGTCGATTGGACACCGTCTCGATATAGTTCGAGACGTCCGAATGTTTAGGATCGAGTTTAAAAATAGTTAAGAATTCAAAAAAATTACGGGAATTCAATGAGAGGTTGATAAGGTATTTAGTAACCCTTTAATGTGATTTGGACAGGTTTGGGAGTCCCGGTGACGGTGGTTAGCCCAGGGAGGCTTACGACACACAAATCGAGGCGGCAACGTAGGACGGTCTGCGAGTGGACCTTGATTTCTAAACTGTGATGCATGCATAAATATTTTAATATGTTTTATGGATTTGATTCTATGATGATTATTTGGATATTGATGATTTATCTGATTTCACGTATTTCGAGGTGATTTACGTATTTGGACGTAAATCGAGGTTTACGATTTTGCACTGGTTATACGTGCTTATGGTTTCGGAAATGGTTTATTGAAATGGTTTTGGATTTTACAAGGTAAACTCGGGCATGAGACCCCTTTATTTTGGAAACCCTTGGACTCGAAGTTCATTTTAGTTACGTTATCAGGCTAGGGGCCCAATTGGTTCGTGAACAGATTTTGGATTTGAAAATATGGAATCGGGCACGAGACCCATTTGATTTACGAACTCTCGCACTTGAAGTCCATTTGATTTAACAAGGCATCGGGCTGGAGGCCCAGTTGATTTACGAATCGGGCCAGACGCCCAGTTGATTTACGAACTCGGGCATGAGGCCCATTAGTTTACGAACTCGGGCATAAGGCCCAGATAGTTTACGAAATCGGGCTTGAGGCCCAGTTACGGTTTATCTGTGTGATTTCGGGTTCAGAAACCCTAAAAGGATTTGGATTTGGAAATGATGGATTTCTGGTTCATGACGGTTTATGGGGACCGGGCATGAACCCTTGAAAGGTTTTGAGAATGATTTCAAAATCGGTTTTCATATACCATCCTTATATATTTATGGATTGTCTCTTCTGGGGAGGGTCGTTGAACTAGGTGGACCCCGGAGTAGTAACGGAGCACTAACTGAGTAGAGTCGCCCACGTTAGGTACCTTACTATCAGGAAGGCTATTATGGATTATAACCCTAATGGAGAGACATTGATCTGCAGACATTGACCTGGGCGGACCCTAGCGGGACTTGGTGTAACGACCCGTCCCGGGAATTAGGGTTAAGACCGTGTTTAAAATGAGATTAGTAAGCTTAATTGGTGGTTAGTCAGTTACGATAGGTCTGTTAGCGTAGAATGATGATTTTGCCCCTAGGTTGGGCAAAATGTTGACTTTGACGGGTCGTTACACCAAGTGGGTCAAATGGACTTTAACCGATGACCGTGACGTAGTTCCGGACGTCACGAATCTGTAGACAAGTGGCACGCCCGATTCCGACATCCGAGGAGGAAGTTATGATGTTCGGAAGGTTGAGGGCATTATCGTAATTTGGCTAAAATAGGGGGAAAAGTTAACTTTTCGTACGATCGGACACGTTGATCTAGGACCGTTAGGTAGATCTCGTCGTCCTGAGTTCAATGACAGGCGGCACGTATTCATCGGAGTTAGGATGTGTGCGTTAAGGGTCTAGAAAAGTAGTGGCAAAATGGTAATTTTGACTTAAAAGGAAGGGCATTTTGGTCTTTTGTACTTTGGGCTTGGTGCAGCCAGATTTGGACAAGTGTCCAGGGCAGAGAGGAGATTTTTGTGTGAGGCTTGAGGCTTGAGAGGATTGTGACACGTGCTAGGGGTCTGGTTGGTTCTAGGGAACACGGTTCCAATTATTTGGGCCATGTGTGTGTGTACGAAAAACATAGAAGCAGTGAGAGATCGTCGTGGTGGTGTGGTCGTGTGTTGGTTCAATTGAACTCGAAAGGAAGCTGGGGAGGACTCTGTGACCTCCAGGGAGTGCGGCGGTGAGCACGGCAGCGGTCGATGACAGGTAATTTCTTCTCCCTGTGATTTTGCTCTGTTTTGTCGTCGAGTTTCAAACCGACAATCGTGGGTTTTGAGTGCGAGTTGAGGGATTTGGTGAGTTGGATGAGCTTCAGTGAGGTCTTAGGAACCGTCTAGGGTGGTTGCCGTGACGAGGGAAGACTTGGGTGGCCGGAATGGGAAACAGGGGACTGTCGGGTTTTGTTTTGAGCTTGAGTCGATGGGTTTTGGGCTGTGTCGAGGTGTTTGGAATAGGGGAATGGGTTGCTTAGTATTGGACGATGAAGATGGTGAAGGAAGGAAGGGAAACGGAGACGGGACGGCGGAGAACCGGGAACGCCGGTTCAGACCGGTTCACGCGAGGTAGACGACGGTGAATAGTACCCTGTGTGCAGGCGCGTGAGGCCACGCGCAGCCACTTTGGGCGGCGCGTGGGGGCGCATGCGGCGGTGTTTGGGAAAACGGTCAATTGAGTTTTTGTTCTAAATGTTATAAGGAATCCATTGGAATAGGTTTCGGGTTAATCGGATGTCATTTGAGGTTAGTTCCGCGAGGTTGAAGGTTTAAGGTTCTGGTTCGTTACGTGTAGAACCCGGGGAGTTTTGGGGAAAATTAGGTGGACCTTCGTAGATGTGTTAGTAACGTACTTTGGTGATTATTGACAGGATCGGGATTTCCCGAGGAAGCTGAGGAACGTACGGGACGTGACTGAGGGCTCGATACTGTGAGTGGACCCTTTCTCTAAACTCGAGCATGCATAACTGATTTTAATTACTTGTTTTATGGTTTTACATGAGATTCCATGATTATTGAATATGTGATGTTGATTTTACATTATTGCACGTTTTTCGAGAAAATAACGTATTTGGCACGTTTTACGATAAAAGGATGATTTCTTCCTATGATGTTATAGTTTCGGGATTTCAAATGATAAATGGTTTTTAATGATTATAAATGGCTTTGAGACATGATTTGATGATAAAAGTTTTCGGTTTTAGAATCGGATTTCAGAAAGCGGAATTTGGTTTTAAAGTTGAAAAGTGGAATTCCGGATTTGGGTTCGGAATGACGGTTTTGGATGCCGGAAGGGCATCAGACCAGTGATTTCGAATTTGGGTTTGGATATGGATTTAGAATGGTTTTCAATGGTTTTGGATTGGATTTGCTGGATCTGGTTATTGGGTTTAAAGACCCGGATATTGATTTGATGGGGGACGGGCCCGGATTGGGTTTAAAGACCCGGATTGAGTTTAAAGACTCGGGAGTTTAAAGACTCGGATATTATTGAGGCCTGGATTGAGTTTAAAGACTCGGATAGATCTAGCAGGTTTGATCGGATATTGATTGGTTGAAACTTACGTTTTATGATACAATTTCATGGTGCTTATGATATGATTTCTATAACTGTTTTTATGATGATCTTTACGTGATTTATAATTGTTTTTAGTAACTGGGTTATGCATGTGATTTCAAAACGGAGGGCTAAAACCTTGGTTTTATTATGAAATGGTTTTCGGAAATTCTTTTCTTATCTATGGTCCACTCACACCTTCTGTTTTAAATTGCCCTCCAGGTCGTGGAGCTAGCGCGGGGTTGTGACGTCGAGGCAGTGTCAGAGGCATAGAATTTTTTGAGAGTGACCCCGGAGTGCTTAAACTTTTCCGTTGTGCGTGTATCTTGTTTATCGATTTTCTTTCCTTTGTATTTGGTGCTATGCTCTGTAAAACTTAACTTCGGGATGTTTAAAGTTTCTCCTGCGTCTGACTGTGTATTTTGGTTGTTTTCTGTGAGTTTATTTCGGTTTAGTGTCGGGGTGTTAGACGGGAGCAGGATTTACCTCGGTTTTCGGGGTGAAACCGGGGTGAGTCCTGATACTTGGGATTTAAGACCCTGGGTAGCACGCATGTAGCTTTAGATACCGTGATAGGATTTGTTATATGATATATTGATAAACATGATTTCTTGGATTTGAGAAATTGTGTTTTGTGAATAATAAATGAATTTGGGCTGAGTTCCCACATATGTTTGATATGTTATGGATTTGAGTAAATGGTTTTGGGCAGGGGCCCGTACGACTTGAATTTACGGAACTTGGGGCTGAGACCCTATTGATGGTTATTGAAACATATGTGGTTTGATAAATGGTTTTCCTATGCATGCATGCTTTTTAGTGAAGGGCATAAAGGTCTTTTATGAAATGTGTTTTATGAACTTTTTTATTTTCGTCCACTCACAGTCTTTTCTGTTTTTCAATGCCCTTCAGAATGATTACGGATGCGGACTGTAGTAGAGACTGCGACATCACACTCCTCCACCGGATCCTGGCGTGCTCTGGAAGCCGGTCGGGCTAAAGGTTTAAATTTTCCCTTGTCTAACACTTCGTGTCAGATAGGATCATGACACATCCTGTATTAATCCCGGGTGGATTGGGATGGGTTGTGACATTTGAAATTTGAGGCATCAATGGTGTTTTCCTTCGAGAAATTCAGGCGAGTTGACTCGGTCACCAGCGAGTTGACTCGCTGATATTGAACCGTTGACTTTTGCGTTGACTATGTGGGTGGGGGCGTGTGGGCTCGAATTTTGAGGTGGGCCTAGTGTCATTTTAAAGGTTTCGACGATCCGGATTAAATGGTGGTAGTTTCGGGTCGATCAGAGATCGTTAGGTTTGTCAAATCGAGATTTTTCACCTCGAGAATTGTGTCCGGGACACGTTGATTTTTCCGGGAGTTTTGGGGTTTTATCCTATCGACTTAAATAGATGATTAGTGACCTTCGAGTGTGATTTGGGCAGGTCTGGAAGTTCCAGAAATGGTGATTAGCCCGGAAAGGCTTATGACACGCATATCGAAGCAGCATCTAGGACGGTCTGTGAGTGGATCTTGATTTCTAAACTATGATGCATGCATAAATGTTTTATATGTTTTATATATATGTTTTCTTTCATGATGCTTATGGATTGGTGATTCACATGATTACACGTATTTCGAGGTTATTTACGTATTTGCATGTTTATCGAGGTTTATAGTTTTACACTGATTATACGTGCTTATGGTTTCGGTAATGGTTTAATGAAATGGTTTTGGATTTGAAAAGGTAAACTCGGGCATGAGACCCATTTGTTTTGGAAACCCTCGGACTTGAAGTCCATTTTAGTTACATTATCGGGCCGGAGGCCCAATTGGTTCGTGGATTGTTTTCGGATTTGGAAATATGGAATCGGGCATGAGACCCATTTGATTTACCAACTCTCGGACTTGGAGTCCATTTGATTTAATAAGTTATCGGACCGGAGGTCCATTTGGTTTACATGATCGGGCTTGAGGCCCAGTTGGTTTATATGATCGGGCTTCAGGCTCAGTTGATTTCATGATCGGGCTTGAGGCCCAATTGGTTATGATATCGGGCATGAGTCCCATTTATGGTTTATAAAGGTGATTTTGGGTTCGGAGACCCTAAACGGATTTGGATTTGGAAACATGGATTTCTGGTTTCATGACGGTTTAAGGGGACCGGGCATGGATCCTTTGAAAGGTTTGAAAGGTTTGAAAGGTTTTGAGAATGATTTCAAAACAGTTTTTCATATACCGTCCTTTATTTATGGATTGTCTTCTTCGGGGAGGGTTGTTGGCCTGAGTAGACCTTGGAGTAGTCATAGAGCACTAACTGATTGGAGTCGCCCCCGTGGGGTACCTTACTCTCAGGAAGGCACATATGGATTATAACCCCCAGGGAAGGTCATTGATCTGCGGACATTGACCTGAGTGGACCCTGAGGAGACTTGGGATTTGAGAAACCGGGTAGCACACGCGTAACTTTGGAAACCATGATAGGATTTGGTTACATGATAAATGGATTATTGGATTTCAGAAATTATATTTTTGTGTTTTATGGATTTGGGTAATGACCCACATACTCGGATTTACAATTTTGGGCTGAGTTCCCAAATATGGTTGATATGTTATGAATTTGTGTAAATGGATTTGAGTAGGGGCCCGTATGATTTGGATTTACGGAATTTGGGGCTGAGACTTTAAAAATAGTTATTTGAATATATGGTTTGATAAATGGTTTCGTATGCATGCATGTTTTTTAGTGAATGACATAAATGTCTTTTTTATGAAATGAGTTTTTATTAAACTATTTATTTTCGTCCACTCACAGCTTTTGATGTTTTAATGCCCTTCAGGTTGATCACGGATGCGGGCTGTAGCAGAGACCGAGACATCACACTCCTCCACCGGATCCTGGCACGCTCTGGAAGCCAGTCGGGCTGAAGGTTTTGAATTATCTCTTGTCTGATACTTCGGCAGATCCCATGATAATCCTAGGGGAATTGGGATGTGTCGTGTCAAGGATGGACGTTCATGAAGAAAGAAGAAGAATACAAAGGCAGTGGAGAAGAAAAAATCCGAGTACAAGCTATATGAGTTAAACAAGTGTTGAGGGTATCAACGGAAATTCACTTGTATATGAACAATGAAAATTTGTTTCAACTTTAGTGTATATATATATAATTTTGTATTTTGTATTTTGTATTAAACAATTTTTTTTATACCCGAATTGAAGTTGTGATTTATTTAAAATTTTATTTATTGCGAGTTGCCTATGCTATTGGTTTTTTCAAATTACGTTAGGATATTTTATTATTATTAATAGATGATGCAAAAAAATTGGTAGAAAAATCCAGTTTTGGAGTCAAAGCATTTTTTCGGAATAGAGGAGGTAGTATCGTATGGAGTTTACGTATGTGCCGAGAATCCAATAATTATATGATAGGTGGGGAGTCAGGTGCATCACATGCCTATGTCACATTCTTTTGACGGTTTCCATTTCCATGGTGGGAACCTACCAACCTAGGTCTGCAGTCATCGCTCATCACTCATCCCTCATCACTCATCACACCCTCCTTAGCTGTACCTATCCTTTCTTACTTGGCATCCCTGGGGTTGCTCCACGTGGCCACCATTGCCATATATATATATATATATATATTACCATGCTAGTATTTCCATTACTCTTCTTAAACAATAATACAAATAATAGGGTCAATAATATATAGTTTATTATCTTGTATTATATCTCAAATAAAAGAGTTGTATAATTTTGTTTAATTAGATGAATTTTTCAATTTATTTCTTTTGGTTTTTTTAGACTCCGTCGTATTTTTTATTGAATACTAAATTATTTAATATGGGGTCACTTTTTAGATTATATGGATATCAAATATATATGCACCAGCAACATATTTTCATTTTTCCAACTTACGTTTGTTTATAATTTTTTAAATTAAAATTTAATAAAAAAATTATTTGAGATAAATTATAAATTAGTAACCATAATTCTCTAAATGAACTATATATTCATATCGATCTGTACAACTGCAGATAATTCACATTAGCAATTTGAAGTACTAATTAAGCAGATAGCAGATAGCAGATAGCAGATAGTATGTGGGGGTGGATTAAAAAGTACGGTAGTGTAAAATCCTTACGAAGTATTGGACCACGATATTCTAAACTTTTGCCGGCATACAATTTTATGGAAAAATATGAATGAGCAGAGATTGCAGAAGATATTTTTGACCTGCTCGCATGTTATGAGACAAAATTATGGTGGTGGTGTTGTCTTATTGAAAGGGTTATTATCCATTTATTTTTTTATTTTGCTGGTTCTTCAGAAATCATCAGAAGGTGGAATGAAGGAATTAAGCTAGGTGTTGAATAATGAACCCTAATTAATAAAGAAAGATGAAAGGCAGAAGAAAGGAGACCAGAGTCCATGGGCCTGAGTCATGGGCTACCATGCATGCTGCAGTTGCAGAAAGTATGTACATTAAGCGTGTGTTTAGACGTTAGAGAGAGATTGTTTAGCCTACTTCAGAGTTCAGAATCGAGAGATCAGAGTGAGTGAGAGAAAGCGAGAGATGGAAGCAAGGAAATGAGGAAGGGGTTCATTTGTGTGGTTTCCAAGGAGGAACAAGTTGGAGGAAATCTAAAACAGCATATATACTGCGGATTGATATGTTCATGATTTGATTAGATTTGTTGTTTGCTTGTGAACAAAATTTTGACATTATGCTTCTATTGCTAATGATAAATGCTTCAAAGCTCCAAAATATAAATATACTTAAGTGTCCCTTCAAAATCCAATCATATTATCATATCATAGTTGAAAATATTGAGAAATGCTTCACCTTCAATTCTTATTGACAGAGAGCATTTTGTTTCTATTGGTAATTAAGTCGCATCCTAAGTTGGAATTAAGCCTACCTTTTAAGCGTTGGAGACACCTTGTGGTATATTTACCGGAAAAACAAAATTGCTCAGTACTAATCATACTTACCAAACAAAAGGGCTTACATTTGTGCTTGAATACGACATATATATATATTATTGGGAATTGAGAGCCTGATAGTGTTTTTGAAGGAAAGGAAGGCTGGTTGTAGAATTGATATGAATATTGAAGATGGAAAATGAAGGCAAGAAAATTGAAGAAAGGCCAGGTTCGGATGATTAGAATTGTGATAATGAAATGGAGGGAGTGGCCAATAAGCATGATGCAGCTTATCGTACGTACTGCTGGCTGCTGCAGATGAAATGAAAATTTGAATTAACTCTTCACTTTGAAATTAATCCTACAACCTTCAATTCCTTGATCCATCGATGCTGATCCAAGCAGCACATTGACACTCTCTCAATCGACTATATGTCAATCGTCAATTGGCATGGCCGGCCACTGTTAGTTGCCCTATGGAACATAGTGGGAGCGAGCGACTATATTTACTTCTTCGAAAACCCTAGATTACATCATGGCTCAGAACCCTATTATTGGTGACACGTACAACTTACTCTAAACCCTATTAAACTATGATGACGCAGAATTCAGGTTGTGTTTAACAAAACCTCTGTGTTAAGTTGGATGAGGAAGATATGTAAAATCGAAAAATTATGATACGAGTTGTACGTTTTGCTAGTTATGTATAAGAGAAAGGAACGTGAGAAATTAATATTATAAATAGGGCAGTGCTTTTCACTGGAACCCCACTGCACTTGAAGTGACTTAACCATTCGTTGACTCTAACTCCCCCATTCAAACGTTCATCATTGTGTTTCTCAGTACAAGGGAACTTGATCTCAAATTACGCGCCCTTTATCTTTGAAGGAATTCGTCCGATTATAAATTCAAATTTTAAACCGGCTTTTAAATTATGAATGAATGTAGATGCAAAAGAAATAAACGTAAGTCAAATAATTGAGTATTTGGGTGTTTTAATGTATTTTTTTTAATATCGGCCTCGTTTGACTAATCAATTATTACTGATCAAACTCAACTATTAAACTCATAATCGACACTCGTCCTACACCCCACATGGCTCCATCGACCACTAGCTAAATCACATCTAGTTTCACAATATGAAAATTAAACTCATATAAAAAAAAAGCAAGGAACTTCTCGTTATAAATTGAACAATACTATCACACACTCTAGTAGTATCTCATCCTACCATTGTTTTAATTTGTCAATTTATTTTTGTACATAAATCATAATTGGAATTGATCATTTTCTAAATCAACATATCAAGATGAACTTCGTAAAAGAACAGTAAGATTTAAGGTCGTTTAATTATTCGTATATATCAACTAAATTGACGATTTGTTAATTTTAATTCTGACTAAAACTGTTAATTTATTTGATATATGAATAACTAAATAATCTTCAATTTTATTGATTATTTATCGGAATGATCATCTTAAATGATTTAAAGAATGAACGGTTCCGATAATGATATATATCCAAAGATATTTTAATAAACTGAAAATATGATATAAAAAAATACTACTACAGGAGGACGTGGGATATAGCGCTTTTACAAATACAAGATGTTTATATCGTTAAAAAATAAACGGAGAATATTATCCATATATTTTCAAATTCAACCCTCTTATGATCCACTAATTCAGTTACCTACGAGTGTTAAGAATGTTTTTAAATATAGTTTATATATACCGGTGCCTACTATTTCTTGCACTGATCTTCCAGGTACCATCAATTAGCTTATGGAAAAAGCAGTGATCGGGCAGGTCCCTAGAGAAAGAGAAAGACAGTAGCTATAGTCTCAGTTGTTTCATTTTATGCTTATGTGGGTGGTGTGGATGATTACAAGCTTACAATGATAGATTTAGAGTACAAAATAATATATAATTAGTCATAACGAAGGGAAGATGAGGTCATGGCTATTAAAGCCCTGCAGAATCTTTGAAGTCGTTGGGGGCTTGATGTAGGGCTTTTGCAGACAAATCCATATATTGATATATTGACGCGCCATGCAAGAGAGAGAGGTTATGTGTATATACATATATATTATAGGGCACATCCATTCATCACATGTCATTTCTATCAAAATTCCAAGCAAACACTTGTCAGCCTCTACAACTTGTATCGGGCGGCCTTTCTCTTTTTAATTTCTCTCTTTGGCAGCTTATTATTATTAACAAGCTTGGAGATAAGGAATGGTGATCGGATAGTTGAGAGAGAAAGAAGATGAGAAGAAGCTTGTATATTGAGAATTCAAGAAGATACAGATATCAAAGAGAGAGTAGAACTTATACACAGAGTTTTGGAGTACACAAGCCATACTCATCAAGTAACTACTAACTACCTTTAACTAACTCTTGTACAGCTTGCAAGAAGGCTTAATAGAAAACTAACTGAATACAAAGACTGATGATAACATGCCAGGTGGCATATGATAGGTAGCATAACAGGTGGCATTCTAACACCCTCCAATTTGATGGTTTCAAAGTCAAATTGAAAGAATGCATTTGAAAGCGGTTTTCAGCAAGGGCTTTAGTGAAGATATCTGCTAGTTGATCAGCTGATTTGACATGTTGAACATCCAGATCTCCTCGAACCACTCTTTCACGTACAAAATGATAGTCAACTTCGATGTGCTTTGCACGGGAATGGAAGATTGGGTTTGCTGACTGACTTGTTGCAGACGTGCTGTGACAATAAATTAGAGGGGCTTTGAGAAGTGGAATGTGAAGGGTGCATAGTAGCTGACAGATCCAGGCTAGTTCTGCTGCTGTGATTGCCAAGACTCTATATTCTGCTTCTGTGCTAGAGCGGGAAACAGTACTTTGCTTCTTAGAAAGCCAAGAAATGAGGTTTGAGCCTAAGAAGACATCCATACCAGTAGTGCTTCGTCTGTCATTGGGATCTCCTACCCAATCTGCATCTGTGAAAGCTTGTAGATTAAGAGAAGCAGTCTGATATAGCAGGCCATGATGTAGAGTCCCCTTGAGAAAACGTAGTATCTTCTTAACTGCAATGAAATGGTTTTCACAAGGAGAATGCACGTACTGACATACCTAATTGACAGAGAAAGTAATATCAAGCCAGATAAATGTCAGATACTGTAATGCTCCCACAATGCTTCTGTAGTTGTGAGGATTGTTATACAAAGGTCCATCCACTTTCCTTAGCCTGGATTCAGGAATCGATGGTGTATCCACTATACTGCTATCAAGCATATCTGTTTTGACTAGAAGTTCTATAATGTACTTGGATTAAGACAAAAACAGACCAGACTTGGTATGAGAAATCTGAATTCCCAAGAAATAGCTTAATTTTCCAAGGTCCTTCATCTCAAATTCATCAGTGAGGGCATCAACCACTTCTTGAATAGCAACATCTGAACTTCCATTGAGGATAATGTCATCTACATAGAGAAGGAGGATGACTATACCAGTAAATGCTTACTTGACAAATAAGGAAGCATCATCCCAAGTTGTATTGAAGCCTAGGCTAGGAAGAAAGTTGGTGAACTTCTCATTCCAGGCCCTTAGGGCTTGTTTTAAGCCATAGAGTGATTTTTTGAGTAGACAAACATAGCCCTTAGATGCTTCATTTTCAAAACCAGGAGGTTGCTTCATGTAAACTTTTTATTTGAGATCTCCATGTAAGAAAGCTTTTTTCACATCAATCTGTCTGAGTTTCCATTTGAATTGAGCTTCCAAGGCCAGAACAAGTCTCACTGTTGTTGGTTTGACAACTGGACTGAAGGTTTCACCATAATCCAACCTTAGTTCCTGGCTAAAACCTTGAGCAACCGGCCGTGCTTTGTATCGAGCAATACTTCCATCTGAGTTCTTTTTAATCCTGCAAACCCATTTGGAACCAACCAGGTTTTTATTGACAGGTATAGGAACCAAGTCCCAAGTATGCTGGTCCAGCAGGGCATCAACCTCTTCCTTCATTGCTTGCTGCCATACTGGAAGTGAAGCAGCCAAAGTGAAGGAGGTAGGTTCAACCTCTGTGAGATCAGCACCTGCTTGAGAATAAAAGGCTTTTCATTTAGAGATCCCATTTTTTGACCTGGTTTGCATAGGGTGCATGTTGACTCCTGTGATTAGTAACATTACTTGCAGGAACTGGGACTGAAAAGTGGAGGAACCATGAGCATCTTCTTGATCAGACTCAGACATGCAATGGTGGACTTCAGAGCTGGAATCTGAGGTAATAGCATTAACTTTCTTACCAGAAGAACCAGATAAGTAATCAGATGTTGCTGTGGGATTTGAGACAGGTGGATCAGGAAGTGTACTAATCTGATTAGAGGATTCAGATGAAGAACCAGAAGCTTCTGAGTTTGTAGGGACAAGTGAACCAGGAAGTGTACTGATCTGAGCATTGAGAGGCTGAGATGAAGGAGAGGATGGCATGAAGGAAGGAAGTGAAGAGAAGAAATTTGAGGAAGTGAAATGAAGTGAATCTGGAGTAGGACTAGAATTCAAATGTAACTGAGATTTAGACAGAAGAGACTTATATGGAAAGTCACATTCATTAAACAAAACATGTGACAGAACCCATCCCAATCCCCCCGGGATTAGTGCGGGATGACCCTACTCCCGTCTGACACGAAGTGTCAGACAAGGGATATTTCCGACCTTTGTCCTCCCGGGCTATCAGAGTACGCCAGGATCCGGAGGAGGTATGTGATATCTCGGTCTCTGCTACAGTCCACATCCGATGTCAACCTGAAGGGCAGTCAAAACATTAAAAACTGTGAGTGGACAAAACCAAAGTTTATAAAAATATTTCATAAAAAGACATTTGTACCCTTCACTAAAAAGCATGCATTCATTCGAAAACCATTTAACCGAAAGAACCATATGTGGGAACTAAGCCCAAAACCATAATGAAAACGACCGTGCGGGCCACTGCCCAAATCCATGAGGGACTCAGCCCAAACCAGAAATAAACCAAGTACACAAGCCACCGCTCAAATCCTGTGTAACCACACATCACATAACATATATCATATTTATATCATATACATATATAATTCACACAACCAATCCTGTCACGGTTCCCAAAGCTACGCGCGTGCTCCTGGGTCTCAATCCGAGTCTTCTCAAAGTCAAGGTCAATGTCCGTAGACCACTGACCCTACCCGAGGTAATAGTAACCATAGCCTTCCTAAGAGTAAGGAACCCAACTTGGGGGTGACTCCACTCAGTCGGTGCTCCGTGACTACTCCGGGGTCCACCCAGGCCAACGACCCTCCCCGGAGGAGATAATAGAACAAGTAAAGGAAGGTATATGAATACATATATATATACATAACATAAACATTCATACCCGGTTCCCTTGAACCGTCATGATCCATAACATCCATTAACTAGGGTTCATGCCGGTTCCCATAAACTGTCATGAACCACAATGACCTTTCCATAGTTCATGCCGGTTCCCATAAACCGTCATGAACTGGGAAATCCACCTAGGGTCCCTGACCCGAAATCATAAACCGTAAAGTAACTGGGTCTCGTGCCCGAACATAGGACATCAGCTGGGCACCGTGCCCGATATCTGAGTCATATGCCCGAGACAAAACCAAATGGGTCTCATACCCGAGTTTATCCTTTTAGAAATCCAAAACATTTTCATTTAGACCAATAAAGAAATACAGACCCGTATAGACACTGTATAGGGCCGAAACCTCGAAATATGTGCGTATACGTAACCACACATCCAAATGCACTCATGGCATCACAAACAAGTATATAAAACATATAATAAACATTTATACATGCACTAATTTAGAAAACAAGGTCCACTCACAGACCTTCCGGGCTTCCGCCTCGATTTGCGTGCCATAGGCTCTCCCGAGCCGATCACCATCATCGGGACTCCAAAACCTGTCCAAATTTTAATGGAAGGTTACTAACTACTTAATTAACCTCCTACCAAAGCCCCGTAATTTTCCCAAACTTTTAACTATTTTTAAACCAATCCTAAACGTTCCGATGCCCCGAAACATATCGAGACGGTGTCCGATCGACACAAAACCAGTCCCAAAATGTTCGTTACATCGAATAGAAGATTTCACGTGTTGAACACTTCCCCAAATTATGGCCCACGCACCCTCACACACTCCTAGAAGGTCCAGATCACTATTCATCATCAACAACCTCAGAAAACCGGTTTTTTCCTGGTTTCGTGGACCGGTCACTGTGCTGAACCGGCGTGACCGGTTCAATGCTCTCCCTTCCTCGTTTTCGGTCCGTTTGGTCCCATTTTAATCCCTAAATTCCTATTTCCTCATTTCCTATCAATTTCAATCCTTAAACCTAAGTAAAACGCCCTAAAACTCATGGTTTAATTATGAACCAAACGGTTCAATATTCCCAAAACACACCCACGGCTTCACAGCCGTCCAACCACCATAGAAACCTTCTTAAAACTATCCAAGCAACCTATTTGATTCATTAAAACCATTAAAAATGAACCATAACAAGAAAAATGGAAATTGGATCGAAAATGGACTAACCGGGTACCCGCACGGGTTTCCTCCCTTCCAGCAGCCGTTCACGGCGGCCCTGGCCATCCAGGCCGGCCACCTCAACTCCCTCAGCCTCCTGGTCCTCTGTCCTGGTCTTGGGTGGAATTTGGATGGGTTTGGGTTGCACGGGATTGAGAGAAATGGTGAGATTGGGTGGGTGTTTGGGTTTGAAATGAAAATGGAATGGTTTGCACGGTGCATGAATCAATTTGGGTGTCCATTGGATGGGTGACACTTGTCACTCATCCATTGGGCATCAGGACAAATATCTGGTCCCACTAGAGTCCAAAAGTGAACTCGTCTCGTAATTCGTGAAATAGTGCACTCGAACTTCCGTGAACTGTAACTTCGCCGTCGAACGTCCGAATTCGACGTGCCGCCTGTCTATGGATTCGTATCATCCTTATCTACGTAACGGTCTTTGGCCCTCGGCCATCGGACATCCTGGTTAAAAAGTCAACATTTTCCCCTTTTTAACCAAAATTACCAAAATGCCCCGAAACTTCCGAACGTCATAACTTTCTCCTCGAACGTCGGAATTGAACGTGTCACCTGTCTATGAACTCGTGACGTCCTAAACTATGTCACGATCCTCGGTCAAAGTCCATTTGACCGCCCGTTTGAAAAGTCAACGTTTTGCCACGCCCAAGGGCAAAATGGTCATTTCGCATCGTTCGTCCGATTTCGCTCTACTAATCACGGATTAGCCTCACTAATCATGATTAGTCACTAATCTAATCTTGGAATTTGGAACGGGTCGTTACAACATGTCTGGATATGAAGGTTTTAGTAGACACATGATCATAATATATGTAGCCCTTGTGTTTGTCTGCATAACCAAGAAAAACACATTTGGTTGTTTTGGGTTGAGGTTTATGGTGAATGTATGGTATGGGAGAGGGAAAACAGGCACTGCCGAAGATTCTGAGGTGTAGGAGTGGTGGAGTTGTACCAACGAGTTTTTCAAAGGGTGAATGCATGTGAAGAGTGGTGCAGGGCATTCTATTTATTAGGTAAACAATAGTGGAACAAGCAGAAGACCAGAAAGATGGGGGTAGTGATGCAGATTGGAGAAGGGTGATGGCAGTTTCAACATTGTGTCTGTGTTTCCTCTCTGCTAGGCCATTTTGTTCAGGGATGTAAGGACAAGATTTTGATGTATGATGCCCCTTAGAGAGTAGAAATTGTTGAAAGGGAGTGCTAATGTACTCACCACCATTGTCTGATTGAAGAATTTTGATATTGGTAGAAAAAGTAGTTGAAACAAAAGCATAGAAGTGTACAAAGATGGAACTAACATCTGATTTATTTCTCATGGGAAAAATCCAGGTGTATCTAGTACATTCATCAATGATATTCACATAGTATCTAAAGCCTTCTAAAGATTTGACAGGTGCAGGACCTCAGACATCAGAATGAACAACTTCAAAAGGGATAACAGATTTAGATACTGGAAACAAAAAAGGCAGTTTTGTGAATTTTCCTTGAAGGCAGGGTTCATAGATATTGGTCTGAACATCAGGTGAGAGAGGGATTCTAGACTTGTTCAAACAGGTAGAGACAACTTCATTTGAAGGGTGTCCTAACCTGCTATTCCAGACCTGAAACTTAACTTGCTTGCACAGGAAGGCAGTGCTGACATGGGAGGAAATATCTGTGGAATTGGTACTAGGAAAATGACGAGGGATGAGATAGAGTTGTTCTTTGCACAAACCTTTGTACAATATCTTCCCTGTGGTTCTGTCCTGTATAACAAAGCATGGATCATTAAGGATAAATTGACAGTTATTGTTCTTACAGAAACAGTTTATGGATAACAGATTCTGAGAAATCTTTGGAGTATGTAAGACTTGCTGCATTTTTAAAGTGTGAACAACAGGATTATTAGTAACAAGAGTTGAGGTGCCACAATGTGCAACTTGCAAACCTGAACCACTAGTTGTAGTTACTAATTCAGAAGAAGAAAAATGTGTAATCCTTATGATCTGAGACAAGTCTGCTGTCATATGGGCTAAGGCACCACTGTTTGCCACCCAGAACTCTTGACTATGCTGAGGGGCCAGCAAGGGAGCAGTAGCAGTCATAGCACTAAGTGCTGAAGAAGGGGGTGCTCCTTGATAGGGATAATTACCTCTGGTAACAATTTACAGCAGTGTGGCCAAGCTTCAAGCAAATTTGACAGGCTTCAGCTTCTTGTGGAGCTTGATCTGGATCTCTGTAATAGTATTCCACAGCAAGATGGCCCTTCTTGGCACAAACTTGACATTTTGGAGGAGGCTGTTGCTACCAAGTCCCTTGAGAAGAGTAACTAAGACCACCTTGAACTTGTGAGTAGTCAGGATCCGAGTAACCAGAAAAACTAGAAAAACTTTGCTATATTGGATTTTGATTTCCCCACTGTTGATTTTGATTCTGATTTCCCCATTGTTGATTTCGATTTCCCTTTCCACCATTGCCTCTTCCTTTCTTATTTTTTCCACCATTGTAGTTGTTGTTCCTATAGTAGTAGTTGGAGTTTGGTTGACACGACCCATCCCAATCCCCCTAGGATTAACGTGGGATGTGCCATGCTCCCGTCTGACACAAAGTGTCAGACAAGGGATAATACGTGCCTTAGCCCATACGGGGCTCCCAGAGCGCGCCAGGATCGGTGGAGGAGTGCGATGTCTCGATCCCTGCTACAGTCGGCATCCGTGATCAACCTGAAGGGCATTAAAACCATTAAAAACTGTGAGTGAACGAAAATCAATAAGTTCATAAAACACATTTGATAAAGATACATTTATGCCCTTCACTAAAAGTATGCATGCATTGAAAACTAGTAATCAAATCCTTTACTTAAATAAACCATTAGGGCCTCAGCCCAAAAACGGTAAAACCAACATCCGTAAATCCAGAATCAAGTGGACCACTATCCAAATCCATAAACACAAATCCATAACCACAAAATTACCATTTCATAAATCCAATAATCCATATTTACCACATAACCATCCTAGGCATACCAGATGCCTAGCGTCCCAAATGCTTGACGCCCTAGACATCATATCTCACGGTATAAGCAACACGTGCTGCCCGGGGTCTCTCCGGGTCCATATCTCTGACATCCCAGATATCTAACGTCCCAGACGTCTAATTATAGTAATCCTGCTTCTGAGTCACTATACAGTCTGGTCGCTTCGTATAATGACCCCTCGCAGGCAATGCACCGTGACTTTCCTAGTGTCCCAGACACCTGGAGGAGACTATCCACAGATCCTCGTATCAAGATGGTATATGGAAAACAGTTTTATAAAGCCATTTCCAAAATCTCAAAGGGCCCTGCCCAAAATTTCCATAAAACATCGCAAATCCATTTAGGGTTCCCGACCCAAAATCACGTTTATGAAACATTGGCTCTCAGACCCGAAATCACATTTATAAATCACAAATGGGTCCCATGCCCGATTTCGTAAATCAAGTGGGCCTCCGGCCCGATCACATGACTCAAATGGGTCTCAGCTCGATTTCGTAAACTAACTGGGCCCTCGACCCGATCACGCAATTCAAATGGGTCTCATGCCCGAGGTCATATTTCCAAAACCAAAACCATATCATCAAACCATCACCGAAACCACAAGCACGTAAAACTACAGTATCAAATCGTAACATCGAAATTCGTGCAAGTACGAGATTACCTCGAAATACGTGCAACCACGTAAATCCCCAATGCCTCAATCATCACTGTAGAAATCACATATATAAAACATATAAAACAGTTATGCATGCATCACAATTTAGAAAACATTGTCCACTCATAGACCGTCCTACGCTGCCGCCTCGATACACGTGCCATAAGCCTTCCCGAGTCACATCACTATCACCGGGACTTCCAAACCTGTGCAAACCATACTAGAGGGTTACTAACTTCTTCATTAACCTCCCATTAAAGCCCCGTAATTTTTAACTATTTTTAAACTCGATCCTAAACATTCGGACACCCTGAACTATATCTAAACGTTGTCTGATCGACACGAAACCAGTCCCAAAATGTTTGTTACATCGAATAGATTAAAAGTGATGTTGAAAATATCCCCAAAATACACCTTAAGCATCCCCACGCGCCGCCTAAAGGCGCTGCATCTAGACCTCACGCGCCGGTGAACATTGTCACTTTCAACCTTTGGTGAACTAGGTTCTGAACTGGTTCACTGGTTTCGACCGGACTAGACCAGCATTCTCGGTTCACACGATTTACTCCCTAATTTCAACCCTATTTTCATCCCTTTTAATTCCTAACTCTTTGTCCCGTCATTTGCAATTGATTTAGCTACTAAAAACACGAAATCTAACTCGAAATCTACCTGTTGAATCGTTGAACAGAGAACCCAAAATGGTCGTCGTCCAGTTCTCGTGATTCTGGCCACCATTGACTACGGTTCCAAGCTTAACCGACTCGCCATAGTCTCCATAGCCTCGTCCAACTAACCAAAACTATTAAAAACCACAAAACAAAACTCACAATGTTCGAACGAAAATAGGGCTCTCGGGAACTTCTTACCTTCGCCGTCGTGAGCTTAGTCGTGGTCGCCACCATAGTTGTCTCGACCTCAGGAACCTCATCCATCCCTCCAACACGATCAACAACCAACCAAACTCGATTTTCCATTTTTGAACGTAAAACAAGCTTTTCGGTTCTCCTCCGCCATGGCCACCGCCGTGGCTTAGGCTATCCCTCAGCCTCACCGTCTCAATCTCACAGTCCTACACTCAAGGCTCCCTCAGTTGGCCAGTGGCATAAAATGGTGATGGTTTGAGGTAGGGGCTTGTATCCAATGGTGGTGCACGAGTTCGAAGGAGAATAAGAGATGATGAAGGTAAACTGATGATGATAATGAAGGGTGAGGATGAGAGGCTGAGAGAGATCTGAACGGTGGGGAATATGTGAGATGTGAGATGAGTGTTTGTTTAAAATATTTAAAAATGGGTCAATGGGAAACAAGATCCACACTTTAGGGTCGATAACCAATAGGATGAGTGTCATGTGTCACTCATCCAAGGGTCCCACATTAATTAATTAACCAATCAAATTTTATTATTATTTTAATCGAATCCCGAGACATTAAAATCCCAATTTCGGCCCCATGATCATAACTTCTCCGTTCAACGTCCGATTTCGACTTCCCGCCTGTCTACGGACTCATGACGTCCCGATCTACGTCACAGTCATCGCCCCTCGTACATTTGACCCCCCGAGTCAAAAGTCAACATTTTACCCAAGATCAGAGGTAAAACGGTCATTTTACACTGTCCGTCCGATTTCACTCAACTAGTTCCCGATTAGTCATCTTAAATCTATAATTAATTAATGCTTAATCTCGATATTCGGGATGGGTCGTTACATTGGTGCATTGTTATGACCACCATTGTATCTGAAATGCTGAAAGTTGCCACTGAAAAGCTGAGGATTGGCTTGGGAATTGAACTATGATTAAGAATTGAGCTGTGAGTTCTAACTGCTATTTCCACATATCTGATTTGAAACTTCTTTTGAGTATCCATATGATTGACCAGGAAGTAAAATGGAGAGTTACTTGTTGATCCATGTTCAGAATAGGAACCAGTACCTGTACTCTTTGTAGCCACCATAGCAGACAGAAAAGGGAACTCACTGGCCTGTTCAATGATACTTTCTTCAGCAAGAAGTTGAGCTCTGAACTCTTTGAGTGAAATGGAAGTCTCCTTGCCTCTAATCACACATCGAAAAGTATTGTATTCACTTGGTAGACCTCTTAGAGACAAGATTACTACATCATCATCACCAAAATAAACCCCACACGATTCCAAAGTATCCCTTGCATTTTTAATTCTTTGCATATATTGAGTAATATTTTCAGAACCTTTCTTAATATTCTATAACTCAGTTTTCATTTGGAAAATAGAAGCTTTAGTGATGGAAGCAAACCTTTCTTTAAGACTCACCCACATTTCTTGAGCAGTCTTGCATCCAATAACACATGACATTGCAGAAGGAGATAGTGTGGCAGTTATCAGCTGCATCAAAGCTTGATTGTGCATTCCCCAAATATGAATTTGTTCCATCCTTGTCACATGTCCATCATCTGAATCAGTAGCCGCCACGGGAAGACAAGGATTAGATCATGTCACAAATCTCATCAGACCATGGACATTCAGTAATAGCTCCATCTGGAAGTTCCATGTGAGGAAGTTGTGATCATCAAACTTGACATTTACTAAACTTCCAACAGTAGAGATCAAGCCTGCAATAGGAGATTGCAGGATTTGAACCTGAGAAGAAGTCACCATTGTTTTTTGAAGATACGAAGTGAAAACCTTTCTTTGAATTCACTGTTTCTCTGAATCTTTAACACAAACACCTGGAGTGCTACAACTTGTTTGTTGATTTCTTGCTGGTTTTTGAACCTTCTTAACAGGTACTTGAAACCAATCTTTCACTGGCACTTGTTGTGCAGTAGCTTAGACACTATCAGATAGAAAACACAGAACCTTTTCTGAAGGAGGCACCAAGTCAGTGCATCAGCTTGATTGCTGATTTAGGCTCTTCGTGAATCAGTGATCTTTGATTTGTTTTCTTTTCTAGCAGCGGAAAACGAGAGAAGGAACTCAGGCCGTCTAGCACGGCTCTAATACCATGTTAACATGCTTGGAGAGAAGGAATGGTGATCGGGATAGTTGAGAGAGAAAGAAGATGAGGAGAAGCTTGTATATTGAGAATTCAAGAAGATATAGAAATCAAAGAGAGAGTAGAACTTATACACACAGTTTTGGAGTACACAAGCCATACTCATCAAGTAACTACTAACTACCTCTAACTCTTGTACAGCTTGTAAGAAGGCTTAATAGAAAACTAACTAAATACAAAGACGAATGATAACATGCCAAGTGGCATATGACAGGTAGCGTAGCATAACAGGTGGCATTCTAACAATTATGTGCCTTCCATCTCATCAATTAACCTCCATTTTCAAGACTCTCTCAAAGCTAATAATTTCTTTGATGTGAAAATTCATACTTCCATCACTCCACTTGATAACCAACCTCCATATAGCTAGCTGCTATATATGTATATATCACATGACATATATATAGGTGTATTTTAGAGATTTCTGGGTTGCTTTTTCGATAATTATTTAAGATTGATGTGTAATAAATTTTATGTACATGTACCAAATTATCAATAGTGGAAAGTTGTACTGTTACGTGGGGTTGCGACTTGCAAGAGGGATTGAATTGACTGATATATATATATATATATATATACACGTACTAGTTAACTAAAGGCTACTTAGGGCATTTCCAATCATATTCTAAATATTGAGGCTTATATCAAAATTAGCGCTAAAAAATAATAGTTTATTAATAAATAGTATAGAATTATATTTTATTATCTTCAACAATTTAAAGTTATATTATTACAAATATTTT
Source organism: Prinsepia uniflora (assembly GCA_032719365.1). Classification (NCBI taxonomy): domain Eukaryota; kingdom Viridiplantae; phylum Streptophyta; class Magnoliopsida; order Rosales; family Rosaceae; genus Prinsepia; species Prinsepia uniflora. The sequence continues at coordinate 64,723,506 of CM064866.1, forward strand.
ATTATTATTTCTATATGTTTAAACTAACGTAATATTTTTAAACTAATGTAACATTTTAAAACAAAATTTATCATTACGAGAAAATAATTTAATTAAACTAATATAACATTTTTGAACTGAAATATTTAATTAAACTAATATAACGTTTACTAAATTTAATTTAATTAAAATAATATAATATTTTTGAGCAAAATATTTTATTATAGAAAATAATTATATGATAGGGTTTTAAGTGAGTAAAAAAGAAAAAAAAGGAGAAAAAACACCCGTATGAGTAATTGTGTGATAAAATTGGGCTCCACTACATATTTAAGAAATAAAAAAATTTCCTAAAATTTTAAATAAATTTGAAAAAATATTTTACCATCAACCCTGATCAAAATTTCCATAGCCCTTAGCTTTTTGGTTAAAGATAATTTTTTATTAAATTTTTCTACACATAAAATTTGCAGCACATGGTTGGAGAAGCTCTTGCATTAATTATTTACATTGAAATATGTTAAAGTAAGAAATGTTGCAACGGTCGATCGTTCGTCGCTCAATCATCAGGTGACACATGTCTTTCTTCATTACCTGCCAACTAGGAATACTCGTGGGTCACCCTTTAGTACGGGCAACGGTGTGGTACTGGCCTAAAGTTCTCCGACTGTCAAGTTATTAACTTTGTTTGTAAGAGAAAACGATAAATGGTAAGTTTAGCAGAGTAATAGTGAATAGTAAGTATTAGTTACTTTTATTGGAAAATGTGGACCCCTTATATATAAGTGAGTGAGATATTCAATTCTCATAGTTTCGATGTGGGATAAATTCTTCTCGATTTGCATGCTAAAACATATTACGCAGATCGAGGATGGAGATACTTCCACGTGTCATCCCGTCTTGAGCCCATTGTCGAGGCCATGTAAATGACGTGGGTTGGGCCCATGTTCGGTGTTTGGGCTTTTAGGCATACGGTCCAATGAGTCTGGTCAGATATAATGTCAACTGAAGTCACCCAAGTTCTTGACTGAGGTGGAATTTCTTGGTTGGGGACTTGTCTTATTCTTTTAGACTCGGTGGGAGGTATTCCTGCAGTCCCCTAAGTCTTTAAGTCGAGAGAGGTTGTCGAGCTGCTCTCGTGTATGGGTTAGAATGGACATGTGGTCGGTGTGTCGTTGAAGATGTCTCGGTGTAAACTTCTCGATCGATTCTTGTGTGCAAAGCGTCTCGGTGTGTTCTTGGAGCCAGGTGACTCGGGGTGTGTAGAATCACACTCGGTGGTCACGATGTTCGGTGTTGACTGTGCTGCTCGGTGTGGACAGGTCAGTGCTGAATGGGGAGGCCTAGAGCATTGTCAGAGTGAAATCGGTTTGCCTCAAAGGGGTCGACTGACGTTAATTGAGTTGGTGATGATGTACATAGGTTGGTTATTAGTCTGGGGCGGTTGGTTTCCCTCAATTAGATGTGTGAAACGTGGTGGTCGGATTTGTATAGTTTGGGACACATGTCGACCGTGGAAGGTAGTAACACCTTGTTGTTCGTGTCAAGCTCTATAAATAAGAGAGGTCCTCCATCGATTTCCTCACTTTCAATGTGAGAATTTGGGCAAAAATCTGTCAGTTTCAATGAAGATTTTCGATCAACTTCTCGACGACGGTTCTTACTGTGGTACGATTTCCAATCTTTCCCCTTCACTGCGAAAAAACACCGAAAGTGTTGATATCTCTGACTGTTTCGATTAAATTAGGAATTTTTGAAGAATTGAGCATGAACTTTGTTGAGTTTGTGGTCAAATCTTCCAACGTCCGGGTCGGTCTCTGAGTTGTGTTTTCCCTGTCTTTTTTTTAGATGTCTGAGGATAGTAACTCAGTATTAGAGGGGAAGTGCTACGACTTAGAGGTCGGCGAATTCTCAGAAAGTAGTGTAGAAATCTTGATACCCTCATCTAATAGTGAGGATAAGGCTAACTCGGCCGACGTAGGGGAAAGGTCTTGACTATGTGAAGAAGTGCTCGAGTGTTCTAGTCAAAAGGTTTACTCGGCCCCTGAAATAGAGGTTTCCAACTGCACGGGCGGTGGTAGTGTTTTGGTTGACGGCGAGACTATCGTTAAGGTGGGTGTGCATAAGGCATTAAAGCTAACCCATGGCCGACAGAGGGGGTCTGTTCGTATGCCCAAGGTTAAGTCAGCCAGTGATAGGCCGATCTTGGACGCGGTACCCATAGAGAAGGCCGCCTTTACCGTGAACAAAATGGTGAACAAGGAGACCAAGAAGGGGCTGGCGAAGATGCACATAGAATTTGGGGTGCCCGAGTCGGTGATCACGCGATTACCAAAGAAGGGCGAGCTTTCGAGTAACCCCCCGGTCGGTATAGCATTATTTTATATTGAGCTGACACACCACGGGGTTCGTTCGCCTTTGCACCTTTGGTTGCGAAAGATGATGCAGAAGATGAGGGAAGCACTCGATTAACTGATGTACTTGTAGGACCTTGCACTTTTTGGTGAGCAGAGCAGCAGAGCACTAGGTGGAGCAGCTCTTGCCGACCTACATTTAACTGATGTACTTGTACGAGTTTGGCTTCCAGCAACAGAGCACTAGGTGGATCTTAGTTAGCTGCCGAAAGAAAAGGGAATTGTCCAGAAGATGAAATCAAAGCTAGACGACTTGGAACGCAGCCAACACATCCTTTGGTTGCCATGTTTTCAGCACTCGGTCAGCTTGATTGACACCAACGAGGGTAAGTTTCTGTCATCGAATGAAGGTTTTGTTTATTGATTTGTTGTCCTGAGTGTTTGATCGGTGTTGGAGTTCCGCTCCACCTCAGCAACAAAATATACAAGGACGGCTTGGCACATAGAATGAAGACCGAGAAGGACTCCCAGTGCAAGGCCCCTGGCTAGAAAGCCGTGCAATAATTGGACCACATGCTCAACATGAGGAAGAAAGTGAAGCTAGAGATAACTAAAGAACCTGGGCACACTGACAAGAAGGTTGACCAAGTGGAAAAAATGAGGCCGAAGAGTCCTCCTCGGACACCGAAATGGAAGAATGTTGAGACCGAGGAGGATAGGGTTCTCCAGGTAGACCCAAAGTAAGTCAAGGTACAGTTGGAGGCTAGACAATTCAAGCGGCCCAAGAAATTATTGCCGACCTAAGAAAATATTGGTGGCTCAAGGACGATGTCATCGCCAGACTACACTTCTCCCCGACCCTTCCTTAGCTTGATTAGGGATCTGAGAGATGCTAAAAAGTTACGGGGAGGATGTAAACCTTGGGGCTTCTTACCAAGGGTGAGTCAAATTTTGATCCCAGCTTCTCCAGCTCCTCGACAACCATCTGCTGTTTGAGTTAGATGATACCTTTGGTAAACGGTCTCTGCCAATGGGCATCCATTCCTCTCTATGACTTGGTCACGGTCCAACCCAAAACCGCTGACCAGAAGATGGAGAGTGCACTCATGTTGTTCACCAATGTAAGAGTTTTGTTTTGTATTTATATTCAAGTTAGGTTTATGTACCGAGAGTGTGTCGTTCTAATGTGTTGGATGTGTAGGCCCTCGGTGAGGTCTATCTGCAGTTTGCCACGACACAGAAGAGGGTCGGCTCGGCCCAGAGAGAGAAAGTGAAACTCAAGAGAAAGCAGCAAGAGCTGGCACCCAAGCTCAGGTTTATGTACCGAGAGTGTGTCGTTCTACTATGTTGGATGTGTAGGCACTTAGTGAGGTCTATCTGAAGTTTTCCATGACGTAGAAAAGGGTCGACTGGGCCCAAAAGGAGAAGGAGAAACTTAAGAGGAAACAAAAAGAGCTGGCACCTAAACTTCGTGAGGCCGATAAGGCGATCAAGGCGGCGGTGGACCTTACTCGGCATTTGGAGGCCGAGAAGTGGAAAGTGCAAGAAGCTGTGAAGAACGAGGAAGAACTGAAGGAAAAGCTCCAGGCCAAAATGGAGGAAACCGAGAAGAACATTGCTCGGCATTGGAAGGAGCTTGGCCGAATCAAGGCTGCCAGAGAGACCAACTTGGCCCTGGCCCACGAATAGGTGGTGGCGGAGTTCAAAGAGTACGAGGAACAAGAAAAAATTAAGAATGACTACGCCGCCGACTGTGAGTGGGAGTTCTTTAAGAACTTCTTTCTGCACAATCCAGACGTTGCAATCCAGATGCCCTGTCCCGATCGGAATATCGTCGCCAAGATGTTCACTGAGGATTTGTCTGACGAAGAGGACAAAACTGAGGGTAAAGATAAAGAGCATAAGGACGAAGCCGAGCAGACAGAGGGTCATTCTATGACCAAGAAGCTAGAGGATCAGCCCGCTCGTCTAGAGGGTCAACTAGAGGCCGAGCAACTTGATGCCGAGATGAAAGAGCTAGATTAGCTTTCGGCCCTTGTGCCTTATATTTGCCTTAGTGTTTTTTTTTGGTTGTCGTATGGCTGAGGGCCTTATTTTTTTAATGCACTCGTAGACCGAGCAGGTTAGGTCTTCCTATCAATGGAAACATATTTTTTACAACACTTAATTCTTCCATGTCATATTTGTAAGCTGACTTGTAGTAGTAGACCGAGTAGTGTTTGAATTGTTGGGCTGTACACTAACTCGTAAGTGTGATTCAAAGTGTAAGTGCAAGCTGAGTAGGGTTGCACATCGACTCGAATGTTTGAGGAAAGTTGCAAGTGTAAGGTATAGGCGGAATAGGACCGTACATCGACTCGTAAGTGTGAGTCAAAATGTATGTGTAAGCCGAGCAGGGTTGTACACCGACTCAAATGTTTTAGTCGAATTGCGAGTGTAAGTTGTAGGCCGAGTAGAACGTACACTAACTCGTAAGTTTGAGTCAAAGTGTAAGTGTAAGCCGAGTAGGGTTGTACACCAACTCGAATGTTTGTGTCAAATTACAAGTGTAAAGTGTAGCCCGAGTAGGACCGTACACCGACTCATAAATTTGAGTCAAATTGTAAGTGTAAGCTGAGTAGGGCTATACACCGACTGGAATGTTTGAGTCAAATTACAAGTGTAAGGTGTAGGTCGAGTAGGACCATACACTGACTCGTAAGTTTAAGTCAAAGTGTAAGTGTAAGCCGAGTAGGGCTGTACACCGACTCGAATGTTTGAGTAAATTGTAAGTGTAAGGCCGAGTAGGGCCGTACACTGACTCGTAAGTTTGAGTCATGGTGGTTTCGTTGTATGTGCATACGTTTTTGTAAGGAGAGGACTTGTCATTGATAACGTGAGCCAAATTTGGTGAATTACAGCAGGTTATAGAAGATAAGCATGTAAATGTTTAGCTGATAGTTTGGTCGTGATGACTAGAAGAAGTATTTCTTCAAGTGGTCGGCGTTCCATGGGTGGCTGAGCTGTTTTCCTTTAGAGTCGGCCAATTGGTATGTGCCAGGTTGGCATATCCTTGTAATCTTGTAAGGGCCTTCCCAATTTGGTCCAAGGGTCCCAGCTTAGCGATCCTTAGTTTCAAGGCTGACTTCGATAATACCCAGTCTCCTTCCTGAAAGCTGCAGGGCTTGACTCTTGCGCTGTGGTAGTTGCAGAGTCGCTGCTTGCAGGTAATGTTCCTCATGTTAGCTTGTTCCCGGTGTTCCTCAATGAGATCTAAGCTAGGCGCTAGCTACTGGTAATTCTGTGATGGCTCATAGGTCAACACTTAGTAGGAAGTCTCATTTGTTTCGGCCAGAATGAAAGCTTCAAATCCCCAAGTCATCGAGAAAAGGGTTTTTCTTGTCGATGTTCGGTAAGAGGTCTTGTATGACTAGAGTGCATTTGGTAGAATCTCAGACCACTTGCCCTTGGCTTCATCGAACTAAGCCTTCAACATGTGGTTGATGATCTTCTTGATAGCCTCGACTTGGATATTTGACTAAGGATGAGTTGGGGAGGCAAAACAGAGGTGGATGTTACGGCCTTCACAGAACATATGAAAACGTGCATTGTCGAATTGCTTCTCGCTTTCTGTGATGGTGGTATGCGGAAGACTGATGACAGGACCCATCACAATCCCTCCGGGATTAACGCGGGATGACCCTGCTCCCGTCTGACACGAAGTGTCAGACAAGGGATATTTCCGACCTTTGCCCTCTCGGGCTATCAGAGTACGCAAGGATCCGGAGGAGGTATGTGATATCTCGGTCTCTACTACAGTCCACATCCGCTATCAACCTGAAGGGCAGTCAAAACATTAAAAACTATGAGTGGACAAAATAACCAGTTTATAAAAACATATTAACGAAGACATTTCTATCCTTCACTAAAAAGCATGCATGCATTCGAAAACCGTTTAACCAAACCATTCATTAGGGCCTTAGCCCAAAATCGTAAATGAAACCGAATACACGGGCCATTGCCCAAATCCATAAAGATACCAAACATACGGGCCACTGCCCAATACCATATGGGACTCAGCCCAAAACCTGTATACATCACATATCGTATATCGTAGATCACATATCATATATCATATATACATATAATTCACACAACCAATCCTGTCATGGTTTCCAAAGCTACGCGAGTGCTACCCGGGGTCTCAAACGCAAGTCTCTCAGAGTCCAAGGTCAATATCCGGAGACCAATGACCCGTCCTGAGGTTATGATCCAAGCCTTCCTAAGAGTAAGGAACCCAACTGGGGGGGCGATTCCACTCAGTTGGTGCTCCGAGACTACTCCGGGGTCCACCCAGGACAACGACCCTCCCCGGAGGAGATAGTACAAGTAAAGGAAAGTATAATCGTCATGTATCATAATATCCTTTTAATGGTTCATGCCCGATTCCCATAAACCGTCATGCACCACAATAACCTTTCCAGGGTTCATGCCGGTTCCCATAAACCGCCATGAACTTGGAAATCCATCTAGGGTCCCTGACCCAAAATCATCAATGTAAAACAATTGGGTCTCTTGCCCGAACATATGACATCAACTGGGCATCGTGCCCGATATCTAAGGGTCAGTCACGACTCCGATCGTAGTGATGTGTGCAACCATCCATCCAGGACCGCCCTCAATCCTGGTATGTCGCCATGAACGTATCAACCAACGCGACCACCACAAGATCATGGTGCACTCATCACTGATTGATCTCCTGAACCGTCCGCACTCTGAAGTCTAGCCTCCCCAGGCTACCCGACCATGAATCCTGCATCGTGACCTCTCCAGAAGGAACACATCCCAATCCGGAGGCGAGCGTCGTATCGTCTGTCGCCGTGCACATAGCACCTGCCGCGACCACGATTCAAACCAAATCGGTCTCATACCTGAGTTTATCCTTTTGGAAAACTAAAACCATTTCATTTAGACCATCGAAGAAATACACACCCGTATAGGTACCGTATAGGGATGAAACCTCGAAATACGTCCTTATACGTAACCACACATCCAAATGCACTCATGGCATCACAAACAAGTATTTAAAACATATAATAAACATTTATGCATGCACCAATTTAGAAAATAAGGTCCACTCACAGATCGTCCGAGTTGTGGCCTTGATTTGCGTGTCATAAGCCTTACCGGGCTAATCTGACCTCTCCGGGTCATCCTGACCTGTCCAAATCATATCCAAAGGTTAATAACTACTTAATTAACCTCCCACTAAAGCCCTGTAATTTTCTGGAATTTTTAACTATTTTTAATCCCGGTCCGAAACCTTCCGATGCCCTGAACATTATCGAGACGGTGTCCGATCGACACGAAACCAGTCCCAAAATGTTCGTTACATCGAATAGAAGATTTCACATGTTGAAACTTTCCCAAAAGGAGGACCACGCACCCCTAGAAGTTCACTGCACGTTGGTTCACGCACCGGTACTGTTCCTGCACCATCAACCTCCCGCGGGCCGGTCCAGTTGGACCGCCGTGACCGGTTCGGTGCTCCCCACTCCTCATTTTTCATCCAATCTTCTCCTTTTCAATCCTAAACTTCCTATTTCTGCATTTCCTATCATTTCCAATCAAGAAAACTAACTAAAACACCTTAAAACCCATGGTTTGATTTTGAACCACACGACCCAAACTTTCCACTTTCTTCCCACGGCTCCCTCAGCCGTGAAACACCCTCCAAACTGTCTTAAAACCTTCCTAGAAACCCATTAATCCTTATCCAAACATCCAAAACGATCCATAATGTCAAAATCAAAATAAAGGGGAAAATGGTCCTTACCGAGCAATCGGTTTTTCTTGGCCTTCACTACCGTGTATGGCGGTCCAAACAACTCCCAGCCACAGTCCTCAGCTCCCTCAGCCTCTCTCTCACTCTCTGGGTCTCACAGATGATCATATGGGGTGCAGGTTTGGATGTGGGTGGAAGTGAGATCGGGTTTGTATTTGGGAATGAAGGAAAAATGATCGATGAAGATGAATGGTGAAATGCATGAAGGAAAAGGGATGGCCAGTGGATGGGTGACACTTGTCACTCATCCATTGGGCAGGAACTAAATATCTGGGGCCTACTAGAATCCAAAAGTTAAGTCGTTTCGTAAAACATGCAATAGTTCCCTGAAACTTCCTTGAACCGTAACTTCGCCGTCGAACGTCCGAATTCGACGTGCCGCCTGTCTACAGATTCATACCGTCCCGATCTACGTAACAGTCTTCGGCCCTCGGCCATTGGACCTCCTGATCCAAAAGTCAACATTTCGCCCCTTTTAACCAAAATTACCAAAATGCCCTTAAACTTCCGAACTTCATAACTTCTTCCTCGAATGTCGGAATTGAACGTGCCACCTGTCTATGAACTCGTGACATCCCAAACTACGTCACGGTCATCGGCCAAAGTCCGTTTGACCGCTGGAATGAAAAGTCAACATTTTGCCCACGCCTAGGGGCAAAACAGTCATTTTGCATCATTCGTCCGATTTCGCCCAACTAATCACGGATTAACCTCACTAATCGTGATTAGTCACTAATCTAATCCTGAAATTCGGGACAGGTCGTTACAACTGAAGAAACATATGATGCTTTGGAAGATAATCTTTTCTATCTGGGTAGTGGTGATGAAGGCCAGAGCCTTAGCTTCCACCCATTTCGTGAAGTAATCTTTAGCCAATAAAAACCTTAGTGAAAGAACTTATGGGCTAAAAAGCGTGTACCAGAGTGGTTACCGCAGATGCCAACATGTATCTCCTCCAAGATGGCTCTTCCTACTCTTGGGATGAGACATTTCAAGAGAGGGAGAGTAAAATCTCGCTTGTGGAGTTGGCCATTGATGAGAGTATATCAGGCCGCCTGTCGCCGGATCTTCTTGGCTTCAACTTTGTTGGAGGGTAGAGACCCATCGGCGAGGAAACTAATCAGAGGGGTCATCCAAGTGGGGTCAGTGTTGATCACGTAGATAGAGGAGCACTAAATGCTGGGTTGATTGAGGATCTCCACAAGGACGTTCCGGCTTGTTTTCTCGTCAAGGGAAGATATAATCCAAGCAAGAGCATCATCATGACTATTTTCTGATTTGGGGATCCTTGTGATAGTGTATGGCCTTCAAAACCGTTAAGGAGGGACTTGGCCAACGTCCTATACACTGGCATGGAAGAGTCTTTTTCTTCAAATTCGTTGTTAATCTGGCAAATGATGAGCTGCGAGTCTCTGAAGATCCGAATCTGTTTGGCCTCGATGGCTTTGGCTAGGTGGAACCTAGCGAGTAAAGCTTTGTACTCAAAAGCGTTATTGGAGGCTTTGAATATGAAGCGAAGAGCGTATTCCATATTTACCTTGTCTGGGGTGGTGAGGATGAGTCCTACACTTGAGCCGATGTGGCGGGCTGAACCGTCGACGTAGAGGAGCCAAATAGGCTTGGTTGAGTCCAACTGCGGGCTTCTGTCATCCAAGGATTGTGTTGTGGATGATGGAAGAGTAGGAGCAGTGATCTGGGTCGTGGGTTTAGTCGGGACATATGAGAATTCCTAAATAAAGTTTGCGATTACCTAGCCCTTCTCAGCGGTGCGGGGCATGAAAGTGATATCAAACTCGTTCGATTCTGATTATGATATATGTCTTCCCGATGTCTCTAGCTTTTGGAGCACTTGTTAGAGTGGCTTGTCGGTAATCACAATGATTGAATGATCCTGAAAGTTGGGCGGAAGGTTTCGGGAAGACATGATTAGTGAAAAAGAAAGTTTTTCAAAGTTGGTGTACCTTGTATCCACGTCCTGGAGCGCCTTGCAGACATAGTACACCAGGTGCTCTGCTCCGTCTTGCCGTTTGACAAGTAACAAGCAGGTTGCGGATGTGGAGACAGAGAGGTAGATGAACAGAGGCTCTCCTATCTCAGACCTTACTAAAAGCGGTGCCCTACCCACGTATTCCTTTAGCTTGTTGAAGGATTTGATGCATTCTTCATTCCAGGTTATGTGTTTGGACTTTCCTGTGAGGGATTTAAAGAATGGCACACATCTATCGGTCGCTTTGGAGGCGAATCGAGTAAGAGCTATTATTCGACTAGTTAGGCTCTAGATATTTTCTGAGTTTGCGGGGGTTCTATGTCGATGATGGGTATGATCTTCTCTGGGTTGGCCTCATTTCCCCGCTGACTTATCATGAAGCCTAGAAACTTTTCAGAGCTGACTCCAAAGACACATTTGGGTGGGTTCAGCCTCATTCTTTACCTTTTAAGTACGTTGAACATTCGTGAATGTTTGAGGATGCGTTGGTCGGTTAACTTGCTCTTGATGAGCATGTCATCGACGTAGACCTCTTGTAAGGACCCGTCTCGAACTTTTAGATTAATTAAGGCTTAATGACAGATTATCGAGAATTAATTAAGGACTAATCGAGATTAGTCTAGGATTATCGGATGATCGGGGTAAAAATATGAGTTTGCCCTTAGAAAGGGTAAAATGTTGACTTTTAACTTGGGAGGTCCAATGCATCAGGACCGAGGACCATTATGTAGACCGAGGACAGGTGGCACTTTGAAATCGAACATCGTACGGGAAAGTTACGGGTTAATGACGGTTTTAGGAATTATTCATAGTTGCACGTTTTATGAGGAGTTGACTTTTGGGTTTGTCTTTAGTGGGCCCAAAATATCTGGCCTGGACCAATAGATGAGTGACAAGTGTCACTCATCCTTTGGCCCAAACCCACACATACATGCATCATCCCATTTTCCCTTTCTTTGTTTCAAACCTACCTGAAAACCCCCTCCCCATTTCCTTCCATTTGAATGAACAGCTGGGCTGCCAGAGAGAGATTAAGAATGAGATTGAGAGGCTGAGAGGCGGCGAGAGATGCGGCGGAGCCACGACGGTGGATGGAAACCCAGAACCTAGGTAAAGAACCCAAAACCTATTTAAATTTCAATTTTTGAATTTGGGTTTTGGACGTTTGGGGTGTATTCTGATGATTGGGTTGTGTTTTTTGAGGTTGGACGAGTTTTTAGGCTCAAAAGTCGAGGAGAATGGACGGTGGAACCATCCTAGGAGGAGGCTGGAGGTTGGCCGTGGGATTTTGAGATTGACCAAGTAAATTCTAAGCCCTTTCTTCCTGTTTTGAGGTCATGGATCTCTTCCTGTGAGGAAAACGATCACCGGGGTGGAAATATGGTGGAAAATGGTCGAGAAATGAAGAAGATAGAACCGGGTCGATGTCGCGTGTCAAATCAACCCGTTACAGTCAAACAGGTCGACCCGTCTAATGGAAGACGATGATGATGTGGCAGCCCACGTCATCACCTATCACACCTGTCAGGCCACGTGGCTAAACAGAGGGAGACACGTGGCCAGGTGTCAAGTCTAGTCAGCTGTGACATAGTAGTGCCATGTTAGACCACGCGGACCAGTGGGGTGATGCCACGTGGCAACATGTTAGAGGGTGTCAGGTGACTTCGCCACTGACGTGGCAAGTCCACGTCAGCATTATCAAACAACGTGGACCTGTGGGGTAGTGCTATGTGGCAGAGTATGAGAGTTGTCAGAGACACCTGGTAGGACATGTGGCACCAATCAGAGTGTGCCACGTGGCAGGTTGTCAAACTATCAGATGCCAGACTTATCAGGTTGATGTCAACGTTGACCGTCGTGGATCAGACTTTGACAGGCACGTGAGGGTGCGTGGGTACAAATTTCGAGGTCAAACTAATCTTTTTCGAAAGGTTTCGACGTTCTGAATCCAATGGTGGTGGTTTCAGGTCGATCAGAGATAGTTTGATAGGTCATCTGGAGATTTTTTAGCATCGGGAAGCGTGTTCGAGACACTTTGACCGTTCCAGGAGTTTTGAGGGCCTTTGATCTGGACTTGTATAGGTTGGTAGTAACATTTGAATATGTTTTGGACAGGTCCGGACGTCCTGGAGAGTATGGATTAGCCCCGAATTGGCTTACGGCGGGGATTTCGGAGCACGCAGCTTTGACGGTCTTTCAGTGGACATTTGATTTATAAATATGATGCATGCATACCTGTTTTATATGTTTTATGAACATGATTTGAGATGCCTCGAGTGCATATGATTTATATTGTTGATTTGGCATTTTCTTAGAAATTGCGAGATTGCACGTAGTTTGAGATTTCTGTTTTATAAGCTGTTTGGGTTTAAGCCGAGTATTCTCCGTGCATGTGCTTTATATGATTTTGATGGTTTCATGGAGAAGCGTGAAACCGAGGATTTAATTATCTATTTTAGGTAATTTCACGGAGATGCGTGAAATTGGTATTTTGGGTATGAGACCCAATTGCTTTAGATTTTGACTCAGAGGATAGTCAAAGGTGATTTGGAAAAATGATTTGAATAACAAAATGGTTTTCGGATTTGAAAATATCTTTCGGGTGTATGACCTAGTTGATTTACGGTTTGACTTAGAGTATAGTCAAAAGCGAGGAAATGATATCGGGCCGTGACCCATTTATGATTTATGAATGACATTTCGAGCATGAGACCTAGTTGTGGATTTGATAGGATTCGATGAATCCTAGATATATGAAGCGTTGCTAGTCACTGTTTTTATGATGGTTTTGTGGAAACTGATTTGACGAGATTATATCCAATCGTAGACCCTGTTGAGATGATTTTGGGTTGAGTCCCTACGAGATTTGACTACTGTTTTCACTGAGACCATCCTCTTGAGATTGATATGGCTAAGGGCCTTCGGTAGGAATGTGTTTCCCAGGAGAAGTTCTGATGATGTTGCTCACCTCCGGGATGGAAAGTGTTCGTCTGGAAAGGTCACGAAGCACTGCCTGTTGTCGTGCAGCCGAAGGAAGCTAGACTCAAGAGTGCTGGTATTATATGGAGATCGGTCGGTGATGTGTTCATGACAATCTGGAACGCATTGGAGCAGTCCTATAGCTATTAGGAACACATTGCTGGGATATCGTGATTGATGTTGGATACGAGGATTAGTTATGTTTGTTTTCAATGGGTGTTGTGTGCACAGAGGTTTTCACTGATGATGATGGGCTGAGATCCCACATAGTTTGATATTTGGGCTGAGGTCCCACGTGATTTGATTTGTCCTGAGACCCTGTATGATTTGGTTTTGGGCTGAAACCCTACTAAGGAAATGACTTTGATTGAGAAGCATTTTTCACTATGTCTTGTTTGGAAAAGCAATATGAATTTCTTTTGAAAAAAATATTTGAAGTACTTGTTTTCTGATGCATGCATGTTTTTGCATGAAGAGTATAAATTTATTTCGATAATTGTTTTTATAACTAATTATTTTTGTCCACTCACAACTTTTAATGTTTTTGATACCCTTTAGGTTGATCGCGGATGCGAGTTGTAACAGAGACTGAGACATCACATGTCGTTGCGTAACCTCACATATCCTTGCGTCTGGATAACCCCAAGTGGATTACAGTTTTATCAGGCATATCCTAAGATAATCCAGGGGGATTGGGATGGGTTATGTCACCTCCATCGTCTTGCCTATTTGGTCTGCAAACATGAAGTTTACGAGGCGTTGATTGGTGGCTCTAGCATTGTTGAGTCTGAATGGCATGACATTATAGCAGTAGAGTCCTTGGTCTGTCTGGAATTTTGTGTGGATTTGATCCGCTGGGTTCATAAAGATTTGATTATAGCCTGAGTATGCATCCATGAAACTCAAGAGCTATGTCCCAGCCATTGTGTCGACCAGTTGACCTATCTTGGGCAGGGAGAAGCTGTCATTAGGGCACATCTTGTTCAAGTCGTTGAAGTCAATGCACATTCGACACGCTCTGGAAGGCTTCTTGACCAGGATGACATTTGGCACCCACACAGCGTGTACTGCCTTCCAGATGAAATGGATAGTACTGAGCTTGATGATCTCAGCCTTCATAGCCTCTATTCTACATCGTAGAGGCAACGCTTTTGCTCGATCGATTTGTAAGAAGGGTCGATGCTTAGTCGATGGCAAATGACATCAGTAGATATGCAGGCATGTCAGCATACGACCACGTGAAGACCTAAAAGTTGTCTTGCAAAAAATTGATTATTTGTGTCCGCATATTAGGGGAAATAGTGGTTTCGATCTTTACCTTTCGGTTTTCAAAGTTTTGGGAAAGTACGACCTCCTCAATCAGTTGTGGATGTGGTGTTTCCAAATGATCCCTTGGTCTTCAATCAGCCCATCTTGGATGTGTTGCTTGAGGGTCTATAGGGTCCGCCTTGAATGCTGATTCTGTCACTGCCATTGTTTTCTTCGGTGGTTGGATTGGTGATGTTGAGTTGCGCGTCCTCACTGCCATCTGATCCCCGCGGACTTGGCCCAATACCCATGGGGATAGGGAACTTAACCAATAGATGGTACGTAGATACCACTACCTTGAGCTGGCTAATTATCCCCATCCCTAGGATGCCATTTTAAATCGTAGGATAGTCTACTACTAGGAAGGGTGCGAGTACCTTCGCTCTCTATGGATGTGAACTGAGGGAGAGCGGAAGAGTGACAGTGATGTGTGGAACTATTGAGTCCCTAGTATAGCGAAAGAGTGGCGCGGGGGAACAATTCAAACTGGATTCTGGTATACCCAGTTATTTGAATGCCCCACATGTTAAGGATGTTAACAGAGCTGCTAGTTTCGATCATGACACGTTGGAAGTCGGAGTTGGATATCTCCGTCATGATGACGATTGGGTCATCGTGGGGATAGACGATTCCTCGCTTATCCTCCAATGAGAAAGTGATGGGTTCCCGTCCAAGCCTACTGGTCTGGTGATTCTGCTTGGCAGTTCGCAGGAGATTCTTCATCGCTCTGTTGGAGGTCAGTGGGAAAGAGATAGATGGTCTTCCAGCGATCGGGTTGATCTGTGAATTGCGAGGAAGAGGTGGTGGATGTTGGAGGAACTTATTGATCTTTGCATCTCTTTCCAGGGCTTCGACTAGGTCCTTGAATGCCACTCACTGGTCAATTCTATGAGTGTTGTACTCATGATACTGTCAGCATGAAACATGGCGGCTGCCAAGTGGTAGGTGACAAGTGGTTCCACGTGTTGGGTATTAAAGTGTGCCACGGGGCAGGTGTTTTCAGTTGTCATGGACACATGGCAGGGTGCCATGTCATTTAGGGTTGACGACACGAGCGTGGGAGTTACTTGGGATTAGTCCCCGGACTTCTCCTGACGCACGTGGGCGCAATTATCGAGGTGGGCTCGAGCTCATTCAAAAGGTTTCGACAAGCTGAATTCAATGGTAGTAGTTTCAGGCCAATCAAAGTTCGTTTAGGGGTAGGTTTGGGCATTTTTATTTTCGAGAATCGTGTTCGGGACGTGGTTATTGTTCCACAATTTAGTGGGAGTTTACATATGAACTTTTGTGGATTGTTGGTGACCCCCGAGTTTTATTTTGACAGGGAATGATGCCCTGGAAACTTCTAAGGAGCATACAGCCTGGGATTGAGTAATTAGTTGGATTGTGAGTGGACACTTTGTTTAATAACTGTGATGCATGCATATTTGAATAATTATATGGTTATATGGCATGGTTTGGATGGTTATGGTTCGAATATATGATTCTAAATGTTTTCTAGATAAATTCCTGTTTTTAGAATATATATTTGGTTATATTTTATGGACACAAGTTTTAGGTTGTTTATTAAGAAAAACTGGATTTTGGGCTGGTGCCTCGGATGTAAATATTTTGGGATTTTTGGGAATTTCAAAAGTAGGTGAAGGGTATTTTTGGTAAACTTTCCAGTATGATCATCTTCATTCGATTGAATTTCTATTCTGGAGTTCAACTCTGATGATTCTTAGGGACGGAGTGAGACATTGTCAAAGTTGGACTCCACACGTGCCGACAGAGTTGGACTCTGTAGGATCCATGGTTTTCTATGCGTAGCACATAAGGAATGCTGGTTGGACCAGCGAAATGAAGTTTGACTGTTATTGTTTTTTGTGTCCAGAATCTTCATAATGGTTTATAACCAGGGATTCCAAGGGGGATGCGGCCCGAGGGTATTTATATTTTACATGATTCAAGTTGGACCCACACTTTTTATGACAAGACCCCACCCGAAAACACTAGAATATTACACATGGGCCCTTCTCCCATCTGACAGAAACCTTGTTAGACAAGGGATAAACACAAATCCCGCTAGTTCATACCACCGCCCCTCGAGCCTCAATTTTTGTGCATTGATCCTGGAGGGTTACAAAACCAAGAAAACGTGTGAGTGGACAAAAAGAAATAGTTTTAAAACATAATTTGAAACATCCATCTTTTACGCTCCGTTTTCCAAAACCATGCATGCATACGAAAACCATTTCAAAACCGTTTCACTTTGATTAGAACACAGTTTATCATTTTCGAAGTACGTGAAAACGTATATAAAGCAAGTATCATCTGCAAACCATCACATCAGTAACCTCAAAGCTAGCTCATCAATCACAAGCAATCAACCCATCATCATCAAAATGTAAAACATCAACCAATGCCCTACAGGTAAGCACACTACAAATTCACTCAGGAACTAGAGTGCAGCTCGACGTCCGAGATTACCAAATCCATCAACACGCATGTCGAGAAAGCTACCACAAAGCACATTAGTAACACCCAAACAATCCATAATCAATATGCCACAGAATTCACAATAATCACTCAACATCGATGCACAAGCATAATATCAATCATCACACGAACCACATCAATCATCAAATCACAAGTGCACTACTAGTAGGCATATCACAGACTTTCTCTGGAACCGGAGCCCCATGATTGACGTCCAAGTCATCATGACACACTCTTAAGAACCGGAACTTCGGGCTTTACATTTGAGACTCACATCCAATCAACACAATCACCACAACATTTCACACATCATAAGTTCCGAGAAACGCATGCTAATATCACAACTCAATATCACACATCCTCACAACATATTATATCACGAATACCAAGAAACTACATATCCATAACATAACTCAAAATCACAAAACAAACCATCATCAGTTGCTCGGGTCTAAGCTCTAAATACGGCTCAAATGTCAATTTTCGTAAAACGTGCCATTAATGCTACTTTCGTAAAAATCGTCCAGAAATCATATGGAATTCATAATATTTTCAAAATCACCTTATTCCATGCCACAAACCAAGTTCAATTCGAAACTACAATCAAAATGGTATCTGAAAATAATTTACGAAAATTCTCGTAAAACGTACAATAAAATATTAATTAAATATTCATAAAATCACCAAAAATCCAATAAATTTTCCAATCACTCAATGTCATCAAAATCACATAGAAACGCATTTCAATCATATAAATATGCATGCATAGTTTAGGGAAAGTCCACTCACACACCTCCATATCGTTGAATTCAACTCTGCACATTTTTCCGTAATTTGTGACAATCTCAAAACCTGTCAAATATCACATTTAGAGATATTTAACCATCAAAAGTATCTCACATTTTACTCCCATAATTTTTTGGAATTTTTAAACGGATTTAAAACGAAGCCTAAATCTTCGAACACCAAAAACTACCCCAAAACGGTGTCCGATCGACTTAAAACCTACGCCAAAGTATTCGTTACATCAAAATGATAAAAAATCATGTTGACCATGTCTCAAAAATTGCCCTCAAACACCCCCACGCACCATCCAAAGTGGTCGCGCGTTGGAGCCATGCGCTTACTGCATTGAACATTATTCACTGTCTTTTTCACCCGACTTCCCTATTATTCGAGTCGCCCAAACTGGCGACCCAATCTGATTCTAATTCCTCAAATTTTAATCCTTTTTAAATTCTATTTCGACCAACTTAACCTAAACATACCCAAGATAAGATCTGACAGGACCCATCCCAATCCCCTCGGGATTACCGTGGAATGTGCCCTGCTCCCGTCCAACAAGGGGTGTCGGACAAGAGATAACCAAGAGCCACTGCCCAAACGGGGCATCCAGAGTGCGCAAGGATCGATGGAGGAGGTGTGCAATGTCCCAGTCTCTGCTGCAATCGCATCCGTAATCAACCTGAAGGGCATTAAAACCAAAAGCTGTGAGTGGACAAAAACCAATAAGTTTACCAAATACATTTATAAGACATTTATGCCCTCCAATAAAAACGTATGCATGCCACGAAAACCAGTAACCAAAACGTTTGCTCAACCGAGCCATTAGGGCCTTAGCCCAAAAACCGTTAACCAAAAACCAAGTGTGGGAACTTAGCCCAAAACTGTGGAATACCACCACCATACATATTAAAACCATGTGGGTCACCACCCACGACCATAAATGAACATCAATCCATAAATCCAAAACCATTTAGGGTCCCTGACTCGACATACCATTTCATAACCAATAATCCATTTTTACCACATAACACATATCCAACCAATAAGCCATTTTATTCATTAATCCATATTTTACCATTACCATCACCAGCATCCCAGATGCTTAGCGTCCCAGACGCTTGACGTCCCTGACATCATATCTCACGGTTTCATAAGCTACGCGTGCTGCCCAGGGTCTCTCCGGGTCCATAATCTGACATCCCTGATATCTGACGTCCCTGACGTCAATCATAGCAATCCTGCTTCTGAGTCATCATACGGTCTGGCTGCTCCGTATAATGACCCCTCGCAGGCAATGCACCGTGACTTCCCCAGTGTCCCAGACATCTGGAGGAGACCATTATATATCCTTGTATCCAGATGGTATATGGAAAACAGTTTTATTAATTCATTTCACAACATCACAATGGGCCCTGCCCGAATTTTCCATAAAACAACACATTTCCGTTTAGGGTCCCTGACCCGAAACCACATTTATTAAATATAGGGCCCCTGGCCCGAAATCATCATTTTAATCCAACTGGGCCTCATGCCCGACTTTATGAACCACTGGGCCCACGACCCGATTTATAAACCAACTGGGCCCGCAGCCCGATTACGTACTCAAATGGACTCCAAGTCCAAGATTTCCAAAACAAGTGGGCCTCAAGCCCGAATTCATCTTTCCAATATAAAAACCGTTTTATCATATTATTTATTTAACCACAAGCACGCAAAACCACAAATAAACCGTTAATCCCGATACACGTGAAATACGGAAAACACCTCGAAATACGTGCAACATACCCAAAATCAATACTCACAAATACCATCATAGAAATCATGTATATAAACCATATATCACATTTAAGCATGCATAGGATTTATAAAACCAAAGTCCATTCACAGGCCGTTTTAACGGTATGCCTCGATACTCGTGCCACCGGCCCTCCCGGGCCACACCACTATCACCGGGACTCCCAATCCTGTCCAAATCACATTAGAGGGTCACTAACCTCATCTTTAACATCCTATCAAAGTCCCGTAATTTTCCCGAATTTTTACTTATTTTTAAACTTAATTTAAAACCTTCGGATATCCCGAACAATATCGAACCGGTGTCCGATCGACACGAAACCAATTCCAAAATGTCCGTTACATTAAATAGGACAGAAGTCATGTTGACCTCACCTTGAGATTCGTGCCCACGCGCCGTCACGCGCCGCCGTGAGTGGCTGCGCGTGAAACTCACGCGCCTGCTACAGTGTCACCAGCCCAACCCGTTTGTCTGGTAAACGGGTCCAATTCAACCGCGACACAACCCGGTTCAATGTCCATCAATTCAGCCTTAATTCCTTCAATTAATCATTCAGTTAGTTTCGTTTTAAGTCCAATTACAAGTCTGTAAACTCAATTACACAAATCCTTACCCAGATTCCCACGATTCGATGATGAACACCAAGAACACTCCGAACACTGTTCATTCATGGAATTCCGTCAATTGCTGCAGGTTTCATCCAATTGATGCATCCAGAAGCATCAATGGACCATGAGGAACAATTCCCCCACATCAATTGCATCAAACCTGTGCCCAATCGTCACGACTCAAGCTCGAGCACCGTCACTGTTCAACAATGGAGTTCCATCGATCTCGATCGGTTTCCTTCAATTGATGAACCCAGAAGCATCGTGGGATCATGGGAAGCAGTTTCCCCACCTCAATTTCATCCAACGAAGCCTCCAATTCCACGACTCAACTTCGAAATTCCTCCTCTGTCACCAAGTGTGATCAGAGCCAATAGGTGGCCAAATCCCTTCGTTCCTTCGACAAAACTGATCGTGGCACTCCCAGGAAGCTGAAGGTAATCTCCAATTTGATCCTCACAGCTCAATTCCTTCAATTCGAATTTTCCCTCTCATTTTCCTGAAATCCAAAATCCAAAATTCAACCCACACTCAAACCCTCGTGTTTCCCAGTTAATTCAAACATCTTAGTCTCTCATTTTTCTCTCAGGAACGGCAGAGAGAGGGAGCCAATTCTCCCAATCCGATTCCCCCAATTTTGTGCACGGTTTAGGAACAAAGAAGAGGAAATTAGGGGACATGGTGGATTAGATGATGATGATGTAGTAATGATGGTGTTGGGAGGGAAACATAGAGCTGGAAACAAGGGATGGGTGACACTTGTCACTCATCCTGATGTGCACAGTCAACGGTCACTATTCATTATTATATTATTATTTTAATCCGAGCCTCGGTTCGTTAGTTCGTGTCCTTGACCATAACGTTGTCGTCGAATCTCCGATTTCGGCATGCCGCCTGTCATTGGATTCGTATCGACGATACCTACGTAACGGTCCTTGGCCCTCGTCCATCGGACCTCCCGATCAAAAAGTCAACATTTGGCCCCTAGTATGCCAAACTACCAAAATACCCCTCAACTTCCGAACATCATAACTTTCTCTACGAATGTCGGAATCGAACGTGCCACCTGTCTATGAACTCGTGACGTCCCGAACTACGTCACGGTCATCGGTCAAAGTCCATTTGACCGCCTCCGAACAAAAAGTCAACATTTTGCCCACGACTAGGGGCAAAACGGTCATTTCGCACAATTTGTCCGATTCCGCCCTACTAACCACCCTTCAACCTCACTAATCAAGATTAGTGACTAATCTAATCCCGGAATTCGGGACGGGTCGTTACAAGATCCATGTGATCAAAACTCGAACAAACTTACTAAGAACTGTCCACCAGTCAATGAACTCACAGCCAGGGAGCACCTTGACTGTTTGATCGGTCCCAGACTTCAAAATTGTGCCTCAAAGGCTAGTTAGGGTCGCAAAGAGGTGAGAAGGACGATAGCAAGGCTGTTTCCAAGCTTCCATATGAAAATTGAGTCGTGCAACCTCAAACCCGAAACACCCTCACGGGTTACCATCTCCCTCTTTCTCGCAGTTTGAGTATGAACTTCTTCCCTTTCTTTTCTTCATCCTCACTCTCTCCTCTCTTCTCTCTTCTTTTCCCCTGGTCTTTTCTCTTCATTCTGTTTCATTTTCTTTCTCGGTCGAAGAACACCAATCAAACACACACCACAAGCTACCCAAAACCTTATAACCCAACACGCATAATTACATAGGCGGTGGCACAAAATCATAAGGGATAAGTGACACATGTCACCTCCCAATTCAGCCACAAGAAAATATCCCACAAGAAAAAATTACAAAAATGCCATTCGTTAAAGAAATTATCAAATTGCCCCTACATAACTCAGATCCAAAATGAAACCATCTGAACTCCGTTTTCGGCATACAACCTGTCGATGTACTTGGGAGGCTGAGGCCTTTATGATGGTGTTTCTAGAATCGCCAAATATCATCCCAATAAAAAAGTCAACACTTTGACTTTGATAAAAAAAAAAGTCAACCTTTGACTTTAGGGGCTAAATGGTCAATTTTGTCCAACCTTTTCCCGATTTTGGTGTGCAGCCTGTCTACGAACTCAGGATCTCGAGATCATCGTAATGCTCTTTTTGGGACCCCCAAATGGTGTCCTAATAAAAAAGTCAACATTTTGACTTTTCCAAGGGCAAAATCGTCATTTTCTCTTTAAATTTTTCAATTTCACGTTTCCTCAATCTCTAGGCCTTTACATTTTATATATGTGACTGTTTTATCTGAAATTAGTGTTATCTACTTATGCATGCATGTTTTTATGCACTGGAGGGAAAAATGATTACTTCGGAAAATGGTTTTCTAAAAATATTATTTTTGTCCACTTAGTGTTTTAATGGTTTTTGGTGCCCTCTAGGATGATCGTAGGACAAGGGCTGTATTGAGGCTAACGCATTCTCTTGGGACTACGTGCTCTTGTTAACCAAGAGAATCGAAATAACCTTTTGTATCGATTTCCATAGACGGCGCCAATCTGTTGATGCATAAAATGTACCAACGAGACTGTAAAAGTACACACTCACACCAAGACAAAAGAGCGTACGTGGTTCACCCAAATCGAGCTACGTCCACGATATTACCTCACTCTCATTAATAATATAATGTTTTGTACATGTACATGAGGCTATGAGCCTTTGGAAAATAGCAATGTATGTAGAGATGAATAGTCTTTGGAAAATAGCAATGTATGAGCCTTTCTAGGGTTAGGTCATATTAGTAGTCTTTAGGCATGTGCCTTGTTGATGGGCCTCTACGATGGGCCTTGAAGATGAGCTTGATGTATTCTCTCGAGTCTTTTGCACTAGCTTATTGCTTGGTCAGAAGTAGCGTCGACAAGTCCCTAAGTTCTTAACTGAGGTGGACTACCTCTATTCAGGACTTTTAAGTAAAGTGCACTGAACGATAAACACCTTTATTTGTTATGTACCATTCTGCTCGATGCACTATCATCAGTCTCCCAAGTCCTCGATCGAGGTAAAATGCTGAGGGAAAGATGCCTTTGCAGTTTTTTGTATGTCGAGGTAGATTGATATTGTAGCGATTGCGCTCGGGTAGCCCACTGGTGAGTTCGACTCGGTGTATGAACTTGAATGCTTGTGAGTGGTTCTTTGCTATATATGTTTGGCAGTTGGGATGTTAGCTAATTTTAGTTTTCAAAGTGGGCTCGGTAGTTGAGCGCCTTGGTAATGTGCTGAGCATAGACCGAGTGTTGAATGTAGGTCGAGTGCACATGTACTCCGACTCTAATATTCGAGTCAAGGCCAAGTGTTAAGTAGCTCAATAATATATTGAGCGAGTGTATGCTCAGTAATGTTTTGAGCAAATGTATGATCAGTAATGTGCTGAGCGAGTGTATGCTCGGTAATGTGTTGAGCAGCTCGATATATGTTAAGCGAGTGTATGCTCGGTTATGTGTTGAGTAGCTCGGTATGTGTTGAGCGCTCGATATGTGTTGAGATAGTGCATGCTCGATAATGTGTTGAGCAGTTCGGTATGTGTGGAACGCTTGGTGTGCATTGAGTTTAAATGTATTCGGTAGTGTGTTGAGCATATGTATGAGTTCGTGTATGCTTGACATGTATGGGTGCATGTATGCTGACATGTATGAGTTTCATGTATATTCGACATGTATGTGTGCATGTATGCTTACTATGTTTATGATGTTTAGAATACATTTCTGATTTGAAGTGTTAGTTGGTTGTATTCAAGCGTGTCCTAATGTGTGGCACAGTGAGAGAAAATAAGTGTGGGTGGTAGACCCGTGAACAAATGGATGATGCAGGCACACCCATGTGAATGTTGACCGGGCTCACCGGTCGGACGCTAACAACGTTGGAGAATAGGGTGATGTGGTGGGTCATGTCGACCGATCAGGAACGGTGATGATGTCGATAAATAATCGAGGCACTTGACAATTCTTGATAAGAATTAATTTTCTGATCCATAAATTCGTAAGATGCAAAATATTTTTGTGTTTCACAAATAAGTAGTAGTAATTGGTGTAAATAGTGGCCTAAATAAGCATGCTTAATGTGTGTGAGTGATAAGTATAGAGTATGAATGTAACCATGCATAATTGCCTAATAGGATTGCAATTAGGGCTTAGAAGTAGTTGGTATAATAAAAAGAACCAAATTATGTGGTTGGGCGTGTATAGATGTCCATTATAATATGATTACTATCTAATATTGTAAGATAACACAACAAGTTGACGTGACTTAAAACAAATGAGCCCATTTAAGTAGTCGATGAGTCTGTGCCAAATGTACTCAGGCCCACATTCTTTTTTATAGTGTGTTTTTTGTAGTGTAAATTTGTGAGCCCAAATTGTATTTGGTTGGCATATATGTTAGGTCAAAGAGTTTTTGCCCATTAATAATAACAAGTGAAATTAATTCAGGAGATAAGAACTTATCTTTTTGACCCACTTATTCGATAATGGAGGCGGAGCAACAAGAAATTGTAGTGGCAGTGGCACGTGATTGCCGTGGGCGGAGATGACCAGGTTATGTTGGGTAAAATATCGGAGTCTCTTAGTGCTAGCAATGATGGCGGTGTTGTATAGGAAGGAGTGGGTCATCAGCGACACGGCATGGTGGTCTATACTTTTCCCAGCGACGCACCGAAGCGCCTTTGAGAGGTATGCTAGCGATTGACTGCAGTGGGGCTAAGTGGCGGAGGACCTTTCTCCCTATGTTTCTTCTTTCCTTCCCTTGGTAGCTGGATGGGGCTCAAGGCTTCATGAGCTTTTTGGCCCTTTGTTTATTTGTACTGTGCACACAGTAAAGGTATATGCCCAAATACCAAATCATCTCCCTGCATCATCCCCTTTGATCTAAAATCATTAAAGGTTGAGACTTTATTTTTTTTGCTTTTGTTTGTTTTGCTACAAAGGAGAGATAAATGATAGGTGTTGAGGTATATATTTGGTAGGTACTAGGGGCAAAGACACAACAGTGTCTGTAACGGTTTTTTCACAAGAAAGGACTTGGTAGTGACTGGGAGAAGAAAGAAGATTTTTTTTTTGGTTTCCTGCCCATATGCTACAGAAAAAGAGACACGGGAGAGTGCGGCAGTATGGTGGTGCAACGATACGACGATGCGACGATGCGGCGAGGCGATGGCACAGCAACACGATGACACGTCTGCACAACGGTGTGGGAATGAGAGGAATTCCCTGGCTCTACAGTCCTTCTCCTCCTCTTCCCAGGTTGCTAAAATATAGCCCAAAGAGAGTTGTTCCCTTTTTTGTTTTGTATTGGCAGATAATGTTTTCTAGGTCATTTTGGTAATGAACCAATCTGGGTTTTTTTCTTGGTGTTCTTGGGTGCCTATGGTGTTTTAGCAGGTAGGAAAATTGAAGATAACCAACAAAATCTTTTGTATCGATTCCCACAGATGGCGCCAAACGGTTGATGCATAAAATGTACCAACGAGACTGTAAAAGTACACACGCACACCAAGACACAAGAATGTACGTGGTTCACCGTCCACAGTGTTACCTCACTCTCATTAATAATATAATGTTTTGTACATGTACAGAAAGGCTATGAGCCTTTGGAAAATAGTAGTGTATGTAGAGCGGAGGGAGAGAGTGAGTCCCCTTGAATGAGGAATGAGGCTCCTTATTTATAGGAGTTGTCTAGGTTTATGTCATAGTAGTAGTCTTTAGGCATGGACCTTGTTGATGGGCCTTCAAGATGAGTCTTCAAGATAGGCTTGATATATTCTCCCGAGTCTTTTGTGTGGGCTTATTATTTAGTCAGATACAGCGTCAACATTGTTTATTATATATTTTTTTTATAAAATGATTCGAAACAGTAGCTTACCTGAAAAAAGATCTCAAGTTCAAATGACGGGTTGGTAAATGGGAAATGTATCAACCCAGCGCATCTCAACAAAACCTGCAAATTTCATTTTAACCAACTTAGAGGTTTCAAAATAACTGACAAATAACATAAAAAAAAAATGACTAAGAAAACACATGAAGAATGTTTTCAGATTCATCACCTTTATGAGTTACGTTTGGGTACTAACGCATTGAAAAAGGAAAAATAAATTACAAAAACGTGTAGGAGACACTGATGACAATTGGTTCAAGATAGGAATCGTTGATATTTTACCAAATATGTGGCCTGCAAAACCCTCAAGACATTTCTTTAAATCCTCAGCGGCATAAAATGTGGCATCTGTCCCAGATGCCTCCCAATCACTAACACCTTCCATCTATCATATGATCATTACATAAGGCAGCATTCCAGGAAGCTAGTCAGCATAAAAGTCTTTGTGTAAGCATTAAAGATAATAAACCTGATGAAAAATAGGATAATGAGTTGAGTCAATGGAATCTCTACGAGACATCTCCTGTTACAAGGAAATAAGTATGTCCTTTTGCACAATAATTCAGCCTGGTGAGCACTTGTATGACACCTCAAAACATTTTGAGAGTCTACATACTGCGTATCATTATAACTTCGGCTAACATGATCAACAGGAACCAATATATCGTCGAAATTCTGAAATTGAAACAGGGTTCTCAGAAGCTTACAAGGATAAAAGAGCATTGCAAATTTCCAATAACATATGTTTACACTTCCACTTTAGGAAAATTTTATAACTTATTTAATGAGTTAACAATCTGGAAGCCAGCATAGAAAACATGAATATAATAAACACGAGAAGCAAAAGATTTTTATCCCTTGTTTAGAGAATATATGTATGGGGGTTACTAGGGGGTGAGCAGCGTAAAAGGCTGGGGTATATTTGTGGAATGGACAGAGGAACTTTATTCATAATTCAGTTGATCGGGGTGTGGATGCATTGTCACTGCTGGAATATCTTCTTGAAATGAAGTACACACACACGCACGCACACATAGGCACCAGAACCTGAAATAAAGATCTAAGCAACATAAACTTGCAAAATATAGAACATGTATAAAATTGGCACATATATGATATTTCTGCACACTAGCTAATGAGAGATATTCATCATAATTGGGTATTTCATAACCACTGTGGAATAAAAACAAGGTCGCACCTCTTTCGTGGTCAGAACTGAGCAAAGATCATCAAACTTATCAAACTTGTTTGAGTAGTTGGTGTCAAAATACTCATATATTGCATTCTTTAAAATCTCAAGTAGGTGTTGATCTCTTCTATGGAGTTTCATCCCAAGATTTGCAAAAATTGTATCTAGATCATTGTTTGTGGGGCCATCCCTCAGTACATCTACAAATCCATAATTCAAACATATTAAGCCACTAACAATTTTACAGAAAAACAAGTCTGTAACTTTCAAGTTGCATATATATCCTACTAACTTATGGCAGCCATTATGAGAATTCTAACATGCTTCTAGATGTTGTAAGGCTTAGGCCATGAAGGGGA
This sequence comes from Prinsepia uniflora, assembly GCA_032719365.1. Lineage (NCBI taxonomy): Eukaryota > Viridiplantae > Streptophyta > Magnoliopsida > Rosales > Rosaceae > Prinsepia > Prinsepia uniflora. The sequence continues at coordinate 64,751,024 of CM064866.1, forward strand.
CATCAAATTGGAATGCACTAAACCAAAAACAGTATACCCCGCAATGCTTTGAATTGAAGTGAGACACAACTCTCTAAGAAGTTGTATCACAAAAAATTTTGCTTAGTCTATCTCCTTACCTCTATCATTTAGGTAAGTGAAAACCCCATATTAGGTAACTCTCTCCACGCAACAGGAACATGCTTGACAATAAAATTTCAGGTGTCTGTTCCAAGATTTCAAAACGCAGTGTTGTTGGTAACTTTTTTCCCCCCGCTAAGCAATTCAATGATTTTGATTACTCTTCAGAAACCGATATTCTATGTCTAATGAAAAAGCTCCAATGCTCCCACACCCTCATCATTGATTAGTTGATTCGCCTAATACCCAAAAAAGTATGCCAAACAAAATGCTAAAATTTTCAGCCAACCAAAGTGCATAACGAACAAAGTACAATGCAGAAGTTAATCAATAACAATAATCTACGAACCGATCTGGGCTGTAAGATAATCAATCCAGTTCATTTGTTACAATTTCATAGAACACCACAACATATTGATTCACTGAGCGAAGAAGTCAGCTTTGGGCCAACTCAGGCTGTAGCAATACAAGCCAAAACCCAAGTACAAAAGTTTCACTCCCACAACAGACTCAGCATAAATTAACAGAAAAGGTTCAATGTTAAAAGCAACCTGTATGAGGAAAATATAGTGGAAGATACAATCTTTAGCAATCTTGATGCCACCAAGCTCGAGAACTGAAGCTACTACTAGCTATCTCCATTTTTTGCTGTGAAGCTTCTCAGAAGAAAGAGCGGCAGAAGACGAAGATGAGAAAGGTAGGGAAAAAATGAGACTTCTAAGATCATTTTGCGGAGAGAAAATGAGGTTTTGGAGAAGAGAATGACATGCAAAAATGAGAAGGTCGTTGCCATTGTCATTGGGACTGAGTTGTGCATGGCAACCTTTAGTCTCTTATCTTTTTTTTTTTGTCAAAGTCTTTAGTCTCTTATCAATGATCTGGAGCCTTTTTTCAATAATATTCAATATTTTGCTTAAAGTGGATGGGCTTTTATTGTGTTAATATTGAAAACTTGTATTAGTAGAACTGGAAATGCCAAGACATAGTCACATAGTGAGCCTCAAGCCTATCTATATTATTATGTTCTTTGGAAGAAAAACGGTTGGTGGTGGAATCGGGTAGATAATCGGTCCAAATTAATAGCATGCAATGAAATAATAATATATGGCAATGGGAAGGGTCGGGATCAAGGCCAGACACGAGTAAAGGTGATCACAGTGCGATTCGATATTGATATTAATAATATCCAAATCCAAGCCATTAAAATCTGATCATTTCAATACGGTTTAAATTTCTAAAATTAGAGTGAAACTGTTTCAAACCAAACTGTTAATAACAGTTTGGTTTGAATCGATACAGACGGTTTAGATATAGTAAATAATTTGTAGTATATATAAACTGTATGGACTCACCTTCATATTCTCAATCAAAACATCTTTAAAAAGTTCCTTAATTGAAACATTCACAATCTGTAAAATTTAACTTTCAAACATTCCAACCAAATTTTTTTCAAATATTCCAACCAAAATACAAAAGACACAACAACGTTAGAAATGAAACCAATAAAATACAATAATATTTGGGGTCCTTAAAACCAAAAAACAGAGCAACATTTACTAAATTTGCGTCAAACATTCTAACTAAAATATAAAATAAAAAACACAACAGCATTATAAATGTAACTAAAAAAGCTCACAAGTGGGGTGTACTTATGTACGTAAGGGTATATGGTAGATTTAAAAATTAATAATAATTAATATATTATTTAACGATCTGGATTGGATTTATCAGTTTTTCAAAATGAAAATCCAAAAATTAACTTTTACTAACGGAGCGGTTTGGATTATCAAACTGTTTGGTTTTCATCCGATTAAAACCAAACCGTTGGATAAATAACGGTTTGAAATAGTTCGCTTAATGGTTTCAACGGATTTATGCCCACCCTAAGCATTCATACTAGGCTATTGCAATAGAGTATTAATTATACATGTCCGTAATAGGTATTAGTTTGGGGTGTACATAAATACGTTGAAACCATTAATTGAACCGCTCTCAATCGTTATTTATTCAACAGTTTGATTTTGACCGGATAAAATTCAAACGGTTTGTGAATCCAAACCGCTCAGTTAGTAACGGTTTGGTTTAGAATTTTCATTTTGGAAAACCATTAAATTCAAATTGGACTGTTAAGGTATATATTAATTTTTAAATCTACTATATACCCTTACATACATAAGTACACCCTAATTGTTGTATTTCTCGGTTTCATTTATAATGTTATTTGTGTTCTTCATAATTTGGTTAGAATCTTTTAAATAAATTTGGTTACAATGTTTGATTCTACATATTGTGAATATTAGAATTAAGTAACTTTATGATGTTTTGGTTGGGAATGTGACGGTGAATTCGTATAGTCTACATATACTAAAAAAAATTATTATGTTTAAATTTTCTGTGTTGATCCAAATCGAACCGTTAATAACAATTTGAGTTGAAACAATTTCATTTCTAATTTTAGAAAATTCAAATCGTATCCGAACCATTAAGATTTTATTGGTTTGGATTTGGATATTACCTATATATATATATATGCACCATGTGTCCACCCTGATACTCGCCTTGTTATCCTTTCCATAACTAAAATGTATTTTTCTTAACCTAAGTTTATATAGACAGTATACATATAAACATTAAGAGAGAGAGAGGTGAACTAAAGACCTCTCACATAACAAGTAGAATCAAAAGAATTAGGAAACTAATTGTATATATAGTGATTACTAGTATTAATTATAATATCAATAAGGGTCGAGTATGGGGACACAAATATCATATTCGTCTATAGCCTCTACAGGTGTTTTAAAAAAGGTTTTTTTACTCATAATGCACCCTGGACTACAGGGCCGGCCATAAGATATTGAGGGTCCAACGCGAACTTTCAAATTGGGGCTCCTATATGTTTCAACCCTTAAAAGTGTCTATAAATAAATAAATATATATATATATCAATTTTTTTAAAAAAAAAAACTATCTTTTATATCATAATTCACAAAAATTAAAACTAGGACAATAAATAATTACCAAAAAATATAATCAAGTAAGCAATTAAGTTCCTTAATTAATAATTTCTCAATATATATATATATATATATATACACACACACTTAATAAATATAAGAAAATTTCACTTAAATATTGCACTTCTTGCATTTTGATAGACAAAAAAATACATACCCCTTTGAACTAAGATTATTTCTTTGATTTCTCTAAAATTTGAAAAGAGGACAGTGAAGGTTTATAATTTAAAAATTAGTTTAAATATAATAGAGGAATTTAATTAGGTTATTTTAAAAAAAAATGCAATAAAAAATTATTTAGTTTGAGTTAAGAAAAACTATTTGATTTGATTTAGGGAAAAAAGGGAAAAAAAAGGAAATAAAAAGAAAAAAAAGGAAAAAAAATGTTGTATTTAGAAAATAGAAAGGAAATCAAAAAAGAAGGAAGGGAAAAAAAAGCAAAACAGAAAAACAGAAAGGAAAAAAAAAAGGTAAATAGAAAAACTGCAAGAACAAAGTTCGAGCCTGTAACCTCAACCAAGAAAAGGCACGCCTCTACCAACCCAGCCATATCGCATACATTGATGATTTGGGAAGCAATATAATCATACATGAAACTTACACATATATTAAAAAAATTTGGGGCCCCTCGAAATTGGGGGCCCGAGGCGGCCGCCTCACCTAGTTACCCCCAAGGCTGGCCCTACTGGACTACCATCTTTATTTCAAAATACACCATGAGCCTGTTTTTGTGTCAAAATGCACCCCATACTCTCATTTTTCTTCTAATATGTTTTTTTTTCCGTCTAAAGGGTTAAAATGAGGGTTATATTAGTCACTTTGTACAGCTAAGCATCTAAAAATTAAATTTTAAACTGATGTGGCCTCCACATCAGATAAGAATTTTAAACCCTCCCACCCCGTGCGGGCGCGTGAGCCATCCTTTGGGGAAAGTTCCAACATGTAATTTCATCTATTCGATGTAACGAACATTTTGGGACTAGTTTCGTGTCGATTGGACATCGTCTCTATATAGTTCGGACTGTCCGAAGGTTTAGGATTGCGTTTAAAAATAGTTAAAAATCCCAGTAAATTAGGAGGCTTTAGTGAGGGGTTAATTAAATAGTTAGTAACCCCCTAAAGTGATTTGGACAGGTTTGGGAACCCCAAAGACGACGTTTCACCCGTGAAGGCGTACGGTGCGCATATCGAGGCGGCAGCTCGGACGGTCTGTGAGTGGACTTTCTTTTATGAATCAATGCATGCATAAATGTTTTATAAGTGTTTTAATACATGTTTTGTGAGGCCATGAGTGCATTTGTGTGTGTTTCCGTATTGGCACGTATTTCGAGGTTTTCAGCCTTATACGTGCTTATACGTGTTTATGGTTCGGTTTTAAATGAAATGGTTTTGAAAGTTAAAACGAACCGTTTGGTGTTGATTTTGATTCGGGCATGAGACCCATTTGGTTTTGATTTTATTTCGGGCATATTGACTTATTGATGACCTACGGGTCTGAGTCGTAGTCGCGACGAGTGATGTGTGCACAGCGGCGAATGACAAGACGCTCGCCTCCAGACTGGGGATGTGTTTCCTCCGGAGAAGTCACGATGCACGCCCCGTGGTCGAGCAGCCACTGGAGGCTCGACTTCGGAGTGCTGATGGTATAGGAAAGCGATCGGTGACGTGTGCACCATGCTCTAGAGATGGTCGCGACAGTGATATGTTCACAGCGACATACCAGGATTGAAAGCGGTCCTAGATTGATGGTTGCACGCATCGCTATGATCGGAATCATGACTGACCTTGAGGTATCAAGCTTGATGCCTCGTTGATTTACGAGTTCGGGCTTAAGTCGCAGTTAAATTGCGAAATTGTGTTAGAGGCCCTATTGAGTGTAAGTTTGGGCTGGAGGCCCAGTTGACTTGTGTTATCGGGCGTGAGTCCTGAGAGTGGTTTTTCTATACTAGTATGTATATACCCTCCCTTATGAGTTGATTGGTCTCTTCCAGACATCGAACTGGAGAGTCACGATCCACTACCCAGAATGCGTGTTCCCTATAGGGAGCCCATTTCAGGAGTGGGAGTTATGATGTGGTCCCAGACCAGATTCCGTAGAGATGCTCGGACTAGATCTGTAGACTGAGCCTCGCAGATGGAGAGTTCCTAGGGGTAGACTCAGAGTGAGATCTCGAGTAGTATGCATACTTATATATAGAGAAATCGTGACATATATCGGGGATGAGTTCCCTAGGGGTTGTGTGCCCCGAGTTGACATCAGAGGATGTCTAGGATGGGTTATATATGTATATATGTGTATGAGATTTCACAGAGGTGATTTTGGGCTGAGACCCACGTGCATTGGATTTGGGCTGAGACCCTATGTTTCATGTTTTGAGAAGGAGACTCGTTATGGGTTCCATATTTTGGGTTGTAGGCCAAGGCCCCGTGTTCTATGCTTGAGAAATGATTTTCAAATGCATGCATACTTTTTAGTGAAGGGCATATAAGTCTTCTTATGAAAATGTTTTTATAAAACTTTTGTTTTGTCCACTCATAGCTTTTGTGTTTTGAATGCCCTTCAGGTTGATCGCGGATGCAGGCTGTACCAGAGATGAAATGTAATGACCCGTACCAGAAGTCGGGATTAGATTAGAGTTTAATGACGGATTAGCAAAGTTAATCGGTAATTAGTTGGACACTTTTGGACAGTCGAAGCAGAATGACGATTTCCCCCTAGAATGGGCATAATGTTGACTTTTAGTTCGAGCGGTCAATTGGGCATTGATCGATGACCGTGACGTAGTTCGGGACGTCACGAGTTCGTAGACAGGTGGAACGCCCGATTTCGACATCAGAGGAGGAAGTTATGATGTTCGGAAGGTCGAGGGGATTTTCATAAATTGGTTAAAATAAGGGAATTTGTTGACTTTTTGTTCGACCATTAGTTTTCATGCAAACCGAGGACCGTTAGGAAGGTCTCGACGTCCTGAGTACAACGACAGGCGGTACGCCTTCATCGAACATTGGACGGTTAAGTTATGGGTCTAGGAAGTGAAGGGTAAAATCGTAATTTGAACAATTAGGGGTATTTCAGTCTTTTTACTCCTTGGGAATTGTGCCCAATCAGATAAGGACATGTGTGCAGTGTTTATTGGATATTTTGGGGCTGGTCCACAGGGTGCTCGACACCTGGCTAAAGTCCAGTGGCTTCTAGCCATTTTCACGGGTTCCATTTAATTGTTTGTGCTTAAGTTTAAATCGTGCAACTGAGAGAAATAGAGAGACTGAAAACAAAGAGACAATCGACCCAGTTCAGTGAGTGTTGTGAGGTTCCTTTGTGTTTGAGTGAAAGTCTGAAGATGTGATCGTGTTGGGATGAACTGGAGTGAGGTTGTGTGTGTGTGAGGTGAGCAGAACCTGAAAAATAGATAGGAAGCCGTGAGCCGTGGTGCAACCGCAATCGATCAAACCTGTCGAGTTTGGGTTTGTGGTGGTGTTCAGTGGACGGAGGAGAGGCTCTAGGACGTTAAGGGACACGGCGGAGCTCACGGCGATGAGCGGAGACACGGGTAAGCCTCTAGTTCCCCAGTTTTCCAATTTTTGTTCAAAATTAAAGTCGTGCGGTTTTAGGCTTAGTTGGGTGTTTTTGTTGATCCTGGAAGCTTTAGGAAGCTTCTATCTAGCTCAGGAACTCGAACCCGTGACCGGAGGGACGATGGGTGGCCGGAATCCGAAACTGGTTTTTCTGAGTTTTTGGTTCGAGTTTGGCAGGTAAGGATTAGGACCTTATTTCACGATGTTGTTAAGTAGAACATTCACAAATTGAAGGAAGAAAATCAGAGAATCAAAAGGGTTGAAAACGGATTGGATTTGAGTGAGAACCGGCCTCGCCGGCTCGATTCGACTGGACCGGTCTAGACCGGTCTGAACCTGGTTGGCTGGAGGTAGGAGACGATGAACAGTGCAGGCGCGTGGCTCCCACGCGCAGCCCCTTTGGACGGTGCGTGAGGGCGCGTGAGGACTGTTCCGGGGAAACGTTCAACATGGTTTTCACTCTAATCGCTGTAACGAACATTTTAGGACAAGTTTCGTATCGATCGGACACCGTTTCGAGGTAGTTTCGAGTGTTCGAAGGTTTAGGGGTTCGTTTAAATTACATGTAAAATCCCAAAAAATTGGGGAAATTAGGGTAAGCTTAAGTGAAGTGTTTGTGACCCGGATTGGTGACTTTCGACAGGTCGGGATATCCCTGAGGCAACCGAGGAACGTACGGGACTCGAGTGATGTGCCCGGAACTGTGAGTGGACTTTTGTTTTTCTAACCGAGCATGTATAACTGTTTTTATCTACTTGTTTTATGTTTTTAAATATGGTTTCATGTTTCGAATTATGATTTATCTGCTTTACATGATTTCACGATTTTCGAGGCGTTTCGTAGATTTATACATATTTTCGGTACGTTTTACGAGATATGAATTGATTATGATGTCGATGCTATGGTTTTGGGATTTAACTCTATAACTGGTTTCCAATGATTATAAATGGGTTTTGCAACATGATTTGATAATCGAGGTTTTCGATTTTAGAATCGGATTTCAGAAATAGAGATTTGGTTTTAAAGCTTGAAAAAAGGATTTCCGGATTTGGATTCGGAATGACGATTCTAAACGCAGGTATGGCTTCAGAATAGTGATTTCGAATTCGGGTTTGGATGTGGATTTAGAAATGGTTTTCAAACGGTTTGGATTGGATTTGCTGGATCTGCTTATTGGGTTTAAAGACCCGGATTATGATATGACGGGGGCGGGCCCGGATTGGGTTTAAAGACCCGGATTGAGTTTAAAGACTCGGATATTATGATTTTCCCCCGTAGGCCTGTTGAGTTTAAAGACTCGGAAGTTTAAAGATTCGGATTAGATTGAGGCCTAGATTGAGTTTAAAAACTCGGAAGTTTAAAGACTCGGATAGATCCAGCAGGTTTGATCGGATGATGATATTTTGTATTTTCATGTTTTGATGATAATGTTTCCATATGATTTATATTTTTGTTTTCAGATACTGAGTTATGCATGCATGTTTTTAAAACGGAGGGCAAAATCCTGGTTTGTTTATTAAACGTTTTTTTGAAACTATTATTTATTTTTAGTCCACTCACACTTTTTTGGTTTTTTAAATACCCTCTAGGTCGTTGTGCTAGCGCTGGGGCTAACGTTGAGGCAGAGGCAGAGGCATAGAGTTTTTCGTTGCGAGTTTTCCCGTTGCGCGTGTAGCCAGTTTTTAGTAGGATTTCTGTCTTAACCTGTACTGTACTATGCTTTGTATGACTGTTGACTTGTTGGTTTTAAATTTCTCCCTGGTCTGGAAATGTGTATATTGTGGGTTTTTGTGAGGTTGTTTTGGTCTTTTGATGTGATTGTCAGACGGGAGCAGGGTTCGTCCCGGTTATTGAGGTGATGATCGGGGTGGGTCCTGTCACGAAACATCACATTCCTCCTCTGGATCCTGACGCTCTCTGATAGCCCCGTTTGGGCAAAGGACGGAGTTATCCCTTGTCTGACACTTCGTGTCAGACAGGAGCAGGCGCGTCCCACGTTAATCCCGGGGGATTTGGGACGAGTCGTGTCAGCGTGACTTTCAGGTATAGGAGGTTCAGGCCGCATGTGGTGCGCGTGAGGGGCCTTTTGGGGAAACTTTCAACACGTGAAATCATCTATTCGATGTAACGAACATTTTGGGACTGGTTTCGTGTCAATCGGACATCGTTTCAATATAGTTCAGGACGTCCGAAGGTTTAGGATCGAGTTTAAAAATAGTTCAAAATTCGGAAAAATTACGGGACTTCAATGAGAGGTTAATGAGGTAGTTAGTAACCCGCTAGTATGATTTGGATAGGTTTGGGAGTCCTGGTAACGGTGATTAGCCCGGGGAGGCTTTTGTCACGCGTATCGAGGCGGCAGCGTAGGACGGTCTGTGAGTGGACTTCCTTTTCTAAACTGTGATGCATGCATACCTATTTTATATGTTTTATATACGTGATTTCTATGATGATGATTGGGGCACTGGTGGTTTACATGATTGCAGGTATTTTGAGGTAATTCTGTATTTACGCGTATTTCGAGATTTACGAGTGTATGCTACTGCTATGTGATTGTGAGTTTAATAATGGTTCTATGGCGTGGTTTTGGTTTTGGAAAGATGAAATGGGCATGATACCCATTTGAATTATGTGATCGATCCAGGGGCCCAGTTGGTTTACGAAATCGGGTTTATACCCTTTTGAGTTATGCGACCGGGCCGGGGGCTCAATGGTTTACAAAATCGGGCATGAGGCCCAGTTGCGTTTTATAAATGTGATTTCGGGTCTGGGACCCTATGTTTCATAAACGTGATTTCGGTTCGGGGACCCTAAATGAATTTGTGATGTTTTATAGGAATTTCGGGCAGGGCCCATTGAGATGTTTTGAAATGCCTTTGTAAAACTGTTTTCCATATACCATCTTGATCCAAGGATATGTGATGGTCTCCATCAGGTGTCTGGGACACTGGGGAAGTCACGGTGCATTGCCTGCAAAGGGTCATTATACGGAGCTACCAGACTGTATAGTTACTCAGGAGCAGGATTGCTATGATTAGACGTTTGGGACGTCAGACATCTGGGATGTCAAAGATATTGACCCGGAGAGACCCCGGGTAGCACGCGTTGCTTATTACCGTGAGATATGATGTCTGAGACGTCAAGCGTCTGGGACGCTAGGCATCTGGGATGCCGGGGATGTTTATTTGGTAAATATGGATTATTGAATTCATGAAATGGTATTTCGGTATTTGTGGATTTGTAGTTATGGATTTGGGCAGTGGCCCACTTGGTTTTGGATTTATGGATTTTGGTATTCTACAGTTTTGGACCGAGTTCCCACACTTTGTTTTGAGTTACGGTTTTTGGGCTAAGTCCCTAATTGTTCACTTGAGTAAATGTTTTGATTACTGATTTTGTGATGCATGCATACTTTTTAGTGAAGGGATAAATATCTTTATGAAATGTGTTTTTATGAACTTATTGATTTTCGTCCACTCACAGTTCTTAATGGTTTTAATGCCCTTCAAGTTGATCACGGATGTGGGCTGTAGCAGAGACCGAAACATCGCACTCCTCCACTAATCCTGGCGCGCTGTAGGAGCCCCATATGGGCTGAGGTACGTATTATCCCTTGTCTGACACTTGGTGTCAGACGGAGCATGACACATCCCACGTAAATCCCGAGGGGATTGGGATAGGTCATGCCATATGGTATCAGAGTGAGGTTGTCGCTATTCAGTATTTCTTGTGGTACGCGCAGGTCGAGGATGTGATGTCTCTACGTGGTCAGCCTGTTATCAACCTAATATTTGGATTCCGGTTAGATAGTTTTTGGGATTGAATAGTGGATAGTGTGTGTTTGGCCCGATACGCCGTGCGTTAGTGTGATTCGACCCAAGTGGGGTTTTATGTGACAAACTGGTAATGTGGGACCGTTGGTTCGATCATGTGATGTTAGATTGTGGTGCTGCGGGGAGCAGCTGGGTTCGGGGAACCCCATTTGAGTGGTGATCTGGAAATGTGAACCTCAGTTGAGTGATGGTCTGAGAATGTGAACCCTAGTGGTGATTGCTGGTGTGGGGAATGTTAGTACATCGGAGTTAGCTGATGACCTTAGTGGTGGAACCCCAGTTCCGTTGATGGTAGGATTGGATTAACGTCCATACGATGTCAGGACCGCGGGGTCGGTCAGATTGTGGATTTTATTGCAGAGAGCAGTTGGGTTCAGTGGAACCCTAGGGTGTGATTGTGGAACCCTAATTTATGATGGATAGACGGGAAAGGTGAACCTTAGTTGTGATTGATGGATTGGAATTGTGAGTCCGTAGTTGTAATGGATTGGATGGCTTTCCGAAGTCGGGGTGGTCTGTCGAGTTGAACCCAGAATTGTGACTGTTAGATTGGAACTTGTGCTGCAAAGAACGGCTGAGGTCGTGGATGACCATGTGGATAACTCTAGTGAGTTTAGTCGGAACTATGGAGGATGGTTGGCCCGACATGAAATGAAATTATGGGACTCGATTCACTAGTACAGTTGGGAGATGATATATGGAATCCCGAGTTGCACCGGATAATAATGTGATGTGTGGATGCAGGTCTCGATGACAATGATTGTAGGTCGGCGGTTGTGTGGTGATGGCTGGCTATCGAGGGCGATTGATGTAATGTGGTAGTTGAGAATTGGGGGATGTTCCGGGAACGTTCAGTATCTTGCTGTTAGTTGTCAGAATGGTGGTACCCATAGTTGTGAGGTACGAGAGAGGCAGAGTTCCTCTAACTTGAGCGGAGGTACGGGGTTGTTGCTCGGTATGAGTAACAACTCAAGATTGTCTGATTCACTCACCGTGTGCCGGTGATTATGATGACAATGAGCCACGAGTTGGGATGTGACTCCGTCGTGATGGGCATACGTTCGGTATCTGAGATTCGGCAGTGGGTGAGTGATGGGCTGGATGAGATCCAGCAGGAGTTGAGATGTGTTGGGATATGTCCCAACAGTTATGAGATGACTAAGTGATGAATGGAGGAAGAGGTACAATTGAGACATGAGAAGTTTTGTGTGACTCATGGGACGTCATAGGAATTAGTAGATTCGGGGAGATGTTGTCAACTCTGAAATTTGAGTGGTCGTGTGTTTCTAGTATCCCGAGGAAGTACAAGGGAATTATAGAAATTGGAAGAAGCTAAAGAAAATCAATGATGGTGTTGATGTGAGGTTTTGTGATTGTGAATAACATGGAGACCCGAGAGTTGAGTATGTAAAGGTTGAGATGTGAGAACGAGATTGTAACGAATTGAATCCTTTTGGATGTGCATAAATGATGTTGAACGGACATGAGGTCTGAGTAATAGATTGGTTATAGAAACGTGGTTTTCCGAGTGAGTTGAAGAATTGGGAAGTCCAGTGGTTGGACTCGATATCTAGTTGGAAGCATATCTATTTCCAACATGGTTGGAATTTCAGAATAGAGGAGAGTTGTGATTGAGGAGGCGAGATGAGTGTTTGTTTCAGCATTGGTGATGGGTATTCTGAAGTCATTAGGGTGGCTTCATATTTTTCTACCGATGGGAGACGATGGTTATTGTCACTAGTACGTTGAGCGTGTATTGGTTGGTGGACCCGTGTTGTGTTTTGGCATCATCAGGAGGAGTTGGGTATTTCGAGGTTAGGTGAACTAGATTTCTCATTTTCTGCTTGGTGGCAAACGATTTTGGGTTATTTGGTGTGGTGGGGGCAGTGAGTTTGTGTTTGCACTCACGTAGGATAGATGTTGATGTCATCGTCTTGGATCATCCTTGATTTTCCATAGGTGGGATTACAAGGATCGAAATAAGGTAATTGGAGAGGACCCATATGTAACGACCCGTCCCGAATTCCGGGATTAGATTAGTCACTAATCTTGATTAGTGAGGTTGAACGGTGGTTAGTAGGGCGGAATCGGACAAAATGTGCAAAATGACCGTTTTGCCCCTAGTCGTGGGCAAAATGTTGACTTTTTGATCGGGCGGTCAAATGGACTTTGACCGATGACCGTGACGTAGTTCGGGACGTCACGAGTTCATAGACAGGTGGCACGTTCGATTCCGACATTCGAGGAGAAAGTTATGACGTTCAGAAGTTGAGGGGTATTTTGGTAATTTTGGTCAATTGGGGTCAAATGTTGACTTTTTGACCGGGAGGTCCGATGGACGAGGGCCAAGAACCGTTACGTAGGTCTCGTCGATACGAATCTAATGACAGGCGGCATGCTGAAATCGGACGTACGACGAAAAAGTTATGGTCACGGACGTAATCGCGATTAACCGAACGAACCGAGAGTTTGATTAAAATAATATTAAAATAGGTGAACAGTGAATGACGAATCTGGACCCTTGGATGTATGCCACGTGTCACCATCCCCTACATTCCCTAAATCAGGGATCTTGGTTGGCCATTTGGGTTAATTAATCATTTTCTTTCCTCAAATTCTCACCATTGGTTCTAAGCCCAGATTCAATCCTGGCCATTGATCTCATCTGCACCTTCTGATTTAAACCATCAAACTATTCCTCTCATTTTCATTTTCCCTCAAAACCGTGAGCACGGTTTCCTCCTTTGATTAAACACTTCATAACCCCACAACATCACTCCACACACCAGACACCTCCAGACGAACCCCAGCCACCTTCAGACGCCGGCCACCACCTCACGGCCGCCCTGCACGGCCGAAAACCTCCCAGACCCGAGAAGGAAACCAAACAACCCGATCAACCCAAAATCATCCAACCATCCAAACCTTCATATCAGGACTCGAACTAACCTAGGGCAAGGATCACTGGAACCTCAGGACGACTCAGACCATGACTGGACGAGCCACGGTGGCGACACGGCGGCGATATGCTCAGAAATCCGAGAAGATTTGATTTTCTTCCCTGTTTCGAAACACTGGTTTTTGACGTTGGAATTGTTTGCTTACTTCTGAAACATGTCCTAGGAACCTAGACGACCATTTTGGACCATGAACCACGGCCGGAATCTCAACGAGTCGCCGGAGAGGACGACCTGAGTTCTCAGCCGATTTCCCGTCAGTTTTCAGGTAGTTTAATCAACCTAAAAATTAGTTTGGATGTCACAGAACCGTATAGGAGATTATGACGATTCCATAGGATCAAACCGCATAAAAAATGGTGGTCTGAAACTCGATCTGTGATAGGGTCAAGCCGTGGGTCGACGGCGACCCGGTTTCAGAACCCGGTTACTATAGCATGACGTCATCAGTGTTGACCTGGGTGTTGGACAGGATTGGGACAGGATTGGGAGTCCCGGTGATTTGGACAGGATTGGGAGTCCCGGTGATAGTGGTGAGGCCCGGGAGGGCCGGTGGCACACGTATCGAGGCATACCGTTAAAACGGTCTGTGAGTGGACTTTGGTTTTATAAATTCTATGCATGCCTAACTATTTTATATGGATTGTGATTGTGATTGTATGAGGTTGATTTGGTTGTTGGTAAATTGTACGGTTTCACGTATTTCGAGGCGACTTACGTGCTTGCACGTAAATCGAGGTTTTCCAGTTTTACATGGATTTTCCATATTTATGACTTGGATATAATATAATGAAATGGTTTTGAAATTGGAAATATAAACTCGGGCTTGAGGCCCACGTGTTTTGGAAATTTCGGACTTGGAGTCCATTTGAGTACGTAATCGGGCCAGGGGCCCAGTTGGTTAATGAAATAGGGCCAGGGGCCCAGTTGATATGAAATCGGGCTGAGACCCATTTGAGTTATGTTATCGGGCCAGGGGCCCAGTTGATTTACGAATTCGGGTCGTGGGCCCAGTGGGTTTATAAGTCGGGCTGCAGGCCCAGTTGGTTTACAAATCGGGCCGTGGGCCCAGTGGTTCATAAAATCGGGCATGAGGCCCAGTTGGATTATAAATGTGATTTCGGGTCAGGGACCCTATGTTTAATGATTGTGATTTCAGGTCAGGGACCCTAAATGGAATTACGTGGTTTTATGGAAATTTCGGGCAGGGCCCATTGTAATGATGTGATAAAAGGATTTAATAAAACTGTTTTCCATATACCATCTGGATACGAGGATATATGATGGTCTCCTCCAGATGTCTAGGACACTGGGGAAGTCACGGTGCATTGCCTGCGAGGGGTCATTATACGGAGCAGCCGGACCGTATAATGACTCAGGAGCAGGATTGATATGATTGACGTTAGGGACGTCAGACATCAGGGATGTCAGATATATGGACCCGGAGAGACCCCGGGCAGCACGCGTAGCTTATTAATACCGTGAGATATGACGTCAGGGACGTCAAGCATCTGGGACGCTAAGCATCTGGGATGATGGTGATGGTAATGGTTTTGGATTTATGGATTTATATTTATGGCTTTGGGCGGTGGCCCACATGGTTTTAATATGTCTGGTGGTGGTATTCCACAGTTTTGGGCTGAGTTCCCACACTTGGTTTTTGGTTAACGGTTTTTGGGCTAAGGCCCTAATGGTTCGGTTGAGCAAACGTTTTGGTTACTGGTTTTCGTGGCATGCATACGTTTTTATTGGAGGGCATAAATGTCTTATAAATGTGTTTAATAAACTTATTGGTTTTTGTCCACTCACAGCTTTTGGTTTTAATGCCCTTCAGGTTGATTACGGATGCGATTGCAGTAGAGACTGGGACATTGCACACCTCCTCCATCGATCCTTGCTCTCTCTGGATGCCCCATTTGGGCAGTGGCTCTTGGTTATCCCTTGTCTGACACCCCTTGTTGGACGGGAGCAGGGCACATTCCACGGTAATCCCGGGGGGATTGGGATGGGTCCTGTCACCATAGTTTAGACGTGTTTCGCTTTTGACTGAGTGTTTAGATGTGAAAATAGTTGAGGAGTGATGTGACTGACGAAGGATTCAAAGAGGGTGTAAGACCCTACGATTAGATTTCAGGTGGATTGTTAGCTGAGTGAACATGTGTGGATCCTAGGTGGATCAGGATTGTGATGCTGAAGACATTGGGCATTGTGACGATCTAGGATCGTGATGTAACCGGTCGGGTTACGTGGTGATGGATCTAGATTGTGATCATGTTGATCAGGTTAGGTGGAGATTTAATTACCCTATCGTGAATATTTGGATATGGGAATGTTGGGATTGAACTTCTTTTCGAAGTTAATCCGGTATGAGACAGTACTTGAGTGAGTTGAGATGTTTACGATTTGGCTTGGGTATTTAAATTTGTGAACGAGTGGGTATCCAACGGGGTCGGATTTGGTCACCCTTAGATGTGTGGATGGTGGGGTTGGCTTCCCTATGGAGTAAATGGAATGTAATGTGTTATTCGAATGAGCAGGTAACTGATAGGTTCGAAGTTGGTGCATCTCGGTAGACTCTAGTGAGATTGGATGCTCAATTGGCATGAATGGGTACGCCTTGGTAGGCATGAGTCAGATTGGTACGTGTGGATTACGTGTTTAGGAGTAGACGTTGTGATGCTGATCGAGTGATCGTGGGACTCAGAATGGATGTTGAGTTGGAGTGATCAATTTTTCTAGTACGAGATTGGACAGATAAACCCCAGTATTAAATCGTGATTGACTACGAACTATGTGGTGGACTGGTAGGAGGATGGATGTATGTAACCTGTACGTTGTACGAGGATCGATACTGGATAGACCGAGTGGTGCCTAGTGACGGTACATAGGATGTACCAGTGGTGTGTGGTCAAACATATTGGTAATCAGCTTAGTTCCGATATCATTGGATTGGTTGTGATCGTGGACTAGACATTGAATACTGTTCGCTGGGCCAGAGAGTTTGTGACGGGTTCAGTGATTGTATGAGAAGGTGCCCAGAGCCATGGAAAGCTAATGGAACCCTAGTGTTGGGATGTGTTGTCACTGCTGGGCAGGTATTCGATGTGGTCCAGTTACATACAGGTCGAGTGAGATGTTGGCATACGTACACTTAGGTTGAGTGAGTAGGTGGTTGGTGTAACCATGGGTTGTTTTGCGTGGATCGGCTGCTCTGTGACTCTCATTAATGACAGCATCGATTATGAGGAAATTTTGGTACGAGGTACCTTGGTGCGACTCTAGAGTAAGTCAGGGTGTGTTAGTGATTCGAATTGTGACCATGGAGCCGTGAGTGACAACTGAGCGCGACGTGATGGAACGTGTAATGTTGACATGGTAAAATTCAGGAAATACGGAGAAGAAATTAGAATTGATAACTCTCAGTGTGGGAGAGATGTCAGTTTGATTTGCGACTGGCAAGTGATGACAATTTGGCTGGATGTGTCAGTGTAGATTGATAAGTGAGATTTGGTGACTCCAAGTGGGAGCAGATGTCAGGGTGGATTGGTGATTGAGCAAAATTGTCAAGCTGAATGTGTCAGCTAAATGGGTCAGCGTAATGGTAGAATTGTCGGGTGTTATCAACTCGGAATATGTGATCAATTTCACTCGAAGTGGTCGAGTGTGGACGATGCGAAGTGAGTATTAGTGGAACGTCTAGGTGCAAATAAGTTTTGTTCTGGTTAGTGGGTGTACAAGTGTACACATATGTGAGATCGAATTGTTTTTCCATGAGGTCAATGTGGAATTAGAATAGTTTGAATTTCGACGAAATTATTTAAGGGGGGAAGGTTATAACGACCCGTCCCGAATATCGAGATCAAATATTAATTAATAATGGTTTAGGATGACTAATCGAGGATTAGTCGAGAGAAATTGGACGAACGATGTGAAATGACCGTTTTGCCCCTAGATTAGGCAAAATGTTGACTTTTGACTCGGGGAGTCAAACGTACGAGGCCCGATGATTTTGACGTAGATCGGGATGTCATGAGTTCGTAGACAGGCGACACGTAGAAATCGAAGGTTTGACGGAGAAGTTATGGGTCTAAAACAAAAAACGGCACTATTGCACGAAAACTGAGAATCGGGGACATGTGGTGTAACGACCCGTCCCGGGAACTGGGGTTAAGGAAGTGTTAAGATGAGATTAGTGAGCATAATCGGGGGGTTAGTTGGTCTCGCTGGGGTCGTTAGCCTAGAATGACGATTCTGCCCCTGATTCGGGCAAATTGTTGACTTTTAGTTCGGGCGGTCAATTGGGTTTTGACCGATGACTGTGACGTGGTTTAGGACGCCACGAATCCGTAGACAGGTGGCACGCCCAATTCCGACATCCGAGGAGGAAGTTATGATGTTCGGAAGTTTGAGAGCACTTTCGTAATTTGGTTAAACTAGGGGGAAAAGTTGACTTGTTGGATGATCGGGTTTTGACACGTTGACCTAGGACCGTTAGATAGATCTCGTCGTCCTGAATTCAACGACAGGTGGCATGTGTTTATCGGAGTTAGGATGTGTAAGTTATGGCTCTAAAACGGTAAGGGTAAAATGGTAATTTTGGAGTCAAAGAGGGGCATTTTGGTCTTTTGGTACTCTGGGTTTAGTTCAACCGGATTGGGACAAGTGTCCTGAGCAGAGAGGAGATTTTTGTGTGAGGCTTGAGGGATTGGTGACACGTGCAGTGTGTGTAGTGGCTTCTAGGCCGTGCACGGTGTGTGTTTAATTTGTGCAGCCGTGTGTAGTCGTGTTCGAACAAGAGAAACAGAGGGTGAGTTGGAGAGAAAATCGATCAAGTGCAAGGAGTGTTGTGTGTTCTGGTGAGTGGATGAGAGACTGGAGATCGAGTGAGAAACAATGAGTGAGAAGTGAGGGCAATTCGTGAAAGATAATCAGGGGAGTGGGAGGTTTGAGTTCGCAGGGAAACAGAGAAGGGGTGAGAGATCATGGTGGTGGTGTGGTTGTGTGTTGCTTCAATTGGACTCGAAGGGTAGCTCAGGCGACTCTGTGGACTCCAGGGAGCGCGACGGTGTGCACGACGGTGATCGACAGGCAGGTAATTGCTTTCCCCGTGTGCATACTCTGTTTTGCCGCGATGTTCAAACGGGAAGTCGTGCAGTCTGGGGTTGAGTCGACGGTTATGGTGAGTGGTGCGAGGCTCAGGGAGGTCCTAGGCGTCGTCTAGGGTGGTTATTGTGATGGGAGAAGACCTGGGTGGCCGGAGTAGAAAACAGGGGATAGTTTGGGTTTTGGGCTTGAGCTCGAGTCGACGGGTTAGGGACGGTGTCGAGGTGTTTGAGTGAGGGGACTGGTTTGCTCGGGATTAGACGAAGAGGATGGTGAAGAGAGGGAGGAAGACGGTGCAGGCACGGCGGTTAACCGCTCTCGCCGGTTCAAGTTGCAGAGACCGGTTCGACCGGGTCGACTTGAGGTAGATGATGGTACTGTAGCTGGCGCGTGAGGCCCACACGCAGCCACTTTGGGCGGCGCGTGGGGGCGCGTGCGGCGGCGGTTGGTAAAACCGTCAACATGGTTTTTGGTCTAGGTGTTGTGATGAGTCTATTGGAATTGGTTCCGGGTTAATCGGACGTCGTTTGAGGTTAGTTCCGCGAGGTCGAAGGTCTAGGGTCCCGTTTGAAGTACGCTTAGAAGTTCGGGAAAATTATGGGATTTTATTATGAGTATCGTGAAGTAGTTAGTAACCTTATATTGGGATTTGGGCAGGTTCGGGAAAGCCGAGTATAGCGAATGGCCGGGGACGTCGTAAGTGCGCGAGTATCGAGGCGGCGCTGAAATGGTCTGTGAGTGGACTTTGCTTTCTAACTCTTGATGCATGCATATGTGTTTTTATATGTTTTCTATACTTGATTCTATGATTCGATTTATGATTGTGATGGTTTATGGTCTTTGCACGTTTATCGAGAAAAAGATGGTTTTTACGTTTTACGAGGTTTTGATAAGTATCGTAATTTGAACCTGGTTTTTCTGAATTGATTTCGGGATTCGAAATACGAGTTGATTTCAAAGGAAGAAAAAGTGGTTTTGGAAATGGATTTTCGGGTTTGGGTTCGGAATGATTATTCCGGATGCCGGCTTACGGAATGATGGTTACGGACTCAGATCCGGAAATGAGAAGGAAATGAATTCTGGGTCTGGATTCGGAATAACGGTTATGGATTCCGGAAGGGCATCCGACCAGTGGTTTCGGATTCGGGTTTGGATATGGAAATGGAAAATGGTTTTCAAATGGTTTTTTTTTGGATTTTCTGGATCTGGTTATTGGGTTTAAAGACCCGGATATTGATTGACGGGGGACGGGCCTGGATTGAGTTTAAAGATTCGGATATATTGATATTTCCCCCGTAGGCCTGTTGAGTTTAAAGACTCGAGAGTTTAAAGACTCGGATATTATAGAGGCCTGGATTGATTTTAAAGACTCGGGAGTTTAAAGACTCGGATAGATCCAGCAGGTTCGATGGATGAGAATGTGGCTTTAAATGTGTTTTGGGTTTTCACTGAGACTTGATGATGATGATGTTTTGGGCAGTGGCCCGGATGAAACGGTTTTTGACGGTTTTGGGCAGAGGCCTGGGAGTTGGAAAAAGAAAAATGTGTTTAGTTTTTCGTACACGGTTTTATGACATGAAATTGATATGCATGCATTGGTTTTTACGCGGAGGGTATAAATGTATATGTTTTCTAATAACTGTTTTTAAACTTAAACTTTATTTTTGTCCACTCACAGTTCTTTTCGTGTTTACGATACCCTCCAGGTTGCTGCAGTGTGGGCTGTCGGTCGAGAGAGATGGAGACATCACACGCACAATCCACAGTAGACTCTGCGCACTCTGGAAAGTTCGAAGTTGTCGAGATAGTTGGATCGGAACTCCCTTGTCCAACTTACGTGTCACATGGAGGTTAGGCGTCTGTTTGGCCCTCGTGTCATGCGCAAGCTAGACGGGAGCGGGGTTTAGCCCTTAATCCCGGGGGATTAGGGGTGGGCCCTAACATGTGGCAGGTGTTGATTGGGAACCTTCTGGAAGGAACCACCAGATTAGTGACAAGTGTCACCCATCTGATTGGCCCATTCCCCCACATGATGGATATTTTCCTTCCACCATCACAATCGATCATTTTCTTTTCTCCCTAAACCAAACCCGTGCAAACCCATGTCCATAGACCCTTCAATATTCATTTTCTGGGCCTGGGATATGAATGAAAGTGAGTGAGGGAGGTGAGACGAGGAGAATGGTGGCCACGGCTTACGTCGTCGTGGATAGTGGCCGGAGAATCTATGGAAGGTGAGTTTTGTGTTCAAAAATTGGAAATCTAGTTTTGAGTGGTTGTTGAATGGTTTTGTTAATAGAGAAGTGTTTTGGAGGTTTCCAGGAGACTAATGAACTTGGAGTGGAGGCCATTGGTGGCCGGAAGCTTGGGGAACCGACAGGAAGGTTGACCGGTTCAAGATTTTAACTCGAAAGGTATGGTTTTAGGTTTTGGTTTTCAAGTTTTGAACTCACAAATAGATTAGGAATGTTTAGAGGATGGATTAGGAGAAATTTGGGATGAAAAAGGATCGAGGAAGGGGTCGAAATTGGCCCGAACCAGCCACGCCGGTCCAGTTGGATCGATCGGACCAACCGAATCGGACCGGATCGGTTTTCTTAGTGAAGTAGATGATGAGAGGATTAGTTTTGGGGAAACTTTCAACACGTGAAATCATCTATTCGATGTAACGAACATTTTGGGATTAGTTTCTTGTCTATCAGACATCGTTTCGATATAGTTCGAGACGTCCGAAAGTTTAAGATCGAGTTTAAAAATAGTTAATAATTCGAAAAAATTACGGGACTTCAATGAGAGGATAATGAGGTAGTTAGTAACCCTCTAGTATGATTTGGACAAGTTTAGGAATCCCGGTGACGGTGATTAGTCCGGGGAGGCTTATGGCACGGGTATCGAGGCGACAGCGTAGGACGGTCTGTGAGTGGACTTTGTTTTCTAAGTTGTGATGCATGCATAACTATTTTATATGTTTTATATACGTGATTTCTATGATGATGAGGGTGGCACTAGTGGTTTACATGATTACACGTATTTCGAGGTAATTCTGTATTTACGCCTATTTTGAGGTTTACGAGTTTATTGTATTGCTATATGATTGCGAGTTTATTAATGGTTCTCTGGCGTGGTTTTGGTTTTGGAAAGATGAACTTGAGCATGAGACCCATTTGAATTATGTGATCGGGTCAGGGGCCCAGTTGGTTTACAAAATCGGGCTGAGGCCTTTTTGAGTTATGTGATCGAGCTGGGGGCCCAGTAGTTTACAAAATCGGGCATGAGGCCCAGTTGAGTTTTATAAATGTGATTTCAGGTCTGGGACCCTATGTTTCATAAATGTGATTTCGGGTCGGAGACCCTAAATGAATTTGTTATATTTTATAGGAATTTCGGGAAGGGCCTATTGAGATGTTTTGAAATGATTTTGTAAAACTGTTTTCCATATACCATCTTGATACGAGGATATGTGATGATCTCCTCTAGGTGTATGGGACACTGGGGAAGTCACGGTGCATTTCCTGCGAGGGGTCATTATATGGAGCTACCGGACCGTATAGTGACTCAGGAGTAGGATTGCTATGATTAGACGCATGGGACGTCAGACATCTGCGATGTCAGAGATATTGACCAGGAGAGACTCCGAGTAGCACGCGCTGCTTATTACCGTGAGACATGACGTCTGGGACGTCAAGCATCTGGGACGCTAGGCATCTGAGATGCCGAGGATGGTTATGTGGTAAATATGGATTATTGAATTCATAAAATGGTATTTCGGTATTTGTGGATTTGTGGTTACGGATTTGGGAAGTGGCCCACTTGGTATTAGATTTACGGATTTTGGTATTCTACAGTTTTGGACTGAGTTCCCACACTTGGTTTTGAGTTACATTTTTTGGGTTAAGGCCCCAATGGTTCACTTGAGTAAATGTTTTGATTACTGATTTTGTGATGCATGCATACTTTTTAGTGAAGGCGTAAATATCTTTATGAAATTTGTTTTTATTAACTTATTGATTTTCGTCCACTCACAGTTCTTAATGGTTTTAATACCCTTCAGGTTGATCAGGGATGCGGGCTGTAGCAGAAACTGAGACATCGCACTCCTCCACCAATCCTGGCACGATCTGGGTGCCCCGTATGGGCTGAGGTACGTATTATCCCTTGTCTGACACTTCGTGTCAGACGGGAGCATGATACATCCCACGTAAATCCCGGGGGGATTGGGATGGGTTGTGTCATTAGGGCCCAATGAAAAACCGCAAAAAGTCGAAGCCTCGTAAAATGTGTCATCATGAATATTTCTTAAATCCTTCCTTGACACGTAACTTTCCCTTTTGATGTCTGATTTCAACGTGACGCCTGCCTACGGACTCGTAACGTCTCTATCTATTTAATGAGTCTTGGTCAAATTCCCAATAACCTGACACGACCCATCCCAATCCCTTTGGGATTAACGTGGGAAGTGGCATGCTCCTGTCTGACACGTACCTCAGCCCATACGGGGCTCCTAGAGCGCACCAGGAACGGTGGAGGAGTGTGATGTCTCGGTCTCTGCTACAGCCCGCATCTGTGATCAACCTGAAGGACATTAAAACCATTAAGAACTGTGAGTGGACGAAAATCAATAAGTTTATAAAAACACATTTCATAAATATATTTATGCACTGCACTAAAAAGTATGCATGCATGCATCGAAAAATCAGTAATCAAAACATTTACTCAAATGAATCATTAAGGCCTTAGCCCAAAAACCATAACTAGTGTGGGAACTCATCCCAAAATTGTAAAATACCAAAATCGGTAAATCCAAAATCAAGTGCGCCACTACCCAAATCCATAACCACAAATCCACAAATACCGAAATACCATTTCAAGATTCCAATAATCCATATTTACGACATAACCATCCTCGACATCCCAGATATCTAGAGTCCCAGATGCTTGACGTCCCAAACGTCATATCTCACGGTAATAAACAACGTGTTCTACCCGGCGTCTCTCCGGGTCAATATCTCAGATATCCCAGTTGTCTGATGTCCCAGATGTCTAATCATAGTAATCCTGCTCCTGAGTCACTATACGGTCCTGTAGCTCCTTATAATGACCCCTCGC
This sequence comes from Prinsepia uniflora, assembly GCA_032719365.1. Classification (NCBI taxonomy): domain Eukaryota; kingdom Viridiplantae; phylum Streptophyta; class Magnoliopsida; order Rosales; family Rosaceae; genus Prinsepia; species Prinsepia uniflora. Next base: position 64,774,733 of record CM064866.1, read on the forward strand.
AGGCAATGCACCGTGACTTCCTAGTGTCTCAGACACCTGGAGGAGACTATCACATATCCTCGTATCAAGATGGTATATGGAAAACAGTTTTACAAAGCTATTTCAAAACATCTCAATGGGCCCTGCCCGAAATTCCCATAAAACATCACAAATCCATTTAGGGTCCCCGACCCAAAATCACGTTTATGAAACATAGGGTCCTAGTCCCGAAATCACATTTATAAAACGCAACTTGGCCTCATGCCCGATTTTGTAAACCACTGGGCCCCGGCCCGACACATAACTCAAAAATGTCTCAGCCAGATTTCGTAAACCAACTGGGCCCTGGCCCGATCACATAATTCAAATGGGTCTCTGATAAAGCCCAAACTACGCATTAAATTAAAGACGTAATTCGAGTGTTATGCAATTTAAACCCCTTTTGTGTAGATGTAGTATTGGTAAATAGGGATCGTTCTTAACCAGGGAAATTAGGGAACATTAATAATATGTTAGTGAGAAGAATAACGAATAAATTAATGAATTAAAGAATAAAATAATCAAAGAATTAAATAATCAAAGAATTAATTAATTAAAGAATAAAGGGATAAAAGAATAAAGAATAAAGAATAAAATAAAAGTATAAAAGAATAAAAGAATAAAGAATTAAAAGAATAAAAGAATAAAAAATAAAGAATTAAAAAATGGGGGGTTTTGAAAAGATTTGTAATCTAAACTAAAGAAAACACTAACTAAGAATTAACATGCAAATGCTTATGCTAATTAAAACTTACAAACCATAGAGTAGTTTCATAGACAAAACCCACACTTTTACGTAAGTAATTTAGAATTAACAATCACATTAATTAAACTACTCCTAAAAAGAGACTTCCTTCAAGTACAAATTTTGCCAACACAATGGAATTTATTCATAAGGAACACCGACAGCGGTTAGAACCTTATGAAAATGGGGGATAAAACATAAGAATGCAGATTTAAATTCTAGAATTATTTCGGAAATACTTGGCCTAGGTATTTCTTAAGGAAAGCATAAAATGTGTTTAAGAGATCTCAAAGAAAGATCACAAGAACAAAGTAAAGAAGAAATGAAATTAAGAAATAACATAAATTAAGAACAAGAATTAAAAGAAAGCTAATTAAAGAAGAAAATCTACAAGAAGTTAAAATGATCCCCAAAAATAAAGAACAAAATAAAGAAGACGAACTAAAAGTGGAGAAGAACTAGAGAGAAAATATAAGAACCTAAATCAAAAGGAGAAACAAAATGGGAAAAATGGGGACACACCAAATACATGAAATGATCTCCCTATTTATAGAGGGAGCGCCACAATTGTTTAAATAAAAGTACAAAATTACAATATAAAAATAAAAATAAAATAATACATGAAGAAGTGATGGAAATGATGAGATTGGGTGGATTTTGGGGAAAAGATGCTGATTTTGGAGAAAGATGCTGATTTTTGGTTTGAGCTTCTAGATTTCAGCAGCTTCCCACCGAAATTCTAAGCAAATTTTGGTGGCCTCCCTTATTTTAGTAATATATTTTTCGTTAAAACTCCGATTGGGATGATTCTTTCGCCGAAATGCTCTGAATTTCAGGCTTTATTTATTTCTGCAAAAATTCCAAAAAATATATTATTTTCTTCAATTGTTTATTAATTTAATAATAAAAGTCAAGTATAAAGGGTATAAAATAATATAAAATAATTTTTAATTGAAGACCTATCAAATACCCCCACACTTAAACTTTGCTAGTCCCTAGCAAATACTAAAATTAAACTAAAAATTTAAAAAAAGTAAACCTTTAACCAATTTGTCTCAATTAATTCATTATTATAATTATGGCATAAAAAAATTTCACTTAAAGTATTTAAGTATATGGAATTCAAAAGTTAATACATGGTAACAAAATGTTTCAACAAGTAAGATAATGAGTAAATATGGTGAAATTGATCTCTACATGAATAAGACAAGTATGAATCAACTCACAAGGATATGCACTCATAAATTCACTCAATTTGTGAGGGTTTGTGTTTGCACTCAAAGTATGTGAGAAATACTCACATAATCGAAATGAAGTACTTTTACAAAATCTCAAACAAACATCTCAAGATAAAAACAAAACATACTTGCACAAATGAACCAAAACCATAAGCTTACTCAAGTGATTAACTCAACTTAATCAAAATTTACCATCTTAAGGATTATAAGGTCTTTATAAAGGTTGTAATAGGGCTAAGTTTAGAGGCAAGGAAAATATAGGACAAGTGGTGCTCAATTCGTTCCAAGACTCAATAGACTCCCAAAACGTATCATAACTTCCCAACCTTAGTGCAATGATGTCAGTAATCCATCCCTACGAACATAGGCCTAATTCCATCTTGTTGGGCCTCACAATCATTCTTTGTGTCGGATTTGCGAATGTAAGGGACTTAACTCAAACATTACATAACCAAACTTTATTACCTTGATAAAGACTCAACTTTTTTTTTTCTTTTTTTGGTTTTTTTTTTGGTTTTTTTTTTATATCAAGGTAATAATATGTGTCTACAATACAACAAAGCTTAAGTAGGTAAATCCAAATAATTCACATAAAAGTCTTTTCAACATCATCATTTTCTCCTTACACAATTTTTATATCTTCAACTGAGTCCTTGGAACAATGGTAAAGGATATCTATACTAAGCTCAAGTGTTTAGATAATCATGGTGATGAAAGAAAGGCTTAATGTGGGCTCAAAAGGGTTAAAACTAAGGGGATCGCAACTTGTGCGCACAAGATAGGGAACATGGATGTTTGAATTTATGGTGTTAACCCTAATCAGAGAGTTTATTAACTTAAAAGCTTTGAAAATCACATAGAATAAGTTCTAGTACTCTAGAGTTCATTAAAAGCTATGCCAAGTAATTATGAGGCATATGTATATCAATTTAAATAAAGAACTATTGAATCACTCATCAAAGACGTATATAAAGTTCTAAAGTTCACATAAGGTTCATATGATTCATGCTTATCTTATTATGCTCGTTTATGTGCCAATTTACATGCATTATCTTCAAGTTATAACATTTAATCACAAAATATTAACAAACAAATTCAAGTTGTAGTGATTATCTTTATGGCCATAACAAATTCATTTCTATTCATTTATATCATTGACAAGTTAAATGGCAACTTAAGACTTATAAAAACACTAAGTTAAAACAAAAAGATTAAAAAAAACAATAATTTTTTTTTTATTTTTTTTTTTCACACATTTTTTTTTTGAATTTTTTTTATTTTTTTTAATTTTTTTTTAATTTTGTAGACAATTAAAATTGTAAATCATTCCCCCACACTTAAATTCTACATTGTCCTCAATGTAGGAAAATACGAAGTAATTAAACATAGAATCAAAGTAAGGAAGAAGATTTACGAAAATAAAGCAAGATAAACAATAATTAAACAAAATAAAATAAAATAAAGAGTGAAAGATAGAAAATCTGCGTTGATGACTCCTTCACATCCCGGGAACACATTGGGTTGCCTCCCAACAAGCGCTAGAAGTTTAACGTCCATCCAGCCTAGACAGAGATGCAGGTTAGTTAGTTAGAGATGTACGTTAGTCAAGAATGCAAGTTAGATATGCAAATTAGATTAAAGATGTAAGTTAGTTAAACTAAAGATGTAAATTAACTTTATCATGACAAATAATGTAAATTAAGATATAAACAATATTTACATGTCGGGAGAAGTCAAAGATATATATGGTTCACATAGCTTTAAAGTTTAGATGGAGACTTACACGTCCGTGAGGCCCAAGTAAATATCTTGGATTAATTCAACTGTTTAGGAAAGTTCAAAGGTGACCAGGTTACACACAAGAGGCAAGGCTAATTTCAAAACATCCCGAGGCTTAAACTCCATTGATGTCCTTTTCTTAGACCCAAAACCCGGTATGAGTACCATCTCTTGTCCTAGACATCACCCTCAAAAATTTCTTACTCCAGAGGAATTAAGATGACTCAAGTGTTAACAATCACCGTGGGTGAGAGTTAACAAAAGAGTCTTTGCTGATTAAAGATCAAAATCTAAACTTCGAAGCACAAGTGATCTACATATAGCCGAGACTAATGCATGAATGCAAGAACTATTTACAAGTATGTTCTTATGCACAATTTACAAATATAACATGACAATTTACGTATGAACAATTTATACAAGTATGAACAATTTATTTACAAGTATGGTTTCATTCACAAGTAATGATATTTACAAAACAATTTCACATTAACAAACTAATATATGTATAAGATTTATTTAACAATTTAGGTTTACGCTAACACAAAATGAAGATAAGAATTTTTTTTATTAATTAATTTTTTTCGGAATTTAAAAATTAAATAAATGAAGAAAAGGAAATATATTTTTTTTTACGAATTTTATGTTTTTTTTAATTACATAAACAAATAAAAGTACAAATAAGGAAAAGTGAACATGTACCATAAGCATTTATGAACAATTAAAAAGAATGAACATTATGTACAAGTATGAACAAGAATAATATGACAAGTAAGAGAATTATAAACAAACATAAATGAAAGTCTATTATGAACAAGTATGTATGTATACTATGAAATATAAAAGTTATGAGCAATTTATGAACAAGTATAAAAGGTAACAAGTATCATATATACAAAATTTATTTACAAGTATGAATTAACACTAACACAAAGCTAAGATAAGATTTTTTTTAATTTCGAATTTTTTTTTAATTCAAAATTGTCAAGACATAATCAAACAAATAAATAAATAAGAATAAAATAAAATAATTGTGAATCATAAAGTTAATGGAATAAATTTAAAGTTAATGGAATAAAGTTAAAGTTAATGAAATAAAGTTAAAGTTAATGGAATAAAGTTAAAGTTAATGGAATAAAGAAAGTTAATGGGATAAAGAAATAAAAAAAAGTTAAATGGAATAAAGTTAATGGAATAAATTTAAAGTTAATGGAATAAATTTAAAGTTAATGGAATAAAGTTAAAGTTAATGGAATAAAGAAATTAAAAAAAAAGTTAAATGGATAAAGTTAATGGAATAAATTTAAAGTTAATGGAATAAAGAAAAAGTGTGAATATAAAGTTAATGGAATAAAGAGTAATGAAATAAAGTGTAATGGAATAAAGTATAATGAAATAAATAAAAGTAAAAGTAAGGAAAAGTGAACATGTACAATATGCATTTATGACAAATACAAATGAAATTAAATTATGAACAAGAATGATAGAAATTATGAATAAGTAAAGTATGAATATTATAAATAAAAATAATAAGAACAAAAATAAGATGGATAAGTAAAATATAAACAAGTAAGTAAATGTTATAAACAAATATAATATTAACAAATGTAAAATTTATAAACAAGTATAATATGCACAATTTATATACATACACTAACAAATTAAAAATGATTTTCAATTCCCCGGCAACGGCGCCAAAAATTGATAAAACTCAAACTATGCACTAAATTAAAGACGTAATTCGAGTGTTATGCAATTTAAACCCTTTTTGTGTAGATGTAGTATTGGTAAATAAGAATCGTTCTTAACCGGGGAAATTAGGGAACATTAATAATATGTTAGTGAAAAGAATAATGAATAAAAGAATAATGAATAAATTAATGAATTAAAGAATAAAATAATCAAAGAATTAAATAATCAAAGAATTAATTAATTAAAGAATAAAGGGATAAAAGAACAAAGAATAAAGAATAAAGAATTAAAGAATAAAGAATAAAATAAAAGTATAAAAGAATAAAAGAATAAAGAATTAAAAAAATAAAAGAATAAAGAATAAAGAATTAAAAAATGAGGGCTTTGAAAAGATTTGTAATCTAAACTAAAGAAAACACTAACTAAGAATTAAAATGCTAATGATCATGCTAATTAGAACTTACAAACCATAGAGTAGTTTCATAGACAAAACCCATACTTTTACGTAAGTAATTTCGAATTAACACTCACATTAATTAAACGACTCCTAAAAATAGACTTCATTCAAGTACAAATTTTGTCAACACTCTAACATTTTGCTCATAATAAACCAATCACGAAATCCTACCTTCATCATCTCAAATACTTACATATATCTTTCAATATTATAAATTCATCAACCATTAATGTGCGTCAAACATCAATATGCTTCAAACATTTATAACATGATTCACCTTCAGTTTATAATTAAATGCGCCGACAACGATCAACATTTAATCTCTTTAATTCTACTCTAAGTGCACCGGCAGCGGATAAAACACTTAACATCGAATTGAAGTTTAAGCACTAAAACATACGAAGTAAAAGAAATTCAAAAAGTAAAACACATGGAGATTGTATTCTTACTTACAAATGTTAGAAAGAAAATACCAACACATATATTAAATTATAAGTAAAACCAAAACAATAATAAGAATTTAAGTAAAGGGAATAAAGTTACACTTTCAGAACCCAAGAACAGCTTGTGATTCCGAAAGTGGATGGAAACAATGAAATGTTATTCATAAGGAACACCGACAGCGGTTAGAACATTATGAAGATGGAGGATAAAACATAAGAATGCGGACTTAAATTCTAGAATGATTTCGGAAATACTTGGCATAGGTATTTCTTAAGGAAAGCATAAAAATGTGTTTAAGAGATCTCAAAGAAAGATCACAAGAATAAAGTAAAGAAGAAATGAAACTAAGAAATAACATAAATTAAGAACAAGAATTAAAAGAAAACTAATTAAAGAAGAAAATCTACAAGAAGTTAAAACGATCCCCAAAAATAAAGAACAAAATAAAGAAGATGGACTAAAAGAGGAGAAGAACTAGAGAGAAAATATAAGAACCTAAACAAAAAGGAGAAACAAAATGGGAAAAATGGGGACACACCAAATACATGAAATGACCTCCCTATTTATAAAGGGAGTGCCACAATTGTTTAAATAAAAGTACAAAATTAAAATATAAAAATAACAATAAAACAATACATGAAGAAGTGATGGAAATGATGAGATTGAGTGGATTTTGGGGAAAATATGCTGATTTTGGGAAAGATGCTGATTTTTGGCTTGGGCTTCTAGATTTCAACAGCTTTCCACCGAAATTCTAAGCAAATTTCGGTGGCCTCCCTTCTTTTAGTAATATATTTTTCGTTAAAACTCCGATTGAGATGATTCTTTAGCCAAAATACTCTGAATTTCATGCTTTATTTATTTCTGCAAAAATCCCGCAAAATATATTATTTTCTTCAATTGTTTATTAATTTAATAATAAAAATCAAGTATAAAGGGTATAAAATATTATAAAATAATGTTTAATTGAAGACCTATCAGTCTCATGCCCAAGTTTATCTTTCCAAAACCAAAACCATGCCATAGAACAATTATTAAACTCACAATCACATAGCAATAGCATAAACTCGTAAACCTCGAAATACGTGTAAATACAGAATTACCTCAAAATATGTGTAATCATGTAAACCACTAGGTCCACAATAATCATCATAGAACTCACGTATGTAAAACATATAAAATAGTTATGCATGCATCACAGTTTAGAAAACGAAGTCCACTCACAGACCGTCCTACGTTGCCGCCTCGATACGCGTGCCATAACCCTCCCCCGGCTAAATCATCATCTCCGGAACTTCCAGACCTGCCCAAATCATACCCGAAGGTCACTAATCATCAATTTAATTCCACAGGATAAAACCCCAAAACTCCTGGAAAAGTCAACGTGTCTCAGACACAATCCTCGAGGTGAAAAATCTCAATTTGACCAACCTAACGATCTCCGATCGACCCGAAACCACCACCATTGGATCCGGATCGTCAAAACCTTTAAAATGTCACAAGGCCCGCCTCAAAATTCGAGCCCACGCGCCCCTACGTACGTAGTCAACGGGCCAAATTCAACGGGTTAAAGTCAGCGAGTCAACTCGCCGGTCAACGAGTCAACTCGCAGGCGACTCGCCGCAATACTCCATTGATGCCCCAAACTTCAAACTTCGATATCTCACTCGTTTCTCAACCAAATTCGACGTTCTTCCTATGTAAATCCATCTACTCGAGCTAAGGATTCCAAATATAAGTCCAAAAATTGCAGAAAGTACCTGGGTTTAAAGTTATGGCCATTCAAAGTTTCGGCCAGAATTCCAGACACCTCCGACGTCCAAATCTGTCCCAAATATCACTTACAAGCTCGTGAGAGCTCAAGGAACATCATCCTAAGCTTAGAATCGATCAACAACCATTAAAATCAAAAACCCAAATTTGAATCCCACGGTTTACCTTCCGAAATTCCGGCCACCGTGCACGACGGTCCTTGCCGTGGCCACCATTGGGTTCGTCTCAACATCCTCTCCAACTTTCATTCACGGATCACAAGCAATGGATGATGATTGAGAGGAGGTTGGGGTGCACGGTTGTGATGGAGGAAAATGATGAAGATGAGTGCATGGGAGGGAGAGAGAGAAAATGAGTGAAAAAAATAAAAATATTAAAATAAAAATCTCCCAATAAACATAGATCCTTTTTTTTAAGGAAAGTGACCAATGGGATGAGTGACACTTGTCACTCATTCAAGAGCCCTACATTAATTAATTAACCAATCACATTTAATTAATAATTAATTCAAATTCTAAGACGTTAATTAAATCGATTTCGATCACGTGAACATAACTTCCCCGTTCGACGTCCGATTTCGACGTGCCACCTGTCTACGGACTCGTGACATCCCGATTATTCATACTAAATCCGTAATTAATTAATATTTAATCCTGATATTCGGGACGGGTCATTACAACCTTTCCCCCTTAACAAATTTCATCCTCGAAATTCCAACTAACCAGAACAATACTTGTCTGCACCCACATCAGGTGTACGCGTGTACACCCACTAACCAGAACAATACTTGTCTGCACCCAGACGTTCCACTAATTGTAATGACCCGTCCCGAATATCGGAATTAAATATTAATTAATTATGGTTTAGAATGACTAATCTGGGATTAGTTGAGTGAAATCGGACGAAACGTGCAAAATGACCGTTTTGCCCCTAGGCGTGGGCAAAATGTTGACTTTTAGTTCAGGTGGTCAAATGGACTTTGACCGATGAATGTGACGTAATTCGGGATGTCACGAGTTCATAGACAGGTGGCACGTTCGATTTCGACATTCTAGGAAGAAGTTATGACGTTCGGAAGTTGAGGGGTATTTTGGTAATTTGGTTGAAAAGGGACCAAATGTTGACTTTTGACCCGGAAAGTCCAATGGACGAGGGCTAAGGACCGTTACGTAGGTCGAGTCGATACGAATCCAATGACAGGCGGCATGCCGAAATCGGAGATTCGACGACGAAGTTGTGGTCACGGGAACGAAATCGATTAACCGAACGAACCGGGATTTCGATTAAAATATTATTTTATTATGAATAGTAACTAATGATTGAGCACACCTGGATGAGTGACAAGTGTCACCCATCCCTTGATTTAAGGCCTAAAATCAGCTCCATGTTTTGGGGAAAACACCATCATTTTGTTTGATTACTCTTTAATCATTTAATCATCTTTAATCATTTTTAATCAGCCATTTCTTCTTCTTTATGTTTTCTTAAACCGTGTATAAGCAAAAAACAGAGAAGTGAGAGTTTGATTTCTGTCCACCATTTCCCTTCCATTACTGAACTCGAGAGTGAGAAATTGAGGGATTAGTGAGACTGAATTAACAGGGAAAGACGAGGGACTGAGAGAGAGCTGGAATCTGGAAATAAAAAATTTGGAATTTTGGGGGAAAAATTTGATTGTTGAGAGTTGAGCTCTGAGGATCTAAATTGAGCTTGGATTTAGCTTCCTGAGGTTGTGACGAGTCGATCCACATCAAAAACGAAGGAAATCGAGGCCCAATTGGCTCTGAACGGGCCTGGTAACAGTAAGCTTGAGTCGAAGAAGAGTCGTGATCTTTGAGTGATCAAACGACGAAATTGAAGTGGGGAAACAGTTTCTCATGATCCACTGATGCTACTGGGTGGATCAATTGAAAGAAATCGAGTGAGGTTGATGAATTTCGAAGGATGAACAGTGCCCTGGTGTTCTTCGATGTTCATCTTCGAATCGTTTGATTTGAGGTAAGTATTAGCAAAATTAAGATTACAGACCTCTAATTAGACTTAAATCGAAGCTAATTGAATGATCAATTGAAAGAATCAGTGTTGAATTGATAGGAAATGAACCGGGTCGTCTCGCGGGTTGCCGGACCCGAATTGCAGTGAAACGGACGAGGACGACGACACTGTAGAAAGGTGCATGGGTTTCACGCGCTGCCACTTTGGGCGACGCGTGAGGCCTTGTTTCAAGGTGAGGTCAACATGACTTTGAATCCTCTCAGTGTAACGAACATTTTGACACTGGTTTCGAGGAAATCGGATATTGTTTCGATAAAGTTCCGAGTATCCGAAGTTTTAATTTACGTGTTAAATACGTATTTAAATTCCAGAAAAATTGGGGAAACTTATATGAGATATATTGAGATGTTAGTGACCCTCATTAATGATTTTGGACAGGAATTGTGATTTCTAGAATTTACAGAAAAACGTGCAGCTCGGGAAGCGAGCGATTCGGACGGTGTGTGTGAGTGGACTTTGTTTTCTAACCGTGATGCATGCATATATGATTTAAATGCTTTATTATATGATTTTATATGCTTTAGCATGATTGATGTTTCAATACGGTGATTTCTCGATTTTATGGATTATTATATTATTATATTTTGGCACGATTTTTGAGAAATTATGAAATTGATGTTTGGACTCGGATTATGAGTCCAGGATTGAAATTGATTGAAAATGATGTTTTGACTCAGATTATGAGTCAGGGATTGAAAATGATGTATTGACTCGGGTATGAGTCAAGGATCGATTTCATGGATTTATATGAAAATGGCAACTGAGGTTGCGAACGCATGGATTTGCGTGAAAATGATATTTTGGGCGTGAGACCCAACTGGATAGTGATTTTGACTCGGATTTGGAGTCACATGTGAATATGATGAAATTGATGATTTTGTATGATTTCTTGTGATTTCATGATTATTTAAATCAGTCTTTCGGGCATGTTTTATGTAAAACGTGCAAATGATGTTTTGGGCTAGGCCCGGAGTCAAAAATATTTCTAAAATGATATTTTGACTTAGTTGGTGAGTCAATGATGCTTTCTGGATTATTTTATTATTTTAAATTGTGATTTTAAAGATTTACGTGAAATGGTAATTGGGGCTTGAGACCCAGTCAGGAATGCTCTTGACTTGGTTTGAAGTCAATGAATGATCTTGACTTTGTTTGAAGTCAAGATTTGATTGAAATGTTTTGGGATGTAATCCCGAGATGGTTTTCATTGTGATTGTGAAATGCCCAGACGGTCGGACCTAGGGGATCACCCAGACGACCGGAGCTTGGGGGATATGATTGTAGGATTGTGAGTTGATCCTATGGTAAGCCAGCTTCTCGGATGCGACTGAGCCTGGATGTACCACTCGGATGTGTCTGAGCCTGGGGATGTGTTCGCCCAGATGTGACTGAGCCCGAGGGTTGAGCCCAGAGTTGTCTGATCCCGAGAATGTGGCTGGATATTGGCCTAAGCGTAGTGCAGTTGTGATTGTGTGATAGTTGGTGCACTTGTGAGAAGTGAGGATTGATTGGATTGATTGATTGACTCTGCACTTGTGAATAGTGCTGATTGATGTTGTTTGTGATGACGTACCGGTATCGAGTACGGGTTTTTGGTCTTTGTGGCCAGGTGATTATGTTTCACATGTTTTGGCCTGAGAGCCTGGTTTTGATGCTTTATAGCATGAACTGATTTGGTGAACATGAGTTTTACGGACCAGGGGAAAACATGTTTTGATTTTATCGGTCCTCTATTCATACTTGAATGATTTCATACTATTACTCATGTTTTATGATATGCATGCATGTTTGTGAAAACTGGAGGGTAAGAATGTGTTTTGGTAAACGTTTTTATAAAAGGTCATTTTTGTCCACTCACACCTTTGATTTTTTTGTGACCCTTCAGGTCGTGGTACGACGTTCGGGGCTGAACGAGAGGCGGAGGTAGCAGCAGAAATCAGTGCAATTATCCCTTGTCTAGCAAGTACTGAAGTGTAGTTTCGGGCCTTCAGTTGATCGGGCACGGTTATTGACTTCCAGTTGGGACAGGTCCTGTTACTAATACTCATGTCGCATCATCTACAGTCGACCACGTCGAGTGACATTGATCACATGTTTCGAGTTGATACTACCCGAAAATTCTACCATTACGCTGACACATTTGGCTTGACGGTTCTTCTTAATCACCAATACATCCTGACCTCTCCTCCCACTGGCAGTCACCAAATCCCGCTCGTCAATCCACACTGTAACCACTAGCTAAACTGTCACCACTTAGCTCTACCACCCTGGTATCAGAGAGCTCCAATCATCACCCAGTCAATGATATCACCTCGTACCACAACTCCTCAATGTAATGTAAGATCGACGACAAGATCTTACCTCGCAGGGCGACCCAAACCTGCGACATTTATCAATCTCAGCGTCCATATCTGTCAACTCCCCCAGTGATCCATGACGCTGGTAAGAGTCACAGAGCAGTAACTTCACGTAAAGCATTCTGTGGTTACACTAACTACAACTCACTCAACCTGAGTATACGTAGACCAACAACTCACTCGACCTGTATGTAACTAGACCCATCGAATACCTGCCTAGTAGTGATAACACATCCCAACACTAGGGTTCCATTAGCCATCTATGGCTCTGAGCACCTGCTCATACAATCACTGAACCCGTCACAAAATCTCTGGCCCAGCGCACATTATTCAATGTCTAGTCCACGATCACAACCAATCCAATGATATCGGAACTAAGCCAATTACCAACACGTTCAACCACACACCACTGTACATCCTATGTACCGTCACCAGGCACCACTCGGCCTATCCAGTATCGATCCTCGTACAACGTACAGGGTACGTACATCCATCCCCCAACCAGTCCACTACATGGTTCGTAGTCAATCACGATTTAATACTGGGGTTCATCTGTCCAATCCCATACTAGACAATTCGATTACTCCAATTCATCATCCATCACGAGTCCCATGGTCACCCGACCAGCATCACGACGTCTACTCCCAAACGTAATCCAACACGTACCAATCTGACTCACGCCTACCAAGGCGTACCCATTCACTCCAATTGAGCATCCAATCTCACCCGCGTCTACCGAGATGCACTAACGCCAAAACTATCGGTTACCTGCTCAAATGATTTTCATGCCACATTCGATTGACTTCAAAAGGAAGCCAATCCCAACACTCATAGACCTAAGGCTGACAAAATCCGACCCCGTCGGACACCTACAGGTTCTATTGACACACCATACTGGATTAACCTCGAAAAGAAGTTCGGCCCCAACATTCCCATATTCAACCTTTATCCTGTCATCTCACAACGATCCCACAAGTTTCTTTAACTGTCTCATAAAACGATTCTCCTCAGCTCCTAGCTTAGCATAATCAACAAGGCAAAATCTGCCAGCACGACATGACATCATGATCCACGTTATCCCGATCCACCACTTAACCTGATCCTCCAGCTCATAATCTAGATCCATCACCACGTCACCCGACCATTAACATCACGATCCTAGATCGTCACAATGCCCAATGTCCACAACGTCACAAACCTGATCCACCTAGGATCCACTCATGCTCACTCAGCTAAAAATCCACCTAAAATTTGTTCATAAGGTCTTATACCCTCTTGAATCCTTCGTTAATCACAACAGTCCTCAACCAATTCCCACATCTAAATAGGTCAGTCAACGACGAGACACGTAGAGACTGTGGGTTCTCTCCAATTACCATATCGATCCTTGTCATCCCACCTAGGGAAAATCAAGGATGATCCAAGACGATGACATCAAAATTCATCCTACGTGAATGCAAGCAAAACTCACTGCACTCACACACCATGTAATCTAACATCGTCTGCCACCAAGCAGAAAACGGGAAATCTCAAACACCTAGCTTCGAAATACCCAACTCCTCCTGATGACCCAAGATAAATCATAGGTCCACCAACCAATACACGCTCAACGTACTGGTAACAACAATCACTGTCTGCCACGGGTAGAAAATAAGAAGTCACCCCAATGACTTCAGAATACTCATTACCAATGTTGAAACAAACACTCCACTCGTCTCCCAATCACAACTCTCCTCGATTCTGAAGTTGCAACCATGTTGGGAATAGATATGTTTCTAACTAGATGTCAAGTCCAACCAAAAACTCCCCGAATCCACTAATTTCCATGACGTCCCCTGTGTCATCCAAAAAACCCCTCGTGTCTCAATTGTACCTCTTTCATCCATTCACCACTTAGTTATCTCATAACTGTTGAGACTTATCTCAACACATCACAATCCCTCCTGGATCCCATCCAGTCCATCTCAACCACTACCGAACCTCAGATACCGAACATATGCCCATCACGACGGAGTCACATCCCAACTCGTGGCTCATCGTCATCACAACCACTGGCACACAGTTTATGAATCAGACAACCTTGAGCCGTTACTCATACCGAGAAAAAACCTCGTACCTCCGCTCAGGTTAAAGGAACTCTGCCTTTCTCGTACCCCACAACTATGGGTACCACCATTCTGACAATCTACAGCAAGATAATGAACGTTCCCTGAACGTCCCCCGATTCTCAACTACCACAACTGCATCAATCGCCCTCGATAGCTAACCATCTCTACACGATTGTCGACCAACAGTCCTCGTCATCGAGATCCATATCCACACATCACACTATTATTCGGCCCAACTCGGTTTTACATACATTATCTCATAATCGTACTCGTGGATCGAATCCCATTATTTCATTTCGTGTTGGGCCAACCAATCTCCATAGTTTCGACTAGACTCACTAGAGTCATCCACATGGTCATCCACGACCTCAGTCGCTCTTTACAACACAAGTTCCAATCCATCAATCACAATCTAGGGGTTCGACTCGACAGACCACCACGACTTCAGACAGTCATTCAATCCTCAACAACTACAAACTCACAATTCTAATTCCTCAATCACCATTAAGGTTCACCTTTCCAGTCCATCCCTCACAAATTAGGGTTCCACAATCATACCCTAGGATTCCTCTGAACCCGACTGTCCCCTGCAGTATAATTCACTATCTGACCAACCCCGCGAACCTGACATCGTATGGACGTCACTCCAATACTACCATCAACGTAACTGGGGTTCCACCACTAAGGTCATCAGCAAACTTCGATGTACTAACATTCCCCACACTAGCAATCACCACTAGGGTTTATGTAACACCCCGGAAATTCGAGGATTTCGATATTGTAAATTAATGTATGAATTGACGTTTTTACCCCTGTGAATTGTATTGCCAAATTGTTGACTTTTGATTGGTGGGTCAAACGGACTTTGACCGATGACCGTGGCGTAGTTCGGGACGTCACGAGTCCATAGGCTGGGTGGCATGCCCATTTCGGACGATCAGGGAAAAAGTTATGACTATCGGAAGTTCAGGGGCATTACCGTAATTTGGACGATGGGGGCGAAAATGTTGACTTTTCGTTTGACAACTAATTTTCACACGACTCGAGGACCGTTAGGTAGGTCTCGATGCCCTGAGTCCGTAGACAGGTGGCACTCTGAAATCGGACGTCGGATGGCGGAGTTACGGGTCTAGAAAGTGAAGGGCATTATGGTAATTTTTGAACTATGGGCATTTTGGTCATTTACCCCTGGTTACTGTAGAAACCGCGGGGGAACACGGGTTGCACCACCATATGCGGTGGTTTTGAGTGCCCAATTGAGTATTCAGGTATGTACTGGAAAGAAAGCATTGTTTATAGCTTTAGGGGCATCGGAACATGGTCTGAATCACCCATCCAGCAAGGCCACCATTGTTAATTCGAGAATCATTGCTTTCAGGGGACAAATCTTAGTGGACAGATTGGACTTCCACGAGCTTCTGGGACGGCTCAGTTTGTTTAAACTGAGTAGAATTTGAGTGAGCTTCACTCTGCTGTAGAAGGAACTGACAATTGGAGAGGAAACCAGAGTGAGACCATTTAGGAAAAATTGGTGGGAAAAATCGAGATTTGATTTCTGGTGCTTGTTAGACTAAACCAAGGTTTGGTTTAGTCTTCTGGGAGTGTTTGGAACTCAATCGTATCAAATTCAAGGTGAACCAGCCACGATTGAGCTAGGACTGAGGCCACTGTTTCCAGTGAAGTTGTAGAGCTTGGGACGACAACTTCCAGGTACTTTCTGGCACAATTGATCGTTTATTCTAGTTCGTATTAGCCCTAGGATGCTTCATGTTAAGTTAATTTGACTATGGTTTGGAAACCAGTGAGTTGAGGTGATCAACCCGTTTGGGTGATCACGGGTCGAAGGGCCATTTAAGGGACTGTTTTGGCTAATTAATGTCACAAAACCTAAATTAGATGACTAAGGATGATTGTAGGATCAAAAACGATTGAAATCGAGTAGGAATTGATAGGTAATCAACCGAGTCAAGCCGCGGGTGGCAGGCCCGTATTACAGGTATTCGGGTGAGGATGGTGACATTGTAGCTATAGTGTCAGGCGCGTGACTTTCACGTGCAGCCACTTTGGGCTACGCGTGAGGGCGCGTTGGGCCTTATCTCCGATCACGATCAACATGACTTTTATTCCTCTCATCATTCTGAACATATTTGGTGAGTTAACCATGTTGATCTGAGATAGTTAGGAGGGTTAGTTTAGGGCCGGTTGTCTCGGGAAGCGTGTTTGGACGGTTTCCCTGAGCCAGTTTCTGTTTCGGACTTTTTTGGATAAATGTTAAAAACTTGTAGTGACCCTTACGTATGAATTGGACTGACAGGAATTGTACGATAATCCCGGAACAGGTCCGTACGTGCAGATTCGCAGCGGGATCGTACTATGAGTGGGCCCGATTTCATTAAACCCTTGCATGCATAAATGTTTTATGATTTACTTATATATTCACATGATGGAATCAAGAAACGGTTTTGATGATATTGAAATTATGGTTATGGCACGTTTCACGGTATTTGGGTTTGAGACCCGTCTGATGAAACTTAAAGATTGGTTTTGGATTTTATCTATATATATATATATGTTTTGCATGTGGATATCGATAAAATGTATTTGGTACTGCAGTATATAGATCCACTCTTGTGATACTGTCTCCTCCGGATGTGGTACCCCAGAGCGGTCATGGCGCATTGCCTGTGAGGGGTCATTCTACGGAGGAACCGGACCGTAAAATGACTCAGGAGCAAGATTGCTATAATTTGACGTCTGGGACATCGAGCGTCTGGGACACTAGGCATCTGGGATGCCGTACCCAGATGGGGTTCGGGGATTGGACTCGGGATTGAGACCCCGAGTGGCACGCGTAACCTTGGGACTTTGACCTTATTGGACGTCAGGGACGTCAGACATCTGGGATGTCAGGATCGGAGTGTATATTGCAGTGGCTATAATTATGTTTATGGTTTTATTACATGCCTTATGGTTCATATTATATGATTTATGGTTTTAAATTCTGGTGCATGCATGTTTGGAAAACGGAGGGCTAAATTATATGTCTTACTTATTAAATGGTTTTATAAACTTGAGTTTCGGCCCACTCACCCTTAATGTTTTGGTAACCCCTCCAGGTTGTGCTATCGAGGTAGAGGAGGATCCTGAGGCTGAGGCATAGATCTACTTCTGCGTACCTGAACCCCTGTTGGGTGGTTTACCCGCAGGTTTATTTTAGAGTCGTGCTCGCAATTTGTAATTTTGAACTTTATCCCTTGTCTGACATCTGTTTATTTCAGATTTGATGTATAACTTTAACTTGGTTATTTATGCTTTTGAACTTTTGAGGTTAAATTTGGAATGTTAGTTTGGGTGTTAGACGGGAGCAGGGCACGTCCCCTTGTGGTCCCCGGGGGATCGGGGCGGGTCCTGTCAGCTTGGTATCAGAGCACTAGGTTGTGGTCAGCATGCTAGACTATCGATTAGTACTAGTTACTTTTCGAGTTTAAGGATAATGTTATCTGATCTATGCCTCTTGACAGTTGGTTAAGCCTCCAAGGAGGATTCCTCATACACGGACTGACGAGGATCTGGAGATGGAAATGGAATACGCAAGCATTGAACGGGCTCAGCGTTTGGGAGCCACTCCTTTCAACGAGGGATCAAACCCCGAAGATGCTTATGAATGGATTACCAAGTGGGAAAGGATTTTCACGGTGATGCACTGCCCTCTAGGCGAGTGGGTGACCTTGGCGGCCTTCTTACTGGAAGGAGGAGCCTATCAGTGGTGGCATGGCCTTGAAATGTCTGGATGGTCTATCCACACCACTACCTGGGAGGTCTTCCGTTCCCGATTTCTGGATCAGTATTACCCGCGATCGTTTCGCGCGGCACGAGAGGCAGAGTTCTTGCAGCTGGAGCAGGGGGATATGTCCGTTGCGGACTATGAACAGACTTTTGGGAAACTTTTCCGGTTCGCTGCACCTTTCGTGAGCACTAAGGAAGACAAGTGCCAGAGGTTTGAGCTTGGACTCCGAGGGGAGATTCGGGCAAGTGTGACTGTTGCCAGTCATGCTTCACTGAGAGACATGGTCGACGCGGCGGTGCGTGTCGAGGCCAGTGTGGCGACACACCAGACACGACAGCCTTCGGGCGAAGGGCGACGTCTGGATCGTCCACACCTTGGACCGACGGGCCAGAAGAACACTAAGGGAGGAGGCTACAGGGGAGCACCCTCATCCTTTAAGGGTCGTGGCTGGTCAGGTCGACGTGGGGGCTTTCAGAAAACAGGATCAGGATTCAACTCTGGGTAGCGTTCATCTTGGAGCGGTGCTTCTGGTGGGCATTCTTACAGGCCGAGGCTAGTAAACTATTTTTCTTGCGGAGAAGAGGGTCACTATGCCTGTGATTGCCCGCAGTTGTCCAAGAGAAAAGACGCTGGGGGCTCTAGTGTGGTGCAGAGCACGACTTCCCACACTAACGGAGGTCGAGGTTAGGGAGGTGACCGTGGTGCTGGGCGTGGCGCGCGCGGGCGCGGACAGAATGGAGGGCCTAAGGCTCAGGTGTTTGCAATGACCCAGCAGCAGGCAAGGATAGCCCCAGGCGTGGTTACAGGTACACTTCATATCTCAAACCTTCTTGTACGTGTATTGATGGATGCAGGGGCTACACATTCTTTTATTTCGAGGAGTTGTGCTGGTATGCTTGATTGTGTGGTATCAGCCTTAGATTGTGAGATGGGTGTTGGCACCTCGATGGGCATCGTGTACCTTGTAAATCAGGTGATTCGGAGGTGCCCGGTGAGAATTGAGGATGTGGATTTACCAGCGGACTTAATTATTCTGGATATCCACGACTTCAATGTAATTTTAGGGATGGATTGGCTATCGGAGCATGGGTCACTCATCGATTACTGTAGTAGGCAAGTGATTCTGCGAAGTCCGAGTTTGCCGGAGGTTATCTTTCAGGGGGAGCATGACGGTTCGCCTCCTGAGGTGATTTCTTCACTTACTGCTACCAAACTTCTACGGAACGGATGCCAAGGTTATCTGGCGCATGCCGTGTCGGAGCAGGTTGATACTCTGGGTATCGATGAGATACCAGTAGTACGTGAGTTTTCGGATGTGTTCCCGGAAGACTTACCTGGATTACCACCACTGCGGGAGATCGAGTTTACAATTGAACTACTCCCCGGTACCCGACCTATATCCCAGGAACCATACCGGATGGTGCCGGCCGAGTTACGAGAACTCAAAACTCAATTGCAGGAGTTGGTGTATTTGGGATACGTCCGACCGAGTACTTCACCGTGGGGAGCACCGGTGTTGTTCGTGAAGAAGAAGGAGGGGAGTCTTCATTTGTGTATTAACTATCGACAACTCAACAAGGTGACATTGAGGAACCAGTACCCTCTACCCAGAATCGATGACCTTTTTGACCAGTTGCGGGGAGCACAGTGCTTCTCGAAGATTGATTTGTGTTCTAGGTATCACCAACTGAGGATTTCGGAGGAGGATATTCCGAAAACAGCATTTCGAACCCGTTACGGACACTATGAGTTCCTGGTGATGCCTTTCGGCTTGACGAATGCTGCGGCAGCATTCATTGATCTGATGAACCGGGTCTTCCGACCCTACTTGGATAAGTTTGTGATTGTGTTCATCGATGATATCTTGGTGTACTCAAGGAGTGCCAGAGCACATGAGGAACATCTACGGTTGGTGTTGGAGAAACTGAGACAGGAACAGTTGTACGCCAAGCTGAGCAAGTGCCAGTTTTGGCTAAGTAGTATTGGTTTTCTGGGACATGTGATATCAACGGATGGGATTAGCGTGGATCCCCAGAAAACAGAGGCGGTGACTAACTGGGCTAGACCGACAACGGTAACGGAGGTGCGGAGTTTTGTCGGGTTAGCAAGTTACTACCGGAGATTCGTGGAGAGTTTCTCCAAAATTGCTGCACCGTTGACTCGATTGACTCGGAAGGGAGTGAAATTCATTTGGGACGAGCAGTGTGAACGGATTTTTCAAGAATTGAAGGATCGTTTGACCACTGCACCTGTCCTTGCATTACCGGATGACAGTGGAGAGTTCGTGGTCTTTAGTGATGCATCGCTACAAGGTTTGGGCTGCGCGTTGATGCATCGCTACAAGGTTCGTGGTCTTTAGAATCGATCAATGACCATCAAACACCTAGATACATGCTGTCTAGGCGAACTAGGTTTTGAACAACGAGATTTAAATGAGAATGAGTGGATTGTTGAATTAATTAATATTCTCAAATTTTACATGATAAAAATATCTAATGAACTTTACATTAAAAAAAAAACTCGATAATAATTCGGTAGTTCATCTAATGAATTCGCTATCGAACAATGTGTGAATTGTTTTTTGAACGTACTTAAACTAGTATATAATCACCACCCAGGGCCGGTCAATAGGGAGGGCGGGAGGGGCCTAGGCCCCGGGTCCAAAAAAATTGAAGGGCCCAAAATTAAGTTTTTTTTTTGTATTATTAAAAAAAATAGTAAGATATATGATAATTTAGATGGGGGATACGAGTGAACAAGAAACGAAAGGAAAGTCTCCTTCAAAATTCCAAGAAGAAAACGCAGTGTTTTAATATTCTAATTCAATGTTCCAAGGTTAAATATCAATCTCATTCAATCTCAAATTCTCAATTGTTCTAAATTTTTAAGTTTTTACAATCTCATTCAAACTCTTAAACCCTAACCTCAATTTCTCAACAATTTTCTTTTCCAGTCGAAGACATCTAGACATTTTTGCCTCCCCTTCTGAAAGCCCTATCCGAGATATTCCTAAGTTACAAACTTAAAAAATAAGTAATTTAATTTAATAGAATTCCTATTACAGTTTCCCTAATTGAACACTTCCATTTGGAAACTTTCCCTCATATAATTAAAGGATCAATGTTATGAGTCTAAACCACGAATCTAACATTACAAATGACATGTCAGTTCTTACTCTTTGTTAGAAATTAGAAATTATGCCTCTTTAGTGTTTTTTTTTGTGCCTTTTGAATCTTTAATTACGTATTTTTCGCATTTCAGGAAAACTTCAAGAAACTCACCTAAATTGATAAGGTCATTACTACAAAAGTTCGTAGTTTAATAATATTTAATTACATTCTTGTTTTGAATATAAAAGTTTGTATACAATTGCAAATTGCTTACTGATTTTACAAAAAAAAAAGTATAAGATTTGTTTTAAAAAAAAATTAAATGTAATTTTTTGGATATGATGTACTCTTTTTTCTTTGTTTGGGGTTTTGTCCTAATTTATGAGTTTTCTCATAGCACAAATTTTAACGATACTTTTTAATAAAAATATAATATAATCAATTTATAAAATTTAAATTTCAATAATTAAGTATGCGAATTGAGGGCCCATTTTTTATTTTTGCCCTAGGCCTCTAAATGTTTGGACCGGCTCTGTCACCACCCTAAAACCGTCCTCGCTTATTCTCGACTTTGATGAATAAAGTTGAGAATGAATTGGGTTAGGCCCATGCTCTTGATTGCTCTTTGTTCACTTGTCATTTCCTTCCATTGCGTATATTATAAGTATAGCAAAGAAAAGCTACCCACTTTTTCATTTTATTAAAAAAAATGATGTTTTTATCTAACAGTTGGTGGTGTAAATTTAATAACCTTGGTTAGATTTTCAATGATGAAAGACAATAAAAATACATTTGTTCATCAAAAATAATAATAAAAAAAACATTTAATGTTTGATTGGTAGTGTTATTATTAAGGCATACATTGACGTTCATGTGTTTTTCCAAACGACCTCCAAGGACTAGCCCTTGGCATTGGGTCGGGCCTGGCAAGTCCGACCCAAATTTTTTGGGCTTGGGCTTGGGCTTGGGCTGAGTCAGGCCGGGCTTATTAAATAATTTTTAAATTTGCGGACCGGATCGGGCGGGCTTAATGACATAAAAAAGAGCCCACGGGCTTTTATCGGACCGGGTTTATATCGGGTTTTTCAGGTTGGGCCTATCAGACCTATCGGGTTTGAACACCATAAGCCCAAGCTCAGCCCGCTAACTCTCGGGCGGGGCCGGACTTTTGTCCATCGGGCTTATAGGGCCCCAATAAGCCCATGGGCTTTTGAGCTAAATGGTGAGGGCTACCTAGGACTGCATAGGCCATGCCATGGGGCACAAACTAAAGAAAAGTTACGTGTGCACACGTGTATGTGTGTATATATATGTATACAATATATTATAATAATTATTATTATTACTTTAATTCTTGAGAAAGGTAAAATTCATTGCATTTTAAATACGTAATATTGTAAAAATGATACAATTGATGTCTGTAAATTGTATTTTCTTATATATATATATACACGTATATAAGAAAATATAAGGCTTTCTCATTAGGTTATAATTAAGAAGGGGCATGACACCAACAAATCCCAATTAATGAAAACAAGCTCATTGATGCAACTTTTATGTTACTATTATTATGATTATTTTGTCTTCTTAAAATGTTAGTAATTTAAGGTATGATTAGATAAAGAGTGTATAAAAGATGGGAAATCATAATATTTTCTTGACTTTTTATTTAAATGCACTCTGAACTCGCACAAAAATTACATTTTGCACTATATGCAGATTATTCGCTCACTTAGCACCTTATGCAACGACCCGAATATTCCAGGAAAATTAAATAACATTTTTGCCTCTGAAGGTCAAAAGATTGACTTTTTGACTATAATGCCATGTGAGCGATTTGTGAGGGCTGTTACGCACATCTCGAACCCTTGAATACGTAGACAGGCGGTACATTGAAAAAGGATTTTCAGGTAAGTTGTTATGGTAATTTTGTCATAAAAGGTAGTTTGGTAATTTCACAAATTTGACATGTGAATCGTGTGTATTGACCTAGAAAATTCTTGAGTTTTCCCTCCCTAAAACATCCACCGACCTAGTAATTTATTTAAATATGTGTGTGAGTGTTGATTGTGACGACCCGGAAATTTGAAAAAGAAAAAATTGGAAAAATTTGAAAGAAATGACGATTTTACCCTTGGTTATGGGGGGTAAAAGTTGACTTTTTGATCGAGACCTTATTTGGACTTTCTGGAAGGATCGTTGAATAGGTCTCGCGATGCTGAGTCTGTAGACAAGGGGGCATGCGTCAATCGGAGTTCGAACGTGAAAGTTACGGGTCTCGAACGACGAGGGGCATTTTTGTAATTATGCAAGAAAGGGCAAAAAGGTAATTTTTGGGGCTGAGATTAGGTGAGTTGGCCATCGTGGTGAGTCATGTCTCCTTGTGAGTGATGGGTAAGGTCAATTATGAAATGTGAGACGGTGGGACAAATCCATAGGGGAAAACGAGTGAGAATTAAAGGAGAATGGAGGGAAATTAAACCCCAAAAACCCAAAACCCAGGCATCGAAATGGAGGAACAAAGTTGGAATTTCAAATTCGAAATTATGGACCTTGATCACTGAAATTGGGGTTGAATTGAGTCTTCTGGGATCAAGGCGAGTCGAACCCAATCAAAAATGAAGGAAATCGATGGTGGTTTTGTCAAGAACAGGACCCTCAAGCCTCTCAAAAATTCGAGATTAAGTTCGAGTTATGGGAAGCATTGAATGATGAAATTGAAGTTATAAGACTGTTTAGAATGATGCTACGATGCTTCTTGATGAATCAATTGCAAGAAAACAATGAGAATTGATTGAGATTGAGGGATGAACAGTGCCCGCGACAGAGAGGAAGTCGTGAAGTTGAATTTGATTGTTCAAGGTAAGTGTTTAGGTAATTGAGATTACGGAACTATAATTAGACCTAAAACGATGTTATTGGCTTGATCAATTATGGAAATCAACTGAGCATTGACAGGGATTGAACCGGGTTGCACCGCAGGACCCATTTGCAGGGGAAACGGGTAGATGTGACAATGAACAGTAATCAGATACTGTAGCGGGCGCGTGGACTTCACGCGCAACCGCTTACGGCAGCGCGTGGCGGCGCGTGAGTGGGATTCTCGAGGTGAGGTCAACATGACTTTTATTCTATGCAATGTAACGAACATTTTAGCGTTGGTTTCGAGTCGATCAAACACCGTTTCGATATTATTTCGAGAGTCCAAAGGCTTATGTTACACTTTAAATTCGTAATTAATTCCCAAAGAATTATGGGAAATTAATATGATATTCATTGAGTCATTAGTGACCCTAAATGATGATTTTGGATAGGATTCATGATTCCTGGAAAATGCCAAAAATTACAGAAAAGCGTGCAGCTCAGAATCGAGCGGTTCAGGCGGTGTGTGAGTGGACGTTTGTTTTATAAACTGTTATGCATGCATAGTTAAATATTTTATATGATTGATTGCATGATTTGGTTTTCAATGATGTCATGGTAATTTGGCATGATTAATTGTGATTAATGATTATTTAATCTGTCTTTTGGGCACGTTTTACGAGGAAAGTGCAATTGACGTTTTGGGATAGTCCCGGAGTAAAAAAAGTTTCAAAAAGGATATTTTGACTTGGATTTGGAGTCAAATGTGAATATATGATTGAATCGATGGTTTTGGATGTATGTTCGGTGACTTCGGATGTGTAATTCCCAGAAGAACCGGATGTGTAATTCCCGGTGAGGCTAGATGTGTAATTCCCAGAGACTCTGGATGTGTCATTCCCAGAGGAACCTCGAATGTGTAATTCCCGAGTTATATGATTTGTTTTACGATAACATGGTTTTATGAGATGATTTTCATGTGTTTTGGCTTGGAAGCCGGTGATTCATGTGTTTTAACCTATGCATGGATAATTTGTTAAACTGGAGGGGAAAATGGTCTATTTGAAATGTATTTTCAAAGGATATTATTTTGTCCACTCACACCTTTTATGTTTTTATGACCCTACAAGCTGTGGCACGACGTTCGGGGCTGATCGAGAGGTGGAGGCATGAGCGGAAATCAGTGCAGTTATCCCTTGTCTGATAGGTGTTGAAGGGTAGTTTCGGGACTTCAGTTGACTTGTCAGATGGGAGCAGGACCGGACACGGTTATCAAAGTTCAGTTGAGACGGGTCCTGTCATTGATAGGGGGCATCGGTGGGTGGTGGCCGAAAAAGAGAAAATGTGAAACCAGCCACCAGGTCCACCACCGTGAGAGAGAGAAAGAGAAGCCATGATGAGAGAAGGGAAAATGAAGGAAATGAAAAGGGAAATGATTGTGAGAAGGGAATGATGAATAAGTGGTACGTAGGGGGGAGGCGTGAGTAAAACTAAGGGACTCGTAGGTCCCCATGTAGGGTTTTTAGGTTTGAGTCAGGAAACTAGACAACGGGTATACTAGTAGTTTCCTGGATGTCCTACGATCCTTCTAAGATGAAAAAGGAAGAGTTTGGACAAAGAGGAGGCCAAGAAACTAGTGGGAGCACCACGCCCATAAGGTCAGAAAGTTGGTACATATTGTTGAGGTAAGTTTTCTCGATTTTGACCTATTAGAACTTTTGAGTTTAATACACCCTATAACAGACTAATTGGCCCGCGTATGCAATGTAGACAATGCAATTGGATATAATATGCTTCAATTGTTGTTCTCGTGTAATGAATTATGCTTTAAGTTTCAAGTTCTTCTTTTCTCTTCCTTATAAATTTCAGGATTAGTTCATTACATATGTCAAGTTTCAATGCATCATGTCCTCACACTGTTATATCACTTTGCACCCTATAGTAGCATATTTGAGTTTAAATACACCGTTTCACAGCTTATTTTGGGACTTTCGTCACACTTTACACTATGTATTAGCATGCTTTAATTTCAATGCACTCTGTAACAGACTAGTTGGCCTAATTTTGACACATATATCATTGCATCCTCGAGAAATGACCATCTCATATT
Source organism: Prinsepia uniflora (assembly GCA_032719365.1). Classification (NCBI taxonomy): domain Eukaryota; kingdom Viridiplantae; phylum Streptophyta; class Magnoliopsida; order Rosales; family Rosaceae; genus Prinsepia; species Prinsepia uniflora. The sequence continues at coordinate 64,801,268 of CM064866.1, forward strand.
GCATTGCAAGAACAGTCCACGTATTATAGGCCAAATTACATTGTCATTACAACTTAAACGTTAGCATCTATTACAAAATTGGATTGTTAGGCAATCCCAAATTATTTCAAACTTCAAGTTTCTTCACGATCACCACAAGCCAAGTTACTATTAAAGATAGTTTCCTGGTCCAAGCTCTACGACCTTATTCAATTCATTTTACATTTCCCATTTTCTTCACTAACCCAGGTATAACTGTCTTGCACCGATGACACATTTCAAGATCGAATCATTCCCAAAACCCATAATTGTTTCCCTGCATTTAAAGACACTCGATAATCAGAAATTTACCCAATCAACGTCAATAATCCCAGCAATTGAATAAAAATTGAACATCATTCAACTAAAATTGAAGCCATTAATCTAAGTAAGATTTCATATCTTCCATATGAAGAAATTTGAAGTAAAATTAAATCCCTAGCCTTTAAAATCTACCATCAACTCAACAATCAAAACAAACTGTCATTACTCCAGAACATGGACACACTTGGAATCTCCTTCCATGATGTCTATCAGTCCACGAAGTCTTGATTTTTATATTTCGTCTTGCAATAGCAACTTTTCGCTTCAAGATCGTTCATCTCTTCTTCTTCGACGAGGAAGGGAAAGAACTTGGATCACGTCTACTAGGGAGGGGAAAAACCTAGGTCGCGGCAGATAATTTGGTCCGAGGATTGAGATTTTCGAATTAGGGTTTGGAATTGGGATTTTCGAATTCCAATTCGGTCGTGGCTGAAGGTGGAATTGGATCACGGCTGGAGTCAATTAAGAACCTCAATTGTGAAGTTCCACAATTGCCCATCGTCAATTCATTGCATTTTAATCCACATCGGCGCCACAAATTCACTTTGACGCCAAATGGAACATCTGTAATGGAAAAACAGCTGAGTGAGTTAACTCGATTGTTATAGGGCGCTTAATAAATGAATAACCAGAATATGGTGTAAAGTGTGATTTTCGTGTGAATTCATTGGGCACTTAAAGATAGAAAGCCTTTTTTTTTAACAAAAGTATACCCCTAGGGCCTAGGGGATTGGCCACCACAATAATATTTTGATTATATATATCTATATTATATGTATTATATATGGTTATTTTTACAAATTATTTTTTGACAAAAGTTTATTTTACGTTTTATTTGGTTGGTTTTCCGACATTTTTTCTTGCTTCAGTCACCAAAGCAGAGAGATGTGCGGTTGGATTACAAAGGGATAAAATCAGTGAAAACAATATTGGAAATTGTTAGAGTTCATCGTTTATACTCGATCTTATCTTTTATAAAGATTGAATTCAAACAATTTAAATATAAAGATAGTTATAAATTAGATATAGACTATTACTTTTTATAAGAATTGAACACACTTGATAAAAAAAAACTGAACCAAGATCGTTAATTACACAAAAAATATGAATACGAAGAATTATAAAAATTAAATATCAACATTGTGCTTGAAATTAATGACATAGTGAAAGATAAATAATCTACTTGACTTCGATTATAAATTAGAGATCATATTCTTTAAAATCAGTGTAAGTTTTGTTTCACTCACGTACAAAATTCATATATATATTTTACTCTCAAGGTTATTTTATTTTGACATTACATTAAAAGATAATAAAGATATATACTTGACTTTTAGGTTATTTTATTCTGACATGACAGTAAAAGATGATACTAATTTAATTTTGAATAAAATAGCATGTAAATAGAAGACGAATTTAATCAAATTACTTTACTTATGACATTACATTAAAAAGCTTAACGGCAGGGAAAAAATCTAAAAGATAAATAAAAATACGTATAAAAATATAATATAATAAATTTATCATACGAAAGCTTTTAAGAGCATTTGCAACAAAATAATCAAACTTAACTTTTGGATAAATTTAACCAAAAATTTATCCTAAAACATCAAAATGGATCTACAGTAGACTAATCAAATTTAACCTAAAATTTAACTTTTCTATTGGGACTAGCTACTAGTAGTTAGTCGTTTCCTGCTAACTATTTTTTTATCACTTTTCTCTCTTATCTCTCCTTCATCCTCTTCATTCTCTCGTCTTTACAAATTCTCTTCTTCATTCCAAAAACTCATCATCATTTGCATTCTTAAGCTCTAAAATTTTGTTGATATCCAAACATTCAAAGAAAAAAAAAATTCCAAAGTTTTTTCGTCGTTAATTGACTCGGACTTTTCGTACGGATTGTCAAAAGTATGATTTTTTCGGTATTTGGGAAACGGAGGTTTTGACATTTCATAACTTTTAAGTAACGATCGGAAAAACCGACTTGTCGCGAAAAGAGCTTGTGTATGATAAATTTAACATATTCAACAATCAGAAAGAAGAAAGAAAGATATTTAGAAGTTTTACCATAAATTACAGCGATAACACTGAGTAATTACTCCTTACTTTCTTGTAGGCTTCGACATTGGGCCATGCCGGGCAAGCCCGGCCCAAATTTTTTGGGCTTGGGTCGGGCCGGGTCGGGTTTATTAAATAATTTTTAAATTTGCGGGCCGGGCCGGGCGGATTTAATGATATAAAAAAGAGCCCACGGGCTTTTATCGGGCCGGGTTTATATCGGGCTTTTCGGGTCGGGCCTATTAAGCCCACTTGGATCGGGCTTACGTGGGCTTTTGCAATAAATTATGTCTCAAATTTTAAAATTACAAAAAAATATTAATAATGAAAAAAAATACACAAGGGTGCAAAAATGTGGCATCGTTAAAATAAAATAATCAAGGGTCCAAAAACGTTGGGCTTATTAAGTAGGTGGAGGAGTGGTTAGGGTTTGTATTGGGTATTGGGTATTGAATATTGGGTATTGGGGTTTTTAAAATAAATTAGGTGGACTTGGGGCTGAGATTTGGATTTGGGTTGAAATATTAGTATTAAGAATGAGTTGAGTATTAATTTTTAAATAATAAATATTTTATATTTTCGGGCTTATGAGCCGGGTTTATTACGGGCGGGTCGGGCTGGGCTTATCGGGCTTTATCGGGCTCGGGCTTATCGGGTTTGAACACCATAAGCCCAAGCCCAGCCCGCTAACTTTCGGGCCAGGCTGGCCCACAGCCCATAGCAGGTCGGGCCGGACTTTTGTCCATCGGGCTTATCGGGCCCCCATAAGCCCATGAGTTTTTGGGCCAAATGGTGAAGGCTACTTTCTTGTATGCAAAAAATATATTTTGTCATATATATCGTCTTCCAAACAAGGACTTGAGGCATTGGATTGTTACTCTCATTTCCTCTTAAGATGGATTCTCATTTAAGATTTTAGATATTGCATTTTGTCTTCAAATTCTTTCTATCTAGCGTCACCATTAAAATGAACATATCTATTTGAACCGTTTAAAAATTAGCTGTATATGTAGTGAATTCCCTGAATGACGGGATGGATTGATTTTGCACAAAAAATGGAGATATTTATTTGAACCGTTAAAAAACTAAACTAGTCGTTGAGGAAAATTATGTTAATGTATATTCAAATTTGAAAAAAAAATTAATTTAATATTAAAATTGGTAAAAATATAGTAAGTCTGATTTTGGTAGCTGAAAAAACTAGTTAGCTATTAATAATTTTTGAGTCATTTTAAGTTAAATTTATGTAAAGAAAATTATCAGTTTGATGTGGATGCTTTAAGAGACATAAGCAAGTTAGGGGTATTTATTTAGAAATTTATCTTATTTGGATAAATATTCAGAAGAAAAAAAATTAGAAAATATTTAAAAGTTTCGAAATGGTAATCATAAGTGATAACTACTCTCAAAAAAAAAAAAATAGGCATAGGGAAATAAATTAGTTAAAAGGATATAAAGATATTAGAAAAATTTTTTTAAAAAATTAGTAGAAAAAGAAATGCACCCACAATGGTCATTCCATTACACCAATTTTGTTACTTCCATTTGGCATTGTTGTTAAAATTGTATGTAGGCTTATTACTTAAAATGCACCCAGAACAAGCTATTGATTCTTAATATGCAGCAGGAACCGAATTTTGCCTCAGTGTGCACCAGGAATAGGTACACCGTAAAAAAACGTTGTACCATTTAACGAATATTTTAGGTAACGCCATCTAGGATAATTATATAGAAGGGTATTTTAGTCATAATTGCATCTTCCTCCCTTATCTTCTTGCTACATCTTCTTCCTTAAAAACACCCAAGGGCACTGGCTCATTTTCCTTGCTTTCCTTGTTTAGCTCAAGCATTCTCAGAAGTTGAAAAGATGGAAGCTTTAGCCAAGAAAAGGGAGATTTTGCAGGAAAAAAAAAAAGAATTGGGTCTGGCAATGGAGGTGGAGCTGAGTCGCTCATCGATTCGACTTCGAGTGGTGAGTCTAGAGAGAGCAGTTCAAGTAGATCGAACTCTGAGGCCTCTAATGAGGGAGTGAAAAGAAAAGGGCTTTCATTGCCGCCTCTGTTAGGCTGGCTAATAAGGAAAGCTGAGCTCTGCAAAAATTCGATTGCTGCAGATGTGGGTGAAGCTGAGCGAAAAACGAGTGTTGATGATTCTCAGTTTAAGGACTTGGCTTCCAAAATTGGAGGTTAGATTTGCGTTTTTTTAAAAAAAAAAAATTGTAAAAGTTTATAGCAGAAGGGTCAAATTCAAAATTATGGGTTTCAGCACCAGAAAGCAAAAGAAAGTTGTAAAGAATCTTACACTTTTAACATAACATTTGAAATTTTTTGAATGTTTTTTTCTATCGCTTATTTGCAAGCAACCAAAAGGTTATTTGGCTTACCTTATATGGCTTTCGTTTTTTGAATTTTTAGTGTGGTTGAAATTCAAGCAAAGATGGATATGATGAGGGAGATATTTTCAAAATTATTGCTTGGAGAAGACATGTCAGGGTCTGGTATAGTGGTTTGCACAGCTATGACTATTTCAAATGCCATCACCAAGAAGATGCAGCAAGAAGATGAGATTCTCCGGCGTCATCAAAACCCTGGTGTCTTCGTACTCAGTCGTGGATTGGTAAGGCTTATCAGCGTACTTCATCATGGATTGAGCATGCCCTTAGGTTCGATCTCTGCAACCCCATTTAAGGTCATGCTGGTCCGAACGCCATTGAACCCATTTGACAGGACCCATCCCAATCCCCCCGGGATTAACGCGGGATGGCCCTGTTCTCGTCTGACACGAAGTGTCAGACAAGGGATATTTCCGAACTTTGCCCTCCCGGGCTATCAGAGTACGCCAGGATCCGGAGGAGGTATGTGATATCTAGGTCTCTGCTACAGTCCACATCCGCTGTCAACCTGAAGGGCAGTCAAAACATTAAAAGCTGTGAGTGGACAAAACAAAAGTTTGTAAAAACAATTTATCGCAAGACATTTGTACCCTTCACTAAAAAGCATGCATGCATTCGAAAACCATTTATCCAAAGAAACCATATGTGGGAACTAAGCCCAAAACTATAATGAAAACGACCGTACGGGCCACTGCCCAAATCCATAAGGAACTAATAAGGGACTCAGCCCAAAACCATATCCATACTGAAACCAAGTACACGAGCCACTGCTCAAATCCTGTGCACACCTGTGCACACCACATATCACATATCATATATCATATATCATATATACATATCATTCACACAACCAATACTGTCACGGTTTCCAAAGCTACGCGCGTGCTATCCGAGTCTTCTCAAAGTCAAGGTCAATGTTCGCAGACCACTGATCCTACCCGAGGTTATAGTATCCATAGCCTTCCTGAGAGTAAGGAACCCAACTGGGGCAACTCCCACTCAGTCAGTGCTCCGTGACTACTCCGGGGTCCACCCAGGCCAACGACCCTCCCCGGAGGAGATAATAGAAGTAAGGAAGGTATATGAACATATATATACATAACATAAATATTCATGCCCGGTTCCCTTGAACCGTCATGATGCATAACATCCATTCCATGCCCGATTCCCATAAACCGTCATGTACCACAATGACCTGACAAAGGTTCATGCCGGTTCCCATACACCGTCATGTACCACAATAACCTTTCCAGGGTTCATGCCGGTTCCCATAAACAACCATGAACTTGGAAAACCATCTAGGGTCCCTGACCCAAAATCATAACCATGAAGTAACTGGGTCTCGTGCCCGAACATATGACATCAGCTGGGCACCGTGCCCGATATCTAAGGGTCAGTCACGACTCCGATCGTAGTGATGCGTGCAACCATCCATCAGGACCTCCCTCAATCCTGGTATGTCGCCGTGAACGAATTAACCGACGCGACCACCACAAGATCATGGTGCATTCATCACCGATCGCTATCCTGAACCGTCTGCACTCCAAAGTCAAGCCTCCCCGGGCTGCCCGACCACGAATTGTGCATCGTGACCTCTCCAGAAGGAACACATCCCAATTCGGAGGCGAGCGTCACGTCGTCCATCGCCGTGCACCAAGCATCTGCCGCGACCACGACTCGGACCCGTAGGTCATCAATAGGGTCATATTCCTGAGACAAAACCAAATGGGTCTCATGCCCGAGTTTAACCTTTTGAAATCCAATTCCAAAACATTTAGACCAATAAAGACATACAAACCCGTATTGGCACCGTATAGGGCCGAAACCTCGAAATACATGTCAATATGTAACCACACATCCAAATGCACTCATGGCATCATCAAACATGTAATAAAACATATAATAAACATTTATGCATACACCAATTTAGAAAAAAAAATCTACTCACAGACCGTTTGAGCTACCGCTTCGATTTGGGTGCCATACGGCTCTCCCGAGCCAATCACTATCATCGGGACTCCCAAACCGGTCCAAATTCATTTATAGGGTTACTAATAGACTCATTAACCTCTCATTGAAGTCCCATAATTTTCCCGATTTTCTAACTATTTTTAAAACTGATCCTAAACCTTCGGACACCCCGAAACCTATCGAAACGATGTCTGATTGACACGAAACCAATCCCAAAATGTTCGTTACATCGAATGGATGAAATAACATGTTGAACATTTTCCCATTGGACCTACCACGTGCCCTGGATAGTCCTTACGCGTGAGCCCACGCGCTGGGTACTATTCATCATCTCCTTCCTTGGTCGAGCCGGGTTCGACTAGTTCGAACCGGACCGGACCGGCTTGACTGATTCAACCCTCAAACCCGTCCATTTCTACTCCATTTTAGTCCATTTTGATCCTAATACCTTCCTAATCTCAAACCCTAAGCTTCTAGCTATTAAACACACGAAAAAACGAAAGAAAACCGTACCTTCCAAGTTCAACCATGGCCGTGGCGGTTCCTCCGCCGTTCACCGCCGTTCCTGGCCGTCTAAGCCTTCGAAAACAATCCCTCTCAACTCCCCTAAGTTTAACGCCCCGGAAATTTAGAAAATTTAATTTTGTAACATAATGAATAAATGACGTTTTTACCCTTGTGAATAGTATGGTCAAATTGTTGACTTCTTGATTGGTGAATCAAACGGATGTTGACCGATGACCGTGACGTAGTTCGGGACGTCACGAGTCCATAGACAGGTGGCACGCCCAATTCCGACAATCTGGGAAAAAGTTATGACGTTCGGAAGCCCAAGGGCATTTTCGTAATTTGGGCGAAAAGGGGGGAAAATGTTGACTTTTTGTTTGCCAACTAATTTTCACACGATTCGAAGACCGTTAGGTAGGTCTCGATGCCCGGAGTACAACGACAGGCGGCACGTCGAAAACGGAGTTTGGTTACGAACGTTACGGGTCACGGAAGGCTAGGGGCAAAATGGTAATTTGTCCAACCAAGGGCAAAATGGTCTTTTGGCCTTGATCAGACTTTTCTTTTGTCTGATACTCACCTCAGGAAACACAGAATCGGGTCTTAAGGGAAACACAATGATATCCCCTTTTGACAACTTTTCCCCAAATTAAGGCTTGAACCATGATTATGTTCAATTGGCCCGTGATAAACCCCAAACTCGTCGTCATTATGCAATTGAACGTCTAAGTAGCATAACTGAGAGAGAGGGACTCGAGAGGTTCAGAGAACTGAGAGAATTTTGCTTCGAAAATTCTGGAAATTTGGGCAAAAATCGAATTCGGATTTGGGAGCCAGGAGAGGAGCAATTGAGGATTCCATTAAGTTGCTAGGATCAAAACTAAAAGCTTTGCAACAAAAACGAGAAGAATTCGTGCCGAATTGAGGAAGAACAGACGCTGCCATGGCTGCCAAAAATCGACCTTGAGTTCAGATACTTAGAGGTAAGCTCGTTTGAAATTGATCATGGAAAATTGTTCCTTATACTCTCATGATGCTAACCATATGAATTAATTGAAAAATCAGGCACGGAATCGTGAAACCCGAATAGGAGACCCGTCGAATTTCGATCGTGAGTCGTGAAGATTTGGACCTTACTTGAGGTAATTGAATTCACAGAACTAGAATGAAGTTGGAGTAGATGAGATCAGTTGAAAGAACGGATCGATTTGAGGTCGAATTGACTGAGATTGCATCGGATCCTATCGCGGGTATTTCAACCCGTTTATCAGACAAACGGGCGAGAACGATGCACTGTAGCTGTACTGTGCTAGGCGCGTGACGGCGCATGGGGAGGATTCCGGCAAAGTGTTCAACATGAAACTTGATATTCTCGATGATACGAACCTATCCGCGTTGGTTTCGGGTCAATCGGATATGGTTTCAGTGTAGTTCCGAGTACCCGACACGTTTAAATTATATTAAAATAATATTATAAAATTCCGACAATTAGGGGATTCTTGTTTAAGGAAAATATGATAGTCTAGTAACCTTAAATCATTTTGTTTGACAGGCTGGAATATTCCCGGGACTTCGGAGGAAAACGAACAGCTCGAGGCTGAACAATCGGGACGGTGTGTGTGAGTGGACTTTTGGTTTTCTAACTGTGATGCATGCATATATGGTTTAAAATGCTTATTTATATGATTTTCTATGATTTGACATGATTGATGCTTTGATTCGGTGATTTCTCGATTTTCTCGGTTTTATGATTATTATATTATTATATTCTAGCACGATTTTCGAGAAATCATGGAATTGGTTAAAAATGATATTGTGGGCATGAGAACCCAAGTAAATAATGATTTTGACTCGGATTTGGAGTTACATGTGAATTTGATTGATTTTATGGATTTATGTGATCGTGGCAACTCGGGTTTACGGTTGCACGGATTTACGTGAAATTGATATTTTGGGGTTGGGACCCAATGGAATTGTGTTTCTGATTGGATTTGTATTTCCATGTGATTATATGATGATATTGATGATTTCGGATTTATAAAGTAAATCGGGACTTTGGTTAATTTGGGGCTGAGACCCTGTGTCGATATGTGATTAGATTTTTATGCAACTGTTTTTCACTGGTTTTTGTGATGATAATATGTTGCGGATATTTAGGGCTTTCGGGAGAAAATATGTTTTTCCCCGGAGTGCACCCTGGAGATAACGCTCGCCTTCGGGATGGAAGTGTTTACCCCGAAGAGGTCACGTAGCACGATCTTTGTCTTGCAGCCCAGGGGAGGCTTGACTCAGATCAGATGTGCTGGATTATATGGATCGGTAAGTGATGTGTTCACTAGATCTGGATTGCCGGCTTGTGATGTGTTCACAGCGGCGGATGCTCGGATTTTGAGCGGTCCTTGAGCCTATTGATATGCACGCGTTGCAGGGATAAAACGTGACTCTAAGCAACAAGATATGGATATAAGTCCCTTGATTTTGTGGAAATTGTTTTGATTGATCCTCTGAACGTATTTAATTGATTTCCTATTATTACTCGTGTTTTATGATATGCATGCATGTTTGTGAAAACTGGAGGGTAAGAAATGTATTTTGGCAAATGTTTTTATAAGAGGTTATTTTTGTCCACTCACACCTTTATTGTTTTATGCACCCTCCAAGCCAGTGTACAGGTACGAGGGCTAAAAACGAGGCAAGCGAGGCAAAAGAATAAATAGACCGTTGCGCACTCAGACATTCTACAGAGTAGGAATTTGACCCCTATCTGTAACGGTACCTATGCTCTGTATTGTCTTTGACTAGTCAAACTTGTGACGTCATTGGTCTGTAAAACTTAACTATCCCTTGTCTGACAATGTTTTCGGGTTTTGTTGTGTGTTGTATGTATATAAGTTTGGTTACTTTCGGAAATTTTTAGTTATTGTCAAACGGGAGCAGGATTCATCACGACTATCGAGGGATAATCGGGATGGGTCTTGTCACTAAGTCCCTAGAATGTGTTAGGATCCACAGAAACCCGAAACCGTCCCCTAAAACTCATTTTCGAATTTGAAGTTTAAAAGGGTTCACGGGTAACACCCCCCCCCCCCCCCCCCCCCCCCCCCCCCCCGCGCGCGGCGGGCGCCACCTTGTCCTCCGTCGTCCACAGCCGTGGACCTCCGTTCCTTGCCACTATCAACCCCTCATACTCCCTCACTCACGGTCACACATGAGGAATGATGGTGAGGTGTTTGTGTTATGAAGAAAAATGGAGAAATGTGCATATGGGGGGTTCGGGTTTTGTGAAGAAATGAAGTTTGATGAAGATGATTTGATCTGATGAGAGAAGAGAGATAGATTAGATGAGATGAGTGGTGAGGATTGAGTGATTAATTAAATGGCTAGGATTGAGTGAAGAAAAGATTAATTATTAAATAATAAAAATAATAGTATTTAATTAATGAGATCCACAAATTAAGGGATCTAGCCAATGGGATGAGTGACACTTGTCACTCATCCATGGGACCCACTCAAAATATCTGGCCCAATCAGAATAAGCCAAGTGTTCTCGTTTCGTAATGCGCAAGAATAGTGAAATCGACCTTCCGTGACCTATAACTTCCCCGTTCGAAGTCCGATTTCAGCATGCCACCCGTCTATGGATTCGTATCGTCCCGATCTACGTAACGGTCCTCGGCCATCGGACATCCCCGTAAAAAAGTCAACTATTTTCCCCTTTTAACCAAAATTACCAAAATGCCCCTAAACTTCCAAACGTCATAACTTCTTCCTCGAATGTCGGAATTGAACGTGCCACCTGTCTATGAACTCGTGACGTCACGAACTACGTCACGGTCATCGATCAAAGTCCGTTTGACCGTCCGATCGAAAAGTCAACGTTTTGGCCACGCCCAAGGGCAAAACGATCATTTTGCATCGTTCGTCCGATTTCGCCCTACTAATCACGGATTAACCTCACTAATCGTGATTAGGTCACTAATCTAAGCCTAGAATTCGGGACAGGTCGTTACACCATTGAAGTGGAGTTCTTCATCAAGCTGAGAATTTATTGGGATCGAGAGTAAAATTAGAAAACCCTAGAAAAGTTTGACTCTTTGATCTGCCATAAGTTAGCAGAGAGGGAGAAAGAGAGAACGACGCAATGAAGTTCCAATACTCTTTGATCTGCCCCGAAACATTGATCTTTCCCTATCTGTTTTTTAAAGGAAGATAGATGAGTTGCTGACTTGATGGGTTTTTTTTAAGGAAGAAGATGCAACAAGAAGATGAGGGAGGAATATGCAATTATGACTAAAATACTCTTCTATATAATTATCCTAAACGGAGTTAACTAAAATATCCGTTAAATAGTGTAACGTTTTTTACGGTGTACCTATTTCTGGTGCACACTGAAACAAAATTCGATTCCTAGTGCATATTAAGAATCGATGGCTTGTTCTAAGTACATTTTTAAGTAATAAGCCTAGTATATATGACAGAAATATTACAAAATCAATAGGGACAATTTTATATTAAGTTAAAAAAAATTAAAACTAATAAAATAAACCCTAAATCTTTCCCCAACCCACCACTTCACTCACTCGATCTCGTCGACGGGTTGGCCCGTCGCTCTTTTGCTTGTGTTCGTCACTTCGTCGACGCAGCTCTCCGTTGTCGTTTTGCTTGATTTGCATTTCAGTTTGTTTATTTTCTTCTCATCCTTCTCTACGCCTTTTCCCCCGGCAAAATTTATTCCTTCTATCTTTAAAATCTGTCTCACCTTTCCCTTCTTAAGCTCCCTACTTGGTTTCCGAGAAAATTTCCAATCTTTTGATGAGTTCTACATCTTAAACCTCGCATTGTACCACCACTGTTTTCGAATCACTTAAATTGCATAGAAATTTTGAGAACAATTGATACCATGACTGACTCGTGTTGTCGTCTTCATTTATTTTCCTCTCTTTTCCCGGAAACCAAATAAGGGCTTTCATTTTTGTGATGCGTCGTCGGCCCATCGATGGGATCGAGAGAGGGAGATGAGGTCGGCTGGGTGGATTGGGTATTTTTTATTAGTTTTTAATTTTTTTTAAAATTTAATATAAAAGTTAATAATATATAATAAATATCCTAATTTCTTCTATAAATATTGAAATATTACTATAACATAAAAAATTTTAAAAACAATTAACAACAGTTGAATGAGAGTAATAAAAATGATGCAACGGAGGTATCGGAAGACGGAAGCCTCATTTGAGTACAAAATGTCACAAATTTTTATTTTGGAGTGTAAAGTGAAATTTTTGTGTCTTGTTTTAAATGCATTTCAAATAGTACATCAATTTATAATTATCGATAAATTGATATTTTTATTTATGTTAATGATTATAAATGGATTAATTTATAATTAATTTTTAAATTAACTAATAATGATATACCATTTTCATATTATCTAGATCCTTTTGCATACTTTAAAGTAAAAAAGTTTGTTCTCCTAATTGAATAATCATATTGGCTATATTACAATCCATCATCATGCTCCTTCATTAATTACCAAAACCAAATAATATATATATATTTTTCTTTGAACACAAATATTTATGTCAAAAGATTCACCAATATGATGATGTTTCCCAAATGTATACTTTCGCATGGTGGGTTGATTTAAGATGAGTCTGCAAGACTGCAAACACATACCGACCCATTTAAGAGGCATTCGGGTCGTACCCAGGCCCCACCCGCACTGAGGGGGCCATAAACGGTACACTGACCAATCGGATAGTTGGAAGTTTTAACTCAAGGCAAATGCTTTGTCCCATAAGGTACAGCCTATAGACTTATTGCATGGCTTCTCAGCATTGGAGCAGCACACAGGGCCGGTGGGACCCACCTGCCAGGCAGACAAACCCAAATCGGAAAGTCGAAGTACCCATGGGCCATGACCCGTGCTCCAGCGGTACTTCCCGGACCAGGGGTATTTTGGTCAATCTAATAGTACATGGTTACAACACTGATAATTGATTCTTGTCTTCCTCGCCACTATTACTGTTAGCTGGCTCTGGATTCTTGCGCTTGCTCTCTCTATTAAGCTCAGAGAGATCTCGCCCATTCTTTTTCAGAGTAAGAGAGAGAGAGAGATTGAGAGTAATTAGAGAGAGAAAATGAGGGAGCCAACGAACGATGTGTCATCGGCTCCACAAGCTCCACCTCAGGCTTTGCTGGAGAGGCTCAAGGATTACGGCCAAGAAGACGCCTTTGCGTTATGGGATGAGCTCACCCCCGAAGAACGTCAGCTCCTCGTCAAGGAAATCGAGGTTAATTCCCTTTAGATCTCTCTTTTCCTCTGTTTAGTATCTCTGTTTTCTCGGGAAGCAATTGGTTTAGATTGTAAAACATAGCTAGGCAATCCAACTCGGGCCCAATTATGATCATTCTGCTGAATTTTCATTAAGTGTCTTGCATTTGAATGCTAAGCTGGTACAATCAAATTGACTGCATTGTTGTTTTTTCTTATGAATCGTGAAATTGATGCGGTTGTGGTTTGTATTTGCATAGAGTTTAGATCTTTCAAGAATCGATCGGATCATAAGGTGTTCGCTTCGATCTCACGGTTAGTATCTTGCTAATTGCTATGCTTACGCACGGTTTATAATTACAGTAGAGTTCCTGATGGACTTTGGTTGGTTTTGCAGGTCTGCCGACAGCGGCTATTGAGCCGGTGCCCGAGAGCAATGTGTCTTCCGTCGAGGAGCGAACGCTTGAAGACAGAGAAAGATGGTGCAAGACGGGGTTGAAAGCCATCGATGAGGGAAAGTTAGCTGTCCTACTTTTGTCTGGTGGACAGGTGAGGTCCTATTTTCAGTAATTTAGCTTTGCTTGCTACTCATTGTTTTTGCGTAATTTCAACTTTACTCCGTATCAAAAGAGGATTATTAGTTTAATAGTTTTTTTTTAAGTGGGCTGTTACATGTTTTAGTTCTCTCTTTCTCTTCCCCCTTTAAACTAAAACTTTTGGTACATTTTTCTGGGTTATGTGTACATAAAGACAACTTGATAATAGATAAGGCTTGTTAGCTTAATGATGCACAAAACAAACTTTACAAGTCCAAAGTGCACTTAACCATCCTCTTTCTAGAACTATTATTTTGCTATGATGTCGCTTTATGAAATTATTGATAATTAGGAATCATCTTTTTCTTTCTCTCTCCGGTTGGTAGGATGTTCATTTCTTGATGTCCATTTTGGACATTTATTGATAAAAAAAAAAAGGTATGGAATATGGTTTGCCCCTTGATTTATCATTATTTCCACCAAAGTTGCTTTGTAGGATTCCTAACTTCTTTGTTCTTTTCTTCTCTTCTGTTTTTCTCTAAGGAAAGGGGATGCATTATGCAAAATGAAAATGTTTTACGTTGTAGCTTGTTCTCTGGGGCATTTGGAACATGGTAGTGGTGGAATCCTATTTGTTTGAGCATCACCACATATGAAAGCTAAAAGTTTTGGCTTCCATATCTTAACTCAGTGCTTTTGAAAATGCTTCAATAAATACAAAAATCATGTCGGACGCACATTTTTGTCAGCTTCCTGACTCAGATGATTACATTTGTAGTGTTGTGTGGACAACTCATAGTGATTAAACTACCCAAGCTTTCTAATTCTTTGGATAATATATTTGGTAGTAATGCAACCACTAGGAACTTTCTTTATGAATAAATGATTGAACATATAATACAACTCATTTCATTTCATCAGAGGAAATGGCAAGTAAAAAAAGAAGAAAAAAAGAAGAAGGATATTTTACATTTTTACAATTTGGAATGCTTGGACAACTGAATTAGGTCCCAATAAAACCTAAGTTTTTACTGATGCATAACTTTCTTTTTCGTCTTGTTTCAAAAAACGTTTTCCTACTTCAGTGTTCAAATATAAAAATATTTCTGAGAAATTGTACTATGGTATTTGAGGTTGGAAAGAAAGTTCCGTTTGATTGATTGTGATCAGAACATATGTATAAGACGGATCATGGGCATGTAATAAGCTACATAACCCCCATAGGTAAACCTTCGCAAAAATGCGAAGGTTCCCCTTAATCCTCTTGCATAGAATACCTTTTTTACTATGTTTCCTGTTTGAGGGTTATGGGGACCTGTGGACTGGTCCTTCAAAATGTTTATGATGGGTTGTTGAGCATCATAATCGAGAATAAATTTATTACCGTGCTTTGGCTGATGTCCTTCTGCATGTTTATTTATACCTTATTTAAAGTTGTTTAAATTCTATTCCAGCCTTTTTTCAAGTGCTCTTGGCTGATTTTTGCAGGGAACTCGACTTGGAAGTTCGGATCCGAAGGGATGTTTCAGTGAGTAGAAATCTTTCTTTTTCCCTTCACCTGACTTTGAAGCATTCTCTCTCTCTCTCTCTCTCTCTCTCTCTCTCTCTCTCTCTCTCTCTCTTTCAGCGTTTATCCGGTCTAAAGCATGTTATTCAACTGGAAATGTAAATGGATTTCTTTTCCTAGTGGTCTAATTCTTATGAAAACAGAATCCGTCACAAAAAATACCAGTGTGGATAATGGCTGAAAGTGACTGGAATATTTTGCCCTGTTTGTTTGTGGAGTAGATAGGGGTTTGTTTTAAGATCAAATTGAGGACTATAAGATTCTATACAATAGTAACTCAGCCATGAACAAAATAACTCTAGATAGTAACTCTAGATAAAAAGAATAACCATGAACAAAATAAAATGAATGAGAATTCTTGAAGTACTCATTCTAGTAAATGAGGAATTGTAAGGCATACTTTTTGAATAAGACAATTACAAGTAAAATAACTCTCGAGTTCAAATATGCAATATTAGGTAGTCATATTGCAATTTCTATGATTTGGAAGTTTATGTTCACGAACTTTAAAGAATAAATAGTGAGAACTTCTTATTCGTTAGTAGATTCTCTTATCTATCTCAATCAATGTTCGTCATGGTAAGCTTTACCCGAAATATTTATTGTATCTGTACTTTTTATCTCCTTTCATTTAGATGTTGGACTTCCATCTGGAAAGTCACTCTTTCAACTCCAAGCTGAGCGGATTTTGTGTGTTCAAAGACTAGCTGCTCAAGCTACAAGTGATGGTAGGGTATTTCCTTGTCATTTTTTCTTTCCTCTCTTTCCAGTTCAGAGTCTAGGCTACAAAACAGGGTGGCCTCCTAGAGTCCTAGAACATCTGAACATCTCAAGTCTTAGTGAAGCTGAAACTTGAGCCAGGTCTTTTATATGGAAAGTTTGGGAAGGCCACTAGCAGCTGAACTGGAACTTTTATGGTTCATTGCAAGAGGGTTCGCTCTGCAGGGTCATGGACTTGTAAATATTTTGGATTGTCACACTAACTACTATAGTCTCAGGTTCATCTGCTCCACTACAAATACATTGGTATATTATGACAAGTCCATTTACTGATGAAGCAACACGGAAATTTTTTGAAAGTCACAAGTATTTTGGTCTCGAAGCTGACCAGGTAAGAGGTTTTCAGAATCTTTTGCCTTAGATTTTTGTGAAAAGTTCCTTCATTTTGAGTTGCTTTTCTTATTCAGGCCAAAAAAAGGTTTTTTCTTCCTGTTCTTAAGGTCACACTTCTTGATGCAGGTCACCTTCTTTCAGCAAGGCACAATACCTTGTGTTTCAAAAGATGGCAGATTTATCATGGAAACTCCATACAGAGTATGGTTTCTATTGTTGAGCTTATTAGAAACCTTATTTTCTAAAGCTTTGTAAATTTTCCTTATGTGGCTTAAAAGTAATATGATTCACAAAATAAAGCTATATTGTTTTACAAGGTAGGATAAGTGCACTTAAAGGGTTGCATTTTTTAAAATTCCACTCGGATTAATAATAATAAAAGTTACTTCATGTCATAATTCAGAGTATGTATGAGTTGCACTATGAAATGGTACCAAAAACCGCATATATTCCATTCCATAAAAAATTTGATTTACTGCCACCTGAAAGGAGGTATTATTAACTTCAGTTTGTTTTTTAAGCCAGGTAGCTAAGGCTCCGGATGGGAACGGAGGAGTATATTCAGGTATTTTTATTTATACTTTTTAAATATTCGGTTAAGCATGTTGGATACTACTTCCTGGTTTAGTTTCCTCACTTTTCCTTTGCTGCTGAGTAAATACTCCTTAATTAATTGGACCCCAATTTTTTATCAGCTTTAAAATCTTCAAGATTACTAGAAGATATGGCTACAAGAGGAATTAAATACGTGGATTGCTATGGAGTTGACAATGCACTGGTGAGATTTCTTTTCTGAATAACGCTTGTAGTCCATGGTTTACCAGAAGGAAAACAAGAAGGGGAGAAACTAAAATTCCTTCTCTTCCAATAATTGGTTGGTTTCTCCTCTCTGGCTAAAAAAGGTGGGTGATGTATAGTGGAAAGTTGGGGCGAACGAAGCCAAAGCATACTAAGATTTAATTGATTCTTCTCTACATAAACAAAGAAAGAGAGACAATTACAAATTACTCTTATTTTCTTTTTATATTTTATGAATTAAACCAACTGGAGTGTTAAATGGTTCTTTTGTTTATTGAATACTTGGAACATTTTCTTATTTTTGGAGGCATAGTGATTAGGTTCTTGAAAGCAGGTTCGTGTAGCGGATCCAACATTCTTGGGTTATTTCATTGACAAAGGTGTTTCAGCTGCTGCAAAAGTTGTTCGTAAGGTAACAATCCATGCATGATATCCTATGACAACCTCAATTGTTTGCAATACAGCTTCCTGTACCGTGTTTAATCATTTTGAATCCAAATACTGTGTTTAATCATTTTGAATCCAAAGACGTCAATAGAGGAATTTTAACTCTCCCTCTCCAAAAATGATTTAAGCGGCCGAAGAATTGAGCTTTGTAGGGGAGGACATCTCGTTGAACTAGATTTCTCCTTTTGACAGATAAATATGTTTTATCAGTTATTTGCACCATACTACAGGATAGGTAACTTTAACAACTTCTGTTGTCACAAAGATGACAAATGTAGGTCCAACACGTATTTATTTCATTGAATCACTACTTTTTGACAGTTTCTTGCAGACTTAGAATTAGAAAGAAAAGCAGACCGAAGATCTCAGACATCAACACCAAAAAAAAAAAAAGCCTCTTAGGGGAGGACTTTTGTTGGAACTAGATTTCTCTTTTTGACAGATATGCCTTAAAGATGTTTTTATCAGTTTTTTTAACCATACTACAGGATAAGTAACCTGAACAATTTCTGTTGTCACAAAGATGAAAAATATAGGTCCAAAACATGTTTATTTCATTACTTTTTGTCAGTTTTTCTGCAAACGTAGAAGTTAAAGAGAAAGGTGGACTGAAGATCTCAGGCATCAACACCAAAAAAAAAAACTTTTGGTTCTTATTGGTATTTTATATCCACTAATATTGAGATAGCGGTAATATCTGAGATAAAGTGGAGGAATTTTTTTCAAATATTGGCAAAATATTAACATCTTCTGGCTCATTTACGCCCATATACACATATTGATAGGTGCATTGGTAAGGCTAGAGACATACTGGAGATATTTAACCTCTTATACTTATCCGCATATTCATTTAGAGATCTTTTTTTATTTATTTTTTTATCTATGGTCATTACACAAATGAGTTCTGAAATTTGACCCATTCCATACATATTTATTTAAACTGGAAGAATTTATTACATTTTGAGTTGGGCTGTATTGATACAGGCATACCCCCAAGAAAAGGTTGGTGTGTTTGTACGTCGAGGAAAAGGAGGACCTCTCACGGTGGTTGAGTACAGTGAGATGGATTCATCTCTGGCTTCTGCAATCAACCAAGAGACTGGACGTCTTCGTTATTGTTGGAGTAATGTAATGTCCTTTATCATTTGTTCTTATCTACTATTGTTTTCTTGTGAAATAATACTGTACTGTAAGTTTGTTTTTGCTTTAGTTCATTGAGATCCAATCACATGCAGATGAAAGTGCACAAACTTTCTGGCATTTTATTTATTTAGTGTATTTTTCTCTCGCACTAATATTGGTTTGGATGGACGTAGCTGGAGACCACTATTCCTCATTGACTTATTGTGTATTTCATTTGGTGTGTTTTTTTTAGGTCAAAGGTTCAATTATGACACTTTTGTGCTATTTAAGCTAGGTGTGGCCAACTCTTGTCACATTGTGTTTTTCAGGTATGCTTGCACATGTTTACTCTGGATTTTCTAAACCAAGTGGCAAATGGCCTCGAGAAAGATAGCATGTTAGTCTCTCTGTCTCTTTCTCTGTTATTTGCTTATTTATATGTTTCTTTTGGTTCCCTTTCTTGATCCACATTATAGTGTGGCTAACCTTAAAAAGTTACCTATCAGATATTCCATTTTCATGTCTAGTAGATTTATTCACAGTTTTTGCTTTTGGAAACATGATGAATATGTAAGGGATAAAGGAGAGGTTATTATGTAAGTTTTGTGTTAGAAAACAGATGAGAGGGTAGTATAAAATACTTTGGAATTTAAAAAGGGGTTGTATGATGGTAATTTGAATATTAATAAGAAAAAGGAAAACAAAAATCATAAATGTTGTTTTATGGTCTTATCACTATTGCATCTTCCTCATGTTTTTATATTTGTTGTATCATCGTATTTTATCCCTTATTGTGGGAGTATTTAACACAGCACTAGATATTAGCTTTCTTGTCTAGGCCTTTCGGTTTCCTGGATTTCTCTTTCAAAGCAAAGATGACTATACCAACAGTGAAGAGCTTGTTGGAAATAGTAAAGATAATAAAAGGTAGAGGTTCCATGGACTTCTCCTAGTCATGCTTGAAAGGAAACCTGAGCTAGCTTTATATATCCTCTTCAACTTGAGCTAGCTTTCTAGTACTTTCTGTCTTGCATTATTATATGTATCAGTAGCCATAGACAGTGATTACTACAAAGTAGAATGAAGATGTTAAATATGACTTTTTGTTCTTTGGTCATCCGTCGTCAGGCTTTTGGAGTTTCTCATATATAGTTTCTAGCGGTTCTAAAGATGTTCATTAAACACTGTTGTTAATGCAGTTACCATCTGGCTGAGAAGAAAATTCCTTCCATCCATGGACAGACAATGGGATTAAAATTAGAGCAGTTCATATTTGATGCTTTTCCGTATGCACCTTCAACTGCGCTTTTTGAGGTGATTTATTTTCTCCTTATCACTTTCACCTCTATGCTTTTCTTGATTAGAAGTGCTAAGGTTTGCATATATTTGCCAAATTTTCAGGTATTGCGTGAAGAAGAGTTTGCACCAGTAAAAAATGCCAACGGGTCAAATTTTGACACTCCAGATAGTGCTAGGCTTCTTGTTCTCCGACTTCACACTCGTTGGGTAGTTGCGGCTGGTGGATTCTTAACGCATTCAGTGCCCTTATATGCAACAGGTAATTCATGGACCTTTTTTGTTATTTTTTTAAAAAAATTTGCATTCTACTATGTTAAAAAACGAGAGCTTTGGAAATGAACGTGGATTGGGTCTAGTTTAACTACCATGGACAAATTCAGTCTACGTTAGTATAGTTATGTCTCTGCTCTGCCAATTTCCTTGGGTCTTAAACATAGTAAGGCAATAATCTCTGGAATCAGAATATAATTACTTTATCTTTTCCCCACCACAGCCGATGTCTAAGTAGTGAACTAGCGATAGGTAGAGGTACCAAGTTTTGAAGACCAAGTGTATGGTGGCATATAATTTGTTGTATTTTGGGCCCTCTGTTTTATTCAATCGAATGAAATTCAGTTACGTCACACTTGGTATACAAACTTAGTACCACGGTCATTTTCGAGTCTTATCTCCGCCTCCTTGTTAATGTAATGACACAACTGATGTTGAATTCAGGTGTGGAGGTGTCACCTCTTTGCTCTTATGCCGGAGAAAACCTTGAGGCTATATGCCGTGGAAGAACCTTCCACGCCCCTTGTGAGATTACATTCTAAATGAGCTGAAATAAACACTAAAAAAGAAAAATTCCTCTTTTCGTTTTTTTCTTTCTTTCTGAATTGTGCGGCTGTATTTTATCTGAATTAGAGTGCGAGTTAGGTCCCTTCTATCTCTCTTTGATGTTTTTGTAATAAGATTAGTGGGTGGTTTGCGGTGTATAAAATGAAGGTGTCGTCGAGATATATGTTTTATGACTCAAATCTATCAATAATTCAATATGTTATTTGCAATTTTCATTCTGTGCCTACTTTTGCCCTCCTTGATTTGTTATTTCTCCCAATTGCATTGCGTTCCTTCTGGTGTTCAATTATATTAATTTACGGTGGAACATCCCATCACAAGACAACCAGTTTCTTACAGCAAAACGAGGAGTGCCACCAAAAAAATGCTGGTGATACAATAATAATATCCAATAACCAATATAGCTAATGCAAAACCCTATGAAACAGAGGATTTGTCTGGTTAGTATTCTTTGAAGAAGAAAGGAAATTGGATGCAAAAACACTAATCTTTATTTCATTCGCACTCGAGGCGATAAAATTTGTTTCATGCCAGATGAAAGTTATCTACTAACTTCAAATCTAAAACAAATGAAATAAAATTGAAAATGCTCCAAGGCAACACAGAAAAACTTCTTCCGCAGAAGGTTCAGCAAATTTCCAGCAGAAACAAAATTATGCAATAGGGCTGTAGTGTTAGACCCTGACACGTAAGAAGCATGACACCATACGCTGAGAATCCGAATGGTAGTGAAAGACCGATCAGCTTACTATAATGAACCAACATGCAACGTGTGCTAGAGTGAAAATATAAATCTAGTTGAAGGAAAATTGCACGGCTAGTATACACACAACAAATCCACAGCGTAAGCTCAAGTATTAGTGTCTCTGAATCGATGCGTATGCATTCTCCAGTCTCCATGCAGGCTCAGTGATATGGTGACACGCCAAGTAGTGGCTCCATGGCAGCCAATTGATGCTGCAGGAACTTGTAAACTGATTCCGTTGTTGTGGCAGCTATACGAACAACCACCCCTATTCCCTGCAAAATAAAAAATATTAGCTTTGCATTTAGCTCAGTTGCTTTTCTAAATATGGCAGAACCATGAAGGATGATATGGTCAGTCAAATGCTTCATAAAATTACATAATTTAAATTAAACTTTAATGGACCTTCCATGCTTATTTTCAAAAGAACAAAACGGTAGGATCACATTGTGAGCTTAATAAATATATATATATATATATATATATATATATTTACACCCTTTAACCATTGTGATCTTATACTCTTTGTGTCGATAATACTACGGTGAACATGTTTCCTATAAGGAACCTATATCCATGACATGAAAGAGAACTAAAACATAGGCCATGAGCCCTGATGAAAAGAAATGGAATGTACAAGATTTCACAAGCATTGGTTTAACACAACAGTAACAGCCCTTATCAGCATGACCTAACCATTATACCTTCGGACCAAAAACGCTTGAAGAAGCAATAAAGCTTGGTTTAGCGAAGCGATCATCAGAATTTGTTTTCATTTGGCAACCTGAGGGGGTGGATGGCATGTGTAATCGCTCAGACATCATCCTCTTTACATTTTCTTGAACTAGGCTTTGAATGTGCTTGACCTTTGGCCTATAATGAAGCAAATGGAAGGTGTAACATTTTCTGATTTGTTTACTTAATTCCATTCTATCTTGAAGAATAATCAACAAATACGAAGGTAAAAATTCAGTGAAGATAAACAATAAGATTCAAAGGATATATGCATCATGAATTACTCACCCCAAGAGTACAACCATTGCAATGACTTGGTAGTCCTGCATGCGTTCTGCAATTGAAGAAATACTTCCCTGCTCCAGGTGCACCTATCATAGAGATAATCACCATCGCGCAGAACTAAGCATCAGCCTGTTAGACCCCCACAAATAAAACATGAAATAGAATGAAAATGATTACCATGTCAAGAAACAAAGGCTCGTCATCATTTAAAAATATGTGGTTGGCGCTCTTATAAAGATCAAAATCCCATATTTCTCCACTTTCATGACGCCCACTGGTAATCCAATCAACAACGACCAAACTTGAGTCTGAGGCTACCCTAAAGACTTGCTTCTGAGAGTACCTAGCTGTTGAAAAGCATGTCACAGGATCTGGAATGACAGCCAAAAGGGCTTCGCTCCCAACTCTTGCCTACTGCACAGAAATGTGATTTCCAAGATACACATGTAATGTAGCCATCAACATAAGAACCCAGCATTAACTGTATATTAATAAGGTCCCAAAAATGAATGTTACTGCATTCTGTATGTTTGGTTAAGTCAGATTGTAACCTCCAAGACTTGTTCCGAGCACTTTAACCCCACTGACTTGTAGACCTATGCAAGAACGGAAATCTATTTAAGAAATCTACTTTAGTTAGGTACTGCATGTATTTCAATGAATTCAATCCTCCAAATACATTAATCTAATAGGAAAAGGGAATGAAGTTAGTGAAATCTGATGATTAAACCTGAACTATATGTATACATATATACATATATATAATTGTTTGAGAAGTAACCTTAGTGGAAGCTTGGGTTGTCAAGACAGTGGTGCAACCATCTCCAATGGTAAATACACATGAAATAGAATCTCCCTAAGCAAGAGAACAAGGTTGAAATAATTAACATAAAGACAGATTGCAACTCATAAGCAATTAAGATTGATGAACAAAATTTGCACAAAATAGATAAGGACAGTGAATACATACGGAGACGATGCCACCACCATAGGTGAGGTTGTAAACCCAAACAGCATCAGTTTTAGAAGAACCCACCTAAAATAACATCCCTAAATGATCAATTCAGATATTTTGCCACAAAAAAACTATACCCAGAAAAATAGAATCAATTCATACGAAATATGATATTTGAGCTAAGAAGAGTGAAAAAATAAGACCTTTCTGGGAATGATGAACTTGAGAGGATACTTTGAGAAGCATCTTGTCACTGTTGACCTCCCTCCCACTTTTTCAACCACTAACCTCCCCTGTTTCTCCATCTCACTCAGTCTCCCTCACTCTCTCTACAGCTGTACATAAAATTCAGGCGAGGATAAAAGGGAGCACGTGTCCACAAACTGGATCGCGTTCAACCGGCGATTTTGGCCCGTTGGCTTTCTTCGGGTCGAAACCTTTTTTTTCTTGGGTTTATTTTTAGGAGCTTTATTTTATTGTTTTTAAAAAACACTCAAAAACAAACCCCCTCTCTTGCACAGTCAGACTAGTTCGGAGCTCATACTCGTCTTCTCTAAGGTAATCTCTCTCACTGTCTCTGTGTTTTCACAATCTATTAAGTTTTTGGGCATCTGAATAAAAAATGGATGGTTTTTGCCTAGTTAGTGTAGAAGTGTCTCTGCTTAATGGTGTTTACGTCAAGCTCTGAAAATGGGCTGTTCTTTGTTTGTCAGTTTCCTTTATTTCTGTTTGATTTCTCAGAAAATAAGGTCAAAAATTTTTGATTGCTGAAGATGTGACTTTGTTTTAGATAAAATATCAATATATTTTGATTAAAAGATGGCCGAAAACATTAAATCAAAGCGCTTGCCATTTTTTTTATTAAGTAAATATTATAAAACAATAGAAATGTAGGAACAAAAGAAGTTAAAAGGGACGTAAATATATACATAAATAATACCAAATTTATGTGCATACAAAACGAATAACATAAACATGAAACGGCTCAAAAATAACTATAGATCTAAAATATAGAAAATCGTCATTATCCAATCAGCCACCATCAACCGCTGTACGAGCTGCAACGCACCAACAAACATAAATGATAGAATTCAGAGGATCAAACATTCGCCTATACTCTCAAAAACCAAACCATTTTTCTGTTTTTTAGTTACAGCGTGAAGATGTGGCTGTCTTTTCTTGAGATTAATAATTTTTAAATAGTTCATAACTATATAGTTGAAGAATGACTGGAACTTACTTCATTAAAAGCAATAATTTGTTTTTAGTAAAAAATATTTTGAGCAATGATAAAAATTTAGGAGATCGGTGACCAATGGCGGGTTTATGATTCTTTTTTGAGAGGGTCACTTTTGAAAATGATATTAGCTACTGTTAATACCATATCGACCGACCACACACTATACATGCAAGACAAGTCTGCCCCTCTTCAAGATAAGATTCAATCGGCACCCCTGCCAAGGAGTTCACTCGGCAGATATGCTCAGTACCGACCGTTCGGTAGGTCACCACGGATCGTCACTCGACGGGGACTACTCGGCACCTCCTTTCACCAGTCTAGCTGTCCATACCAACTCCCTGCCACACCAACTCCCTGACACTAGGGGGTTAGGCACCACCTGGCACTCACCCTGAATCTCCAGGGCACGTTCCTGCCCTCCGGCCACAACATGGAACATGCTCCCAAATAGTGCTCAACCACCACATTCATGACCACTATAAATGCTCTCAGACCCTCCCACAAAGATAACTCGATCCCAATCACTATTGCCATTTGCTAACACACACTGCTCACTCGGCACCCCGAGTCGCACCCTGTCTTTCGTGTGTTCCACACGCTTACTGACTTAGGCATAGGAGCCCAATCGGCTGACACCCCACCGGTGTCCAGCATCTATTCTGTCTTTCAGGTTATTTGCCGAGATCAAGGATAATGAAATCGTCCTCGGTGGGCCCAAAGCACCACGTAGCTGGTCCTAGATCCCCAGCGGGTCTCATCACGTTGGTCCATTTTAGGATTAAACATTTGGCGCAGTCTGTGGGAACTTCCGACTAAGTTCCACCCACCAGCTCACATACCCCTTACTCACTCCCTTGCCGATTAAAATGTCTGCCGAACGGGATGATGGCGAGCTCAATAACACTCCTCAGGGTGGTCGTACCCGAGCCAGAACTGATGTACCCTCTGATGACATGCTCGAGATGCTACAGACACTCCAGTCGAAGGTTGCTGAACTCAGGAAGAGTAACACTGCCATCGAGAGCAGGAACCATGTACGGGGAGATCAACATGGAAGCAACTTTGCCATCCTCGAATCCACACGTCAGGAGTTAGAAGAGCATCAAGAGGCGACCAAACGGGCCCTAGCTGCTGCGGCCGGCCGGCAAACGATTGACCCTAATTGACTGGAAGGAAACAGTACCGTCTGACCAGAAACCTCTAAGCCCCTACTTTTCCACCAAACGGACCTCCCGGCCTCGCAGGACCGCATATCTTCTGTGAAGCCCACGAATTACTCGAACAGAGGCACCCATAGGCCTAGATTAACCGTTTAACCTACTCGCAAACAATCCCCGGATTCAGGCGCAACCGCCATTGCCACTATTGTCCCAGGGTGCTCAATTGTAGTCTGGGTTGGCCCTCTAATGAGCGCAGCGTCAGAAGGCACCAGCCGAGCAGCCGGATAGCCAACTCCCACCGACCAGCTGATACCTTACGGAGGACGATGCTAAGTCAACAACCGCCACGTCTGGTTGACAGTGACCTGAACAGCTGGGATAAGGCGCGAACAGCGCAAGCCGACAACCCATCATTGGTGGACTCGATCCTTCGACCAAAACCCACCAATCGGTTGAAGTGGTCCAGGAACTCCTCCAGCGTGTCCGCGAATTGAAGACCAGCAAGGCCAAGGCTAGTGTACCCCCAAGGCCCAGAACCAACATCGGCCCCTTTATGGAGCGAATTATGCGATACCGCCACGAGATGGAGGTCAAGCCCCTCAAAATTGCCCTATACAACGGGAAGGGAGACCCACATACCCACATTAACAACTTTAACTCTGCCATAGCATTCAGGAATCTCTCTGACGAGGCCCAATGTCTAGTCTTCAGCTCTACCCTCACCGAGGCTGCGCTTAATTGGTTCTACCGGTTAGAACCACAGTCGATCGACTCATTTGACCAACTCTACACAGTCTTCCTAAGCTAGTTCATGATCCAAACAGATCGACTACTCACTACCGAGGACCTGGGCACCTCCAGCAGGGGGAGGACGAGCTTCTGCGCCAATTCGCTGCTAGATTCAACCTTGAATACTCCAAGTGCCATGAAACAGATGACAAGGCGGCTTACAGGGCTTTCCGTAACGACCTACAGGAGTCTACCTTCAAATACCACGTCTTCACCTAAGGTTGAGATGATTACAATGAGCTCATGAGGTAGGCAGTGATCCATGCCAAGGCAGAGCACTCCAACTCCCCACCACCCGTGACCTCCACATACCCCACATATTCAGTGTAAGACCCGTGTCCTGGAGGGAACAGTGAACGATCCCACATTCATGCTATGGGGGAATGGTCTGTGAGGGGAATAGTGGTGTGCCTTAAATGTGTAGGCACACACCTATGTAGCACAAGGCCTTTTGGGAGCTCAGTGGCTTTGGGTTCGGTTGGAACTCCAAAATTAAGCGAGTTGAGGCTGGTGCAATTCCATGATGGGTCACCCCCCGGGAAGTTGCACCGTGAGCTCCCGAAAATAAAATTATGAGGGCGAGGAGACCCAAAGAGAATAATATCGTGTTAGAGTCAGGTCTTGACCGAGGAGGGTCGGGTCCTGACAGAATGGTATCAAAGCTAGACTCCGACAGGGAAGTGTGCTAGCGAGGACGCTGGGCCTTAAGGGGGTTGGATTGTAAGACCCGTGTCCTGGAGGGAACAATGAACGATCCCACATTCCTACGAGGGTGGAATGGCCTATGAGGGGAATGGTGGTGTGCCTTAAATGTGTAGGCACACACCTATCTAGCACGAGACCTTTTGGGAGCTCAGTGGCTTTGGATTCAGTTGGAACTTCAAATTTAAGCGAGTTGAGGCTGGTGGAATTCCATGATAGGTGACCCCCTGGGAAGTTGCACCGTGAGCTCCCGAAAACAAAACCGTGAGGGCAAGGAGGCCTAAAGCGGACAATATTGTGCTAGAGTCGGGTCCTAACCGAGGAGGGTCGGGTCCTGACATTCGGAGACCAAGAAAGCACCACCACCTACCACTATCACCAACCCTCACACGGAACACCACTCTGAATCTTACTCTGGTAAGAGAAAAAACACGTACAACAACGACTATAAGGGGAAGAAGGACAAGTACCATAACAAGGGACATAAGGCGAATAGTAAGCACCAAACAGACAAACCTTATACAGGGCCAACGTCCAAGTTTGAGACCTACTCCATCCTTAACATCTCCCTCGCGAGTGTCCTTATGAACATCGAAGGAACCATCCCCAAGCCACGGGCAAGACCACCAGGCCCACGCCCTAGCATTCAGTCCGACCTCTACTACCAATATCACAAGTTCAATGGTCACACCATTGATGAATGTGTAACCTTTTGTGACATCGTGGAGACCCTCTTCCTAGAGGGAAAGCTCAACCAATTCCTTCAACACGCGCGCCATGCACAGAACATACCACAAATCAACACGATCAGTGGTGGCCCAACCATCTCTTCATCCTACACCTCTAATCGGGCGAAGAAAAGCTTCTTTCGGGTAACAAAATCTAACCACCAGATCTTTAACATCGAGGATAGACGGGCCTCCAAGGTTGTGCTGGCAAGCTGGGCACCCATCACTTTCTTAGAGGAAGAAGAGCGCGGTGTAATCTTTCCCCACGATGACCCACTGATCCTTGTGGACACTAGCAACTCTGTTAATGTGCTCTTCATGGACACATTCAACCAACTAGGAATTAACTCCAAGGAGCTCACTTAAACCAATTCCCCACTACTCAGCTTTTTGGGTGACTCCGTCATGCCCCTCGACACCATCTTTCTACTAGTCTCACTGGGTAGCACGCCCAGAATCGCAACCACCCTCACCGCCTTCCTAGTGGTCGACTGCCCCATAACCTACAATGCCATTCTGAGCAGGGGGCTCCTCAACCAGTTCAATGTCGTAATCTCCACTTGTTCACTACTCATGAAGTTTCCTACCATCATGGGCACCGGCCAGGTTCGAGACAAACAACAGTCCGCATGCACGTGTTACCAGACTACCTTGACCAAAGTTAACTCATGCACAGAACGGGAAACCATGGCTGTTGCAGAAGAGGCTTACGAGGTCGACCTCATCAACCCCGAGCTTGTTGATCAAATTCGCACAAGTCCCACTAAGGACCCACAAGATCTCCCAGCAACTCAAAACCGCAACCCATGGAGGAAACTTAGTCAATCACCATTTACCCGCAGCACTCGAGCGGTAGGTGAAGATCAGAACTTCCATCACCCAAGAGACATGAATGCAGCTCATACAATTTTTGAGAGACAACAACGAGGTCTTTTCCTGGTCATACGCTGACATGCCCGAGATCTCTACCGACATCATCTGCCACTTATTCACCATCGATGGATCCTTCAGACCAGTGACAGAAAAACAACGCACCTACGATGCTGAACGTTAGCGTGCCATGCAAGACGAGATTACCCGGCTTAGTACGATCCACTTCATGCGTAAAGCCGTTTATGCCGTATGGGTTGCAAATGTCATCCTCGTGAAGAAACCCTCTAGGTCATGGCGGATGTGCATTGACTTCACTGATCTCAACAAGGCCAGCCCAAAAGATAGCTTCCCACTACCCAAGATCGACCTTCTGGTCGACCCCATAGCCGGCCACTAACTTCTGAGTTTCATGGATGCATACTCCAGCTATAACCAAATCAGAATGCACCCAGACGACCAAATTCACACAAGCTTCCGCACCAACCTAGGCGTCTATTGTTACAATGTCACACCCTTTAGGTTAAAGAAGGCTGGAGCAACTTACTTGCGTCTCGTCACCTTCATATTTGCGGACCAAATTGGGAAGATTATGGAAGTCTATGTGGGCGACATGCTGGTCAAGAGAAAAACTGCTAACGACTACGTGCCCAACCTCTACAAGATGTTCAAGATATTGAAGAAGTACCAGATGTGGCTCAACCCTACTAAGTGTGTCTTTGGTGTACAGTCTGGAAAATTCCTAGGCTATATGATCAGCCAGTTGGGGATCGAGGCCAACCCCGAGAAGATCAAAGCCATCCTCAACATGCAGGCACCCCACACCCTCAAGGAGGTCCAAACACTAACTAGTCGGGTCGCTTCCCTTACTTGATTTATCTCTCGGGTAACAGACAAGTGGCTCTCTTTCTTCAAGGTCTTAAAGACGCGAGGAAAGACTATTAGTTGGGACGTCGAATACGACACCACATTCCACGCGCTAAATACCTACATGAGCACGGCACCCTTGCTGGCAAGACCAGATACCGGAGAATTGCTTATAGTCTACCTCTCCGTCTCAACCTCCGCCGTCATCTCTGTCCTTATCAAGAATAGGGACGGCGCCGAAAAGCATTTCAAGATGCATAGACTAGATACGACGACCTAGAGAAGCTGGCTTTCACCTTGGTCGTCACAGCCAGACGGCTCTGCCCATATTTCCAAGCACACCTCATCCTCGTCCTCACCAATAAGCCCCTCCGCCAGGTCCTCCAAAAGCTCGATTCTTCTAGGCGCCTAATCAAGTAGGCCATTTAGCTCAGCGAGTTCGACATCACCTTCGCCCCCCGACTAGCAGAGAAAGGGCATGCGGTCACCGACCTCCTCTCCGAATTCACTTACGGTACCACACAGCATATGGTAGAGGGCCAAGACCCCAACACTGTGCAACCATCCGTCCCCCTCCGCACAGAGCATTCTTCATCCCCCTTGGACCAATCCAAGCTAACCTGGACTATCTACGTGGATGGATCGGCCTGTCACAGCAGCCCAGGCGCCGGGCTCGTGCTTAATACACCTACCCATGAGAAGCTCTAGTACGCGCTCCTACTTGGATTCAACGCTTCCAACAACGAAATCGAATACGAGGCCCTCCTTGCTGGCCTTCACCTAGCCAATGACCTCCAGGCCCATCAGGTCCAAATCTTCAGCAACTCCCAACATGTCGTTCGCCAGGTGAACATCCTCTACAACGCCAAAGACGCCTCCATGGCACAATACCTCATCGAGGTGCAAATGCTCCTATGTAGCTTCTAGGCTTACGACATCACACAAATCCCATGCTCCGAGAATAGCCATGCTGACGCCCTAACTCGCCTAGCCTCCTCAATCAATGACAAGGTCGGCCGTCAAGTACCGGTGAACTCCTCACGACCCCGAGCATCGAGGAGCGCCAGGTCATGACCATCACATACAAGCCCTCTTGGATGGATCCAACCATCTGGTACCTCACCACTGCAACGCTGCTTGTAGACCGCAATGAAGCCTGGCGCATCCAATGCCAATCTCCCTGATACATTATGGTACACAACCACATGTACAAGTGAGGATTCGACGTCCCGTTTTTTAAATGCCTCCCAACTAATCGCGACATTGCCTTCCTCTAGGAAATCCACCAGGGCATCTACGGAAGCCACTCCGGGCCAAAATCCCTCTCCCACAAAGCCTTCCGGCAGGGCTATTATTGGTCGACGATGCGCGCCGTGTAACGACCCGGAAATTCGAGAAAGGAAAATTTGGAAAATTTGAAGGAAATAACGATTTTGCCCCTAGAATTGGGCAAACAGTTGACTTTTGGTTCAAGTAGTCAAACAGACTTTGACCGATGACTGTGATGTAGTTCAGGACGTCATAAGTTCATAGACAGGTGGCACGTCCGATTCCGACATTCGAGGAGAAAGTTATGATGTTCAGAATTTCAAGGGTAATTTGGTAATTTGATTAAAAAAGGGCCATTTGTTGAATTTTTGATCGGGACCGTGTTTGGACTTTTCATAAGTACCGTTGGATAGGTCTCGAGACGCTGAGTCCGTAGACAGGCGGCACACGTCAATCGGAGTTCAGTCGACCAAGTTACGAGTCTAGGAGCGTGAAGGGCATTTTGGTAATTATAAGAAGAAGGGCAAATTGGTAATTTGAGTTGGGCGGTTCAATGGCTGATTCAGCCATGTATTAAACAGAATTAAGGGACACCTATGCCTGTTAATTGAGATAAGGATTTGTTGCTTGTGACATCTGTCACTTTGTTAATGAAGATTAGTGGCAAGTGTAATTGGGCGGTGATGATTTAAATTGAGAAAACAAACAAGTCGTGCCTGTGTGTGTGTGTTTTAGGAAGAAAACAGAGCAAAAACCATAACTGATCTCAGGTGAAACATTGAACTCTTGGGCTGGGTTTGTGAGGAATTAAACGGAATCGAGAGAGAAAAACGAAAGGATAGAGAATGAGGAATGATGGGTTTCGAACCCAGCTGTACCCAGAAAACCATGGAACCTGAATTCACAAACCTTCATTAACTTTTTGATTTCGGGGTTTTCAACTTAGACACTATTTGATCAAATTAACCTTGGATTAAGTCTCCTGAGCTCAAGGCGAGCTGAACCCAATCAAAAACGACGACAATTGGTGTTGTTTTGGTCGAGAACAGACATCGTGGGATTTAGAACATTCAAAGATAGAGTTGTGGAATTGGAGGAATTGAACAAGGAAATTGGACCTGGAAGTGTGTTTCTATGGATCCTACGAAGCTTCTGACTAAATCAATTTGAAGGAATTGATGGAAATTGAAAGGGTCAGAGATTGAACTTTCCACGAAAAAAAACTCAAGGTTTGATCCAATGGATTGAGGTAATGCATCTCGGAATTTAATGCACAGACCTTTAATTAAGGATTAAACGACTGTGTTAGTTAATTCAATTGATGGATTTGAATGGAAATTGGCAGGAATCCAGCGGGGTCATCTCGCGGGCCAACTGGACCCGTTTAACAGAAATACGGTTCGAAAAGATAAACAGTAGTCGTATTGTAGCAGGTGCGTGGCACCCACGCGCAGCCACTCATGGCGGCGCGTGAGGGCGCGTGGTGGCATATTTCGAGGTAAGGTCAACATGACTTTTTTCCTATTTAATGTAACGAACATTTTGGCACTGGTTTCGAGGAAATCGGACACCGTTTCGATATTGTTTCAAGGGTCCGAAGGTTTATGTTACGTTTAAAATACGTATTTAAATCCCAGAAAAATTAGGGGAAATTATGGGAAGTATATTAAGATGTTAGTGACCCTTGATAATGATTTTGGACACGAATGGTGACTTCCGAAATTTACAGAAAAACGTGCAGCTCGGAAAGCGAGCGATATGGACGGTGTGTGAGTGGACTTTTGTTTTCTACCCTGAATGCATGCATATATGTTTTTAATGCTTTATTATGTGATTTGAAATGATTTGACTTGATTGATATTGCGATATGATTATTTACCAATTTTATGGATTATTATATTATTTGATGGGCACGATTTTCGAGAAAACTGTGATATTACTGTTTTGGGCGAAGACCCGGAATTTGAGATTGGTTTTGACTTGAATTATGAGTCGGAAAATTGATTTGATGGATTTGAAATGATTTGTGAATATATTTTATGGATTTATGTGAAATGGCAACTGAGATTAGCCATGTGCATGGTTCGGTATGGTTCGGTATAAAGGTGATGTCAGGACCCGACCCTCTTCGGTCAGGACCCGACTCATCTAGCACCATATTGTCCGCTTTGGGCCTCGCCCTCACGGTTTTATTTTCGGGAGCTCATGGTGCAACTTCCTAGGGGGTCACCCATCATGGAATTGCACCAGCCTCAACTCGATTAACTTTGGGGTTCCAATCCCCCCCAAAGCCACTTGAGCTCCCAAAAGGCCTAGTGCTAGATATGTAACAACCCGTACCTTCGGGAAGGGTATAAAGGTAATTTTGTAAAAGATTTGTATAAAAGGACGATTTTGCCCTTGTGACTAGTGTGTCAAAAGTTGACTTTTTGATTTACAGGTTGGATGAGTGTTGACCATTGACCGTGACGTAGTTTAGGACGTCACGAGTCCGTAGACAGGTGGCATGTCTGATTTGGACAATCGGAGAAAAAGTTATGACATTCGGAAGATTGAGGGCGTTACCGTAATTTTGACTATTAGGGGGAAAATGTTAACTTTTTAGTGGACTTGTGATTTTCACGTAGACCGAGGACCGTTAGATAGGTCTCGACGTCCTGAGTACAACGACAGGCGGCACGCTGTCATCGGACGTCGGACGGAATAGTTACGGGTCTGGAAAGTTTGAGGGTAAAAAGGTAATTTCTAAACCTAGGGGCATTTTGGTCTTTTCTCCTTCAGACCAAATTAGATCAGGACAAGTGGATTGAGTGGATTGGGATCTTTGTTCTCTGTCCATAGGAAATTGGACATGTGGGTTCTGCTGGATGGTTCTAGGAAGGCCTAAAATACACACGGCCATAAATTGTTCAAAGCTTAACTGTGCATTTGGGCTTCGACACAGAGAAATAGAGAGTGAAGAATTGAGAGACGGTGATCGATTCTGTGCGTGGGTGAGGGTTCTGTGAATTGTGAGAGTGACAGAGAGAAGAGAGGAAGCTGGTGATCGAGTCTTGGGAGTGAGATCGTGCACGGAGACACGGCGGTGGTGAGGCTGAGTTTCTGAGAAAACAGAGAGACGGTGAGACAGAGGCGGTGGTTGTGCCGTGTGGTGGCTTAATCCAAGGAAATAGGAGGCTTAGACGACTGCAGGGGACTCAACGAGCACCGTGGCACGCGGTGGTGCAGACGACGGAGTGAGAATCGAAGGTATACCCCGAATCCTCTGTTTTTCCGTTTTTATTGTTTTCAAAAGTCGTGGATTTAGGGCTAGAGTCGAAGGTTTTGGAGGTTAGGGTGAGACTCCTGGAGGTCCCAGGAGTCGTTTGAGTGTGGTGCCGTGACGAGGGAGGACCTGGGTGGCCGGCGGCCAAAACAGGGCTCACGGGCCGTCTGTTTCGAGGGTGAAGTCGAAGGGTTTTAGGCTTCAATTTTCAAAGGTTAGGAGGGGAAAGGATTGCTGGGGACAGGACGATGCTATTGGAATTGAAAGGGAGAAGAATGGTGGAGGAACGGTGGAGAACCGGTCACGCCGGTTCAACACAGTTGAACCGGGTGACTCGAGGAAGAAGAAGCACTGTAGCAGGCGCGTGAGGCCCACGCGCAGCCACTATTGGGCGGTGCGTGGGAGCGCGTGGGGAGGATTCCGGCCAAACTTTCAACATGGTTTTGGTTCTAAATATCCTAAGGAATCCATTGGTGTGACTTTCGGGTTAATCGGACGATGTTAAGGGATGGTTCGGGAATCCGGACGGTTTCGGGTCTAAGTTTAAATTACAAATAAATTCCCGAAAAATGGGGAAAATTAGGGTTAGTATCCTTGATGTATTTGTGACCCTATTTGGTGCCTATTGACAGGACGGGAGACGCCTAAGACGGTCGAGGAGCGCACAGAGCGCGATTGACAAATTCCGATTCGTGAGTGGACTCTTTCTTTTCTCATGAGCATGCCTAGCTAGTTTTAATTATGTTTTATAGTTTAAGTATGTTTTAAATGCTTGTGATGATGAGTATATGTGATTTCTATGCTTGCGCGTTTGTCGAGACATTTTCGGGCTTTTGCACGTTTTTCGAGAAAAATCTAGATTTCTGATTTTGATGCTATACTTTGGGATTTTAAATTATAATTGTGTTCTGGTGGTTATAATGAATTCTGAGACATGATTTTGGCAATCCGGTTTTGGTTTAAAATTGGATTTCGTGGATTCCGGATTTGGGTTCGGAATGACGGTTCTGGATGCCGGAAGGGCATCAGACCAGTGATTTCGGATTCGGATTTGGAGATGAATTTTAGAATTGGTTTCGGATTGGATTTTCTGGATCTGGATTGGGTTTAAAGACCCGGATTCTGATTTTACGGGGGACGGGCCCGGATTGAGTTTAAAGACTCGGATATTTACAATATTACCCCCGTAGGCCTATTGAGTTTAAAGACTCGGGAGTTTAAAGACTCGGATTACATGTGAGGCCTGGTTGAGTTTAAAGACTCGGATAGACCCAGCAGGTTTGATCGGATTTTGATCTTTGCGGACTTGGTTTTATGATACGATCTTGGCATACTCATCATACTGTTTTATCTTGTGGTTTTCTGATACTTCGTTAGGCATGCATATTTTAAAACGGAGGGAAAAACCTTATTGTTTTCTTTAAACTGTTTCATGCTTAATCGTGTTTTAAACCTTTTATTGCTTTAGTCCACTCACACTTTTTGGTTTTAAATTTACCCTCCAGGTCGTGGTGATAGCGCTGGGGTGAACGTTGAGGCAGGAATCGAGGCATAGAGCTTACGACGTTCTTCCGTTGCGAGATTAGCCTAGTAGGGTTTTGTGCCTGTTTTGTATAAATTATGCTCTGAATTACGGTTGTATTATATTTCTCCCTTGTCTGATAGTTATGTTTATGGTTGTTTTGAGGTTGTTTTGGTACTTTAAGTGTGATTGTCATACGGGAGCAGGGTTCGTCCCGGGTATCGAGGTGATATTTGGGACGGGTCCTGACAAGATAGGTGTGTGCCTACACCTTTAAGGCACACCACTATCTTCTCCCAGACCATTCCCCCCTCGCAGGAATGTGAGATCGTTCATCGTTCCCTCCAGGACACGGGTTTTACAATCCACCCCCCTTAGGGCCCAGCGTCCTCGTTGGCACACTTACTGGTCGGGGTCTGGCTCTGATACCAAATTGTCAGGACCCGACCCTCTTCGGTCAGAACCCGACTCATCTAGCACCATATTGTCCGCTTTGGGCCTCGCCCTCACGGTTTTGTTTTCGGGAGCTCATGGTGCAACTTCCCAGGGGGTCACCCATCATGGAATTGCACCAGCCTCAACTCGATTAACTTTGGGGTTCCAATCCCCCCCAAAGCCACTTGAGCTCCCAAAAGGCCTAGTGCTAGATAGGTGTGTGCCTACACCTTTAAGGCACACCACCATCTTCTCCCAGACCATTCCCCCTCGCAGGAATGTGAGATCGTTCACCGTTCCCTCCAAGACACGAGTTTTACAGGTGATACCGGAACCGTACCAAATAATTTTAATCGGTTCGGTACAGTATGATATTTCTAAATATAAAATTGATATCGTACCGTACCATACCAATTATATTCGATACGATTTCGATTTTGAAGCCAAATTCATAATTTCATTTATTTATTACTTGATTCAATGTTTAAAAGCAATATTTTGATAAAATTTAGAAATTAGGACTCTTGTTGGGTAACAAATATTGTTCAAAATGTATAGAAAATTCATAACCCAATCAATTTCAATACATCAACTAAAATTAATAACATGAACTAAAAAACCCTAACAAACAATTAAATCCATCAACTAAAAAACTCTTAAAATAAAATTAAATCTATAAACTAAATTAATATACAACTAAATCTATCAACTAAATTAATATACAATTAAATCAATTATTAGCTATTAGATTATTAGGGGTTTTTTATGGTTGAATTTAATTTAATTTTTAATTAATTAAAAAAATAAAACCGATTTGGTTTTGGTATGAAACGATATTCCGTAACATCGAAACCGATCTCGTACCGATTTAAACCGGTACGATACCGATCATCCTTTTGATTTTACTATCCATTTTTTTCCGGTTTGGTATGATACGGGACGGGTTGGTTTCGGTATTTCGGGACAATATGCTCACCCCTAACTGAGGTTGCGGTTACGCAAATTTGCGTGAAATTGATATTTTGGGCGTGAGACCCAAGTGGAAATGTGATTTTGATTGGATTGGTATTTCCATGTGATTACATGATGATATTGATGGTTTCGGATTTATGAAATAATCGGGACTCTGGTTTTATGGATTTTACGAACTATGTTTTGGGCTGAAACCCTGTGTTGAAAATGGTTTTGATTTCAAATGCAACTGTTTTTCACTGGTTTTAATGATGATGATATGTTGTGGATATTAGGGCTTTCGGGGTGGAATACGTTTCCCCCGAAGTGCACCCTGGATATTAGGGCTTCCGGTTGGGAATGTGTTTCACCGGAATGAACCATGGAGATAACGCTCGCCTCCGGGATGGATGTGTGTACCCCAGAGTGGTCACGTAGCACGGTCAGTTTTCGTGCAGCCGAGGGAGGCTCGACTCAGATCAGATGTGCTGGATTATATGTAGATCGGTCGGTGATGTGTTCACGGCGATCTGGATTGCTAGCTGGTGATGTGTTCACAGCGGCGGATGCTCAAATTTTGAGCGATCCTTGAGCCTATTGATTTGCACGCGTTTCAGGGATAACGTGATTATATGAGATTGGATATGGAAATGAGTCCTGTGGTTTTATTGAGAATTATGATTTATAAATGTTTGTGCCCAGATTTGTTTTACTCATGATTTATGATATGCATGCATATTTGTGAAACTGGAGGGTAGGAATGTATTTTGATAAATGTATTTCTAAAACTTTGTTTTGTCCACTCACACCTTTTCTATTTTATTGACCCTTCAGGTCGTGGCTCGATGATCGAGGCTGATCGGGAGGTGGAGGCATAAGTGGGTACAGGTGCGGTTATCCCTTGTTTGGCAAGTGCTGAGGGTAATTTTGGGAACTTCAATTAACTTGTCAAACAGGAGCAGGACCGGGCACAGTTATCTATGTCCTTCGGGGACGGATCCTGTCAAATTAGTATCAGAGCACTAGGTTGCTGATTCTGTTGCCGCGTCATACCTCCGAAACGTAAGCCTCGTGCGCGACCTGGTAGTGAGACGAGTATACGAGGGTATATGAGATCTCGTGATTGACCTCGGAATGAGATTGACCCTGGATTGGGGGTCAGATGTTAATCAGTGTACACTTTGAAATACTAACTGTTAAACACAGATTTGTGTGGGTCCCGAGAATGAATGAGCCCAGAGGCTTAAAAGGTAGCACAATTGGGCAAGTTAGACCCGGGATGAGATTATTCTCAACGAATTCCTTAAGTGGAATGTATGTTAATGAGTCTAGAGTATGATGGGATATCCCTTAGGCCCTAGAGGTCGTATCAGATGTGACTCACCAGCGGAATTTGCTTGGTGATCGGGTATGCCAATGATGGCATTGATGATTGTTATGAGATTGGACTCAAAAGGAGTCAAGATTAGACTCGAGAGGAGTCGGGACAGAAAAATGGGACTCAAAGTGAGTCAGGATATTAGTTAGGACTCGAGATGAGTCATGGTAATGTATCAGGGCTCGGGATGAGCCATAAAGGTTGAAAAATGACTATGATGTCTGACACGATCGACCCTTTGATTGAGACATGTTTGGCACCTGGGATGCCAAGGATTGGAATAGGACCAGATATTGATGGGTTATGAATTTATGGATTGGTATTGTTTAACCCTATTATTGGACTTCTGGATTTGGATGGGTCGTGCCAATTTCACTTAGTGATTGAAAGTTCGGGCAGAGACCAGGAGTACACAGAGATTTGGACTTAGGAGATGGTCCAGAGCAGTGGGACGCCAGTTGGGTCCACTGGGTGATAAAATGTTAAAGTTAATTGTTGCTCATAATTATGAGGCGTCTGGTCACATCATAAAGAAATGGTTATATCGATTGATAAAGTGATATAGGCACCAGCTGGGGTGCAATGAAGCAGGGACTGCCCCCTGCATTGATTGTTGATGTGACAGGCGAGGGAAAAGTTGGTAGGTGACAGGACCCATCCCAATCCCCCCCGGGATTACCGTGGAATGTGCCCTGCTCCCGTCCAACAAGGGGTGTCGGACAAGGGATAACCAAGAGTCACTGCCCAAACGGGGCATCCAGAGTGCGCAAGGATCGATGGAGGAGGTGTGCAATGTCCCAGTCTCTGCTGCAATCGCATCCGTGATCAACCTGAAGGGCATTAAAACCAAAAGCTGTGAGTGGACAAAAATCAATAAATTTACCAAATACATTTATAAGACATTTATGCCCTCCAATAAAAACGTATGCATGCCACCAAAACCAGTAACCAAAACGTTTGCTCAACCGAGCCCTTAGGGCCTTAGCCCAAAAACCATTAACCAAAAACCAAGTGTGGGAACTCAGCCCAAAACCGTGGAATACCACCACCATACATATTAAAACCATGTGGGTCACCACCCACTACCATAATTGAACATCAATCCATAAATCCAAAACCATTTAGGGTCCCTGACCCGACATACCATTTCATAACCAATAATCCATTTTTACCACATAACACATATCCAACCAATAAGCCATTTTATTCATTAATCCATATTTTACCATTACCATCACCAGCATCCCAGATGCTTAGCGTCCCAGACGCTAGACGTCCCTGACGTCATATCTCACGGTTTCATAAGCTACGCGTGCTGCCCGGGGTCTCTCCGGGTCCATATATCTGACATCCCTGATGTCTGACGTCCCTGACGTCAATCATAGCAATCCTGCTCCTGAGTCATCATACGGTCCGGCTGCTCCGTATAATGACCCCTCGCAGGCAATGCACCGTGACTTCCCCAGTGTCCCAGACATCTGGAGGAGACCATCATATATTCTTGTATCCAGATGGTATATGGAAAAACAGTTTTATTAAATCCTTTTATCACATCATTACCATTGGGCCCTGCCCGTAATTTCCATAAAACCACACAGTTCCATTTAGGGTCCCTGACCCAAAATCACAATTATTAAATATAGGGTCCCTGACCCGAAATCACCATTATGATCCAATTGGGCCTCATGCCCGATTTTTATGAACCACTGGGCCCACGGCCCGATTTGTAAACCAACTGGGCCCGCAGCCCGACTTATAAACCCACTGGGCCCACGGCCCAAATTCGTAAATCAACTGGGCCCCTGGCCCGATAACATAACTCAAATGGGTCTCAGCCCGATTTCATACCAACTGGGCCCCTGGCCCGATTTCATTAACCAACTGGGCCCCCCGCCCGATATTCAAATGGACTCCAAGTCCGAAATTTCCAACATAATTGGGCCTCAAGCCCGAGTTCATATTTCCAATTTCAAAACCATTTCATCACATTATATCCAAGTCATAAATATGGAAAATCCATGTAAAACCGAAAAACCTCGATTTACGTGCAAGCACGTAAATCGCCTCGAAATACGTGAAACCGTACAATTTACCAACAACCAAATCAACATCACACAATCATAACCATAATCCATATAAAACATTTAAGCATGCATAGAATTTATAAAACCAAAGTCCACTCACAGACCGTTTTAACCGTGTGCCTCGATATGCGTGCCACCGGCCCTCCCGGGCCACACCACTATCACCGGGACTCCCAATCCTGTCCAAGTCACATTAGAGGGTCACTAACCTCATTATTAACATCCTATCAAAGTCCCGTAATTTTACCGAATTTTTACTTATTTTTAAACTTAATTTAAAACCTTCGGACATCCCGAACACTATCGAGACGGTGTCCGATCGACACGAAACCAATTCCAAAATGTCCGTTACATCGAATGGATTAAAAGTCATGTTGACCTCACCTCGAGATTCGTGCCCACGCGCCGCCACGCGCCGCCGTGAGTGGCTGCGCGTGAAACTCACGCGCCGTGAACAGTGTCACCGTTCAAACCCGTTTCTCTGATAAACGGGTCACCGTGACCCGCGGCCCAACCCGACTGGTTCTCAGTCAATTCTCAACCATTCTCAGTTCCGTTTGTTCCTACAAGATCGTCCAAGTTAGACTAAGGGTTCTGTGGGATTAAAAACTAGAAAACACGTCTAGATCATACCTCTATGATCAAGAAGCTCACGGCCAAAACTCCACCGTCGACTGCTCCCAGCTCCGACCACCATTCCCTTCGAAAACGATCCCTACAGACTCGTTTCAACCCCTAGATCATCATCCTGGTCACTAGATCGATCGAAGTACGTTAAAACCCAACCTGCCATTTTTACCCGAAAACAGACTCACGGGTTCGAGGCTTACCTCGCCGCCGTGGCTCCCGCCGTGGCCACCAGCACGCCTAGTTCGACTCCAGGAACATCATTCACCTCTCCAAAACGATCAAACACCATCCCACAACGATTTCCAATTTCTGAGTTTTCGGACCTCCCCTGTTTTCCTCTCCGCCGCCAACCTCGCCGTCTCCCGTCGTCTCCCGTCATCCCTCAAGCCTCACCGTGCAGCTAAACTCTCTCACACACCAACACAGAGGAGATTGGTGAGGTGGTTTGGATGTTTGGGTGTTTTGGGCCGATTTGGTTCCTCTCGGGTC
Source organism: Prinsepia uniflora (assembly GCA_032719365.1). Lineage (NCBI taxonomy): Eukaryota > Viridiplantae > Streptophyta > Magnoliopsida > Rosales > Rosaceae > Prinsepia > Prinsepia uniflora. Next base: position 64,843,630 of record CM064866.1, read on the forward strand.
TGGGGGGTTTGTGGGCTGTGCCGCCGCCCGTGGTGGTTGTTGCCGGCGTCTGGGGGTGGCTGGTGAGTACCTGGTGCCGTCAGGTGTGTGAGGCTGGGCTGTGAGGTGATGATGTGCATGATCAAGGAAGGAAACCGTGCTCACGGTTTTGAGGGAGAATGAAAATGGGTGTGTGAGTTGTCTGATCAAATACAAGGGAAGGAAATGAATCAACGGCCCAGATTCAATCTCAGTTTAAAATGAAGGGTGAGGATTCCATGAGAGGAAATGATTACCTACACCAATGGCCAACAAGAACCCCTGATTTAGGGAATGTAAGGGATGGTGACACATGGCATATATCCAAGGGTCCAGATTCGTTTTGATTAAAGTAATCAGATATTATTATTATATTATTATTTTATTCCGAGTCTCGGTTAATCGCGTTTTACGTCCTTGACCATAACTTCGTCGTCGGATCTCCGATTTCGGCATGCCGCCTGTCGTTGGATTCGTATCGACGAGACCTACGTAACGGTCCTTGGCCCTCGTCCATCGGACCTCCCGGTCAAAAAGTCAACATTTGGCCCCTAATAAGCCAAATTACCAAAATACCCCTCAACTTCCGAACACCATAACTTCCTCTACGAATGTCGGAATCGAACGTGCCACCTGTCTATGAACTCGTGACGTCCCGAACTACGTCACGGTCATCGGTCAAAGTCCATTTGACCGCCCGAACAAAAAGTCAACATTTTGCCCACGACTAGGGGCAAAACGGTCATTTTGCACATTTTGTCCGATTCCGCCCTACTAACCACCGTTCAACCTCGCTAATCAAGATTAGTGACTAATCTAATCCCGGAATTCGGGACGGGTCGTTACAATCTTCCCTCCTTAATAAATTTCGTCCTCGAAATTCCAACCGATCTAATCTCAACGTACTTCCCTCCTTAATAAGTTTCGCTCTCGAAACTCGATTACCCTGATTCCACAAACACCCCGTGGAAAGTGGAATCGACCACGCAACACGTGTACACCCGCACACCAACTACTTAGACAAAACTTGTCTACACCCAAACGTACCACTAGTACTCAAAACGCAACGATTACATTCGACCCCGTCGAATGACTGAAACTACTTGTTTCGAATTTGACACCACTTGTCAAATCCACCCTCTCGTTGATGCAACAACTCGACGATTCCTTTCCCACTCCCACTAGTAGTCAGCTGACCCCACTCAACAATCTATGTTGACACATCCTGACAAACTGTCACCACACAGTTGTTGTCAGTCGAAAACTGACACTAGACTCACTCGTGGCTACACATGCCACCAACGTACTCGACTCACCAATACCCTTACCGACATTTCACACGACCTGTGTGTAATTAAACACATCTGAATTTCCATGACCCATTGCATAGTAATGTCCGGTCCACAACCAATCACATGGTATCGGAACCAATCCGACTACCAACACGTTCACCAACACACCTCGGGTATATCCCGTATACCGTAACTAGACATCACAAGTCTACAAGGTTTTGTACCTCGAACCATGTACGAAGTACACACATCTACCTAATAACCAGACTACAACCACCTAGGTCATAGCCGAACGCGTTCCAATAATGGAGTACGTTTGCCCAATCCAGCATGAGGCAAATCGAAACTCCACCCAACATCTAGTTCCAATTCCGAATCTGAATCCGCAACTTCGTAAGAAATCCCGGATCCAAACCCAGACATCACATTTTAATTCATATCCAAATCCGAATCCGAAATCATTATTCCGTAAGCTAGCATTTGGAATAACCATTCCGTACCCAAACCCGGAAATATACTTTCAAGTTCCAAAATCGAATCCTGAATCGTCACCCAGAAATTCGATTCCAAATCCCGAAATCTCGTTCACATTTACCAAGACACACCAAAACCGAACCTATCGGTTACCCGTTCAATACACTTGTTTGACTTCATAGGGAAGCCAATCCAACCTCCACGCGCCTAAGGTTGACACAATTCAACTACCTTGAAAACCTACTCACCCGCGTAGAATACCATACAGGCCCCACTTCGAAACGAAGTTCAATTCCGTCATTACGACTCACATACCAAAGTAAGAGTGATATACTCTCCCCCTATCTGAATCATCAAGATCACGACCCAGATAGACACTGTCCCTGACAATAACGTCAAAATCCTAGATCGCCACAACGATCGACAACCGACGCCCACAACTTAGACAGATCAGTCAACGACGAGACACGTCGAGACTGCGGATTCTCACGGATTACCTTGTATCAGTCCTTGTCATTCCACCTAGGAAAAACCAAGGATGATCCAAAATGATGACGTCAAAACTCATCCGACGTGGATGCAACAAAACTCACTGCACTCACCACGCCATGTACCGCAACATTGTCTGCCACCAAGCAGAAAATGAAAAATCTCGTTTACCTAATTTCGAACACGTAGCTCCTCCTAATGACCTCGCAACACACAAGAGCTCACCAACCAATACACGCTCAACGTACTGGTAACTACAGTCAATGTCTGCCAGGGCAGAAAGCAAGAAGTCAACCCCAATGACTTCGGAATACCAATCACCAAAAACGAACACCACTCTCGTTCCCCAATCACAACTCCCTTCGACACTAAGGTTCCAACCATGTTGGAAACAGATATGCTCCCAACAAGACGTCAAGTCTAACCACTAGACTTCCTACCTCCTCAATTCACTTGGACAACCCCGTGTCCACAATCAATCCGTTATTGTTCCGTTCGCACATCCCGACCTTTACAGGTTCAACACTCGGTTTTTCAAGTTCTCAAATACAAATTCCTACCTTTATACCACTAATGGTTTTTCCTCGTCTTTTCCAGTTTTAATCATTTCCATGTACATTTTAGGGATATTTAAAAACATAAAATCGCACAAATTTTGGAGTTGCCAACAACTCCCCTAAATCCACCAATTATCATGACGTAGGGGACGTCATCCCAAGATTACTCAAGTCTCAATTATACCCTTTTTAATCCACTCCTTACTGGTTATCTCACCACTATTGGGACTTATCCCAACACAGCATAATCTTAACTGGATCCCATCCAGTCCATCACTCAGCCAATACCGAATCTCAAGGACCGAACATATGTTCATCATGACGGAGTCACACCCCAATTTGTGGCTCATCGTCAACACCATTACCGACACTAGCACCAACATACTATCAACAACACCAGTATCAGCACACAGGCATCCATACTAGCATCAGCACAAAAGTACCAACCCGCAAACATCCATACTGCACACCGTGTGCAAATACGACAACCCTGGATCTCCGTTCATACCGAACGACTATCCCGTACCTCACGACTATGGGTACCACTATTCTGACACTCCACATCAGGAAGATGAACGTTCCCTGAACGTCCCCTAATCCCCAAGTATTATAACCACACCAATTACCCTCGATAGCCAGTCATCTCCATATGACTACCGACTAACTGTCATTGCTATCGAGATCCGCATCCACACATCACACCAATACCCGATCCAACACGGGATTCCATAATTTATCTCAGAACCGTATCCGTAAATCGAATCCCATAGTTCTTCCTAGACTCACCAGAGCCATCCACATGGTCATCCATGACCTCAGCCACTCGTCGCAGCACAAGTCCTCACCCGCTAATCACAATTAAGGTTTACCTTTTTAATACTAGGATTCCACAATCACACCCTATGGTTCAACCGAACCAAACAGCTTTCCGTAATATAAAATTCACAACCTGACCGACCCCGCGGTCTAGACATCGAATAGACGTCAGATCCAATCCTACCATCCCATCAACGTGGGTTCCACCACTAGGTCATCGGCCAACTCCGATGAACCAACATCCCTCACACTAGAAACCACCACAAGGGTTCACATTTTTTACCATTACTCACATGAGGTTCCCCGAACCTGGCTGCACCTAGCAGCACAACAATCCAATATCACATGACCGAACCGACGGTCCCACTATACCAGTTCACCACAATCAACCCCACTTGGGTCGAATCACATTAACGCACGGCGTATCGGGCCAATCACACTCCATCCACTATCCAAACCCAAAAACTATATATCAGGTTGATAACGTATTGCAGCCCAAAGAGACATCACACCCTCGACCTGCGCGCACAAATAGAGCAACCATACTCTGATACCAAGTTGACAGGACCCATCCCAATCCCCCCCCCCCCCCCCGGGATTACCGTGGAATGTGCCCTGCTCCCGTCCAACAAGGGGTGTCGGACAAGGGATAACCAAGAGTCACTGCCCAAACGGGGCATCCAGAGTGCGCAAGGATCGATGGAGGAGGTGTGCAATGTCCCAGTCTCTGCTGCAATCGCATCCGTGATCAACCTGAAGGGCATTAAAACCAAAAGCTGTGAGTGGACAAAAATCAATAAATTTACCAAATACATTTATAAGACATTTATGCCCTCCAATAAAAACGTATGCATGCCACCAAAACCAGTAACCAAAACGTTTGCTCAACCGAGCCCTTAGGGCCTTAGCCCAAAAACCATTAACCAAAAACCAAGTGTGGGAACTCAGCCCAAAACCGTGGAATACCACCACCATACATATTAAAACCATGTGGGTCACCACCCACTACCATAATTGAACATCAATCCATAAATCCAAAACCATTTAGGGTCCCTGACCCGACATACCATTTCATAACCAATAATCCATTTTTACCACATAACACATATCCAACCAATAAGCCATTTTATTCATTAATCCATATTTTACCATTACCATCACCAGCATCCCAGATGCTTAGCGTCCCAGACGCTAGACGTCCCTGACGTCATATCTCACGGTTTCATAAGCTACGCGTGCTGCCCGGGGTCTCTCCGGGTCCATATATCTGACATCCCTGATGTCTGACGTCCCTGACGTCAATCATAGCAATCCTGCTCCTGAGTCATCATACGGTCCGGCTGCTCCGTATAATGACCCCTCGCAGGCAATGCACCGTGACTTCCCCAGTGTCCCAGACATCTGGAGGAGACCATCATATATTCTTGTATCCAGATGGTATATGGAAAAACAGTTTTATTAAATCCTTTTATCACATCATTACCATTGGGCCCTGCCCGTAATTTCCATAAAACCACACAGTTCCATTTAGGGTCCCTGACCCAAAATCACAATTAATAAATATAGGGTCCCTGACCCGAAATCACCATTATGATCCAATTGGGCCTCATGCCCGATTTTTATGAACCACTGGGCCCACGGCCCGATTTGTAAACCAACTGGGCCCGCAGCCCGACTTATAAACCCACTGGGCCCACGGCCCAAATTCGTAAATCAACTGGGCCCCTGGCCCGATAACATAACTCAAATGGGTCTCAGCCCGATTTCATTAACCAACTAGGCCCCCGGCCCGATATTCAAATGGACTCCAAGTCCGAAATTTCCAACATAATTGGGCCTCAAGCCCGAGTTCATATTTCCAATTTCAAAACCATTTCATCACATTATATCCAAGTCATAAATATGGAAAATCCATGTAAAACCGAAAAACCTCGATTTACGTGCAAGCACGTAAATCGCCTCGAAATACGTGAAACCGTACAATTTACCAACAACCAAATCAACATCACACAATCACAACCATAATCCATATAAAACATTTAAGCATGCATAGAATTTATAAAACCAAAGTCCACTCACAGGCCGTTTTAACCGTGTGCCTCGATATGCGTGCCACCGGCCCTCCCGGGCCACACCACTATCACCGGGACTCCCAATCCTGTCCAAGTCACATTAGAGGGTCACTAACCTCATTATTAACATCCTATCAAAGTCCCGTAATTTTCCCGAATTTTTACTTATTTTTAAACTTAATTTAAAACCTTCGGACATCCCGAACACTATCGAGACGGTGTCCGATCGACACGAAACCAATTCCAAAATGTCCGTTACATCGAATGGATTAAAAGTCATGTTGACCTCACCTCGAGATTCGTGCCCACGCGCCGCCACGCGCCGCCGTGAGTGGCTGCGCGTGAAACTCACGCGCCGTGAACAGTGTCACCGTTCAAACCCGTTTCTCTGATAAACGGGTCACCGTGACCCGCGGCCCAACCCGACTGGTTCTCAGTCAATTCTCAACCATTCTCAGTTCCGTTTGTTCCTACAAGATCGTCCAAGTTAGACTAAGGGTTCTGTGGGATTAAAAACTAGAAAACACGTCTAGATCGTACCTCCATGATCAAGAAGCTCACGGCCAAAACTCCACCGTCGACTGCTCCCAGCTCCGACCACCATTCCCTTCGAAAACGATCCCTACAGACTCGTTTCAACCCCTAGATCATCATCCTGGTCACTAGATCGATCGAAGTACGTTAAAACCCAACCTGCCATTTTTACCCGAAAACAGACTCACGGGTTCGAGGCTTACCTCGCCGCCGTGGCTCCCGCCGTGGCCACCAGCACGCCTAGTTCGACTCCAGGAACATCATTCACCTCTCCAAAACGATCAAACACCATCCCACAACGATTTCCAATTTCTGAGTTTTCGGACCTCCCCTGTTTTCCTCTCCGCCGCCAACCTCGCCGTCTCCCGTCGTCTCCCGTCATCCCTCAAGCCTCACCGTGCAGCTAAACTCTCTCACACACCAACACAGAGGAGATTGGTGAGGTGGTTTGGATGTTTGGGTGTTTTGGGCCGATTTGGTTCCTCTCGGGTCTGGGGGGTTTGTGGGCTGCGCCGCCGCCCGTGGTGGTTGTTGCCGGCGTCTGGGGGTGGCTGGTGAGTACCTGGTGCCGTCAGGTGTGTGAGGCTGGGCTGTGAGGTGATGATGTGCATGATCAAGGAAGGAAACCGTGCTCACGTTTTTGAGGGAGAATGAAAATGGGTGTGTGAGTTGTCTGATCAAATACAAGGGAAGGAAATGAATCAACGGCCCAGATTCAATCTCAGTTTAAAATGAAGGGTGAGGATTCCATGAGAGGAAATGATTACCTACACCAATGGCCAACAAGAACCCCTGATTTAGGGAATGTAAGGGATGGTGACACATGGCATATATCCAAGGGTCCAGATTCGTTTTGATTAAAGTAATCAGATATTATTATTATATTATTATTTTATTCCGAGTCTCGGTTAATCGCGTTTTACGTCCTTGACCATAACTTCGTCGTCGGATCTCCGATTTCGGCATGCCGCCTGTCGTTGGATTCGTATCGACGAGACCTACGTAACGGTCCTTGGCCCTCGTCCATCGGACCTCCCGGTCAAAAAGTCAACATTTGGCCCCTAATAAGCCAAATTACCAAAATACCCCTCAACTTCCGAACACCATAACTTCCTCTACGAATGTCGGAATCGAACGTGCCACCTGTCTATGAACTCGTGACGTCCCGAACTACGTCACGGTCATCGGTCAAAGTCCATTTGACCGCCCGAACAAAAAGTCAACATTTTGCCCACGACTAGGGGCAAAACGGTCATTTTGCACATTTTGTCTGATTCCGCCCTACTAACCACCGTTCAACCTCGCTAATCAAGATTAGTGACTAATCTAATCCCGGAATTCGGGACGGGTCGTTACAGTAGGCCCGTGATGGACCAGAGGGGCGTGGTCGGATTGGGACCACATGCCCGAGGATTGCAGTTACTAGCTGGAGGCATGCGTAGGCTCTGGAGTGGCGATATGGATATAAGTTTGACCAGGATGTATGTATTTGATAGGTCCCGGGCTATCCACTCTTCCATATATTGAGATTGTACATCGGATGGATACAAAGATGTCCGTGATTGGTTAAGGTATCGCAGTCGGTGAATCGACTAGAGCTATGAATGTGGTAGAATTGATGATACTGTGTGGTGATCTTGATAAATATATATATGTGATAAAAGTGATGATAATGATGTGGTAACCTTGGTACTTATATGGTGAAATTGGTGAGACCTAGGGGGGGTAGACCTATCGATGTGAGGCTACCCATGATGACAAGTTTTATTCGCCTAATGGTTGACTTGGGGTTTTCTTGGACTTGGATGATTTGGATGTAATCCTTGAGATGTATTTCTTAATGACTCAGGATACCTCTATTGAGTATGTCGATGAGAGAGTGATATGTGGAGTCCAGGATTACCAGAGGTTGTAATTCAGGGGGACTCGAGGATGTTACCCTCTAGAATGATATTGAACCTCACAATTGATGGACTGTTGGTATGAGGTAATCAAAGTTCACTGGTCAGATGTGTGGAATATGTGATTCGTGTATGAGATGCCTAATCATGGCTAATAATGTACATATTTTGGCATATGTGTTCCTGAGATTTTGCCAGGATAAGAGATTGAGTTTATGATGACGATCATGTCGCGAGGTACGAGTTGTTTCTCGGACACTTTGGTATGTGACACTTACGAAGTCGGAAGGACTAAAGGTGCTAGTATAGGACTTGATAGACACGGGTTCATTCGGTCGAGTGTTGCAGTGGGGAACCCAGTGGTATTAAAAAGGAAAAGGGGATGATGGTCCGAGCTTACATGTTGATTATGGACAACTTAATAAGGTAACAGTATGGGATAAAGTATCCCTTATCACGAGTTACTAATTTGTGGTTCTGTTGGAAAGATGTGATTATTAGGCCTCGTGAGAGTGGCCAACAGGGTGATGATTAACAAGTCATGAGTAAAAGAGAAAAATATGATATCCGGAATTGATGTGACTAAGGTTAGCCAATGGTGATGCCTTTGGATGGGAAAATGGACCGGTTATGTTTGTGAGTTGATGAGTCAGGTATTCTGACCACATTCGGATGGTGTATGGTACCATGATTGATGATTAGTTGGTGTACTCACATGTACAGATGCGCATGTGATATAATGGGCAGACGTATTGAATGGCCTCAGAGAGAAAAATATATGGTTGAATGAGTGTTAAGTCTGATCGACCAGAGTAGGTTGTGGAACATATACTAAGAACAGTCGGGATTAGTGTGAATCCCAGGAGAAACAGATGTATTGGCCAATGGAAACTGTCACGGGAAAACATGAGTTGTTTTGCGATTGGATGGATACCACAAAGGATTGTAGAGGGGTTCTCTACAATGTGTCGCCAGTTATGGTGAGTGACCCGGAAGGAGGTCAGAGTTATTGGAAATGAAAACTGAAATAGAATGATTACAAGTGGAGAAACAATGACTTTTGTTCGATGTGATCCTTTATGTGTGCATAATGATATGTCCACTATGAGATTTTGGATTTAGTGAGGTGTACTTTGGTAGCATGGGGCTGGGATTACCGATGCTAGCTGAACCCTCAGAAGTTCTACTTTCCTTGCATGATTTGAGATCAATCATAGTGACCCATGGATCGAGTATGCAGAGGTCATACCTCTGGGAAGGAATGTATAAGTACTGCATTGACCATCAGGATTAACAGTGATTGAGAAACAGAAAGGCTTAATGTGTGATGAGGCGATGGTCAGGATACATTGAAATTAAGACCGCATTGTCGGGTCAGGTATCATTTGTGGGGAGGCTAATAAGATAGCCGGTCAAGAATTGACATGTTTGATAACGTAAGGATAGGTGAAATCCTGTTAGTGATGTAACTCCATAGGATTGGAGTGGCACATGATGTTTGGATCGTTTGGACTACTGGAGTCCAACTACAGGATCATACGTGGTGTATGATGTGGGATGGAGTCGAGGTTAAGGAATGGATATGATTTGTGATATCATATGAATGATTGTATTGAGTGCCAGGTATTGGCAGGGGTAGGCATCAGTGAGGCCTATGAGGATAAAGACAACCGAAGGAAAACTTAAATTCATTATGCTTAGTGACCCTGGGAAAGGGGTATGGAGTGATTAATTTAATGAGGGGAATGAGTTCCCAATTTATTGAGTCTTATGAGGTGATTGACCTAGTGGCCTAGTGGCATATGTGTGGTGATTTAAGCCATTGTACCATTGTCATGAGTGGATGACATATAATTGGGATGATGATATTGGTATTTGCGATTTCTGGATTGTGTATACTCGGACGTTGAGCGAGGCTCCGTATTTCGAGTAGGCATGGATATGACTGCCCATAGGGCAGAGGTTTACAGAGAGATATGTCCTGATATTGACCCAGTGACGGGGACTGGATTATCGAGTTTCCATAAGCTTGATTTGGACTGATATTCGGTTTGGTTGAACCAGAAGGGTATGTGGTTGATTATGTTTTTGGTTCACATACATATTCCTCGGGAAAACTATTATGGTACTACTGATTGGAATTTCGAGGACGAAATTCTTTAAGGGGAGGTAGGTTGTAACGACCCGGAAATTCGAGAAAGAAAAATTTGGAAAATTTGAAGGAAATGACGATTTTGCCCCTAGAATTGGGCGAACGGTTGACTTTTGGTTTGAACGGTCAAACGGACTTTGACCAATGACTGTGACGTAGTTTGGGACGTCACAAGTTGATAGACAGGTGGCACGTCCGATTCCGACATTCGAGGAGAAAGTTATTATGTTCAGAAGTTCAAGGGTAATTTGGTAATTTGATTAAAAAGGGGCCATTTGTTGACTTTTTTATCGGGGCCGTGTTTGGACTTTTCGTAAGTACCGTTAGATAGGTCTCGAGACGCTGAGTCCGTAGACAGGCGGCACACATCAATCGGAGTTTGGACGACCAAGTTACGAGTCTAGGAGCGTGAAGGGCATTTTGGTAAATTGTAAGAAGATGGGCAAATTGGTAATTTGAGTTGGGCGGTTCAATGGCTGATTCAGCCATGTATTAAACAGAATTAAGGGACACATGTGCTTCTTAATTGAGATAAGGATTTGTTGCTTGTGACATCTGTCACTTTGTTAATGAAGATTAGTGGCAAGTGTAATTGGGCGGTGAGGATTTAAATTGAGAAAACAAACAAGTCGTGCCTGTGTGTGTGTTTTAGGAAGAAAACAGAGCAAAAACCATAACTGATCTCAGGTGAAACATTGAACTCTTGGGCTGGGTTTGTGAGGAATTAAACGGAATCGAGAGAGAAAAACGAAAGGATAGAGAAGGAGGAATGATGGGCTTCGAACCCAGCTGTACCCAGAAAACCATGGAACCCGAATTCACAAACCTTCATTAACTTTTTGATTTCGGGTTTTTCAAGTTAGACACTATTTGATCAAATTAACCTTGGATTAAGTCTCCTGAGCTCAAGGCGAGCTGAACCCAATCAAAAACGACGACAATTGGTGTCGTTTTGGTCGAGAACAGACATCGTGGGATTTAGAACATTCAAAGATAGAGTTGTGGAATTGGAGGAGTTAAACAAGGAAATTGGACCTGGAAGTGTGTTTCTATGGATCCTACGAAGCTTCTGACTAAATCAATTTGAAGGAATTGATGGAAATTGAAAGGGTCAGAGGTTGAACTTTCCACGAAAAAAACTCAAGGTTTGATCGAATGGATTGAGGTAATGCATCTTGTAATTTAATGCACAGACCTTTAATTAAGGATTAAACGACTGTGTTAGTTAATTCAATTGATGGATTTGAATGGAAATTGGCAGGAATCCAGCCGGGTCATCTCGCGGGCCAACTGGACCCGTTTAACAGAAATACGGTTCGAGAAGATAAACAGTAGTCGTACTGTAGCAGGTGCGTGGCACCCACGCGCAGCTACTCATGGCGGCGCGTGAGGGCGTGTGGTGGCTTATTTCGAGGTAAGGTCAATATGACTTTTGTCCAATTTAATGTAACGAACATTTTGACACTGGTTTCGAGGAAATCGGACACCGTTTCGATATGTTTCGAGGGTCCGAAGGTTTATGTTACGTTTAAAATACGTATTTAAATCCCAGAAAAATTAGTGGAAATTATGGGAAGTATATTAAGATGTTAGTGACCCTTGATAATGATTTTGGACACGAATGGTGACTTCCGAAATTTACGGAAAAACGTGCAGCTCGGAAAGCGAGCGATATGGACGGTGTGTGAGTGGACTTTTGTTTTCTACCCTGAATGCATGCATATATGTTTTTAATGCGTTATTATGTGATTTGAAATGATTTGACTTGATTGATATTGCGATATGATTATTTACCGATTTTATGGATTATTATATTATTTGATGGGCACGATTTCCGAGAAAAATGGATATTGCTGTTTTAGGCGAAGGCCCGGATTTGAGATTGGTTTTAACTCAAGTTATGAGTCGGAAAATTGATTTGATGGATTTGAAATGATTTGTGAATATATTTTTATGGATTTATGTGAAATGGCAACTGAGGTTGCGGTTACTCGGATTTGCGTGAAATTGATATTTTGGGCGTGAGACCCAAGTGGAAATGTGATTTTGATTGGATTGGTATTTCCATGTGATTACATGATGATATTGATGGTTTTTGGATTTATGAAATAATCTGGACTCTGGTTTTATGGATTTTACGAACTATGTTTTGGGCTGAGGCCTTGTGTTGAAAATGGTTTTGATTTCAAATGCAACTATTTTTCATGATGATGATATGTTGTGGATATTAGGGCTTTCGGGGTGGAATACGTTTTCCCTGAAGTGCACCATGGATATTAGGGCTTCCGGTTGGGAATGTGTTTCCCCGGAATGAACCCTGGAGATAACGCTCGCCTCCGGGATGGATGTGTGTACCCCGGAGAGGTCACGTAGCACGGTCTGTTATCGTGCAGCCGATGGAGGCTCGACTCAGATCAGATGTGCTGGATTATATGTAGATCGGTCGGTGATGTGTTCACGACGATCTAGATTGCCGGCTGGTGATATGTTCACAGCGGCTGATGCTCGGATTTTGAGCGGTCCTTGAGCCTATTGATTTGCACGTGTTGCAGGGATAACGTGACTATATGAGATTGGATATGGAAATGAGTTTCGTGGTTTTATTGAGAATTTTGATTTATAAATGTTTGTGCCCAAATTTGTTTTACTCATAATTTATTATATGCATGCATGTTTGTGAAACTGGAGGGTAGGAATGTATTTTGATAAATGTATTTCTAAAACTTTGTTTTGTCCACTCACACCTTTTCTGTTTTATTGACCCTCCAGGTCGTGGCGCGATGATCGAGGTTGATCGAGAGGTGGAGGCATAAGTGGGCACAGGTGCGGTTATCCCTTGTTTGGCAAGTGTTGAGGGTAATTTTGGGAACTTCAGTTGACTTTTCAGACGGGAGCAGGACCGTGCACAGTTATCTATGTCCTTCGGGGACGGGTCCGGTCACGCCGACTCTATCGCACTAACCCAGAAGTGCCCTCAATGCCAGAAATATGCCCTCATACCCCACTCCCCAGCAGAGCGGCTAACCCCAATTCTCAGCCCCTGGTCATTCTGTTAGTGGGGAATTGATAGGTCTTCAATTAAACATTATTTTATATTATTTTGTACCATTTATACTTGAATTTTTATTATTAAATTAATAAATAATTGGAGAAAATAATATATTTTGTGGATTTTTGCATAAATAAATAAAGCATGAAATTCAGAGCATTTCGGCGAAAGAATCATCCCAATCGGAGTTTTAACGAAAAATATATGACTAAAAGACGGGAGGCCACCGAAATTTGCTTAGAATTTCGGTGGGAAGCTGTTGAAATCTAGATGCCCAAGCCAAAAATCAGCATCTTTCCCCAAAATCAGCATCTTTTCCCCAAAATCCACCCAATTTCATCATTTCAATCACTTCTTCATGTATTATTTTATTGTTATTTTTATATTTTAATTTTGTACTTTTATTTAAACAATTGTGGCACTCCCTCTATAAATAGGGAGGTCATTTCATGTATTTGGGGTGTCCCCATTAGTCCCCATTTTCCCCATTTTGTTTCTCCTTTTAGTTTAAGTTCTTATATTTTCTCTCTAGTTCTTCTCTTCTTTTAGTTCATCTTCTTTATTTTGTTCTTTATTTTTGGGGACCATTTTAACTTCTTGTAGATTTTCTTATTAATTAGTTTCCTTTTAATTCTTATTCTTAATTTATGTTATTTTTATGTTATTTTCATTTCTTCTTTACTTTGTTCTTGTGATTTTGCTTTAAGATCTATTAAACACATTTTTATGTTTTCCTTAAGAAATACCCAAGCCAAGTATTTCCGAAATAATTCTAGAATTTAAGTCCGCATTCTTATGTTTTATCCTCCATCTTCATAAGGTTCTAGCCGCTGTCGGTGTTCCTTATGAATAACATTCCATTGTTTTCATCCACTTTCGGAATCACAAGCTGTTCTTGGGTTCCGAAAGTGTAACTTTATTCCCTTTACTTAAATTCTTGTTATTGTTATGATTTTACTTATAATTCAATATATGTGTTGGTATTTTCTTTCTAACATTTGTAAGTAAGAATGCAATCTCCATGTGTTTTACTTTTTGAATTTATTTTTACTTCATATGTTTTAGTGCTTAAACTTCAATTCGAAGCTAAATGTTGATCCTCTGTTCGGAGCATTTAGACTAGAATTGAAGAGATTAAATGTTGATTGCTGTCGGCGCATTTAATTATAAACTTAAGGTGAATCATGTTGTAAATGTTTGAAGCATATTGATGTTTGATGCACATTAATGGTTGATGCATTTATAATATTGAAATATATATGTAAGTATTTGAGATGATGAAGGTAGAATTTCGTGATTGGTTTATTATGAGAAAAATGTTAGAGTGTTGGCAAAATTTGTACTTGAAGGAAGTCTATTTTTAGGAGTAGTTTAATTAATGTGATTGTTAATTCGAAATTATTTACGTAAAAGTGTGGGTTTTGTCTATGAAACTACTCTATGGTTTGTAAGTTCTAATTAGCATGAGTATTTACATTTTAATTCTTAGTTAGTGTTTTCTTTAGTTTAGATTACAAATCTTTTCAAACCCCTCGTTTTTTAATTCTTTATTCTTTTATTCTTTTAATTCTTTATTCTTTTATTCTTTTATTTTATTCTTTATTCTTTAATTCTTTATTCTTTATTCTTTTATTTTATTCTTTATTCTTTATTCTTTATTCTTTTATCCCTTTATTCTTTAATTAATTAATTCTTTGATTATTTAATTCTTTGATTATTTTATTCTTTAATTCATTAATTTATTCATTATTCTTTTATTTATTATTATTTTCACTAACATATTATTAATGTTCCCTAATTTCTCTGGTTAAGAACGATCCCTATTTACCAATACTACATCTACACAAAAAGGGTTTAAATTGCATAACACTCAAATTACGTGTTTAATTTGATGCGTAGTTTGAGCATTGTCAATTTTTTGAGCCGTTGCTGGGGAAATTGAAAATCATTTTTAATTTGTTAGTGTATGTATATAAATTGTGCATATTATACTTGTTTATAAATTTTACTTTTGTTAATATTATATTTGTTTATAACATTTACTTACTTGTTTATATTTTATTTATCCATCTTATTTTTGTTTATAATGTTCATACTTTACTTATTCTTAATTTCTAATTTATACTTGTTCATAAATGTTCATAATTTTTTTATATATATATTTGTTCATATTAAAATTGTTTATGTGAATTGAAATTTCTATCATACTTGTTCATAATTTAATTTTATTTGTACTTGTCATAAATGCATATTGTACATGTTCACTTTTCTTTACTTTTACTTCTATTTATTTCATTATACTTTATTCCTTTGCACTTTATTTCATTACTCTTTATTTCATTAACTTTATGTTCACACTTTTTCTTTATTCCATTAACTTTATTCCATTTAACTTTTTTTTTATTTCTTTATTCCATTAACTTTTTATTCCATTAACTTTAAATTTAGTTCATTAACTTTAACTTTATTCCATTAACTTTAAATTTATTCCATTAAATTTATTCCATTTAACTTTTTTTTTATTTCTTTATTTCATTAACTTTTTATTCCATTAACTTTAAATTTATTCCATTAACTTTAACTTTATTCCATTAATTTTAAATTTATTCCATTAACTTTAACTTTATTCCATTAACTTTAAATTTATTCTATTAACTTTAAATTTATTCCATTAACTTTATGATTCACAATTATTTTATTTTATTCTTATTTATTTATTTGTTTGATTATGTCTTGACAATTTTGAATTAAAAAACAAATTTGAAATAAAAATAAATAAAAAAATAAAAAAAATCTTATCTTAGCTTTGTGCTAGCGTTAATTCATACTTGTAAATAAATGTTGTATATATGATACTTGTTACCTTTTATACTTGTTCATAACTTGTTCATAACTTTTATATTTCATAGTATACATACATACTTGTTCATAATAGACTTTCATTTATGTTTGTTTATAATTCTTTTACTTGTCATATTATTCTTGTTCATACTTTTACATAATGTTCATTTTTTTTAATTGTTCATAAATGCTTATGGTACATGTTCACTTTTCCTTATTTTTACTTTTATTTATTTTTATTTGTTTTTGTAATTAAAAAAAACATAAAATTCGTAAAAAAAAATATATTTCCTTTTCTTCATTTATTTAATTTTTAAATTCCGAAAAAAAATTAATTAATAAAAAAAATTCTCATCTTCACTTTGTGTTAGTGTAAATCTAAATTTTTAAATAAATCTTATACATATATTAGTTTGTTAATGTGAAATTGTTTTGTAAATATTATTACTTGTGAATGAAACCATACTTATAAATAAATTCTTCATACTTGTATAAATTGTTCATACGTAAATTGTCATGTTATATTTGTAAATTATGCATAAAAACATACTTGTAAATAGTTCTTGCATTCATGCATTAGTCTCGGGTTCGAAGTTTAGATTTTGATCTTTAATCGGCGAAAACTCTTTTGTTAACTCTCACCCTCGGTGATTGTTAACACTTGAGTCATCTTAATTCCTCTGGAGTAAGAAATTTTTGAGGGTGATGTCTAGAATAAGAGACGGTACTCATAACGGGTTTTGGGTCTAAGAAAGGGACATCAATGGAGTTTAAGCCTCGGGATGTCTTGAAATTAGCCTTGCCTCTTGTGTGCATTCTTTCTAACCTGGTCACCTTTGAACTTGCCCAAATAGTTGAATTAATCCAAGATATTTACTTGGGCCGCACGGACATATAAGTCTCCATCTAAACTTTCAAGCTATGTGAACCATATATATCTTTGACTTCCCCCGACATGTAAATATTGTTTATATCTTAATTTACATTATTTGTCATGACAAAGTTAATTTGCATCTTTAGTTTAACTAACTTGCATCTTTAATCTAATTTGCATATCTAACTTGCATTCTTGACTAACGTACATCTCTGACTAACTAACGTGCATTTCTGTCTAGGCTGGATGGACGTTAAACTTCAAGCGCTTATTGGGAGGCAACCCAATGTGTTCCCGGGATGTGAAGGAGTCATTAACGCAGATTTTCTATCTTTCACTCTTTATTTTATTTTATTCAATTAATTATTGTTTATCTTGCTTTATTTTCGTAAATCTTCTTCCTTACTTTGATTCTATGTTTAATTACTTCGTATTTTCCTACATTGAGGACAATGTAGAATTTAAGTGTGGAGGAATGGTTTACAATTTTAATTGTCTAAAAAATTAAAAAAAAAATTGTTAAAAAATAAAAAAAATGTGTGAAAAATAAAAATAAAAATAAATATTTATTGTTTTTTTTTGAATCTTTTTGTTTTAACTTAGTGTTTTTATGAGTCTTAAGTTGTCATTTAACTTGTCAATGATATAAATGAACATAAATGAATATGTTATGGCCATAAAGATAATCACTACAACTTGAATTTGTTTGTTAATATTTTGTGATTAAGTGTTATAACTTGAAGATAATGCATGTAAATTGACACATAAACGAGCATGATAAGATAAGTATGAATCATATGAACCTTATGTGAGCTTTAGAACTTTATATACGTCTTTGATGAGTGATTCATAAGTTCTTTGTTTAAATTGATATACATATGCCTCATAACTACTTGTCATAGTTTTTAATGAACTCTAGAGTACTAGAACTTATTGTATGTGATTTTCAAATCTTTTAAGTTAATAAACTCTTTAATTTTGGATATGATTAAGGCATTAGGGTTAACACCATAAATTTAAACATCCATGTTCCCTATTCTGTGCGCACAAGTTGCGACCCCCTTAGTTTTAACCCTTTTGAGCCCACATTAAGCCGTTCTTTCATCACCATGATTAACTAAACACTTGAGCTTAGTATAGATATCCTTTACCCTTGTTCCAAGGACTCAGTTGAAGATATAAAGATTGTGTAAGGAGAAAATGATGATGTTGAAAAGACTTTTATGTGAATTATTTGGATTTACCTACTCAAGTTTTGTTGTATTGTTGACACATGTTATTACCTTGTTATAAAAAAAAACCAAAAAATAAAAAGTTGAGTCTCTATCAAGGTAATAAGGTTTGGTTATGTAATGTTTGAGTTAAGTCCCTTACATTTGTAAATCAGACACAAAGAATGATTGTGAGGCCCAACATGATGGAGTTAGGCCTATGTTCGAAGGGATGGATTACTGACATCATTGCACTAAGGTTGGGAAGTTATGATACGTTTTGGGAGTCTATTGAGTCTTGGAACGAATTGAGCACCACTTGTCCTATATTTTCCTTGCCTCTAAACTGAGCCTCATTACAACCTTTATAAACACATTATGATCCTTAAGATGGTAAATTTTGATTAAGTTGAGTTAATCACTTGAGTAAGCTTATGGTTTTTGTAACAACCCGAAAATTCGAAAAACGAAAAATTTGGAGAATTTGAGGAAAATGACAATTTTGCCCCTGGTGGTAAGGGCTGAAAGTTGACTTTTTGATCGGGACCTTGTTTGGACTTTCTGGGAGTACTGTTGGATAGGTCTCGGGACGCTGAATCCGTAGATAGGCGGCATACGTCAATCGGAGCCCGGACAAAAAGGTTGAGGGTCTGGAAAGTTCAGGGGCAAAATGGTAAATTGTGACATGAAGGGTAAAATAGTAAATTGGGCCGTCAAACCCTTAACGGTGCACTAGTTGATTTTAAATGGTTTAACTTGGCTGATTCAGCCTAATTAGATTAGGATTATTTACTAAGTGACATTTGTCACTTGCTTATGTAAATTGGTGGCATTATTTGAATGCCTAATACGGACAAAAACAACCTCCTAATCTTTGTTTAAATTCTTAACTTAGATTGATCAAGGAAAAAAACCAGAGAACACAGGGAGATTCAGAGGGAAATTTTGAGTGAAAAACGGAAGGAAAACAGGAGAGAAAACATGGAGGAACACTGTGAACCCGAGAGGAAAAACCCGAAACCATATTTGAAGCAATTGAGATTCAATTTTGAAGTTTTAGCTTAACCCAGGCCGAATTAAGATTAGAATTAGTCTTCTGGGACGATTTCGAGTCAAACCACATCAAAAAGGAAGACAATTAACGGGGAAATCAGCAAAAACAGACTCTGCGATTCCTTTGAAAGTGGGAGCTTGGGTTCGATTAATTAGAGGTAATGATTCTTGAAATTGACTTCGATTTCATGTTTAGAATGACTGTTGGATGCTTCTACTGTAATCAATTGATTGTTACAGGTCGTTTTTGGGTAGAACCCGAGTTAGGACCCGTCGGGTTTCAATGTTGAGTCGTGGGATTTAGGGCATGGTTTCATCAAATTGAGGTCACAGATCAAACATAGATTTAGAATAGATGAGAATGAATGAAAGAACTGAAGGAATTGGATTCAAATTGATAGAAAACAAACCGAGTTGCACCGCGGGTTGCAGACCCGAATACCAGTAAAACGGGTAACAGGGACGACACTGTAGCTGCACTGTTCATAGCGCGTGGCTTTCACGCGCAGCCGCTTGCGGCGGCGCGTGAGGGCGCGTGGTGGCTTTTCTGGGAAAGTGTCCAACAGATGTTTTACTCTATACAGTGTAACGATCATTTTAGAGTTGGTTTCGAGTCGATCGGACACCGTCTAGATAATGTTTCGAGGGTCCGACGGTTTTTGTTGTAGTTTAAAATAATATTTAAATCCCGGAAAATTATGGGGAATTGATATGAGATAAATTGAGTTGTTAGTAACCCTGCATAATGATTTTACACAGGATTCGAGATTCCTGATAAGTGTCGAAAATTACGGAAACGTGTGCAACGCGAGAAACGTGCAGTTGGACGGTGTGTGAGTGGACGTTTGTTTTATAAATTGATATGCATGCATAGTTCAATGTTTTACATGACTTATGGCATGATTTGAATTGTAATGATTTGATATGATTATTCTGAGATTTAATGATTATTTTAATCGGTCTATGGGCAAGTTTTTCGAGAAAATGTGAAATGACTGTTTTGAGCGAAGGCCTAGGATTGGTGATTGGTTTTGGCTTGGATTATGAGTTGGGAAATTGATTTAATGAATTTGTGATTTTTTGGATATGATTTTACGAATTTACGTGCATTGAATTATTTAATGCTTTTATGGATTGACGAGAAATGAGATTTGGGCATGTGGCCCCGTGATAATGGTTTTGACATGGTTTTAATCCTTGAGTTGAAATAATGCTTTTCATTGTGTATTGATGTTTCATGCCCCCAGATGTGTAATTCCTGGGTAGACTTCGGATGTGTAATTCCCGAAGTGACTCCAGATGCGTAATTCCGGGAGGGGCCGGATGTGTAATTCCCGGTGAAGCTGGGTGCGTAATTCCCAGCATGGATGACGACTCTGGATGTGTAATTCCCAGAGGATCCTCGGATGTGTAATTCCCGAGTTATATGCTTTATTATATGGTGAACTGGTTTTATAAAATGATTTAAATGATTCAAATGTTTTCACCTATTGGGTTTGAGAACCGGGATTTGATGTTTTCATGTGATATGGCTTTGTTATTCATATGTTTTACCCTATGCATGCATGGTTTGATAAACTGGAGGGGAAATGATGTGTTTTGATAAATGTGTTTAAACGATATTATTTTTGTCCACTCACACCTTTGTTTTTGATGACCCTCCAGGCTGTGGCACGACATTTGGGGCAAATCGAGAGGCGGAGGCATGAGCAGAAATCAGTGTAGCTATCCCTGGTCTAACAGGTGCTGAAGGGTACTTTCGGGACTTTAGTTGACTTGTCAGACGGGAGCAGGGCCGGGCACGGTTATCAAAGTCCAGTTGGGACGGGTCCTGTCAGTTTTGGTTCATTTGTGCAAGTATGTTTTGTTTTTATCTTGAGGTGTTTGTTTGAGATTTTGCAAAAGTACTTCGTTTCGATTATGTGAGTATTTCTCACATATTTTGAGTGCAAACACAAACCCTCACAAATTGAGTGAATTTATGAGTGCATATCCTTGTGAGTTGATTCATACTTGTCTTATTCATGTAGAGATCAATTTCACCATATTTACTCATTATCTTACTTGTTGAAACATTTTGTTACCATGTATTAACTCTTGAATTCCATATACTTAAATGCTTTAAGTGAAAATTTTTTATGCCATAATTATAATAATGAATTATTTGAGACAAATTGGTTAAAGGTTTACTTGTTTTGAATTTTTATTTAATTTTAGTATTTTCTAGGGACTAGCAAAGTTTAAGTGTGGGGGTATTTGATAAGTCTTCAATTAAACATTATTTTATATTATTTTATACCCTTTATACTTGACTTTTATTATTAAATTAATAAACAATTGGAGAAAATAATATATTTTGTGGGATTTTTGTAGAAATAAATAAAGCATGAAATTCAGAGCATTTCGGCGAAAGAATCATCACAATCGGAGTTTTAACAAAAAATATATGATTAAAAGAAGGGAGACCACCAAAATTTGCTTGGAATTTCGGTGGGAAGCTGCTGAAATCTAGAAGCCTAAGCCAAAAATCAGCATCTTTTCCCAAAAATCCACCCAATCTCATCATTTCCATCACTTCTTCATGTATTATTTTATTATTATTTTTATATTTTAATTTTGTACTTTTATTTAAACAATTGTAGGACTCCCTCTATAAATAGGGAGATCATTTCATGTATTTGGGGTGTCCCCGTTAGTCCCCATTAGTCCCCATTTTCCCATTTTGTTTCTCCTTTTAGTTTAGGTTATTATATTTTCTCTCTAGTTCTTCTCTTCTTTTAGTTCATCTTCTTTATTTTGTTCTTTATTTTTGGGGACCATTTTAACTTCTTGTAGATTTTTTTATTAATTAGTTTCCTTTTAATTCTTATTCTTAATTTATGTTATTTTTATGTTATTTTCATTTCTTCTTTACTTTGTTCTTGTGATTTTTCTTTGAGATCTATTAAACACATTTTTATGTTTTCCTTAAGAAATACCTAGGCCAAGTATTTCCGAAATAATTCTAAAATTTAAGTCCGCATTCTTATGTTTTATCCTCCATCTTCATAAGATTCTAGCCACTGTCGGTGTTCCTTATGAATAACATTCCATTGTTTTCATCCACTTTCGGAATCACAAGCTATTCTTGGGTTCCGAAAGTGTAATTTTATTCCTTTTACTTAAATTCTTGTTATTGTTTTGGTTTTACTTATAATTTAATATATGTGTTGGTATTTTCGTTCTAACATTTGTAAGTAAGAATGCATCTCCATGGGTTTTACTTTTTGAATT
The DNA here is from genome assembly GCA_032719365.1 of Prinsepia uniflora. Classification (NCBI taxonomy): domain Eukaryota; kingdom Viridiplantae; phylum Streptophyta; class Magnoliopsida; order Rosales; family Rosaceae; genus Prinsepia; species Prinsepia uniflora. Next base: position 64,866,236 of record CM064866.1, read on the forward strand.
TCTTTTACTTCATATGTTTTAGTGCTTAAACTTCAATTCGAAGTTAAATGTTGATCCGCTGTTCGAAGCATTTAGACTAGAATTGAAGAGATTAAATGTTAATCGCTGTCGGCGCATTTAATTATAAACTTAAGGTGAATCATGTTGTAAATGTTTGAAGCATATTCATGTCAAGACCCAACCTTCCTCGGTCAGGACCCGACTCATCTAGCACCATATTGTCCGCTTTGGGCCTCGCCCTCACGGTTTTGTTTTCGTTAGCTCATGGTGCAACTTCTCAGGGGGTCACCCATTATGGAATTTCACCAGCCTCAACTCGCTTAACTTTGGGGTTCCAATCTCCCCCAAAGCCACTTGAGCTCCCAAAAGGCCTAGTGCTCGATAGGTGTGTGCCTAAACCTTTAAGGCACACCACCAACCTCTCCCAGACCATTCCCCCCTCGCAGGAATGTGGGATCGTTCACCGTTCCATATAGGACACGGGTCTTACAATCCACCCCCCTTAGGGCCCAGCGTCCTCGCTGGCACACTTCCTGGTCGGGTTCTGGCTCTGATACCATTTTGTTAGGACCCAACCTTCCTCGGTCAGGACCCAACTCATCTAGCACCATATTGTCCGCTTTGGGCCTCGCCCTCACGGTTTTGTTTTCGGGAGCTCATGGTGCAACTTCCCAGGGGGTCACCCATTATGGAATTTCACTAACCTCAACTCGCTTAACTTTGGGGTTTCAATCTCCCCCAAAGCCATTTGAGCTCCCAAAAGGCCTAGTGCTAGATAAGTGTGTGCCTACACCTTTAAGGCACACCACCAACCTCTCCCAGACCATTCCCTCCTCGTAGGAATGTGGGATCGTTCACCGTTCTCTCCACGAACTGTAGCCCATTGAGACATCACATCCTCGACCTGCGCATTACTCCAAGAGCTACACAGTTGCTCGAATAGAGACAACCCTGCTTTGATATTCAGAGTAACATGAGAAAACCTGCTCTGATAAGCAATCCTATGCTCTGATACCACGCTGACAGTATCAGAGCATCCTGAGGATCTGATGAGCTATCCGAGCTCTGATACCACGCTGACAGGACCCATTCCAATCCCCCTAGGATTAGTGCGGGATGACCCTGCCCCCGTCTGACACGAAGTGTCAGACAAGGGATATTTCTGACATTTGCCCTCTCAAGCTATCACAGTACGCCAGGATCCGGAGGAGGTATGTGATATCTCGATCTCTGCTACAGTCCGCATCCGCTGTCAACTTAAAAGGCAGTCAAAACATTAAAAGTTGTGAGTGGACAAAACAACCAGTTTATAAAAACAGTTTAAGGAAGACATTTGTACCCTTCACTAAAAAACATGCATGCATTCGAAAACCATTTAACCAAATGAACCACATGTGGGAACTAAGCCCAAAACCATAATGAAAGAATCAACCGTACGGGCTATTACCCAAATGCATGTGGGACTCAGCCCAAAACCATAATGAAACCACGTACACGGGCCACTGCCCAAAACCTGTACATATCACATATCATATATCATATATACATATAATTCACACAACCAATCCTGTCACGGTTTCCAAAGCTACGCACGTGCTACCCGGGGTCTCAAACCCAAGTCTCTCAGAGTCCAAGGTCAATGTCCGTAGACCAATGACCCGTCCTGAGGTTACAATCCATGCCTTCCTGAGAGTAAGAAACCCAACTGGGGGGCGACTCCACTCAGTCGATGCTCCGTGACTACTCCGGGGTCCACCCAGGCCAACGACCCTCCCCGAAGGAGATAATAGAAGTAGAGGAAGGTATATGAATACATATATATACATAACATAAACATTCATGCCTATATCATCCATTTAAGGGTTCATGCCCGGTTCCCATAAACCGTAATGTACCACAATAACCTTTCCAGGGTTCATGCCGGTTCCTATAAACCGCCATGAACTTGGAAATCCATCTAGGGTCCCCGACCCGAAATCATAACCGTAAAGTAAAATTGGGTCTCGTGCCTGAACATATGACATCAGTTGGGCACCATACCCGATATCTAAGGGTTAGTCACGACTCCGATCATAGTGATGCGTGCAACCATCCATCCAGGACCGCCCTCAATTCTGGTATGTCACCGTGAACGAATCAACCGACGCGACCACCACAAGATCATGGTGCACTCATCACCGATCGCTATTCTGAACCATCAGCACTCCGAAGTCGAGCCTTCCCAGGCTGCCCGACCACGAATCGTGCATCGTGACCTCTCCGGAAGGAACACATCCCAATCCGGAGGCGAGCGTCACGTCGTCCGTCGCTGTGCAGTAAGCATTTGCCGCGACCACGACTCGGACCCGTAGGCCATCAATAGGGTTATATGCCTGAGAAAAAATCAAATGGGTCTCATACCCGAGTTTATCCTTTTGAAATCCAAATCCATTTTATTTAGACCAATAAAGACATACAAACCCGTATTGGCACCATATAGGGCCGAAACCTCGAAATACGTGCCAATACGTAACCACATCCAAATGCACTCATGGCATCACAAAACATGTATTAAAACATATAATAAACATTTATGCATTCACCAATTTAGAAAACAAGGTCCACTCACAGACCGTCCAAGCTGCCGCCTCGATTTGCGTGCTATACGGCTATGCCGAGCCAATCACCGTCACCGAGACTCCCAAACCTGTCCAAATCGTAATAGAAGGTTACTAACTACTTAATTAACCTCTCACTAAAGTCCCGTATTTTTTTGGTATTTTTAACTATTTTTAATCCTGAACCTAAACCTTCCGATTCCCCGAACATTATCGAGACGGTGTCCGATCGACACGAAACTAGTCCCAAAATGTTCGTTACATCAAATAGAGTGTTTCACATGTTGAACACTTCCCCAAAAGGTGAGGCACGTGCCCCCACGCGCCCAGGGAAGTCACCTGCGCGTGAGATCACGCGCCTCACTGTAGCAGCGTCTTCCCTAGCGCCCGAATCGGGTTCCTGCAACCTGAACCGGTCTGGACCAGCATGACCGGTCCACTGGTTTTTCCTCCCCTATTTCGGTCTGATTAGATCCCTAATCACTCCGTTCTTCTTATCCTAACCTCTCCTATCATTTCTAATCATTAAAACTAATTAAAACATCCTAAAACCCATAGTTCCAAATTGAACTTCACGGCCAATTTTCCCAGTTTGACACCCAGGATTCCTCAGCCTTAAACCTTGCTCAAAATCATCTTAATACCCTCCTGCTAATCCATTTAATTCATTGAAATCAACCAAAATGACTCGTAATGTAAAAATCAAAATATATGGAAAATTTGGCCTAACCATGCAATCAGGTCCTTCTTGGCTTTCACCGCCGTGCACGGCAGCCCAGCCAGCTCCTAGCCACCGTCCTATGCTTCCTCGGCCACTCTCCCACTCTCTGATCTCACAGATGATCATAAGGGGTGAAGGTTTGGGATTTTGGGTGAAATGAGATCGGGTGGGTTTGTTTGGATGAATGGAAAGCAAGAAGATGATCGATGCATGTATGTGAAGGAATGGCAAGTGGATGTGTGACACTTGTCACTCAACCATTGGGCAGGAACTAAATATCTGGGGCCCACTAGAATCCAAATGACATACGTCTCGTAAAACGTGCAATAGTTCCCTTAAACTTTCGTGAACCGTAACTTTGCCGTGGAATGTCCGAATTCGACATGCCCCCTGTCTATGGATTCGTATCGTCCCGATCTACATAACGGTCCTTGGCCCTCGGCCATCGGACCTCCCGGTCCAAAAGTCAACTATTTGCCCCTTTTACCAAAATTACCAAAATGCCCCTTAACTTCCGAACGTCATAACTTCTTCCTTAAATGTCGGAATTGAACGTGCCACCTGTCTATGAACTCGGGACAACCCAAACTACGTCACGGTCATCGGCCAAAGTCCATTTGATCGCCCGAATGAAAAGTCAACATTTTTCCCATTCTAAGGGCAAAATGGTCATTTTGCATCGTTCGTCCGATTTCGCCCAATTAATCACGGATTAGCCTCACTAATCATGATTAGTCACTAATCTAATCCTGGAATTCGGGATGGGTCGTTATATTGATGTTTGACGCACATTAATGGTTGATGCATTTATAATATTGAAAGATATATGTAAGTACTTGAGATGATGAAGGTAGGATTTCATGATTGGTTTATTATGAGCAAAATGTTAGAGTGTTGGCAAAATTTGTACTTGAAGGAAGTATATTTTTAGGAGTAGTTTAATTAATGTGATTGTTAATTCGAAATTATTTACGTAAAAGTGTGGGTTTTGTCTATGAAACTACTCTATGGTTTGTAAGTTCTAATTAGCATGAGTATTTGCATTTTAATTCTTAGTTAGTGTTTTCTTTAGTTTAGATTACAAATCTTTTCAAAACCCCCGTTTTTTAATTCTTTATTCTTTTATTCTTTTAATTCTTTATTCTTTTATTCTTTTATACTTTTATTTTATTCTTTATTCTTTAATTCTTCATTCTTTATTCTTTTATTCTTTTATTCTTTTAATTCTTTATTCTTTTATTCTCTTATACTTTTATTTTATTCTTTATTCTTTATTCTTTTATTCTTTTATTCTTTTATCCCTTTATTCTTTAATTAATTAATTCTTTGATTATTTTATTCTTTAATTCATTAATGTATTCGTTATTCTTTTATTCATTATTCTTTTCACTAACATATTATTAATGTTCTCTAATTTCTCCGGTTAAGAACGATCCCTATTTACCAATACTACATCTACACAAAAAAGGTTTAAATTGCATAACATTCAAATTACGTGTTTAATTTGATGCGTAGTTTGAGCATTGTCAGGAATTGATCTCGTCGGCCTCATGCCACGGTGACTCAGATTGAGAGCTTTGTCTACCAAAACATCATTTGTCGTTTCGGCTTCCTCACACGATTGTGACAGACAATGGCAAGCAATTCGACTGCGCTTGCTTTTGCAATTTCTGTGAAGTCTACGACATCAAAATCTACTTCGCATCTATTGTACATCCACATGCCAACGGTTAGGTAGAAACCGTCTCATCAAATACAACCTAAAGACCCGCCTTGACGAAACCCCGAAGGGCCAGTGGTCGGACCTCCTCTCTGATGTCCTATGGTCTTACCGGACCTCCTACCGGACATCAACCAAGGAGACTCCCTTCGCTTTGGCTTTTGGAACAGAGGCTGTCGTTCTGGTTGAAATTGGGGAAACAACTTACCATGTACTCTCTTACAACCCCGATGAGAACGTAGAGCTACTCACCCTTAACCACAACTTCTTAGAGGAAAGTCGCGCTCAGGCCAACCTCCGCAACATGGTCCACAAGCAACCCATTGTTCACTACTACGACTCCCAGGTCCGAGCTCGTAGCTTTAAGGTCGGGGATTGGGTCCTCCACAAGATCAGCCTCGCGATGGCTCCCTTAGGCCCACATGGGAAGGCCCTTACCTGGTCACCAAAGTCTATCGACCAGGGACCTATAAATAAAACAGTAATATAAATAAACCATGAGTCTAACCCAAATCGCCTAAAACACATAAAAGTCTCTCACCCCCCATTTTCCTGAAATCACTAGTTGTAAACCATTTGAATACCTCTGGACACACCACAAGAAATCAAAGCCAAACCTTGTCCCACTGGTCCAACCAGCCCCAAAAATCAAATACCGCCATGTTGGTCCAACCAGCTGTTAGTCCAACTAGCCATAAAGTCAAATCTCGTCCTGCTAGTTCATCTAGCTACTAGTCCAACTTGCATTCCCTTTGTACTACCGGTAGACAACCACGGATCTTGCGGAGTCCAACTTCGTCGGCATGTGCCGAGTCCAACTCTGACCATATCAGAGTCCGTCCATGGGAATCATCGGAGTCCAACTTTATAATAGCGATCCAATCACCTGAGGTTAACCAAACCAAAAAACAGTACCAATCCAAAACAAATATCACCCCGCACTAACTCAAAACCTGGTTTTCCAAAAACCCCCCATAAACCCTGTGTTCAGAAAACCACAACCGAAAATACACATATACCAAAACTAGCCATTTATCCATATATCACAAGCATAACCATAACCATGCCATAAAAAACTAGTACAACAATATACATATGCATGCATCAGAATTATGAAAGAAATTGTCCACTCACAATACCGTCGATCGCCCAAATCCCGAGCTGAAAGTCACTCTGAAGCCTCCAAGACCTGGCCTGTTAAAGTCACACCCGAGGGTCACCAACAATCCATATAAGTTTATATGTGAAACCACCAAAAATCCTAGAATCGAAAACACGTCCTGAACATGCTTCCCGAAGAGAAAACCCCAAAAACTTCAATCAAACGATCTTTGATCGACCTGAAACCACCACCATTGGATTCAGGACATCGAAACCCTTCAATAAAGATCGGTCCCACCTCGAAACTCGAGCTTACGCGTCCACATACGCTGGTCAAAGTTTCCACGTGCTAGTCAACGCGGCTGACGTCAGCCTTAGCTGACGTGTCACTGACAATCCCTGATACCACCTACTAATAAAGCTCAAACTACGCATTAAATTAAACACGTAATTCAGGTGTTATGCAATTTAAACCTTTTTTGTGTAGATGTAGTATTGGTAAATAGGGATCGTTCTTAACCGGGGAAATTAGGGAACATTAATAATATGTTAGTTAAAAAGAATAATGAATAATCAAAGAATAAAGAATTAAACAATTAAATAATTAAACAATTAAATAATAAAGAATAAAAGAATAAATGAATAAAAGAATAAAAGAATTAATGAATTAATGAAATAAAGAATAAAAGAATAAAGAATTAAATGGGGGGTTTGTGAAGATTGTAATTATAAAATAAAGTAAACAAGTAAAAATAATTAAGAACTTAGTTCTACTTCTACTTTAACTTTTGTGCAAGTGAATTTTCTTCAAACACATATTTTTACCAACACTCTAACATCATGCTCATATTGAACCAATCACGAAATCCTACCTTAATCATCTCAAATACATGCATACATTTTTCTAACATTATAAATGCACTGAAATGCGGTCATAAACACTTATAACATGATTCACCTTAAGTTTGTGATTTCAATGTGTGTTAAACATCTAAATCTCTTCAATTTTCTACTAAGTGCACCGAACAGCGGTCATAAACATTTAGTGTAGAATTGAAGCTTAAGCACTAAAACATATGAAGTAAAAGAAATTCAAAAAGTAAAACACATGGAGATTGCATTTTTACTTACAAATGTTAGAAAGAAAATACCAACACATATATTAAATTATAAGTAAAACCAAAACAATAACAAGAATTTAAGTAAATGGAGAAAAGTTACACTTTCGGAACCCAAGAACAGCTTGTGATTCTGAAAGTGGATGGAAACAATGGAATGTTATTCATAAGGAACACCGAACAGCGGCTGGAACCTTATGAAGATGGAGGATAAAACATAAGAATTCGGACTTAAATTCTAGAATTATTTCAGAAATACTTGGCCTAGATATTTCTTAAGGAAAACATAAAAATGTGTTTAAGAGATCTCAAAGAAAAATCACAAGAACAAAGTAAACAAGAAATGAAATTAAGAATGAATATAAATTAAGAACAAAAATTAAAAGAAAACTAATTAAATAAATAATCTAAAAGAAGTTAAAATGGTCCCAAAATAAATCTAAAAATAGAAAAAGAAGAATTAAGAGAAGAGAGAAACATGAACTAAACTAGGATGAAAAACTACTCAAAATGGGACAAAATGGGGACCCTTTACAAGTGAATTTGCCTCCCTATTTATAGAGGGAGGCCACAAAGAACTAAAAATAAAATACAAAATAAAATATAAAAATAGTAATAAAATAGTACAAAAAGAAATGATGAAAAATGATGATTTTAGGGTGTGATTTTTTGCTAAAAACGTGGTTGATGGAGCAAGTGGAGTGAGTTGGTGGGCTGGTGAGGGTGCAGTGGGCAGGTGGCGTATGGACTGGGCTGTGCGGATTGGACTGTGCGGCAGAAAGTAGTTGGGTCAGGCGGCATGGTCTTGGAGCGGTAGGTGGATGGCACAGTTTAGCGAGCAGGTGGGCCGAGTAGGAGACGGGATGAAGCTGTGGGTTGTTGCGCGCAGGCTGAGGCAGTTGGAGCTATTGGGCTTGTGCTGGGGCAGGTGGAACAGTTGCGCGATTGTGGGGAGACGCGGGTCGAGCTGGAGCGGAGCAGGGTAGCGGGCCAGCGGGTCGGATCGAGAGGGCTTGGGCCGGGATTGCGGGTGACGCGGGCTGGGCGCAGGTGACGTGGGCTGGGCCTTGATTGGGCCTGATTTGAACTTGGTCTTGGGCTGTTTCCTGCGATGGCTGGGCTGGTTCATTTTGGGCTGAGCAATTGATTTATTAATTTGGGCTTGGATTAATTTAGGCTGCAAAATGAAAATAATTATTTAGTATATAATTTCACCGAAACTCGTCCATAATTTTTTCGTTATAATTCCGATCGGGACGATTCTTTCGCAAAAACGCTCCAAATTACAAGTTTTATTTATTTAAACAAAAATATCACAAAATATATTATTTTATCTAATTATTTATTATATTAATATTAAAAGTCAAGTATAAAAGGTATAAAATAATATAAAATAATATTTATTTGACGACCTATCACCTACCACGTGGCACTCCTAGACGTGCCACATGGCACTAACCAACACATGCCATGTGGTAACCTACTATGTGTCACATGTTGATGTCATGGCGTCACCTGCTGACGTCACTCTACCACGTGGACCCTTTAACAACCTTTGACAGATCGTCATGTGGTACCAAATAACATATGCCATGTGGCTTGACAATGATGATGTGGGGGCCACGTCATCATCATCAACTTCTCGTTGGTCAACTTGTGACCCTGTAATCGGGTCGTTCGAACTATTTCACGACCCGACTCAATCTTTGCCAAATCACGTCCAAACTTCACCCTGGCTTCACCAATCGGCTCCATTTCTACCCAGAAATAGTTCTACACCTCAAAACTCGAGAAACATACCTTTAATCTTCTGGCCAAACTCGAAACCTCACGGACAACCTTCGAGCTCGGTCCCAGGCCAGTCCCTGCATCCATTTCCTTCCATTTTTTCCCTGCATACTCATACAAGCTCGACGAACAAGACTATTGCCTCAGTTCCATATTCCAAACGCCTAAAATGAAACACTAAAATCCAAGCCCACAGTTCACGGGTTTTACCTGGGTTCTAGGCAGCCTCCAAGGCTCCTCCTCCTTCCACAACCTTTCACACTCCTAGCTCACTTTCTGGTCTTCTTCCAGCAGAAAGGAAGTGATGACGAAGATGATGGAAATGGTGTGGTGTGGGGTTTCGAGTGTGTGTTTGAATAAAGGGGAAGAGATTCATGATGCAAGGGATATGGACCAAAGGGTGGGTGACACTTGTCTCTCATCCTATGGACCAGACCCAGATATTTAAGCCCCACACAAATAAACAAAAGCTCAACCGCCTTAAACTACGTGCAACCATAAAAACCATCTAATATTGTTCCTGACCCGTAAAATAACCATTCGGACTCCAAACTCGACGTGTCACCCGTCTACATAACTAAAATCTCAAGATCTACGTAACGAACCTAGGTAAACGTGCAACCAACCTCCTAAGTCAAAAGTCAATAAATTCACCGCCCAAAGGAAAACTGTCAATTTACTCAAAATAGTCTTGAAAAATTTTCGATAATCCCGTAATTACGGGTTGAGTCGTTACAGGTAAATAAACGTACAACTGAATAAAAAAAATGATTACCGACTTCTCCAATTACTCTGATTACCTATTTCTTCATTATTTGTAAACAAATGTGCTTTTAATATAAAATGTGGTATGAGAACTTTGTACATTTGTTATTTTGTTTGATTAGGGTCTGTTGATGTGTCATTGAATTAGGTGTAGATTTATTGTCAATTCGTCGATGTACATGTACCACTTAATAAAAGTGATAAATAAGAGACACATGCTGGTGTTGAAAATAATTAGTAAATGTTCGGATGTTATATGGTTTTAAATGTACGTATAAATGAAAATAATTACCTAATTCCCAAGTTCATTTTCATTGATTATTTACTTCCTCATTATTTGTAAGGAAATATGTACTCTTTCACCGATTACCTACTCTCTCATTACTTGTAAGTATGTAATATAAATTTTGGTATAAAACTTGGTATACCTATTATTATGTTTGGTTATGGCCAGTTGAATTGAAACATGTTCCATGACATATCCACCGATGTAAATGTACCACATAATAAAGTGGTCAGTAAGAAAAAAATGCTTATTAAATCCGAAATTTATCGATGCATTAATTTCAATTTGGAACCTAACATATTCATGATCCAATCAAATATGAGCTCAAACTTAAAATTTTTCAGCTCACCAAGGAAGATTTTAAATAATAATCAGACTTACCATAATAACTTACAACATTTATATGATATTTAATGGTTATGACATGTCAATAAATTAAATTATATTCTATATACATTTTAATTTAAAAAAAAATCATTTAGAAAAACAAATGTCACATTAAGTGAATTAAATAAAATGATCAATTAATATGTTCAAATAAAATCATTCTAAATAATAATTAATAAATATTAAATTATCTTATTCCTATTAATCGGGAAGATATTTTTTTGACTCCTATGATATAAATGTAGATTATGATATACTAATGTATTGAGTTTAAAATTAAATTTTGAAAAATGGATTATATGATTTACACCAAATTCACCTAATAAAATATTATGTCATAAAAACTATGTACGTTAACTTAAAACTAAATTACACGTAGTAGTTGATTATTAATTTATTATAAGTTAACATGGGCCGAGATGCTAAAATCGTGCTTACAGCCCAAACTTAGACTCGAAGTCTCGAACCAGCTTTCAAAGACCGAGTCTGCTGATGAGGTTTGAGAGCGGCAACCCTAGCCTCCACATGGCATCATCCCTCCCTCTCTCCCTCTCTTATCATCTTTCTTGCGATTTCGCCGGCATCGAATTCACCTGCAGCCGCGAAGGGCATCGGTTTCTCCGGTTCATCTGATCGATTTCTCTTCTCAGCTGTCAGGTTTTTCATCTTACTCCTATTTTTTAATTTCTTTGACAGTTAAATTCTTTAGCTCATTGGTGTAATTACCTCAAAGGTGGAGCGCAGAGGCAGTGGGCGAGCAGAACTCAGCGCAAAAGCAAGGGGGAATTAGAGGGGACACAAAGGTAAGCAATTACTTATTGAAGCACTTAAGAGGGCAAGATGGTAGATGTTTTTGGCTTGAAGATGGAAGCTTTCATGGAAGTTTTCAGGAGTTGGGGTGGTCAATTGACCACCCTTGCCCTTAATAGATCCGCCCCCGTTGGTGACTTCTTTTGATATGAATGAATTGATAGTTGTGGAATGATACTTTTGTTTTCCTAAAGTCGCTTTTTGTTACCGTTGTAATCTTCTTTCAATAAATTTCTTGACATCCACTCTTCTTTTCTGTCAAACTTACAATTTTTAGCACTGATTACTAATGCATCCAACAGGTTCTGTGCAAGCGCAGATAATTGCTAGAGTGAGAGGTGAAATGGTTTCCCCATAGGTTGATTTCCATTTGTCATAGAACAGGCTCTTGTGGAAACTTTGAAAAATGAGCTTGATTTTAAGATTACGGAATCATTTACCTAATGGGTTGTGCAGAAGACCCTTTATTTCTCCCCTCGCAGCACTAAATCCTGGTAACTTAATTGGGGTTTACCAAAAATTTAGTCAGCCTGCAAGACAAGAAGAGGAAGAGGAGGAAGAAGTGGAAATTGACCAAAGAAGGCTCCCTGCTGATTATGACCCAGCAACTTTTGATCCTACAGAGCATCGTAGTCCTCCAACCGATCGTGTTTTCAGGATTGTCGATGAAATATCATCACTAACGCTGGCCGAAGTTGCAGAGCTGGGTTCCATTATTATGAGAAAGAAGGGGATGAAGGAACCACCAGTTGTAGGAGTCATGAAACCAGGAGTTGCTGGAGTAGGATTGGCGATGAAGGGACCAGCGGCAGCTAAGGAGGAGAAGAAACCAGAAAAGACCGTCTTCGACTTAAAATTGGAGTCATTTGAGGCTGCTTCTAAAATAAAACTGATCAAGGAGGTAAGGAGTTTCACTGACTTAGGCCTCAAGGAAGCAAAGGATTTAGTAGAGAAGGCGCCATCTGTGCTAAAGACGGGATTGTCTAAGGAAGAAGGAGAACAACTAGTGGAGAAGCTGAAAGCTCTTGGCGCAAAAGTTGCTCTTGAATGAAATAATAAATACCGTATGTAGGAGTAATTTGTGAGATTAGTTAATGTTTCTTGGGGAACACCTGGTCACCAGCTTTTCTTCAAGTTTATCAATACATATGAAGCACATCTCATATTTTCTTCAATGGTTTTAAGTTGAGAAATTTGCTCGTGGTGGTTTCTTTGCTTATTGACATCAAAAGCTGGTAAAGCTGAGATTTTGATTAAAAAATTGGCCTGTGGACGGCTGTATTGCAGAGGGAAATTTTGATCGCATTTGATGCCGTTTCTTAATTTATCAGTCATTTTTATGTTAGCTCATTTATATCTTAATGATCTTTTACTGGTGCCGTGTATGGTTGATGAAGTTAAAAAGAATTGGTAAGTTGAAAAAGAATTGGAAGTAGACGTAGTTGAGCACATTATGAGCTCCGCTGAACCATAATTGTGCATTTCTCTTCGACATTAACGAAACATGTACAAGATAGCTAGAGCTAAAAAGTGAAGACTCGGATGATGTTAGTTCTTCCGACTTCTGAGATTTTCATATCTCATTGAGACAAATGCCAAAGATAACCCTACTTTATGATCAAGATCTGGATGTCTCCCGATTTGCCAAAAAAAAATGTTGATTCCTTCGAGGTGAATTTTTTGTTGTTGCTGTAGAGTACATTATATCATCTCCAGATTCTCCATGTGCAATTCAATCAAAGAAACATAAGCATGCAACTGGCTAAGTACAATAACATGCATGTTCTTGATACAAGACAAAGAATAAGATCGGCGTATGATTAACTACAGTTGTTTCCAAGATGTTTGGAAGTAGCCCTGCAGAAAACCGGCATCAAAGAATTCCCTTCTGTCCCACCTTTGGTAGACAGGTAATGCACCATTGCTACTGGCGATGGGGATCTTTCAAATGCAAATGTTTCGATGCCAAGCCATGGAGGTCTGTGGGTGCCACAGTAGTAGATTGGTCCTGGAATAAGAGTGAAAACTCAATGTACAAATTTATGCATAGCAGAAAGGCAGAGAACCCAGGTAAAGTTTGCTTACCATATCTTCCAAACCATCCTGAATGTCAAAACAAGAAGGAATGTAATGTGGTCTGAAATGCAACTGCCCCTACAGGAAAGCAACATGGATTCATTATTTTTCCAAGACACACAAACAGAAAATGATACAAGAGTAACAGAGGAGGGCAAACATCAAAGGAACCCTTGGACTATGTCCATAAAACAAGTGCCCAAGAGTATGGACTCTCCTTTCATGGTTATCGAAAAATAAATTCCACAAACTCAGATTAAGAAAACAACAGAAATTCGTACCACACCATGCAGTCTTTGCTGAGTATGAGTTATGTAATGAGAATCATGGATGGGCGCGATTGAGCTTAGTTGCCCCTGTGGCAAGAAAAAAAAGGGGCACGGTTAAGATGTTTTACTGTACTTTTCGATAAATATCCAAAAACATTAGCCAATATGAAAGATGTACTACCAGCCCTTGCATATGCTGATTGCTATAATAATGATCACGTCTTAAGGCTATTGTATTTGACTGCCCCTACAAGGAGAACCAAGCAACAAAGGTCAAACCAATTACATAGGATAAAATTGTTGCTTCGTCCGAGCCAAACAGAATTCCAACATTGTGTATTTGTAATGAAATATCTCTTACCATTCCTACAACAATTTGTTGAGTTCCAAAATAAGGGTAGAAGCCCTGGAGGTGAGTTGTTCCTCAAATAATACAAGATACTTTAAAATTTCAGAAAACCATGAATTGAAAATTAAGACCAATGATTTCTTTTTCACGACAATGTGTTGCCACATAACTATGACAGACCACATTCCTTGCATTTTCTCTGGGATTTATAAACAACCATGTGACAGTTCACAAATTTTAGTACCCAAAGATAAGCATAAATACCACATAATATAATCTTTAAATACGGGTAGGTTTAAACAATAAGATAACATGACTTACCACTTGTTCACAGCTTTCTTGCATCCGGATGGTTATGATCTCTGGCTCTGTCTGTACCTGAATGAATTATAAGACATACAGAACTAAATCACGGTTCAAAAACTTCCAAAATGAATCAGGAATTATGATGACCACCAAAAACTCAACTAACCTGTACTTTCTTGGATACAGCTTTTTGATTATTTGTCATGTTATTGCTGTTACCTTGGTTCATTCCTTCAGAGCCAGGATGGCAATTAGTGTCTGGTGAGATTGGTTCTACAACAGTTTGGATTGAGTTATTTAGACTCTCACAACTTCTCAAAGCTTCTTCCAATGCATTAAATGCAATACTGTAACTTTCTTGAGATAAAGAACCTTCATCACTCAATTTAAAGGCTCGTCGGCATATATCATTGTAACGTTGAACTCTAGACTCAACTGCATCAGACCCTTCTCTCAATGTTCGCCTGTTCTTTGCGTCTTTTGTCCAACGCCTTAAAATATACTGGGATGGAATACTGTGAGCGCCAGACATTTGCAATACAATCATCACATGTCTACAAAGAAAACCATTGAACTCAAATGAACGGCATAAACAGGATATATATGATGTCATTTCATTCCACTCCACAATGAAATCTTGATTCTCTTCAAAATCTTGAACTTTGAAAGTTTTAAATGCTCCATCTTCTTTTTCTTTCCTTGGGTGACAAGCAACTACTCCCAAAACCTCAACTTGGAACTTCTTAAATATTGCATGAGTATACATAGTTGCCATTTGTTTTCCAAAAGGTGATGGAGATCTCAATGCTGGTTGTTTATGCCATGTTTCAAAATCAGCTTTTACTTCCTCTTCATACTTTTCTCGAAGGATAGCTCTGTATTGTCCCAAAAACTCTTTCAATGTAGTTTTCCTTTGCACATATTTGTCGAAGAAACAATTTATACTTTCTGATCGCTGGCTTGTAGACATCCCTGCCAAGAAAATTCCTCTCATGTATGTTGGCACCCATTGTTCTCGATCTTCATACAATGATTGGAACCACACGTCATTTCTTAAACTGAATCTATCCACCATTTTCAACCACCTTTTTTCAAACTGTTCAATTGTCCACGACTTGAAGATGCATTTGCTAAATTTATCCATAAATTTATCGTGTTGCCTAATCACGTAACCAATATTGTCAGGAATCTTACCCAATATGTGCCACAAACATAAACAATGACGAGAGTGAGGAAGTACCTCTGCAACAGCTTCTTTCAGGCCTTTGTCCTGGTCACTAAGTATTACACTTGGAGCATGTCCTCCCACTGCTTTTAGCCATGCTCGCATCAGCCAGACATACGTTGATTTACTCTCATCAGCAAGTAAAGCGCATCCAAGCAAAATGAACTGAAAATGGTGGTTGACGCCAATAAAGGGAGCAAACCGCAGTTTATACTCATTCCTAATATACGTGGTATCAAGAAATACAACATCACTAAAATTTCCATAATCAAGTCTACTTTTGGCATCAACCCAGAAGACGTTTCTCAAATGCTGCTCTTCATTTAGATCAATTGCATAAAAAAAATTCGGATTTTCATTTTGCATATGCAGAAAATGGTCAAGCATAACTTGAGAATCACCTTCCTCTAAAGATAAACCTTTTCCACTCAGTGATTGATTGGTCCCACCACCTTTCTTACTATTTAACGTCTTCTGGCCATCAGACGGTCTGGCCATATTAACATACATCTTCTTTGTTCGTCTCCGAATAGCATATAAGCCATCAGCATCACCACTACCTAAATCTAAATTCCTATGCCCCCGTAAATAATAGGCTTCATCAGGAAAAATTTCATGATTATGCTCTTTTATGAAACTACGAACAATCCATCTACCATCTTGCCTCTTAACATGCATGCAGGCTTTGCAATCTGTTTTCTCCCAAGATGGGTTAGCACGACCTCGCTTCTTGTTAACAGAGGTATACATGCTAGATTCTCTAGCGTTTGACATAGACTGTGTCTCGGCTGTACTACATTCTCGTTTTGTCCCATGTCTAGTGCATGCAAATTTTGCATCAATAAATTTTCCTGATATTCTTGATCGACGACTAGCCTTTATTACAGCAGCAAACCCCACAGACTTTCCATATTCTCTAAAGAACGAAAATGCTTCTTCCTTTGATTCAAACTCCATTCCATCATGAGGTTCTAAAAATTTTGAAGAATTCAAATTGATTTCATCTCTAGCAACTGCTTTGTGTTTAGGATCCGAAAGTTCATTCACACTCTGTCCCGTATTCTCTTTACCATATCCAGGGACATTAGTTAGACTCACACTGCCTTGATTCCTATCATTCTCTTCATCTCTGCCATCCACCGTAGTAACGTTCACACTATGTCTATTATCTTCCCCATAGAATTTCCCCGAAAGCTGTTCAAGATCTATCCCCATGGAAAGATTCTAACTTTTCTTAAAGAAACCTGTTTGGATATGTACAAAACAGCAAAAAATGGGTAGTAAATTTTGTACCACTAGAAACCGAAACAACACTTCACTGCACTACCGAAGTGACATGACCACAAATATGAAAATTGACAGAGAAGAAGGAATACTTCAGTTCAATAGATGCCAAATAATTACCTCATACCAAGATTCAAAACTAAAATCTTTTAATTGCAAAAAGCAGCATTTAGTTAGGAAGATTACTGAAATACAAACCCTACACAGAGAAGAATCAACTAATTACTTCTGATTCACTTCACAACTACATACAACAATCAAGGCAGAAGATTTCACACGCATAAAAATAAAAATACATAAAAATCCTGCATAGATGGAATACCATAAAAAGAAAGTGAATCGTAATGCCAAAAACCCATTTGAAGAACACTACAACAAACAATGACAGTCCAAAATGGAAACTTTAACACAAAATACTGCAGAGAAAGAAAGTTTAACACTATTGAACAAAAATTTGAAAAATTCCACATTAACCAAGAAAAAAAAAAGCAAGCATGAACCAAGAAAGAGTACAAAAGATTCACAGCAGGTTGAAAAAGAGAAACTAAAGTAAAACTCACATCCTTTGAGCAAATAGGAAAAATCAAAGCTGCAATTGCTGAAGCACAGAGCTAATAAGTGATGACAATTAAACAAAAAATCAGAAGAAAAAAAACAATTGAAACATTGGGTTCAGAATAACGGGATTGGAATTGGAGTTACCTGAACTGAATCACCTGGGTGGGCACTGTAAGAGACAGCAATTTGGGGCCGCGAGTAGGAAGAGCTTTGGAGTTTAGATTTGGAGGTTAGGGCTTCAGTTGCGACTCCCGTACTCGCATTTCCATTTTGCTATACTCGCCTCCTTTTATTATTAGTAATTTTCTCTTTAATAACCACCGTAGATTTTATTTTTCTTTCTTTTGTTTGATCAAATTGGTTTGAATTTTATGAATATGTGCAAAATATAAATATTTTGGTTAAATTTTCAAATAACTTGAAATTATCTTTATTTAAGATAATATTTTAGAGGCATTATTATGTATAAGTAATTTGTTTAATAATATTTTTGCTTAATATATGATGAGTGATTTTATATTCGACTTTTGTATTAAACGAAATTGATACTTTAATCTTTCTTGTCAATAATTTTGTATGAGGTTAAAAATAAATCTTATATTATACAATAAGATAAATCAAATCACAATTTAACTGAGTAGTAATATTTTACAGCAAACTACTCAAATTAAAGCTTTTGGAGACCATGGATGGTGATTGATGGAGCTAAAACTTGGGCTAGAAGAGCTATAACCTTTCCAACTAAGCTTTCTTCCTTACATATTTATGGGTTAACTCATCTCAATATTAATTTATAACTCATCTCAATATAAATTGATAGTCAATTTGGTTATCTCAGTTTGATTATGTAACCTATTTTAGTTTTATGATGTAGGCCAATTTGAAGTTATAAACATTAAAATAAAAGAGCTATAGAAGCCCAACCCCAATATCAATGGTACATACTGAAGTTAGTAAGAAAACCTTCTCGCACGAGCAGTACTGCAACAACCAGCAGCAAAAAAAAAAAATCATCCTTATTTCTTTCTTTCTGCTTCTTCAAATTCATCTCACTATTTTTTTCCTCACTTATTTTCTTCAAAAAAAAAAATTTGGCGTACATTTAGGTCGTCCGAAATTTGGATTCGGAAATCATAAATGATGGTGACTCATGTAGCATGCACAAAGTTGAAGCTAGGTGACCAAATTACATGAACTCAGAACCCCATTACAATTTACATGCACATTATTACCTATTCTTTTGATGATGTTTCTAGAAGTTGCAGCTTCCAAATTCCAAGAGAATTGATGAACCCATAATAATTTATAATTATTAGTAATTTCATCATCCAATTACATGAGTGGTAATTTATTTTTAGTTTTCAAGGTACAACTTAACCTACCAAGCCACCTGCCACCGTAAGTTTATGAAGTTTCCACCGCCAGCAGTAGCACCCCAATTATTTCTTTCCAACAACTTGACCGTTAATAGAGAAAGAGAACATGCATGGTTACAATCTCAAGTTTCACCTCATGATCACCCTAAAAATAAAACATAATTAACGTTTTATCACAATTAGCGAGCCTCTTAACATAATCAATCCATATTTATGACATATTACGATTGAAATCAACTGAAATTGAATTTAATGAACTAAAATATATAAGAATTTACGCGCCAATAATTCTACAGAAATTTTTATACGAAAAAACAACCCCCGATTATATTTGCTGCTGCTGGATCTCATCAGTTTTAGGCTTCTGATTTGTTTCTATGTTTTGAAATTGACTATACCAAGGCCGATTGCTGGTTTCTTTGTCATGCTTTTCCAGAACATATATATCACATTTTACATGCGTCTGTATATATAAATGCATGATAATTACAAACTTATTAAACTCCAAAATTTGTAAAATGGATTACAAAATACTATCTTGGGAGTAGCCATTGTGGCATATGACCAACCACCCACTACCCCCGTATCTAGGGTCCATAGTGGTCGGTTGGCTTGGAATGTGAAGTTTGAAAAATTGAACCCTAGTTGTACATGCATCAAATTTGACCCCAAAAAAAGTTACACATGCATAAAGTATTCCCACATTTCCATTTTCTATTACTCATTAAAATGTACAAGCTCAATATTAAATTATATTCACAAAAAGTATTTTGGGTTTTCATAATTGGATTTATCTAGAACATACTTGTAGTTTTCGATTAATTTTAAAATGCATGAACTCAAGATATACACATGTAGAAGATTCATAAAAGAAGTAAGTGGAAAATACATAAATGAAGTAGGTAGGTGGATTGAGCATTAATAAAGACATGTAGATAGTTCCTCATTTGCCTATATAAGGAGATGTCATTTGCTCATTCCATCAATCTCATCAAAGAGAAACATCTTCCTCCACGTAGAGAGTGAAGAGTGCTCACTCCAAGTTGAGAGTATTGAATGCTATAGTGGAGGTAGCAAAACAAGTATGTGAGAGAGGGTTTCCTTCAAGTGTTGTTCTTAAAATTATGCATCTCTTTGTACCCCTAATTTCATTAGTAGATGTTTATGTTGTTGTTGCTCTGCGGACGTAGGCACCTTGCCGAACCACGTTATATCCGGTGTTTTCTATTTCTTAATCTTTTATTTTCTTGTATATTTATTCTTTTTGTAATTTGAGTTATTATTTCCATTATACTATTTTTTCCAATAGTACTAAATGTATGTGCAGTTGTACATGCGTAGCCTAGGCATGCTAAAAGACATGGGAGATCGAGATCGAGATCAATGAAAATTACAATGCATATATAGACTCGTCCCAATCCCGTCTGACACAGAGTGTCAGACAAGGGAAATTCCGACTTTAGCTGTCTCGGGCTTCAGAGTACGCCAGGATCCGGAGAATGTATGTGATGTCTCGATCTCTACTACAACCAGCATTCGCTGTCAACCTGAAGGGTAGTCAAAACATTTAAAAGCTGTGAGTGGACAAAACAATAATTTATAAAAACATTTTTCACAAAAAGACATTTGTACCCTTCACTAAAAAACATGCATGCATTCGTAAACCATTTACCAAACTACTAGGGACTTGGCCCAAAATCATAAATGAAACCAATCATACGGGCCACTGCCCAAATCCATGTGGGACTCAGCCCAAAACCAGTACATCATGTATCATATAACATATACATATAAATCATGCTACCAATCCTGTCACGGTTTCTAAAGCTACGCGCGTGCTACCCGGGGTCTCAAAGCCCAAGTCTCCCAGGATCCACCCAGGTCAATGTCCGTAGATTAATGACCCTCCCTGGGCTTTTAATCCAAGCTTTCTTGAGAGTAAGGTACCCAACGAGGGCGACTCCACTCAGTTAGTGTTCCGTGACTACTCCGGGGTCCACCTAGGCCAACGACCCTCCTCGGAGGAGACATTCCAAATAAGGAAGGTATATGAATATATATAACGAAAACATTCATGTCCGGTCCCCATAAACCGTCATGAAACTAGAAATCCATTTAGGGTCCTCGACCCGAAATCATAAACATAAAGTAACTGGGCCTCATGTCCGAACTCATAACTCAATTGGGCATCATACCCGATATCTCAGGGTCAATCACGATTCCGATCGTAGTGATGTGTGCAACCATCCATCCAAGACCGCCCTCAATCCTAATATGTCGTCGTGAACGAATCAACCGACACGATCACCACTAGGTCATGGTGCACTCATCACCGATCGATATCCTAAACCGTCAGCACTCCAAAGTCGAGCCTCCACCGGCTGACCGACAACGGATCGTGCATCGTGACTTCTTTGGAAGGAACACATTCCAGTTCGGAGGCGAGCGTCGTATCGTCCATCGCCGTGCACAAAGTACTCGCCGCGACCACGACCCAGACCTGTAGGTCATCAATAGGGCTACATGCCCGAGATAAAACCAAATGGGTCTCATGCCCGATTTTATCCTTTTTAAATCCAAAACCATTTCATTTAAACCACCTTAGAAATACAAACCCGTATAGGCACTGTATAAGGCCGAAACCTCGAAATACGTGCCAATACGTAACCACACATAAATGCACCCATGGAATCACAAAAAAAGTATTAAAACATCTAATAAACATTTATGCATGCATCAATTTAGAAAACAAGATCCACTCACAGATCGTCCGAGCTGCCGTTTCGATACGCGTGTCATTCGGCTCTCCCAGGCCAATCACCGTCACCGGGACTCCCTGTAACGACCCGTCCCAAATTCCTAGATTAGATCAGTGACTAATCACGATTAGTGAGGTTAATCCGTGATTAGTTAGGCGAAATCGGACGAACGATACAAAATGACCGTTTTGCCCCTAGTCGTGGTAAAATGTTGACTTTTCAATCGGGTGGTCAAATGGACTTTGACCGATGACCGTGACGTATTTCGTGGCGTCACGAGTTTAAAGACAGGTGGCACGTTCAATTCTGACATTCGAGGAAGAAGTTATGACGTTCGGAAGTTTAGGGGCAATTTGGTAATTTTGGTTAAAAAGGGGTAAATGTTGACTTTTTGACCAATAGGTTCGATGGCTGAGGGCCGAAGACCGTTACGTAGATAAGGACGATACGAATCCATAGACAGGCGGCACATCGAATTCGGACGTTCGACGGAGAAGTTACGGTTCACGGAAGTTCAAGTGCACTATTGCACAAATTACGAGATACGTTCACTTTTGGACTCTAGTGGGCCCAGGTATTTGTCCTGATGCCCAATGGATGAGTGACAAGTATCACCCATCCAATGGACCCCAAAATTGATTCATGCACCGTGCAAACCATTTCCTTTTCTTCATTTCAAACACACACCCTAAACCACCCGATCTCACACACACCCACCATTCTCCCATCCGTGCAACCCAAAACCCATCCAACCTTCACTCAAGCGACCAGGACTGAGACCAGGGATGGAAGAGAGGACAAGAGGAGGTGGTTTCCGGCCAGAACCGCCGTCCACGGCGGCTGGAAGGAGGAAGAACCCGTGAGGTTCACGGTAAGCCCGTTTTGACCCATTTTCCATTTTTGATGTTTTGGGTCCATTTTAATGGTTTTAACGAGTCCATTAGGTTTCTAGGGACATGTTAGGAAGGTTTTAGGAAGCTTGGGATGGCTGTGAAGCCATGGGTGCTGATTTGGAAGTTTGAACCGTTGGGTTCAAAGATCAAACCATGGGTTTATACGGTTTTTAGCTAGGTTTAAGGATTGGAATGGATAGAAAACACCAAAATAGGAAGAAAGGAACCAAAAAGGAAGAAGTAGGATGAAAAATGGGATGTCTAGGGCTGTGAACCGGTCACGCCGGTCCAGTTGGACCGGCCAAACCAGGTGAACCGGCCACCTGAACTGGTTGTGTGTAGAAGATGATAAATAGTGTTCTATGCACTCTTGGGGCGCGTGAGGGCGCGTGGTCCATATTTGTGGAAGTGTTCAATACGTGAAATCTTCTATTCGATGTAACGAAGATTTTGGGACTGATCTCGCGTCAATCGAACACCGTTTCGATAGTTTTCGGGGTGTCGGAAGGTTTAGGGCCGGTTTAAAAATAGTTAAAAGTTCGGGAAAATTACGGGGTTTTGGTAGGAGGTTAATTAAGTAGTTAGTAACCTTCTAATAAAATTTGGACATATTTTGGAGTCCCGGTGATGGTGATCGACTCGGGGAGCCGTATGGCACGCAAATTGAGGCGGCAGCTCGGACGATCTGTGAGTGGACCTTGTTTTCTAAATTGGTGCATGCATAAATGTTTATTATATGTTTTCAATACTTTTTTGTGATGCCATGAGTGCATTTGGATGTGTGGTTATGTATATGCACGTATTTCGAGGTTTCGGCCTTATACGGTGCTTATACGGGTCTGTATTTCTTTATTGATTTAAATGATTTGGTTTTGGATTTCTAAAAGAATAAACTCGGGTTTGAGACCCATTTGGTTTTGTCTCGGGCATATGACGTTATTTATGACCTTCGGGTCAAAATCGTGTTCGCGGCGGGTGCTATGTGCAAGGCGATCGACGATACGACGCTCGCCTCCGGATTGGGATGTGTTCCTTCCAGAGAGGTCACTATGCACGATTCGTGGTCGGGCAGCTTGGGGAGGCTCGACTTCAGAGTGTTGACGGTTCAAGATATCGATCGGTGATGAGTACACCATGATCTTGTGGTGGTCGCGTCAGTTGATACGTTCACGGAGATATACCAGGATTGAGGGCGATCCTGGATGGATGGTCGCACGCATCACTATGATCGGAGTCGTGACTAACCCTTAGATATCGGGCACGGTGTCCAGTTGAGTCATATGTTCGGGCACGAGACCTAGTTGTTTTACACTGATGATTTCGGGTCAGGGACCCTAGATGGATTTCCATGTTTATGGCGGTTTATGGGAACCAGCATGAACTCTAGAAAGGTCATCGTGGTTCATGACGGTTTATGGGAACCGGCATGAACCTTTGTTAGGTCATTATGGTACATGACGGTTTATGGGAACCGGCATGAACCCTAGTTAATGGATGTTATGGATCATGACGGTTCAAGGGAACCGGGCATGAACGTTTATGTTATGTATATATATGTATTCATATACCTTCCTTTACTTCTATTATCTCCTCCGGGGAGGGTCGTTGGCCTGGGTGGACCCCGGAGTAGTCACGGAGCACCGATTGAGCGGAGTCACCCCTCAGTTGGGTTCCTTACTCTCAGGAAGGCTATGATTACTATTACCTCGAGTAGGGTCAGTGGTCTGCGGACATTGATCTTGACTTTGAGAAGACTCGGATTGAGACCTGGGTAGCACGCGCGTAGCTTTGGAAACCGTGACAGGATTCGTTGTGTGAATTATATGTATATATGATATATGTGTTATGTGATATGTGGTGTGCACAGGTTTTGAGCAGTGGCTCGTGTACTTGATTTGATTATGATTTGGGTTGAGTCCCTTATGGTTTTGGGCTTAGTTCCCGCACATGGTTTTTCTGGATAAATGGTTTTCGAATGCATGCATGCTTTTTAGTGAAGGGTACAAATGTCTTCTATGAAATACGTTTTTATAAACTCTTGTTTTGTCCACTCACAGCTTTTAATGTTTTGACTGCCCCTTCAGGTTGACATCGGATGTGGACTGTAGCAGAGACCGAGATACCACATACCTCCTCCGGATCCGGGCGTACTCTGATAGCCTAAGAGGGCAAAGGTCGGAAATATCCCTTGTCTGACACTTCGTGTCAGACAGGAGTAGGGTCATCCCGCACTAATCCCAGGGCGATTAGGATGGGTCCTGTCACTCCCATACCTATCCAAATCACTTTAGAGGGTTACTAACTACCTTATTAACCTCTCACTTAAGCCCCGTAATTTTCCCGAATTTTTAAGTATTTTTAAAGTAAATCCTAAACCTTCGGACACCCCGAAACTATTGAAACGGTGTTCGATTGACACGAAACCAGTCCCAAAATGTTCGTTACATCAAAAGGATGATTTCGAGTGTTGAAAGTTTCCCCAGAAAGTGGGCCACGAGTCCACACGCATCGTCCAAAGCCCCTACGCGTGGAGCCGGTGCACTGTGGGTCTTCTTCTTCGGCCAGACCAGTCCGAATCAGCCTGTCCGGTCCAAATCCTGTAACTGGACCGGCGTGACCGGTCCAGGGTCCTCCTTCCTTTATTTTTCGTCCTTTCTCCTCCTAATTGGTTCCATTCTTCCTATTTCATCCCTAGCAACCTTTTTGAATGAAGAAAACAAAGAGAAAACACCTAAATCAACCTGTTCAATCCTTCCCTTCACGATCTCTGTTTTTCCCGACCACCTCTAGGGCTAAACAGCCACCATTCACCACCACAATCATTCCTAAACTCTTCTACAAACCCCTAGACATCATCCTATCATCCAAAACTATCCATGTAACGACCCGTCCCGGGAGTCAGGATTAGCGAAGTGATTAGTGACGGATTAGTGAGGTATAATCGGTGGTTAGTTGGCTACTGTTGGACATTAGGCGTAGAAGGACGATTTTGCCCCTAATTTGGGAAAATTGTTGACTTTTAGTTTGGGCGGTCAATTACACTTTTACCGATGACTGTGACGTAGTTCAGGACGTCACGAGTCCGTAGACAGGTGGCACACCCGATTCCGACATCCGAGGAGGAAGTTATGATGTTCGGAAGATTGAGGGCACTGTCGTAATTTGGTTAAAATAGAGGGAAAAAGTTGACTTTTTGCACGACAAGGTTTCTCCACGCAAACCGAGGACCGTTAGGTAGATCTCGTCGTCATGAGTACAACGACAGGCGGCATGCCTTCATCGGACGCAGGACGAGTGAGCTAGGGGTCTAGAACGGCGAAGGGTAAAATCGTAAATTAGACAAGGAGGGGTAGTTTGGTCTCTCTATGCTTTGGGATGCGTGCAAATTGGATGAGGACAAGTGTATAGAGGTGATTGGGTATTTTAAATGTTGTCCATGGAGTGATGGACACGTGGGGGACACCTAGAGGTTTCTAGGGGATTATTGTGTGCACGGCTACAAATTGCACGATTGTGAACCGTGCAATCGTTCAAAGAGCAAAAAACAAGGAGTTGAGACCGTGAGGATTGCTGATCGATTTTCAGTGTGTGGAGGCTTGGGACTTGAGTGGTTGATCAGGACGGGTTGGTGAGTGAGTGTTTGTGTTTCAGAGAGGGTTGGACGGTGGCTGTGTGCGTGTGTGTCGTGCCCGGAAACCAGGAGACAGAGCAGGGACACTGTGCACAGTTGAGCACCCCAGTTGATCAAACCATCAAATTGGATGGGTAGAGGTGTTCAGTGACTTGAGAGAAGTCGTGTGGACTCAGTGAACTACGGCGGAGCTCACGGTGGAGGTCGGCAGACAGGTAATTTCTCGACGTCCCTCTGTGTACTCTGATTTTCCAGTTTTATTCAAAGTGAAAGTCGTGAGGTTTCGAGGGTTGTCAAAGGTTTCTAAGCATCCTATTAGCTCTAGGAGGGTGAGAATGATCTTAGGGTTTGAACTGGAGTTTCACGGTGACCGTGGGTGGCCGGAGACAGAAACTCAGATTTTCTTAGTTTTCTTCGAGTTTTGGACGATGGGATTTGGTTCTTTATTTCAGGAATTAAGTAGTGGAATCAATTACCCAGACTAGGACGAAGCTATTAGGATTGTTTGAACGGAAAATGGTTGGAAAATGACAAAGAACCGCCCTCGCCGGTTCAGACCGGTCGAACGGCTGAGGAAGATGATGAACAGTGCCACTGTTGTAGGCGCATGAAGCCCACGCGCAGCCCCTTTGGGCGGTGCGTGAGGGCGCGTGGGGAAGATTTTGGGGATGTGTCCAACATGGTTTTTAGTCTACTCATTGTAACGAACCTGTTGGGATAACTTTTGAGGCAATCGAACAACGTCTCGAGTTAGTCTTAAGAGTTCAAAGGTTTAGGGTTCCGATTAATTACGTTTTTAATCCGGGAAAATTAGGGAATTTAAGTATAAACTTCATGAAGAAGTTAGTGACCTCGTTATGGGATTTGGACAGGTTCGAGAAAGCCGAGGATAGCGGAATGGCCGGGAACGGCCTAAGTGCGCATGTATCGAGGCGACGTCGGACTGGTCTGTGAGTGGACTTTGCTTTCTTACTCTTGATGCATGCATATATGTTTTAATATGTTTTCATACATGATTCTAGGATTTACTTTATGTTCTTGATGGTTTACGGTTTGTGCACGTTTTTCGAGGAAATTACGGAATCATTATTACGAATCCGGATAGGGATTTTCTGTGGTTTTCATGGTTGATTGAAAAATGGTTTTGGGTTTAAAGACCCAGAAAAGAAAAGAAAATTAAACCACTGGATCTGGTTTTGAGTTTAAAGACTCGGATTGATTGACGGGGGGGAGGGCCCTGGACTGATGGTTGTGAGTTTAAAGACTCGGATATGATACCCCCCGAGGCCTGTGATTGTGTTTTGAGTTTAAAGACTCGGATATCCCGGGAAGGCCTGACTATTTGCGCATTGTGTTTTGAGTTTAAAGAGTCGGGCGCACTTGAGATCCAGTAAACTTGTATGATTGATATTTTCCCTGGTTTTTCACTGGTTTTCTGATGTTTTGGGAAATGGCCCGGATGAAGTGGATTTGACGAGTTTTGGGTCTGAGTTCCCGGATTTGAGATTAAATTGTGATTTGAGGCTGAGGCCTGGATGATATGGGTTTTCAAATGGTTTTGCAATGATGGTTTTTGTTATGAGTGATTTCATGACTTAAAGTGATATGCATGCATTGGTTTTTACGTGGAGGGTATAAATGTACTTGTTTGATTGAACTGTTTTCTAAATTATACTTTGTTTTTGTCCACTCAAAGTCTTTTCGTGTTTTTGATACCCTCCAGGTTGTTGCGGCACGGGCTGTTGGTCGAGAGAGACGGAGACATCACACGTACGATCCACAGTAGACTTTGCGCACTTTGGGAAGCTCCGAAGTTTTTGAACGGTCGGATCGAGAATCCCTTGTCCGACTTACGTGTCACATGAAGGTTGTACGTCAGTTTAGCCTTCGTGTCATGCGTAAGTTAGACGGGATCGGGATTTAGCCCTTACTCTCGGGGGATTAGGGGTGGGTCCTGACAATCCATAACATCAAAAACCAAAAATGGGATTTTGAAATCCAAACCCTACCTTGTCTGGTTTCCTCCCCCTCCGCCGTGGACGGCGGTCCTGCTGCCTCCCTACCGTGCCTTAGCTCCTCAGAATCTCTCTGTCTCTCACTCAATCTCTCAAGTTCACTCAAGCAAGGGAGAAAAGGGTTTTGGGGGATTGATTTTTGGGTGAGATCGGGGAAGAACAAAGAAAATGAAATGGGTGATATGCATGAACGTGTTTGGGCTGTGCAATGGATGGGTGACACTTGTCACTCATCCATTAGACCTTCCTAAAATATCTAGGCCCCACTTAATGCCAAAAGGCATTCGTCTCGTAAAACGTACAATAGTTCCTCGGAACTTTCGTGAACCTTAACTTCTCCGTTCGACGTTCGATTTCAGCGTGCCGCCTGTCTACGGATTCGTATCAACTCGATCTACGTAACGGTCCTCGGCCCTCGGCCATCGGACATCCCGGTAAAAAAGTCAACAGTTTGCCCATGACTAGAGGCAAAACGATCATTTTGCATCATTCGTCCGATTTCGCCCAACTAATCACGGATTAACCTCACTAATCTAATCCCGGAATTTGGGACGGGTCGTTACATAGGAAATGGATGTGGGAATTAAATACCTAACTCGCAAAATTCCATCTCAAAAACATATGTGTAGACGTGGAAGTATGGAGAAAGGAAAGAAATGTCCGGACATGCACGAGAAGATGAGAAAGCAAATGAGATATTCTCGAAAAGCTCATTGTAGCATGGCCCTCTAATGTCTACAAGGTAGTCCAATTCAGCGCTTCCATTGTCTATAAATGAAAAAGAAACCATATTCTAAAGGGACAATGAATCAATCAACCAAACAAATAAATTAAGCAAACCCAATCAATTTCAAAATAACTGCAAACCCTTAAAAGTTTTTTTTGTTCCAAAAGCTAGCTCTCCTCTCACCTTCTCTTAGTTCTTGAACCAAGAATAACAAGTTTTCCTTCATCCTGACTTGCATCCTAAGTTAGCTTTGAAGACCCTCCTACATTCACCTTTATCCCGGCTTGCATCCCAAGGTATAGCTTTAAAGGCCATCAAATATCATCCACATGTCGACTACCACTCTAATTAGTCTTTGAGGCATCCAAACACCCCACCCTTGACGCCTCGACGTCGTTTGAATGCTCTACCAACCTATGTCATGATTCCGACTGATGTTCATTCGGTTGATGTTTTCTAGAAGGTCATGCCTGCTCAAAGCTAAATTGTGGAAAAAAAATAGTTCACTTTTTTCACTTGTAATTTCACTTTTACATTCCAATGCTAACACATTTACATTTAGTATTTTTACTTTGCTTTTTATTGCAATATAACCAGATTTTCTTAAAAAGAGATAAGTATTCAAGATATACCAACTAGTGTGTTTCATGGCTACCTATGTCGCATGTGTCCTGGTCCAATACTATCATCCCAACTTGAGGAAATCTGCATGTCTAACTATTAAGTTACTGAAATGACGTACAAACTACAAACTTAAACATCATGGAAATCACATGAACTTAGACTAAATTGGAAAGAAAAATTTTTAAAGTCCTTGGATACATTAAGAATAAGTCATAGAAAAGAACATCGCAAACTATTTGCCTACTTGCCTCATAATCACTTGATTACAAGAAATGTTCTTGGGTCTAGTAGCAGTCTTACTAGTGGTATGCTCGATTTGAAGGCAGCTAAGGCCTATTTACTTTCTAGTCAGTCCATCTAGGGATAGATCATGGCTAGAAGGCTCTTTTAGTCCATTGTTTTAAAACCATCCAACAGTCCATACCACACAACACTGAGAGACCGACGCAAAGCCGCTTCTTTCCTCCGCAACCATGTTCTGCGTAAAGGGCCATCAAAGGTGGCCCTGGATTTGCTGTTGTGAAAACACTTTTTAGGCAGAACATAATATGGCAAGCTTAGTAGGACTCTTTCTAGTGCATATTGATAGGTCGTTAAATAAACATTATTTTATATTATTTTATACCCTTATACTTGGATTTTAATATTAAAATAATAAATAATTAGATAAAATAATTTATTTTGTGATATTTTTGTTTAAGTAAATAAAGCTTGTTATTTGGAGCATTCTGACAAAAGAATCGTCCCGAACGGATTTATAACGAATAAATTATGGACGAGTTTAGATGAAATTATATATTAATTATTTTTTATTTTTCTATTCTTGCAGGCCCAAATTAATAAATAAAAGAACAAACCCAAAATTGAATTTGCAAGCCCACATTCCGCAGCCCAGCCCGCAGCTCGCCCAGCCCTGTCTCTTGTAGCAAGCCCATACGCCAACCTGCAGTCCAGGCCCGCATCTCCAGTCGACTCGCTGCAAGCCAATCACGCGCGCAGGTCCAATAATTCCAGCCCACTGCACCTTCAGCTACCCAGCCCAGACCCGCGCGAAATAGAAGCCTAGCCCGGTACGCCTGCTCGCCAGCCCACTTGCGCTGCCAGCCTCACTAACCCAGGCCCGCGCACAGCCACCTACCCGCCTTCACTGGCCCAATCCATCCGTGCGATCAGCCTAGTCTGCCCAGCCACCTACCCGCCTTCACCAGCCCAGTCCACTGCATCAGCCCATTTTCCTGCTCTGATTTTCCTGCACCAGCCCAACTACTCAAAACTGCTCCAACCTACTCCACTTTGTGGAGTTTTTCTGATTTTTCAACCCTAACCCATCCCTAATTTCATCATTATTCATCATTTCACTTTTAATTATTTTTATTGTAATTTTTATTTTATTTCTGTTAGTTTTTTCCCTACAAATAGGGGTTCAAATTCATGTAACAAGGGTCCCCATTTTTCTCCCATTTTAGTTCTCTTTTTGTAGTTTCTCTATAATTCTTCTCTCCTTTAGTTCATCTTTTTTCTTTTTATTCTTTATTTTTGGGACCATTTTAATTCTTTTAGATTATTTATTTAATTAGCTTTCTTTTAATTATTGTTCTTAATTTATATTAATTCTTAATTTCATTTCTTCTTTACTTTGTTCTTGTGATTTTTCTTTGAGATCTCTTAAATGCATTTTTATGTTTTCCTTAAGAAATACCTAGGCCAAGTATTTCCAAAACAATTCAAGAATTTAAGTCCGCATTCTTATATTTTATCCTCCATCTTCATAAGATTCTTGCCGCTGTTCGGTGTTCCTTATGAATAACATTCCATTGTTTCCATCCACTTTCGGAATCACAAGCTGTTCTTGGATTCCGAAAGTGTAACATTCTTCCCTTTACTTAAATTCTTGTTATTGTTTCGGTTTACTTATAATTCAATATATGTGTTGGTATTTTCTTTCTAACATTTGTAAATGTGAATACAATCTCCATGTGTTTTACTTTTTGAATTCCATCTACTTCATATGTTTTAGTGCTTAACCTTCAATTTAACGCTAAGTGTTTATGACCGATGTTCGGTGCACTTAGTAGAAAATTGAAGAGATTCAGATGTTTGACACACATTGAAATCACAAACTTAAGGTGAATCGTATTATAAGTGTTTATGACCACTATTCGGTGCATTTGTAATATTGAAAAATGTATACATGTATTTGAGATGATTAAGGTAGAATTTCGTGATTGGTTCAATATGAGCATGATGTTAGAGTGTTGGTAAAAATATGTGTTTGAAGAAAGTTCACTTGCATAAAAGTTAAAGTAGAAGTAAAATTAAGTTCTTAATTATTTTTACTTGTTTACTTTATTTTATAATTACAATCTTTCAAACCCCCCATCTAATTCTTTATTCTTTTATTATTTAATTCTTTATTCGTTTATTCTTTTATTCATTTATTTCATTAATTCATTAATTCTTTTATTCTTTAATTCATTAATTCATTAATTCTTTATTATTTAATTATTTAATTCTTTAATTCATTATTCTTTGATTATTCATTATTCTTTTTAACTAACATATTATTAATGTTCCCTAATTTCCCCGGTTAAGAACGATCCATATTTACTAATACTAAAATTACACTAAAAGGGTTTAAATTGCATAACACCCGAATTACGTGTTTAATTTAATGCGTTGTTTGTGCTTTATCAATTTTTGGCGCCGTTGCTGGGGAAATTGAAAATCATTTTTAATATGTTGGTGTATGTATATAAATTGTGCATATTATACTTGCTTATATTTATTTTATTTTATTTTGATTCATATTTTATTTATGCATAACTTTAATATACTTGTTTATAATTCTTATACTTGTTTATATTTTATCCATCTTATTTCTATTCTTATTATTATTATTTTTTTATACATTTACATATTATACTTGTTCACAATGTTTATCTTTTTGCATGTTCATATTTTATTTGTATATTACTTTTATACTTGTTCATAACTTTTATTTTTATGCTTGTTTATAATTTTGATTCTTATATTTGTTCTATTCATTTTTGTTCATACTTTATTTGTTCTTATTATATAATTGTTCATATTATAATTGTTTATGTAATTTTCAATTTTTATTTTACTTGTTGATTCTTATACATACTTGTTCATGATTAACTTTCATTTATGTTTGTTTATAATTCTTGTATATGTCATTTCCTTCTTGTTCATACTTATACCATAATGTTCACTCCTTTTAATTGTTCATAAATGCATTGGTACATGTTCACTTTTACTTTTATTTATTCTTATAATTAAAAATTGAAAAAAAAACATAAAATTCGTAAAAAAAAAAAAATTCTTTTTCTTCATTTATTTAATCATTAAATTCCGAAAAAAAAAATTAAATTTATATATTTACTTTCCAACTTTCTTTAGTTTTAGCTTCATGTTAGTATTAATTCATACTTATACTAGTTCCTAAGTTGTATATTACTTGTTCCTTTTATTTTAATTGTGGATGTATTTATTTAAGTTGTATATTATTTGTGGATATATTTGTACATCTTTGTCTTTTTATTCATAATTGTTCATAACTTGTATAAATTGTTCATATATAAATAATTCTTGCATAAAAACATACTTGTAAATAATTGTAAAAACATACTTGTAAATAATTCTTGCATTCATGCATTAGTCTCGGCTATATGTAGATCACTTGTGCTTCGAAGTTTAGATTTTGATCTTTAATCGGCGAAGACTCTTTTGTTAACTCTCACCTACGGTGATTGTTATCACTTGAGTTATCTTAATTCCTCTGGAGTAAGAAATTTTCGAGGGTGATGTCTAGGACATGAGAAGGTACTCATAACGGGTTTTTGGTCTAAGAAAGGGACATCAATGGAGTTTAAGCCTCGGAAGGTCTCGAAATTAGCCCTGCCTCTTGTGTTTATTCTTTCTAACCTGGTCACCTTTGAACTTGCCCAAACAGTTGGATTAATCCAAGATATTTACTTGGGCCGCACAGACGTATACGTCTCCATCTAAACTTTGAAGTTATGTGAACTATATATATCTTTGACTTCCCCCAACATGTAAATATTGTTTATATCTTAAACTTACATTATTTGTCATGACAAATTTTATTTGCATCTTTAGTTTAACTAACTTACATCCTTCATTTAACTTGCATCCTTAAATTTGCATTACTAACTAACGTGCATCTCTGTTTAGGCTGGATGGACGTTAAACTTCAAGCACTGTTGGGAGGCAACCCAATGTATTCCCGGGATGTGAAGGAGTCATCAATGCAGATTTGCTATCTTTCACCCTTCACTCTCTTTATTTTGTTTACTTAATGTTTTTATTATTTTATTTTTGTAAATCACTTTCCTTACTTCAATTCTATGTTCAATTACTTCTTATTTTCCCTACATTGAGGACAATGTAGAATTTAAGTGTGGAGGAGTGGTTTACAATTTTAATTGTGCAATAAAATTGTTAAAAAAAATTAATTATTCAAAAAAAAAATTGTTTCTTGCTTTCTTAAAGTTTTTTTTGTTTTAACTTAGTGTTTTTACGAGTATTAAGTTGGCATTTAGCTTGTCAATGATATAAATGAACGGAAACGAATATGTTATGACTATAAAGATGATCACTATAACTTGAATTCGTTTGTTAATATTTTGTGATTAAGTGTTATAACTTGTAGATAATGCATGTAAATTGGTCAATAAACAAGCATGTTAAGATAAGTACGAATCATTTGAACCCATCCCAATCCCCTCCAGGATTAGTGCGGGATGGCCCTGCTCCCGTCTGACACGAAGTGTCAGACAAGGGATATTTCTGACCTTTGCCCTCCCGGGCTATCAGAGTACGCCAGGATCCGGAGGAGGCATGAGATATCTCGGTCTCTGCTACAGTCCACATCCGAATGTCAACCTGAAGGGTAGTCAAAACATTAAAAACTGTGAGTGGACAAAACAAAAGTTTATAAAAACATTTCATAAGACATTTGTACCCTCCACTAAAAAGCATGCATGCATTCGAAAACCATTTATCCAAAACAAACCATATGTGGGACTCAGCCCAAAGCAGGTATAAACCAAGGTCGAAAGGACCACAATGAAAACGACCATACGGGCCACTGCCCAAATCCATAAGGGACTCGGCCCCAAACCATAAAGAAACCAAGTACACGAGCCACTGCTCAAATCCTGTGCACACCTGTGCACACCACATAACATATATATATACATATAAGTCACACAACCAATCCTGTCACGGGATCCAAAGCCACGCGCGTGCTACCCGGGTCTCAATCCGAGTCATCTCAAAGTCAAGGTCAATGTCCGCAGACCACTGACCCTACCCGAGGTAATAGTAACCATAGCTTTCCTGAGAGTAAGGAACCCAACTGGGGGGTGACTCCACTCAGTCGGTGCTCCGTGACTACTCTAGGGTCCACCCAGGCCAACGACCCTCCCCGGAGGAGATAGTAGAACATGTAAAGGAAGGTAGATGAACATATATATACATAACATAAACATTCATGTCTGGTTCCCCTGAACCGTCATGATCCATAATATCCATAATCAGGTAACATGCTGGTTCCCATAAACCGTCATGTACCGTAATAACCAACAAGGGTTCATGCCGGTTCCCATCAACCGTCATGAACCATGATACCATATTAAGAGTTCATGCCGGTTCCCATCAACCGTCATGAACCATGATACCATATTAAGAGTTCATGCCGGTTCCCATAAACCGCCATGAACCGGGAAATCCATTTAAGGTTCCCTGACCTGAAATCAAAACCGTAAAGTAGCTTGGGTCTCGTACCCGAACATAGGACATCAGTTGGGCACCGAGCCCGATATCTGAGGTCATATGCCCGAGACAAAACCAAATGGGTCTCATACCCGAGTTTATCCTTTTGGAAATCCAAAATCAAATCATTTAAATCAATAAAGAAATATAGACCCGTATAAGCACCGTATAAGGCCGAAACCTCGAAATACGTGCTTATACGTAACCACATACAAATGCACCCATGGCATCATCAAACAAGTAATAAAACATATAATAAACATTTATGCATGCACCAATTTAGAAAACAAGGTCCACTCACAGACTGTCCGAGCTGCCGCCTCGATTTGCGTGCCATACGGCTCCCCGAGCCGATCACCGTCACCGGGACTCCCAAACCTGTCCAAATCGTAATAGAAGATTACTAACTACTTAATTAACCTCCTACCAAAGCCCCGTAATTTTCTCGTATTTTAACTATTTTTAATCCCGAACCTAAACCTTCCGATGCCCCGAAACATATCGAGACGGTGTCCGATCGACTCGAAACCAGTCCCAAAATGTTCGTTACATCGAATAGATGATTTCGTATGTTGGAACCTTCCCCAGATTCCCTGCCACGCGCCCTCACGCGCCGCCTGAAGTGGCTGCGCGTGGGCTTCACGCGCCTGCTACAGTACCTGCTGATGTCATCACTGACGTCAGCATGACGTCATCTGACAGCTGTCAGGTCTGACATGTCAGACCCTGACAGGTGCCACATGTCATGCTCCCATTGGTCCACGTCACTGTGCTGTCAGTGCCACGTGGCAGACTGTCATGTGCCACGTGTCATCACGGCACTGGTCCACGTCTGTGCCACGTGTCAGCCCCTGATTGGGCCACATCACTGACATGTCAGTGCTGACTGTGCACTAACATGTGACATATGTCGCACTCCTATTGGCCCATTTTCTGACATGTCAGCTGACATTGTCAGATCTGACAATGCTGACGTCATCCCTGACATGATGACGTCAGCAGGATGACGTCACCTGTCATCCCCTACATCGGTCAGACTGGTCCGAATCGGTCCGGTCCGATTTTTCCTGCAACTTAGACCGGCGTAACCGGTCCAGGTCTCCTTCTCCCTCATTTTCGGTCCGTTTGCTACCATTCCAATTCCTAAATTCCTATTTCTTCATTTCCTATCTAACCCAATTAACAAAACTACCTAAAACCTTCGAAATCCGACCGGTTCAATTTTCCCGAAACCTCCCAGGGCTTCCCCGACGTCCAACCACCACCAAAACCTCTCTAACAACTCCCTAGCAACCTATTTAACTCAACCCAATCGTCCAAAACAATCCATAACATCAAAATCCACACAAAAATTGAAAATGGGCTTACCGGGTACCCGCTCGGGTTCTGGGTTCCCGCCACCGGCCACGGCGGTTCCAGCCACCAGCTGCCGTCCTTAGTCCTCCTCTCTCACCGTCTGGTCTCAGTTATGGTTAGAAGGGAAGGGTTTGGTGTTTGGGTGAGAAATGGTGATCGGGTTGGTTTGGGAAAAATGGGAGAAATGGATGAACGGGGAAGGGTTTGATGCATGAATGGGAAAATGGTAGCCAGTGGATGGGTGACAAGTGTCACTCATCCATTGGGCCTCCATTAAATATCTGGGCCCACTAGAGACAAAACTGCGCTTTTTGTTTCGTAAAACGTGCCGTCGTGAATAGTAACTGGGAACTTCCGTGAACCGTAACTTCGCCGTCGAACGTCCGAATTCGACGTGCCGCCTGTCTACAAATTCGTATCGTCCTTATCTACGTAACGGTCTTCGACCCTCGGCCATCGGACCTCCCGGTCAAAAAGTCAACATTTGACCCCCATTTAACCAAAATTACCAAAATGCCCCTAAACTTCCGAACGTCATAACTTCCTCCTCGAACGTCGGAATTGAACGTGCCACCTGTCTATGAACTCGTGACGTCACGAACTACGTCACGGTCATCGGTCAAAGTCCATTTGACCGCCCGATTGAAAAGTCAACGTTTTGCCACCACCAGGGGCAAAACGGTCATTTCGCATCGTTCGTCCGATTTCGCCCAACTAATCACGGATTAGCCTCACTAATCGTGATTAGTCACTAATCTAATCCTGGAATTTGGGACGGGTCGTTACATACTTGCAATAGATTTTAATGAACTCTAGAGTACTAGAACTTATTCTATGTGATTTTCAAAGCTTTTAAGTCAATAAACTCTCTGATTTTGGATATGATTAAGGCATTAGGGTTAACATGACAGGGACCCGCCCCGATCCCCCGGGGACCACAAGGGGACGTGCCCTGCTCCCGTCTGACACCCGAATCGAAAATTCCAATTTTAGCCTTAAAACTTAGATGCAAAAATGTCCGAATTATAAAGTCATACATAGCCCAAATTTAACAGATGTCAGACAAGGGATACAATCCAAAATACAAAATCCGAGCACGACACTAGAAAGAAAAATCTTGCGGGTAATCCGACCCGACAGGGGTTCAGGTGCGCAGTACGAAATCTATGCCTCAGCCTCGGGGTCCTCACCAACCTCAGCAGCACGACCTGGAGGGGTTACCAAAACATGAAAGGTGAGTGGGCCGAAACTCAGGTTTATAAAAACAGTATGATAAGTAAAAGATATAATTTACCCCTCCGTTTTTCCAAACATGCATGCATCAGTATTTAAAAATCATAAATACATGTAATACATCACAAGCATCATGTCAAGACAGAAATGTAATATAAATCCAGCTACTGCACTATACACTCCGATATTGACATCCCAGATGTCCGACGTCCCTGACGTCCAATAATGGTCACAGTCACAAGGCTACGCGTGCCACTTGGGGTCTCAAATCCCGAGTCCAAACTCCGAACCCAGTTCGGTTACGGCATCCCAGATGCCTAGCGTCCCAGACGCTCGACGTCCCAGACGTCCACTCATAGCAATCCTGCTCCTGAGTCATCCTACGGTCCGGCACCTCCGTAGCATGACTCCTCGCAGACAATGCACCGTGACCGCTCCGGGGTACCACATCCGGAGGAGACAGTATTACACGATGAATTATACAGTGCAGTACCCAAGATAGTCAACATATCCGCATGCATACATAAATATATATATATCATATAAAACAGTATTCAATTTCCGTAAAACGGTCTCAGCCTAACACCGTAAAACGTGTCATAGCCGTAAATCGAGATAATCAAAATCCATTATTGATCCACGCACACATATAGATATACGGAAACGAAAACGGTTATGCATGCAAGTGTTAATAAAAACGGGCCCACTCACTGTACGCTCCCGCTGCGAATAACGCGCGTACGAACTTGTCTCCAGAATTAACGTAAGTTTTCCTGTCATTTCAAATCACACGCAAGTGTCATTATAGGTCCTTAATATACCCTCAAAAAGTCCAAAACACAAACCGATTCGGGAAAGCCGGCCAACACGCTTCCCGAGACATCCGGCCCTAAAACGACCTTCCTCACTATCTCAGATCAACATGGTTATTTCACAAAAAATGGTCAAAATGATGAAAGGATTAAAAGTCATGTTGACCGTGAACCGAGATAGTCCTCAACGCGCCCTCACGCGCCGTCCAAAGTGGCTGCGCGTGGAAGTCACGCGCTGCTGTAGTGACACTGCTACAGTGTCGTCGTTCCTGCCCGAATCACTGTAATTTGGGTCTTCAACCCGCGGTGTGACCCGATTAATTAACCTTCCATTTCTACTTAATTTCATTCATTCCTGATTCTAACATGTTCTAACATCATTCAATTACAGTTCTGAGTCCTCTAATCACCTCGACAATCACTAAACCGTCCTATCCAAACCCGAATAGCTACACGGGTCAATTCCCAGAACTCCCCCAAACTAGCTCCATTATCCAATTAACCCATACATGAGCATAATAGGACCTAGACTAACAAAATAGCACCACCAATTGAACGAAACATTACCTGGAAGTAGCCGTCCAAACACTGCGATTTCCTCTACACACGGCGGTCACCGTCTCAGCTCCTCCGTGGCTGGTTGCCGTCGATTCCGATATGGACGAGTTCCAAATGCTCCCAGAAGGCTCACTCAGTGATTGGTTTTGTCCAACAGGCCGTAGAAATTGAACTTGGATTTTTTCCACCAAACTGGTTTTCTTTGAACTGGAACTTGGGTTCCTGGGCACACAATGATCATTCCCCTTCAATTACTGCACGCTCATGTTTTTGTCACTCCCAGAAGGCTTCCACAGTGCATAGATTGGTCCCAAAACCCGTAGAAATTGAATTCGGAAATTTCCCCCCAAAAACCCGAAAATGTTCTTCACGGTTTTCTCTCTATCTCTCACAATTCCTCAACCTCAAACTGACGCCAAATGAACCCTTCTCTCACTCCCCTACTCGGTTAAGCGATCAAGAAGGCCAACACCCGTGGGAGACACCCTCAGACCTCACTGAACTCTGCCTCCCGCACACAGAGCCATAACCACATTTTAATTCTTACCCGTGCTCTGATACAGTCTCAAACCACACTCCCATTATCTCAAACCACATAAACAATGCTCACAAATCAGTCCACTAGGGCTTTAAACAATTGCACGCCCAACCACACCACGGCACGGCCGTGTACCCTGTTTTTCACGGTTGCTGCTACAGTAACCGTGCAAAAAGACCAAAATGCCCTCAGGGTAGAAATTACCAAAATGCCCTCCAACTTCCGTGACCCGCAACTCGGTCATCCGATGTCCGTTTCACGCGTGCCGGCTGTCGTTACACTCAGGGCATCGAGACAAATCCAACGGTCTTCGGGTCGTGTGAAAATTCACGGTATTTCAAAAAGTCAACTTTTTCCCATATTCCGTCCAAATTACGGTAATGCCCCTGAACTTCCGAACGTCGCAACTTCTCCCCCGTTCGTCAGAATTGGACGTACCGCCTGTCAATGGATTCGTGACGTCCCGAACTACGTCACGGCCATCGGTCAAGGTCCGGTTGACCCACCAATCAAAAATTCAACAATTTGACCCAACCATTCACAAGGGTAAAAATGTCATTTCATTCCATATTTTACAATATTACAATCTACGAATTTCCGGGGTGTTACATAACACCACTAATTCGAATATCCATGTTCCCTATTTTGTGCGCACAAGTTGCGACCCCCTTAGTTTTAACCTCTTTGAGCCTACACTTTTATTCATCACCATGATTATCTAAACACTTGAGCTTAGTATAGACATCTTTCACCCTTGTTCCAATGACTCGGTTGAAGACATAAAGATTGTGTGAAGAGAAATTGATGATGTTTTGAAGACTTTTATGTATATGGATTTACTTACTCAAACTTTGTAGTATTGTTGACACATGTTATTACCTTGATATATGAAAAAGAAAAAAAAAATTGACATTGAAAAAAGAAAAAAAAAAGAAAGTAGTGAGTTTTTATCAAGGTAATAAGGTTTGATTATGTAATGTTTGAGTTAAGTCCTTTATAGTTGTAAATTCAAATGAATTCGAGACCCAACATGATGAAATTTGGTCTACGTTCGAAGGGATGAATTTATGATATCATTGCACTAAGGTCGGGAAGTTATGTTATGTTTTGGGATTCTTTTGAGTCTTGGAACGAATTTTGAGCACCACTTGTCCTATATGTTCCTTGCCCCTAAACTTAGCCCCATTAGAACCTTCGTAAAGACCTTATGATCCTTAAGATGGTAAATTTTGATTAGTGGAGTCAATCACTTGAGTAAGCTTATGGTTTTAGTTCATTTGTGCAAGTATGTTTTGTTTTTATCATGAGGTGTTTGTTTGAAATTTTGAAAAAGTACTTCATTTCTATTATGTGAGCATTTTTCTCACATATTTTGAGTGCAAACACAAACCCTTACAAGATTTAGTGAAATTATGAGTGCATATGACAGGACCCATGTAACGACCCGTCCCAAATTCCTAGATTAGATTCATGACTAATCACGGTTAGTGAGGTTAATCGGTGATTAGTTGAGCGAAATCGGACGAACGATGCAAAATGACCGTTTTGCCCCTAGTCGTGGCAAAACGTTGACTTTTTATTTGGACGGTCAAACGGACTTTGACCGATGACCGTAACGTAGTTCGTGACGTCATGAGTTCATAGGTAGGTGGCACGTTCAATTCCGACGTTCGAGGAAGAAGTTATGACGTTCGAGGAAGAAGTTATGACGTTCGAAAGTTTAGGGACATTTTGGTAATTTTGGTTAAAGGGGTCAAAATGTTGACTTTTTGACCAGGATGTCCGATGACTAAGGATCGAAGACCGTTACGTAGATAAGGACGATATGAATCCATAGATAGGCGGCACGTCGAATTCGGATGTTCGACGGCGAAGTTACGGTTCACGGAAGTTCCAGATTACTATTCACGGCGACACGTTTTACGAGACGAAAAGTGCAGTTTTGTCTCTAGTGGGCCCAGATATTTGTCCTGATGCCCAATGGATGAGTGACAACTGTCACCCATCCAATGGACACCACTTTCATTCATGCATCAACCCTTCCCCGTTCATCCATTTCTCCCATTTTTCCCAAACCAAGCCGATCACCGTTTCTCACCCAAATACCAAACCCTTGACCTGTGAGCTTAGCTGAGAGGACAGAGAGATGAAGAGGACCGGCTAGACGTGGTGGCTAGCCCAGGCAGCACCGCCGTGCACGGCGGGGGAGAAAAACCGATCGAGGTATCGGTTTAACCATTTTTCGATCCAATTTCCATTTTGTGTGTTATGGGTCGATTTGGATGTTGGTTTTGAAGTAATTAGGTTGTTAGGAGGTCAATAGGAAGGTTTTGAAAGGTTTTGGATGTTGAGGAACCCTGGGGTGAGGTTTTGGATTTTTGAACCGTGAGGTCCATTTTAGGTTCACGGGTTCTAGGCGGTTTTAAAGGTTTTAAAGGTTTTAAAATGGAAGAAAACGGATGAGAAATGAGGATTGTAGGACCCTGGACCGGTCACGCCGGTCCAGTTGCAGGAACGGATCGGACCGGCCGGTTCGGACCTACCGTCGAGAGGTTGAAGATGGTACTGTAGCTGGCGCATGAGGCCCACGCGCAGCCATTTTAGGCGATGCGTGCGGGCATGTGGGGGAGATTTTGGGGATGGTTCCAACATGTCAAATCATCTATTCGATGTAACGAACATTTTGGGACTGGTTTCAAGTCGATCGGACATCGTTTCGATAGTTTTCGGGGTGTCGGAAGGTTTAGGGTCGGTTTAAAAATAGTTAAAAGTTCAGGAAAATTACGGGGCTTTGGTAGGAGGTTAATAAGGTAGTTAGTAACCTTCTATTACGATTTGGACAGGTTCGGGTGTCCCGGTGACAGTGATCGGCTTGGGGAGCCGTATGACACGTAAATCGAGGCGGCAGCTCGGACGGTCTGTGAGTGGACCTTGTTTTCTAAATTGGTGCATGCATAAATGTTTATTATATGTTTTAAATACTTGTTTGTGATGCCATGAGTACATTTTGATGTGTGGTTAAGTATAGGCACGTATTTCGAGGTTTCGGCCCTATACGGTGCCTATACGGGTCTGTATGTCTTTATTGGTCTAAATGAAAAGGTTTTGGATTTCTAAAAGGATAAACTCGGGTATGAGACCCATTTGGTTTTGTCTCGGGCATATGACGCTATTTACGACCTTTGGGTCTAAATCGTGGTTGCGACGGGTGCTATGTGCACGGCGATCGACGATACGACGCTCGCCTCCGGATTGGGATGTGTTCCTTCCGGAGAGGTCACGATGCATTATTCATGGTCGGGCAGCCTGGGGAGGCTCGACTTCGGAGTGCTGACGGTTCAGGATATCGATCGGTGATGAGTGCACCATGATCTTCAGTTGATACGTTCACGGCGACATACCATGATTGAGGGCGGTCCTGGATGGATGGTTGCACGCATCACTATGATCGGAGTCGTGACTGACCCTTAGATATCGGGCACGGTGCCCAGTTGAGTCATATGTTCGGTCACGAGACCCAGTTGTTTTACACTGATGATTTTGTGTAACACCCCAGAAATTCGAGGATTTTAATATTGTATTTTAATGTATGAATTGACGTTTTTACCCTTGTGAATGGTATGGCTAAAATGTTGACTTTTTGATTGGTGGGTCAAATGGACTTTAACCAATGACCGTGACGTAGTTCGGGACATCACGAGTCCATAGACAGGTGGCACGTTCAATTCGGACGATCAGGGAAAAAGTTATGTCTATCGGAAGTTCAGGGGCATTACCGTAATTTGGACGATGGGGGCGAAAATGTTGACTTTTCGTTTGGCAACTAATTTTCACACGACTCGAGGACTATTAGGTAGGTCTCGACGCCCTGAGTCAGTAGACAGGTGACACGCCGAAATCGGACTTCGTATGGCTGAGTTACGGGTCTAGAAAGTGAGGGGCAGTTTGGTAATTATTGAACCAGGGGTATTTTGGTCATTTTGCCCTGGTTACTGTAGCAACCGCGGGGGACCATGGACGGAACCACCATGTGCGGTGGTTCAGTGCGCAATTGTTTATGCAAGTGTGTGCTGGAAAGAAATGTGTGTCTTATGCTTTAGAACGTGGCCTGAACCATCCA
Organism: Prinsepia uniflora; assembly: GCA_032719365.1. NCBI lineage: Eukaryota > Viridiplantae > Streptophyta > Magnoliopsida > Rosales > Rosaceae > Prinsepia > Prinsepia uniflora. The sequence continues at coordinate 64,910,055 of CM064866.1, forward strand.
CCCTGCACGGTCGATTTGATTAATGAAGATTCGAAGCTTTTTTCGGGGAACAAAATTCAGTGGACAGTAAGGTTTCCACAAGCCTCTGGGACGGCTTGAATTGTTTAAAACTGATTGAGAAGTGAATGAGCTTCACTCTGCTGTTGAAAGAACTGAAAATAGGTGAGGAACGAGAGAGAAACCATTTCGGGAAATTTTGGAGGGAAATCGGGTTTTCAACTTCTGGTGATTGTTGGACCAAACCAAAGCCTGGTTTAGTCTTCTGGGAGTATTTGGAACTTATCCACATCGAAATCGAAGGCCATCAGCCACGGGTGAGCTGGGACGGTGACTGCATTTTTCAGAGAAATCGCAGAGCTTGGGACGACAACCTTCAGGTACTTTCAGACACAATTGATCGTTCATTTTAGGTCGTTTTGATCCTATTATGCTGTCTGTGAAGTTAATTGGAAATTGAATTAGAAACCAGGAAGTTCTAGTGATTGACCTGATTGGTTGATCACGGGTCGATGGATCGTTTGGGGACTTGTCGAGGTTGATTAATGTCTCAGAACCTAAATTGGATAGTTAATAAACGTGTTAGGATCAAATTGGATTGAAATCGAGTAGGAATTGATGGGTAATCAACCGGGTCAAGCCGCGGGTGGCAGGCCCGTATTACAGATAAACGGGTGAAGGTGGTGACACTGTAGCTACAGTGTCAGACGCGTGAGGGCGCGTTGAGCCTCATCTCTGATCACGATCAACATGACTTTTATTCCCCTCATCATTATGAACATTTTTGGTGAATTAACCATGTTGATCTGAGATAGTTTTGATGGGTCAGTTTAGGGCCGGTTGTCTCGGGAAACGTGTTGGACGGGTTCCCAAAGCCGGTTTCTGTTTCGGACTTTTTGGTTAAAAGTTTAAGACTTGTGGTGACCCTTACGTGTGATTTGGACTGACAGGAATTGTACGATAATCCCGGTACAGGTCCGTACGCGCAGATTCACCGCGGGATCGTACTGTGAGTGGGCCCGATTTCATTAAACCCTTGCATGCTTAAATGTTTTCCGATTTACTTATATGTTCACATGCTGGAATCAAGAAACGATTTTGATGATATTAAAATTATGGTTATGGCACGTTTCACGATATTTGGGCTTGAGACCCGTCTGATGAAACTTAAAGATCGGTTTGGATTTTATCTATGTATATATATGTTTTGCATGTGGATATCAATAAAATGTATTTGGTACTGCACTGTATAGATCCATTCTTATGATACTGTCTCCTCCGGATGTGGTACCCCGGAGTGGTCATAGCGCATTGCCTGCGAGGGGTCATTCTACGGAGGAACCGAACCGTAAAATGACTCAGGAGCAGGATTGCTTATTGGACGTCAGGGACGTCGAGCGTCTAGGACACTAGGCATTTGAGATGCCGTACCCGGACAGGGTTCGGGGATTGGACTCGGAATTGAGACCCGAGTGGCACGCGTAGCCTTGAGACTGTGACCATATCGGACGTCAGGGACGTCAGACTTCGGGGATGTCTGGATCGGAGTGTATAGTGCAGTGGCTAAAATTTATCTTATGATTTTATTACATCCCTTATGGTTCATACTATATGATTTATGGTTTTAAATTCTAATGAATGCATGTTTGGAAAACGGAGGGGTAAATTATATGATTTACTTATTAAACGATTTTATAAACTTGAGTTTCGGCCCACTCACCCTTAATGTTTTGGTAACCCCTCCAGGTCGTGCTACTGAGGTAGGGGAGGAACCTGAGGCTGAGGTATAGATCTACTTCTGCGTACCTAAACCCATGTTGGGTGGTTTACCCGTAGGTTTATTTTAGAGTCGTGCTCGCAACTTGTAAATTTTGGATTTCATCCCTTGTCTGACATCTGTTTAATTTGGATTTGATGTATAACTTTAATTTGGTTATTTATGCATTTAATGTTTTGAGGATAAAATTGGTATGAATTTTGGGTGTCAGACGGGAGCAGGGCACGTCCCCTTGTGGTCCCTGTGGGATCGGGGCAGGTCCTGTCATTTCGGGTCAGGGACGCTAGATGGATTTCCAAGTTCATGGCGGTGTATGGGAACCAGCACGAACTTTGGAAAGGTCATTGTGGTTCATGACAGTTTATGGGAACTGGCATGAACCCTTTTCAGGTCATTCTGGTTCATAACGGTTTATGGGAACCGACATGAACCCTGGTTAATGGATGTTATGGATCATGACGGTTCAAGGGAACCGGGCATGAATGTTTATGTTATGTATATATGTATTCATATACCTTCCTTTACTTCTATTATCTCCTCCGGAGAGGGTCGTTGGCCTGGGTGGACCCCGGAGTAGTCACGGAGCACCGACTGAGTGGAGTCACCCCCAGTTGGGTTCCTTACTCTCAGGAAGGCTATAATTACTATTACCTCAAGTAGGGTCAGTGGTCTGCGGACATTGATATTGACTTTGAGAAGACTCGGATTGAGACCTGGGCAGCACGCGCGTAGCTTTGGAAACCGTGACAGGATTGGTTGTGTGACTTATATGTATATATGATATAAATATGATATATGCTATGAGATGTGTGTTTACACAGGTTTTGGAATCCACATCCGATGTCAACCTGAAGGGTATTAAAAACAGAAAGACTGTGAGTGGACAAAAATAAAGAATTTACAAAACACATTTCATAAAAGACCTTTATACCCTTCACTAAAAAGCATGCATGCATAGTGAAACCATTTATCCAATCACATATGTTTAAACAACCATTTATAAGGGTCTGAGCCCCAAGTTCCGTAAATCCAAGTCACACGGGCTCCTGCCCAAAACCATTTACAGAAAACCATAACATTGTAAACATATATGGGATCTCAGCCCAAATCCATTTATCATCATAAAACACAATTTCCCAAATCCGAATTGAAATCATGTTTGTTCATTATATTTCATATCCAAGAACCTGTCACGGTAAAATAGAGCTACGCGCGTGCTAACCGGGGTCTCAAATCCGTCTCTCCAGGATCCACCCAGGTCAATGTTCGTAGATCAATGACCCTCCCTGGAGGTAACGAACCATGCCTATCCTGAGAGTAAGGAAACCAACTGGGGGGCGACTCCAGTCAGTCAGTGCTCCGTGACTACTCCGGGGTCCACCCAGGCCAACGACTCTCCCCGGAGGAGACAATCATATATAAAGGATGGAATATGAAAAACCTTTTGAAATCATTCTTTAAACCTTTCAAGGATTCATGCCCGGCCCCCATAAGCCATCATGAACCATAAAACCTTTTTAAGGGTTCATGTCGGTTCCCATAAATCGTCATGAACCGTAAATCCATTTCTGGATAGGTCGGCTGGAGGTTGAAGATGTATAGTGCCCAGGCGCTTGAGGCCTACACGCAGCGCCCTTGGGCGGTGCGTGGGGGCGCGTGGGGGCGCGTGTGGGGTATTTTGGGAAAGTTTTTAACATGTGAAATCATCTATTCGATGTAATGAACATTTTGGGACTAGTTTCGTGTCGATCGGATACCGTTTCGATATAGTTTTGGTTGTTCGAAGGTTTAAAGTCTATGTAAAATGTAACAACCCGTCCCGAGAATAGGGATAAGTGGAGTGATTAAGGTGTGATTAGTAAGGTTAATCAGGGGTTAGGTGGTCCCGAGGGGTCCGGGAACTTAGAATGACGATTTTGCCCCTGGGTCGGGCAGAAATGTTGACTTTTATTTCGGATGGTCAATTGGAGATTGACCAGTGACCAGGACGTAGTTTAGGACGTCACGAATCCATAGGCAGGTGGCACGCCTGATTCCGACATCCGAGGAGGAAGTTGTGATGTTCGGAAGGTTGAGGGCATAACCGTAATTTTGGTAAAATAGGAGGAAAAGTTGACTTTTTGAATAATTGAGTTTTGGTAGGTTGACCTAGGATGGTTAGATAGTTCTTGTCGTCCTGAGTTCGATGACAGGCGGCACGTGTTCATCGGACTTACGAGGCGAGAGTTACGGGTCTAGAAAGTTTCGGTAAAACCGTAAAAATGTGTTAAACAGAAGGGTATTTTAGTCTTTTTGGGTTTAGGGGGATTTGTGCAGAGAGAGAAGGAATGGACGGCTGGAGTTAATCAGGTGAGATAAGGATGGATGGGATGGTGACACATGGCATGTGTGTAGAGGATTCTGGGAGAATCCTGTGTGGTCTCAGCCCAAATAATTGGGGTGCAACCGTGCAGTCCTTCGACAAACACAGAGAAACAGAGTGAGTTTGTGAGGAGGAATTGAGGACTGATCGTGGCTGGTGACGAGTTTTGGTGGGTGAGGGAGGAACGGGAGATTGAAAGGGAGTTGCTGATCGGGTTTTGGTGGTGTAATTGTGCACGGCGGCACGGCGGAGGTGCGGAGAAGTTTTGACGGAAACAGGGAGGCCGTGAGTTCGAGGTGGTGGTTACGCCGTGAGGTGACTCAAACCAAGGCAGGGGAAGCTGCAGGAGGTTGCAGGGAGACTAACGACCACCGTGGAAGGCGGCAGCGCGCACGGCGGAGCTGCAATCGAAGGTGAGATCTTTTGCTCTGTTTTTCCCGTGCTGCTCAGTTTGAAAGTTGTGAGGTTGGGCTTAGAGTCGAGAGGAATGGAGGTCAGGGTGAGGTTCAGGAGGGTCCTAGGCGTCGACTAGGATGGTCGCCGTGACGGGGGTGTACACGGCGGAGGTTAGCACGACGGGGGTACCTGTATGCTCTGTTTTGCCGTGATGTTCAAACGGCTAGTCGTGACGATTGTGGTTGAGTCGAAGGTCTAGGCGAGTTGGGTTAGGTTCAGTAAGGTTCAGGGCAGAGTTTGGTGAAGCCACCGTGAAGGGTGGTGAGCTGGGTGGCTGGATCGTGAAACAGGGGTTGTTGGCCGTCTGGGTTCGAGCTTCAGTCGACGGGATTGAGGCGGTGTCGAGGTCTGAGGAGCTGTGGAATGGTTATATTGGAACTGGACGAAGCTTTAGGTGAAGAAAGGGAAGGAAATCGTGCAGGTACGGCGGAGAACCGTTGACGCCGGTTCAGCTGTAGCCTACTGTGTTGAACCGGGTCGACGTGAGGTTGAAGGTGTACTGTAGCTGGCGCGTGGGGCCACGCGCAGCCACTTTGGGCGGCGCGTGGGGGCGCGTGCGGCGGCGGATGGGAAAACGGTCAACATAGTTTTTGGTCTAGGAGTCATGGTGAGTTCAATGGAGTTGGTTTCGAGTCACTCGGAAGTCGTTTGAGTTGAGTTCCGCGAGGGTGAAAGTTTAGGGTCCCGGATTCTTATGTTTAGGATTCGGGGAATTTTGAGGGAATTTAGGTGAACCTTCGTAGACGTACTAGTAACGTAATTTGGCGGTGTTTGACAGGATCGGGATTTCCCGAGGAAGCCGAGGAACGGGCTGGACGTTCGGGACGCGAGTAGGGCTCAGTACTGTGAGTGGACCCCTTCTCTAAACTTGAACATGCATAACTGCTTTCTATAATGGTTTTATGGTTTTAATCATGATTTTATGTTTATCGAATATGTTTGGTTGGTTTTGCATTATTACACGTTTTTCGAGAAAAAGACGGTTTTGGCACGCTTTTCGAGAAAAGGGTAATTTTGGAAATGTTTCGGGATTTCAAGGGATTTTGGAACATGCTTTTGAGAATCAAGATTTTGGTTGTGAGATCGAAATTGACCATTGGACTTTGGTGTAAAGTTGGAAAGTGGAATCCGGATTTGGGTTCGGAATGACGGTTCTGGATGCCGGAAGGGCTTCAGACCAGTGATTTCGGATTCGGGTTTGGATGTGGATTGGTAAATGGTTTTCAAATGATTTTGAGATTGGATTTGCTGGATCTGGATATTGGGTTTAAAGACCCGGATTGAGTTTAAAGACTCGGGAGTTTAAAGACTCGGATATTATTAAGGCCTGGATTGAGTTTAAAGACTCGGGAGTTTAAAGACTCGGATAGATCCAGCAGGTTTGATCGGGAAAATGATGATTTGGTGGTTATGGTTTTGATACGGTTTCTGATACTCATGTTATGGTTTCTTATGGTATTTTACAGTGTTTCTGTTTCTTATGATGTTTAAGAATGATTCTTTATAAATGTGTTCATAACTGCTGGTTATGCATGTGATTTCAAAACGGAGGGTTTAACTCGGTTTTCTTATAAAATGGTTTTTGAACTTTTGTACCTTCTGGTCCACTCACATTTTCTGTTTTAATTGCCCTCCAGGTTGTGGAGCTAGCGCGGGGTCTTGACGTCGAGGCAGAGTCTGAGGCATAGAAGCGACGTGAGGGATCCTAGAAGAGTTTAAAGGCTTCCGTGTGCGTGTAGTTATCGGTGTTTATTTTCCTTGTATGTTCGTGCTATGTTTTGTAAATGCTACCTTCGGGACATTGTTTTTAATTACTCCTGCGTTTGACTGGGTTCGAGTAAGTGTTCCTTAGGTGTTGTGTCGGGGAGTCAGACGGGAGCGGGATTTACCTCGGGTTTCGGGGTGAATCCGGGGTGGGTCCTGACAATTGGTATCAGAGCATAGGTTTGTCGAGTTTGTTGGGTCTGTCGGTTGTGAGGTTGTGTTTCAGTTGTTTGACTACTTCTATGCCTCTTTCAGTGTGCGGTTGACGATGCCTCCGAGACGTAGACCCTCTCCACAACCTGAAGAAGTAGCAAGAGAGACGGAGAGTGCCACGATTGAGCGAGCCCAGCGGCTCGGGGCTACTACTTTTAGTGGCGGGGCTGATCCTGAGGAAGCCCAGAGGTGGATTACTAGACTGGAACGGATTTTTGCGGTGATGCATTGTCCGCCGGAGGAGCGAGTATTGTTGGCTGCATTTTTACTAGATGGTGCGGCGTACGAGTGGTGGTATACCCTCGAGTTGTCCGGTTGGGATGTTCACAGTGTGACCTGGGAGACGTTTAGGGAACGGTTTCTGGAGCAGTATTATCCTCGTTCTTTCCGGGATGCCAAGGAGGCAGAGTTTTTGCACCTCCAGCAAGGGAATATGACAGTAGCAGAGTATGAACGGAAGTTCCAGATGTTGTCTCGGTTTGCTCCTGCTTTTGTGGCCACTGAAGCTGAGAAATGCCGTAGGTTTGAGTTGGGTTTGCGCGGTGAGATTCGAGCCGTAGTGACGGCTGGATCTTTTGCTACCCTCCGAGATCTGTCGGATGCTGCGGTGCGAGTTGAGGCTAGTTTGCCGGTGCGACGCCGGGAACCTTCTATTCCTGGAGCTTCGAGCCAGCGGACACCGAAAAGAGGTAACTTCGGTGGATCGTCCTCGTCGGGCGATGATCGTTTTGGTAGACCTGGTAGTGCCCAGAGTTCAGGATTTTGGGGTTATCGAGTACCGCCGACTCCGCAAGCGAGTGCGACGTCGGTAGCATCCACGGGGAGACCGAGTAGTGGACCAGGCTGGAATGTGTGTTTCTACTGCGGGGAGCGAGGTCATTTTCGACGTGAGTGTCCACTGTTGCCACAGGAAGGTGGTGTAGGCAGAGGAGTAGCGGAGTCCGGACAGAGTACAGCATCAGGGACAGCGGGCACTAGAGGAGGTGGTGGCACAGCCACGAGTAGTTCGAGGGGACGTGGTAGAGCGTCAGGATCTCAGGCCCGGGTGTTCTCGATGACTCAGCAGGAGGGTCAGTCGATACCAGATACGGAGACAGGTACTTGTTTTACTTTTGGTTGTCCTGTTGGTTTGGTTGTTGGATCCCAGGGTAGAGTCTAGGAGTTCGCCTAGAGGACTAGGAGTGTACAGTAAGTTCCGTAGGAGGGTGACGGAAGGTATAGGAAAGGAGTGACTATAATTGATCGATTGGCGACTGTGGAAGGAGAGAACCCACAAGCTAGAGTTTGCCTTTTGGACTTTGTGGAGTTAGTCCGACCGTGGCCGGAGTAGTAGCCGAGGGAGATGGGTGGTTGTATACGAGGATGTACTCTGTGACTTCTGTCGGGTATTGTGACATGAGGTATTGTATAATACCTTTGTTCTGTGGTGACAGTAGCTGGGGTTGGAGTGAAATACCCAAGGTGGAGATGATAGACAGAAAACCTAGGAGAAGTTGTTGTTGATCTGTTGTTGATTCCGGGTAGGAGACCCTAGGGGTCGGGAACTAGCTGTGGAATTTCGGGGACGAAATTCTTTTTAGGTGGGTAGATTGTAACAACCCGTCCCGAGAATAGGGATAAGTGGAGTGATTAAGGTGTGATTAGTAAGGTTAATCAGGGGTTAGGTGGTCCCGAGGGGTCCGGGAACTTAGAATGACGATTTTGCCCCTGGGTCGGGCAGAAATGTTGACTTTTATTTCGGATGGTCAATTGGAGATTGACCAGTGACCAGGACGTAGTTTAGGACGTCACGAATCCATAGGCAGGTGGCACGCCTGATTCCGACATCCGAGGAGGAAGTTGTGATGTTCGGAAGGTTGAGGGCATAACCGTAATTTTGGTAAAATAGGAGGAAAAGTTGACTTTTTGAATAATTGAGTTTTGGTAGGTTGACCTAGGATGGTTAGATAGTTCTTGTCGTCCTGAGTTCGATGACAGGCGGCACGTGTTCATCGGACTTACGAGGCGAGAGTTACGGGTCTAGAAAGTTTCGGTAAAACCGTAAAAATGTGTTAAACAGAAGGGTATTTTAGTCTTTTTGGGTTTATGGGGATTTGTGCAGAGAGAGAAGGAATGGACGGCTGGAGTTAATCAGGTGAGATAAGGATGGATGGGATGGTGACACATGGCATGTGTGTAGAGGATTCTGGGAGAATCCTGTGTGGTCTCAGCCCAAATAATTGGGGTGCAACCGTGCAGTCCTTCGACAAACACAGAGAAACAGAGTGAGTTTGTGAGGAGGAATTGAGGACTGATCGTGGCTGGTGACGAGTTTTGGTGGGTGAGGGAGGAACGGGAGATTGAAAGGGAGTTGCTGATCGGGTTTTGGTGGTGTAATTGTGCACGGCGGCACGGCGGAGGTGCGGAGAAGTTTTGACGGAAACAGGGAGGCCGTGAGTTCGAGGTGGTGGTTACGCCGTGAGGTGACTCAAACCAAGGCAGGGGAAGCTGCAGGAGGTTGCAGGGAGACTAACGACCACCGTGGAAGGCGGCAGTGCGCACGGCAGAGCTGCAATCGAAGGTGAGATCTTTTGCTCTGTTTTTCCCGTGCTGCTCAGTTTGAAAGTTGTGAGGTTGGGCTTAGAGTCGAGAGGAATGGAGGTCAGGGTGAGGTTCAGGAGGGTCCTAGGCGTCGACTAGGATGGTCGCCGTGACGGGGGTGTACACGGCGGAGGTTAGCACGACGGGGGTACCTGTATGCTCTGTTTTGTCGTGATGTTCAAACGGCTAGTCGTGACGATTGTGGTTGAGTCGAAGGTCTAGGCGAGTTGGGTTAGGTTCAGTAAGGTTCAGGGCAGAGTTTGGTGAAGCCACCGTGAAGGGTGGTGAGCTGGGTGGCTGGATCGTGAAACAGGGGTTGTTGGCCGTCTGGGTTCGAGCTTCAGTCGACGGGATTGAGGCGGTGTCGAGGTCTGAGGAGCTGTGGAATGGTTATATTGGAACTGGACGAAGCTTTAGGTGAAGAAAGGGAAGGAAATCGTGCAGGTACGGCGGAGAACCGTTGACGCCGGTTCAGCTGTAGCCTACTGTGTTGAACCGGGTCGACGTGAGGTTGAAGGTGTACTGTAGCTGGCGCGTGGGGCCACGCGCAGCCACTTTGGGCGGCGCGTGGGGGCGCGTGCGGCGGCGGATGGGAAAACGGTCAACATAGTTTTTGGTCTAGGAGTCATGGTGAGTTCAATGGAGTTGGTTTCGAGTCACTCGGAAGTCGTTTGAGTTGAGTTCCGCGAGGGTGAAAGTTTAGGGTCCCGGATTCTTATGTTTAGGATTCGGGGAATTTTGAGGGAATTTAGGTGAACCTTCGTAGACGTACTAGTAACGTAATTTGGCGGTGTTTGACAGGATCGGGATTTCCCGAGGAAGCCGAGGAACGGGCTGGACGTTCGGGACGCGAGTAGGGCTCAGTACTGTGAGTGGACCCCTTCTCTAAACTTGAACATGCATAACTGCTTTCTATAATGGTTTTATGGTTTTAATCATGATTTTATGTTTATCGAATATGTTTGGTTGGTTTTGCATTATTACACGTTTTTCGAGAAAAAGACGGTTTTGGTACGCTTTTCGAGAAAAGGGTAATTTTGGAAATGTTTCGGGATTTCAAGGGATTTTGGAACATGCTTTTGAGAATCAAGATTTTGGTTGTGAGATCGAAATTGACCATTGGACTTTGGTGTAAAGTTGGAAAGTGGAATCCGGATTTGGGTTCGGAATGACGGTTCTGGATGCCGGAAGGGCTTCAGACCAGTGATTTCGGATTCGGGTTTGGATGTGGATTGGTAAATGGTTTTCAAATGATTTTGAGATTGGATTTGCTGGATCTGGATATTGGGTTTAAAGACCCGGATTGAGTTTAAAGACTCGGGAGTTTAAAGACTCGGATATTATTAAGGCCTGGATTGAGTTTAAAGACTCGGGAGTTTAAAGACTCGGATAGATCCAGCAGGTTTGATCGGGAAAATGATGATTTGGTGGTTATGGTTTTGATACGGTTTCTGATACTCATGTTATGGTTTCTTATGGTATTTTACAGTGTTTCTGTTTCTTATGATGTTTAAGAATGATTCTTTATAAATGTGTTCATAACTGCTGGTTATGCATGTGATTTCAAAACGGAGGGTTTAACTCGGTTTTCTTATAAAATGGTTTTTGAACTTTTGTACCTTCTGGTCCACTCACATTTTCTGTTTTAATTGCCCTCCAGGTTGTGGAGCTAGCGCGGGGTCTTGACGTCGAGGCAGAGTCTGAGGCATAGAAGCGACGTGAGGGATCCTAGAAGAGTTTAAAGGCTTCCGTGTGCGTGTAGTTATCGGTGTTTATTTTCCTTGTATGTTCGTGCTATGTTTTGTAAATGCTACCTTCGGGACATTGTTTTTAATTACTCCTGCGTTTGACTGGGTTCGAGTAAGTGTTCCTTAGGTGTTGTGTCGGGGAGTCAGACGGGAGCGGGATTTACCTCGGGTTTCGGGGTGAATCCGGGGTGGGTCCTGACATAAAATGTGTTTAAAAATTTGAAAAAATTACAGGGATTTAATGGGAGGTTAATGAAGAGGTTCGTGATACTCTAGTATGGTTTGGACAGGTTTGGAAGTTCCGGTGATGGTGATATGGCCCGGGAAGGCGTATGGCACACGTATCGAGGCGGCATCGTAGGATGGTCTATGAGTGGACAATGTTTTCTAAACTATGATGCATGCATAACCGTTTATTATGTTTTATATATTTGATTTCTATAGTGATGATTGTGGCATTGGTGATTTACATGGTTGCACGTATTTCGAGGTAATTACGTATTTGCACGTATTTTGAGGTTTATGGTTTTGCTGTAGTTTTACGTGCTTGTGGTTTCATTGATAGTTTGATGAACTGGTTTTAGTTTTGGAAAGATGAACTCGGGCATGAGACCCATTTGAATTATGTGATTGGGCTAGAGGCCCGGTTTGTTTACGAAATCGGGCTGAGACCCCTTTGAGTTATATGATCCGGCCGGGCCCCAGTTGGTTTATTAAATCGGGCATGAGGTCCATTTGTGATTTATAAATGCGATTTCGGGTCTGGGATCCAATGTTTCATAAACGTGATTTCGGGTCGGGGACCCTAAATGGATTTGTGATGTTTTATGAAAATTTCGGGTAGGGCCCTTTGAGATGTTTTGAAATGGCTTTGTAAAACTGTTTTCCATATACCATCTTGATACGAGGATATGTGATGGTCTCCTCCAGGTGTCTGGGACACTGGGGAAGTCACGGTGCATTGCCTGCGAGGGGTCATTATACGGAGCGACCGGACCGTATAGTGACTCAGGAGAAGGATTACTATGATTAGACATCTAGGACGTCAGACATCTGGGATGTCAGAGATATGGACCCAGAGAGACCCCAGGCAGCACCCGTTGCTTTTACCGTGAGATATGACGTCTAGGACGTCAAGCATTTGGGACGCTAGGCATCTAGGATGCCGATGATGGTTATGTGGTGAATATGGATTATTAGATTCATGAGATGATATTTCGGTGGTTATGAATTTGTGGTTATGGATATGGGCAGTGGCCCACTTGGTTCTGGATTTACGGATTTTGGTATTCTACAGTTTTGGGCTGAGTTCCCACACTTGGTTTTGATTTACGGTTTCTGGGCTAAGCCCTAATAGTTCATTTGAGTAAATGTTTTGATTACTAGTTTTCGATGCATACATACTTTTTAGTGAAGGGCATAAATATCTTTTTATGAATGTTTTTTATGAACTTATTGATTTTCTTCCACTCACAGTTTTTAATGGTTTTAATGCCCTTTAGGTTGATCACGGATGTAGGCCGTAGCAGAGGCCGAGACATCGCACTCCTCCACCGATCCCAGCGCGCTCTGGGAGCCCCGTATGGGCCGAGGTATGAATTATTCCTTGTCTGACACTTCGTGTCAGATGGGAGCATGACACATCCCGCGTAATCCCTGGGGCATTGGGATGGGTCGTGTCAAGTGGTATTAGAGCGAGGTTGTCGCTATTCGAGAAAACTGTGTAGTTCTTGTGGTACGCGCGGCTCGAGGATATGATGTCTCTACGTGGTCAGCCCGTTATCAACTTGATAGTAGGATGCCAGTTTGATAGTTGGTGGGAATGAATTGTGGATAGAGTGTGATTGGCCCGATACGCCGTGCGTCAGTGTGATTTGACCCAAGTGAGGTTGTATGTGACGAACTGGTAATTTGGGACCATTGGTTCTGTAACAACCCAGAAATTCGAAAAAGGAAAATTTGGCAAATTTAAGGGAAATGATGTTTTTGCCCTTGGTTATAAAGGCCGAAAGTTGACTTTTTGATCGGAACACTTTTTGGACTTTCCGAAGAGACTGTTGAGTAGGTCTCAGGACGCTGAATCCATAGACAAGCGGTATGCGTCAATCGGAGGTCGGATGCGAAAGTTGCGGGTCTGCGAAGGTGAGGGGCATTTTGGTAATTTTGAAGGAAAAAGGTAAAATGGTAATTTGATGTGGCCATGTGATGAATCAGCAATTTGGATGACACATTCAGTTTATTAAGTGACACATGTCACTGGGAGTAGGAGATTAGTGGTGGTGCACGTGTGTGTGTGTGTGTGATCGTGAAATTGGCGTGCGCGGTGGTGAAAATATTCAAACAAAAACATTGCAGTAGTATGCCCAAACCCGCTGACCTCAATCTCCTTGTCTGATCGATCTGTGAGAGGAATACAGAAAGAGATAATTAGAGAGGAAGAACGAGAAAGATTGAGAGGAAAGGAGATAGAAAATTGTGACAGAAAACCCAGAACCCGAACTCAAACCCTTCGAACGTTCAAATGGATCAAAAATTTCGAATTTGAAACTCTGAGCCATAAACACTTAAATTGGCCTTGGATTAAGCCTCCTGATCTCAAGACGAGTCGAACCCAATTAAGAACGACGACAATTGGTGTCGTTTTGGCCTAGAACAGACATGGTGGAAGTCGGGAAATCACGAACTTGAGTTGAGTAATTGAGGGTAACGTTTTGTGAAATTGATTTCGAATTCGTGTTCATATGGATCCTAAGCTACTTCGTAATCGATCAGAATCGATAATTGGACTCAATTTTGGTAGAATTGAATTTTGAACCTTCAACTATTGACTTATGAATTGATTGGTTACAATCATGATTTCAATGAATTGAGTTTACAGAACTTAAATTGAGGTCATTTTAGTGAGATTCGATGAAAGAAGAAGTTGAATTAACATCGAATTGATGAAGTTCTTAACGGGTTGCTTCAAGGGCTAACGGGTTGAATTTGCAGGAAACGGGTGACATGGATGAGTACTGTAGCTGGCGCGTGAGCTTCATGCGCAGCCATTCACGGCGGCGCGTGGGGCCACGTGAGACTGAACCCCGAGGTGAGTTCAACATGAAATTTTCTCCTTTTAATGTAACGAACATTTTGGCACTAGTTGCGAGGAAATCAGATATCGTTTCAATAGTGTTCAGTGTATCCGAAGTTTTCGTATACGTTTAAAATACGTATTTAAATCCTGAAAAAATTGGAGAAAGTTATATAAGGTATATTGAAGTGTTAGTGACCCACGATAATGGTTTTGGACAGGAATGGTGACTTCTGAAATTTACGGAAAAACGTGCAGCTCGGAAAGCGAGCGATATGGACGGTGTGTGTGTGTGGACTTTTGTTTTCTACCTAGAATGCATGCATATATGTGTTAAATGCTTTATTATATGAATTCAAATGATTTGGCATGATTAATGTTTTGATATGATGATTTCCGGATTTTGGGAATATTATATTATTTTATATTATTTTGGGCACGATTTTCGAGAAAACTGTGATATTGCTGTTTTCGGCGAAGGCCCGGGATTTGAGATTGGTTTTGACTTGGATTATGAGTCAGGGATTGATTTGACGGATTTGTAATTCTTTTTGGATATATTTTATGAATTTATGTGAAAGTGGCAACTGAGGTTGAGATTGCACGGATTTGCGTGAAAATGATATTTTTGGGCTTGAGAACCAATTGGATAGTGATTTTGACTCGGATTTGGAGTCACATGTGAATATGATGAAATTGATGATTTTGATTTATAAAGTGAATTCTGGACACTGTTTTATGATGGATTTGTGGAACTTGCTTTGTGAAAGCTATGTTTCGGGCATAGGTCCTGTTGAATTCTTTTTTATTTGATTTGAGACATGAATGGTTTTAAAATGAGATTACTGGATTTGGTGACTGTTCCACATGTACCATTGACAGGACCCATCCCAATCCCCCCGGGATTACCGTGGAATGTGCCCTGCTCCCGTCCAACAAGGGGTGTCAGACAAGGGATAACCAAGAGTCACTGCCCAAACGAGGCTTCCAGAGTGCGCAAGGATCGATGGAGGAGGCGTGTAATGTCCCAGTCTCTACTGCAGTCGCATTCGTAATCAACCTGAAGGGCATTAAAAACCAAAAGCTGTGAGTGGACGAAAATCATTAAGTTTAATAAACACAGTTATAAGACATTTATGCCCTCCAATAAAAACGTATGCATGCCACGAAAACTAGTAACCAAAACGTTTGTTCAACCAAGTCATTCGGGCCTTAGCCCAAAAACCGTTAACTTAAAACCAAGTGTGGGAACTCAGCCCAAAACTGTGGAATACCACTACCAGACATATTAAAACCATGTGGGCCACCGCCCATGCCATAAACATAAATCCATAAATCCAAAACCATTTAGGGTCCCCGACCCGAAATACCATAACATAACCAATAATCCATTTTTACCACATAACACAAATCCAACCGAAAAGCCATTTCATAGATTCATTAATCCATATTTACCATTACCATCACCAGCATCCCAGATGCTTAGCGTCCCAGACGTTGGACGTCCCAGACGTCATATCTCACGGTATAATAAGCAACGCGTGCTGCTCGGGGTCTCTCCGGGTCAATATCTTTGACATCACAGATGTCTGACGTCCCTGACGTCAATCATAGCAATCCTGCTCCTGAATCATTATACGGTCCTGCAACTTCGTACAATGACCCCTCACAGGCAATGTACCGTGACTTTCCCAGTGTCCCAGACATCTGGAGGAGACCATCATATATCCTTGTATCCAGATGGTATATGGAAAACAGTTTTATTAAATCATTTCACAATATTACAATGGGCCCTGCCCGAAATCTCCATAAAACATCACAATTCCATTTAGGGTCCCTGACCCGAAATCACATTTATTAAACATAGGGTCCCAGACCCGAAATCACATTTATAACCCAACTGGGCCCCATGCTCGATATTGTAAACCATTGGGCCCACGGCCCGATTTGTAAATCAACTGGGCCCCTGGCCCGATAATATCACTCAAATGGGTCTCAGCCCGATTTCGTAACAACTGGGCCCCTGGCCCGATTACGTACTCAATTGGACTCCAAGTCCGAGATTTCCAAACAAGTAGGCCTAAGCCCGAGTTTATCTTTCAGATTTTAAAATCATTTCCTCAAATCTTATCCAGGATCATAAACATGGAAAATCCGTGCAAAACCGGAAAACCCTCGATTTACGTGCAAGCACGTAAATCGCCTCGAAATACGTGAAACCATATAATTTACCAACATCCAAATAAATAACATACAATCACAATCATAATCCATATAAAACAGTTAAGCATGCATAGAATTTATAAAACCAAAGTCCACTCACAGACTGTTTAACGATACGCCTCGATACGCGTGCCACCGGCCCTCCCGGGCCACACCACTATCACCGAGACTCCCAATCCTGTCCAAATCACATTAGAGGGTCACTAACCTCTTCATTAACATCCTATCAAAGTCCCGTAATTTTTTCGAATTTTTAATTATTTTTAAACTCGATTTAAAACCTTCGGACGTCCCGAACAATATCGAGACGGTGTCCGATCAACACGAAACCAATCCCAAAATGTTCGTTACATTAAATAGGACAGAAGTCATGTTGACCTCACCTCGAGATTCGTGCCCACGCGCCGTCATGCGCCGCCGTGAGTGGCTGTGCGTGAAACCCACGCCCCTGCTACAGTGTCACCATCCTAACCCGTTTGTCTGATAAAAGGGTCCAATTAGCCCGCGAGCTGACCCGGTTCAATGTCCGTCAATTCGACCCTAAATCTTCCAATTTATCATTCAGTTAGCTTCGTTTTAACTTAAATTAAAGGTCTGTAAACTCAATTACACGATTACTTACCTAAAACCCATCGATTCGATGATGAACACGAAGAACGCCCGGGTACTGTGCAATCATGGAACTTCCACAATGGCCACTGATTTCTTCCAATTTAAGAACCTAGAAGCATCAATGGACCATGAGAAATTGTTTCCCCACTTCAATTTCGTCGTTTGATCACTCAATGATCACGACACAAGCTCGATTTTCATCCTCTGTTACCAAGCCCGTTCAGAGCCAAAAGGGCACCAATTCCCTTCGTTCTTTCGATGGTTATGATCGTAGGAATCCCAGGAAGCTGAATGTGAGCTCCAATTCGATCCTCAAGACCTATCACATGACATTTGAATTTTCCCCCCAAACTCAAAAATCCGAAATTCCGGTCTCCTTCTCTCTGTCAATCTCTCGTGTTTACCCAGTTCAATTCATCCTCACTAAACTCTCAGTTTCTCACTCACGAGCTCAGGAATGGCAGAGGAATTAAGGTTGGAAAGAAGCTGAGTTTGGTTGTACACGGTTAAGAAACACAAATGAGATTAATGGATAATAAAATGATTTAATAATTAATTAATAAATAATTAAAACATCATAATGATGTTTTCCCCAAAACATGGATCAGGTTTTAATCCCCAATTTAAGGGATGAGTGACACTTGTCACTCATCCAGGTGTGTTCAGTCACCGGGTACTATTCATTATTTTATTATTATTTTAATCGGAGCCTCGGTTCGTTAATTCGTTCCCTTGACCATAACTTCGTCGTCGAATCTCCGATTTCGGCATGCCGCCTGTCATTGGATTAGTATCGACGAGGCCTACGTAACGTTCCTTGGCCCTCGTCCATCGGACCTCCCGGTCAAAAAGTCAACATTTGGCCCCTAACATGCCAAATTACCAAAATGCCCCTCGACTTCCGAACATCATAACTTTCTCCTCGAATGTCGAAATCGAACGTACCACCTGTCTATGAACTCGTGACGTCCCGGACTACGTCACGGTCATCAGTAAAAGTCCGTTTGACAGCCCGATCAAAAAGTCAACATTTTGCCCACGACTAGGGGCAAAACGGTCATTTTGCACACGACTATGGGCAAAACGGTCATTTTGCACATTTTGTCTGATTTCGCCCTACTAACCACCGATCAACCTCACTGATCAAGATTAGTCACTAATCTAATCCCGGAATTCGGGACGGGTCGTTACAACCATCCTCTGTGATTTGATAGTCTCCTCTAGACGTCGTAGATCCTGGAGTAATCACGATCCACTGCCTGGAGATGAGTAGCTCTGAGGGAGACTCAATCTCAGGAGTGTGAGATTATGATGATATCCTCCAGACATCGTTGATCCTAAAGATGATATCACCCCAGACGTCGTAGATCTTGGGGAGGTACTCGGACGTGAGACACCCGAGTTGCACGCGTTGCATTGATATCGTGACGTTTACTTGGATATTGAGGATTGGTGATATTGTGATTTATTGATATTTGTGTCCAGATACTTTATATCATGAACTTATTTGATGAACATGAGTTTTATGGACCATGGGAAAACATGTTTTGATATTATCGGTCCATTGTTCATACTTGATTGATTTCACGCTATTACTCATGTTTTATGATATGCATGCATGTTTGTGAAACTGGAGGGTAAGAATGTATTTTGATAAATGTATTTCTAAAACTTTATTTTTGTCCACTCACACATTTTCTGTTTTATTGACCCTCTAGGTCGTGGCGCGATGATCGAGGCTGATTGGGAGGTGGAGGCATGAGTGGGCACAGGTGCGGTTATCCCTTGTTTGGCAAGTGTTGAGGGTAATTTCGGAACTTCAGTTGACTTGTCAGACGGAAGCAGGACCTGGCACGGTTATCTATGTCCTTTAGGGACGGGTCCTATCAGGTTCGGTCATGTGATGTTAGATTGTTTCTCTGCTGGGAGCAGTAGGGTTCCGGGAACCCCAGTTGAGTTGATGGTAGGATTGGAGTGACGTCCATACGATGTCAGGACCACGAGGTCGGTCAGATTGGGGATTATACTACCCTCTACAGTTGGGTTAAGAGGAACCCTAGAGTGTGATTGTGGAACCCTAATTTATGATGGATGGATTGGAAAGGCGAACCTTAGTTGTGATTGATGAATTAGAATTGTGAGTCTATAGTTGTTGAGGATTGGACGCCTTTCCGAAGTCAAGGTGGTTTGTCAGGTGATGTTAGATTGTTTCTTTGTTGGGAGCAGTAGGGTTCCGGGAACCCCAGTTGAGTTGATGGTAGGATTGGAGTGACGTCCATATGATGTCAGGACCACGAGGTCGGTCAGATTGTGGATTATACTACCCTCTACAGTTGGGTTAAGAGGAACCCTAGAGTGTGATTGAGGAACCCTATAGTGTGATTGTGGAACCCTAATTTAAGATGGATGGATTGGAAAGGCGAACCTTAGTTGTGATTGATGAATTAGAATTGTGAGTCTATAGTTGTTGAGGATTGGACGACTTTCCGAAGTCAAGGTGGTTTGTCGGGTCGAACCCCAGATTGTGACTGTTAGATTGAAATTTGTGTCGCAGAGGGCGGTTGAGGTCATAGATGACCAAGTGGATGACTCTAGTGAGTCTAGTCGAAACTATGGAGATTGGTTGGCCCGACACAAAGCGAAATGACGGATTCGATCCACTAGTACGGTCGTGAGATCATATATGGAATCTCGAGTTGGACCAAATAATAGTGTGATGTGTGGATGCAGATCTCGATGACGAGGACTGTTGGTCGACAGTCGTGTGGAGATGGCTGACTATCGAGGGCAATTGATGTAGTTGTGGTAGTTGAGAATCGATGGACGTTCAAGGAACGTTCATTATCTTGTTGTGGATTGTCAAAATGGTGGTACCCATAGTTGTGGGGTACGAGAGAGGAAGAGTTCCTTTAACCTGAGTGGAGGTACGGGGATGTTGCTTGGTATGAGTAACGACTCAGGGTTGTCTAATTCGTACACTGCGTGCCGGTGATTGTGATGACGATGAGTCATGAGTTGGGATGTGACTCCGTCGTGATGATCATATGTTCGGTATCTGAGATTCGGTAGTGGTTGAGTTGGACTGGATGGGATCCAGTATGGGTTGAGATGTGTTGGGTTAAGTCCCAACGGGTGTGAGATGACTAAGTGATGAATGGATGAAAGGGTATGATTAAGACACGAGGAGTCTTGGATGACGCAGGGGACGTCATGGAAATTAGTGGATTCGGGGAGTTATCGTCAACTCCGAAACTTGAATAGTAGTGTTGATGTGAGATTATGTGATTTTGAATAACATGGAGACCCGAGAGTTGATCCTGTAAAGGTTGAGATGAGAGAACAAGATAGTAATAAATTACATCCTTTTGGATGTGCATAAATGGTATAAACGGACAGGCGGTCTGGGCGATAGGTTGGTTGCGAACACGTGGTTGTCCGAGTGAGTTGAGGATTTGGGAAGTCCAATGGTTGGACTTGACATCTCGTTGGAAACAGATCTATTTCCAACATGGTTGGAACTTTAGAATCTAGGGAGGTTGTTATTGAGGCGACGAGAGGAGTGCTCGTTTCAGCATTGGTGATGAGTATTCTGAAGTTATTGGGGTGACTTCTTATTTTCTACCCATAGCAGATGATGGTTGTTGTCACCAGTATGTTGAACGTGTATTGGTTGGTGGACCCGTGAATTATCTTAGGTCATCAGGAGGAGTTGGGTATTTCGAAGTTAGGTGAATGAGATTTCTCGTTTTCTGCTTGGTGGCAGACGATGTTGGATTACATGGTGTGGTGAGTGCAGTGAGTTTGTGTTTACACTCACGTAAGATGAATTTTGATGTCATCGTCTTGGATCATCTTTGATTTTCCCTAGGTGGGATGACAAGGATCGATATGAGGTAATTGGATAGGACCCACAGTCTAGACGTGTTCCGTCGTTGACCGGTCGGTTTAGATGTGAAAATGGTTGAGAAGCATTTCAGTAGGATGCAGATTCAATGAGGGTGTAAGACCCTATGACTTGAGATCTGGTTGTTAACGGAGTAAGCATGTGTGGATCTGGATCGTGATGTTAATGATTAGGTTATGTGGTGGATCAGGATGACGTGGATCGTGATGTCGTGTCCGTGCTAGCCGATTACGTCTTGTTGATTATGCTAAGCTAGGAGTATAGGAGAATCGTATTGTGAGACAGTTAAGGAATCTCTTGGAATAGAATGAAATAATTATCCAACCTCTGTCTCGGATATTTGGATATCTGGATATGGGGATGATGGGACTGACCTTCTTTCGAGGTTAATCCTGTATGATATATTAATAGAACGAGTGGGTATCCGACGGGGTCGGATTGGTCAGTCTTGGATATGTGAATGATGGGATCGGCTTCCTTTCGAAGTTAATCAAATATGATTTGGTAATCGAATGAACAGGTAACTGATAAGTTCGATGTTAGTGCATCTCGGTAGACACAGGTGAGATTGGATGCTCTTTTAGTATGTATGGGTACATCTTGGTGGGCGTGAGTCGGTTTGTAAGTATTGGATGACGTGATTGGGAGTAGACGTGGTGATGTTGGTCGGGTGACCATGGGACTCCGAATGGATGATGAGTTGGAGTATTTGATCTGTCTAGTACTGGGCTGGACAGATGGACTCCAGAATTGAAGCGTGATTAGTTACGAGCTATGTAGTAGGTGGGTTGGTGGATGGATGTATGTATAGGGTACGTTGTAAGAGGATCGATACAGGATAGGCCTAGTGGTGCCTGGTGACGGTACATAGGATGTACCAATGGTGTGTGGTTGAGCGTGTTGGTAGTCGACTTAGTTCTGATATCATTGGATTGGTTGAGGACGTGAACTAGACATTGAATACTATACGTTGGGTAGAGTGATTTTGACAGGTTTAGTGATTATATGAGCAGATGCTCAGAGTCGTGGATGGCTAGTGGAACCCTAGAGTTGGGATGTGTGATCACTACTGGGCAGGTATTCAATGGGATCCAGTTACACACGGGTGGAGTAAGATGTTGGTATACATATACTCAGGTTGAGTGAGTTGTTGGTTAGTGTAACCAAGGGTTGCTTTGCGTGGGGTGGCTACTCTATGACTCTCACTAATTGTAGCATGGATTTATGAGGAAATTTTGGTACGAGGTACCTTGGTGTGACTCTAGAGTGAGTCAGGGTGTGTCGGTGATTCGAATGGTGACCATGAAGCCGTGAGTGCCGGCTGAGTGTGACATTAGGGGACGTGTGATGTTGACGTGGTAAAATTCAGGAAATGAGGAGAAAATTGTGATATTTGATAACTCCCGGTGTGGGAGAGTTG
Source organism: Prinsepia uniflora (assembly GCA_032719365.1). NCBI lineage: Eukaryota > Viridiplantae > Streptophyta > Magnoliopsida > Rosales > Rosaceae > Prinsepia > Prinsepia uniflora. Next base: position 64,932,184 of record CM064866.1, read on the forward strand.
TCGGATTGGTTTGTGACTGACATAGTGGTGACAGTTTGGCTGGGGGTGTGAGCGTGGATTAACGAGTGAGATTGGTGTCTCCTAGTGGGAGCATTTGTCAGGTGATATCAACTCGGGACGTGTGATCAATTTCACTCGAAGTGGTCGAGTGTAGATGATGCGACATAAGTGTTAGTAGAACGTCGAGGTGCAGACAAGTATTGTTCTAGTTAGTGGGTGTACAAGTGTACTCATGGCGTGAGGCCTAATTTTCTTTCCACGAGGTGGATGTAGAATTAGGATAGTTGGTACGAAATTATTTAAGGGGGAAGGTTGTAACGACCAGTCCCGAATTTCGGGATTAGATTAGATTAGTGACTAATGAAGGATTAGTGAGATTCATTGGTGATTAGTTGAGCGAAATCGAACGGACGGTGTAAAATGACCGTTTTACCCTTGGTCTCGGGTAAAATGTTGACTTTTGACTCGGGGAGTCAAACGTACGAGGACCGATAACCATGACGTAGATTGGGATGTCACGAGTCCGTAGACAGGCGGTACGTCGAAGTCGGAGGTTCGACGGGGAAGATATGGGTCTAAAACGGAAAACGGCACTATTGTACGTAAATTGAGAAATGGGGGGACAAGTGGCAGGATTGGTTTGATTGGAAATTCGGGTGGACCAATCAGTAACTGACACATGTCCCTTATCTGATTGGCATATTCCCCCACACGGTGGGATATTTCCTCTCACCATCATCGATCGATCATCTTTCATTTTTCCTCCCAAAACCCGTGATTGTGCAACCCATTCAAACCCAGCCCTTCAATCTTCATTTTTTGGCTTTGGTGTGTGAATGAAAGTGAGAGAGGGCGGTGAGACGTTGGAGTTGGTGGCCACGGCTTGTGCCGTCATGGACGGTGGCAGACGTTGCCATGAAAGGTAAGTCTTGGCTTTCAAATTTGGAAGTTGGGTTTTGGCGGCTGTTGAATAGTTTTAATGCTTGGGACGTGTTTTGGAGGTTTCTTGGGAGCTTGTGGGCTTGGAACGGTGGCTAACGGTGGCCGGAAGCATGGAAAACCGACGGGGGAAAATGGCCAGTTCAAACAATCGATTGGGGAGGTGAGATCTTGACTTGATTTTCATGTTTTGAATTAATAAATAGATTAGGAATGTTTAAAGGAAAGTTTAGGAATGAAAATGGAAGAAAACGGACCGAAAACATGAGAGGTTTGGAGGTGAACCGGTCACACCGGTCTAGTTGGACTGGCTGCACAGTCGAACCGATCTGGACCAGTCGGCTGGAGGTTGAAGATGTACAGTGCCCAAGCATGTGAGGCCCACACGCAACGCCATTGGGCGGCAAGTGGGGGGTATTTTGGGAAATTATTCAATATGTAAAATCATCTATTCGATGTAACGAACATTTTGGGACTGGTTTCGTGTCAATCGGATATCGTTTCGATATAGTTTTAGGTGTCTGAAGGTTTAAAGTCTATGTAAAATACGTTTAAAAAATCAGAAAAATTACGGGAATTTAATGGGAGGTTAATGAAGAGGTTAGTAACCTTCTAGTATGGTTTCGACAGGTTTGGAAGTCTCGGTGATGGTGATGTGGCCTGGGAAGGCTTAAGGCACGCGTATCGAAGCGGCAGCGTAGTACGGTATGTGAGTGGACAATATTTTCTAAACTATGATGCATGCATAATTGTTTATTACGTTTTATATATGTGATTTCTATAGTGATGATTGTGGCATTGGTGATTTACATGGTTGCACGTACTTCGAGGTAATTCTACATTTGCACGTATTTCGAGGTTTATGGTTTTTCTGTAGTTTTACGTGCTTGTGATTTCATTGATAGATTGATGAACTGGTTTTAGTTTTGGAAAGATGAACTCGGGCATGAGACCCATTTGAATTATGTGATCGGGCTAGGGGCCCAGTTGGTTTACGAAATCGGGCTGAAACCTCTTTGAGTTATGTGATTAGGCCCGGGGGCCCAGTTGGTTTATGAAATCGGGCATGAGGCCCATTTGTGATTTATAAATGCGGTTTCGGGTCTGGGACCCAATGTTTCATAAACTTGATTTCGGGTCGGGGACCCTAAATGGATTTATGATGTTTTATGGAACTTTCGGGCAGGGTCCTTTGGGATTTTTTGAAATGGCTTTGTAAAACTGTTTTCCATATACCATCTTGATACGAGGATATGTGATGGTCTCCTCCAGGTGTCTTGGACACTGGGGAAGTCACAGTCCATTGCATGCGAGGGGTCATTATACGGAGCGACCGGACCGTATAGTGACTCAGGAGCAGGATTACTATGATTAGACGTTTGGGACGTCAGACATCTGGGATGTGAGAGATATGGACCCGGAGAGACCCTCGGGCAGAACGAGTTGCTTTAATCGTGAGATATGACGTCTGGGACGTCAAGCGTCTGGGACGCTAGGCATCTGGGATGGCGAGGATGGTTATGTGGTGAATATGGATTATTGGATTTATGAGATGGTATTACGGTGTTTATGGATTTGTGGTTATGGATTTGGGCAGTGGCTTACTTGGTTCTGGATTTACGGATTTTGGTATTCTACAGTTTTGAGCTGAGTTCCCATACTTGGTTTTGATTTACGGTTTTTGGGCTAAGGCCCTAATGGTTCATTTGAGTAAATATTTTGATTACTAGTTTTCGAAGCATGCATACTTTTTAGTGAAGGGCATAAATATCTTTTTATGAATGTGTTTTATGAACTTATTGATTTTTGTTCACTCACAGTTTTTAATGGTTTTAATGCCCTTCAGGTTGATCATGGATGTGGGCCGTAGCAGAGACCGAGACATCGCACTCCTCCACCGATCCTAGCGCACTCTGGAAGCCCCATATGGGCCGAGGTATGAATTATCCCTTGTCTGGCGTGTCAGATGGGAGCATGACACATCCCGCGTTAATCCCAGGGGGATTGTGATGGGTCTTGTCACCATTACCATATCGTACCAGATCGACTTCGAAAGGAAGTCAATCCCCATAACATAACATATCCCACAATATAACCTGATCATTAAGATCATGATGCAGATCCATCACAACATCACCCGATCTTTAACATCACGATCCTCGAACGTCACAACACCCTATATACTCAACATCACGATCCTGATCCATCTAGAATCCACACATGATCACTCTCAGCTAACTACCAGATTTCAGGTCATAGGGTCTTATACCCTCTTGACGGAACAGTCAAAGATGGAACACGTCTAGACTGTGGGTTCTCTCCAATTACCTCATATCAATCCTTGCTATCCCACGTAGGGAAAATCAAGGATGATCCAAGACAATGACATCAAAATTCATCATACGTGAATGCAACCAAAAATCCTCTACAGTTATCCCATCTGGTGCCACCAAGCACCATCTACTAAAGAGTAGGAAATGAGAAGTCACCCTCTAGGACTTCGGAATACCCATCACCAATGCGGTATCAAGCACACCGTAACAATCCGTCCTGGAAATCGGGATTAGATTAGTGATTAATGACGGATTAGTGAAGTTAATAAGTGATTAGTTGGGTGATTTCATACGGACGGACGGTGCGAAATGACGATTTTGCCCTTGGAATGGGCAAAAAGGTTGACTTTTAGTTCAGGTGGTCAAATTGACTTTGACCGATGACTGTGACGTAGTTCGAGACGTCACGAGATTATAAACAGGTGCACGTCGGATTCCGACATTCGAGGAAGAAGTTATGATGTTTGGAAGTTCGAGGCTATTTTGGTAATTTGGTTAAAAATGGGCAAATTGTTGAATTTTTATACGACAAGTATTTTTCATGTATTTCGAGGACCATTAGGTAGGTCTCGATCCCCTGAATACAATGATAGGTGGCATGTGTCAATTGGAGTTTGAACGACAGAGTTACGGGTCTAGGAACATGAGGGGCAAAATGGTAATTTGGACATTAGGGGTAAAATGGTCTTTTACCTGCCTATATTTAAATTCTGATCAGTGGGGCGAGGACACCTGTCCCTGGTGGGATATTTTTCACTTAGGATCAGTAGATGATGGACATCTGTCCATTTTCCAGTGGCTTCCATCCATTTCTCACACGGTTAATAGATTTAATAAGGCTTTGATCGATTAAAACAGGGGAAGGTTCTCTGCCGACTGTGCTATGTGTCCAGGAGAGTGAGAAGCTCAGAGCTTGATTGTGTGAGAGAAGAAAAACGAGTGAGTCGTGTATGTGTATGTTTGAACTAGAGGAAGTCGAGTGGGAGGTGTGTGAAAGTGAGAAAAACAGAGACAGTGTGCGTACCGTGAGGAACCATTGATTGGAACACTATTAAAATATGGTCCTTTGCGTATATGCTGTTCAGGAAAGTAGTTTAGGGTGATGAGACGAGGTTAAGGATGGTGGCACGGCGGCCCACGACGGCGTAAAGAGGCAAACGAACCCGGGAGTGCCCTGTTTTCCTTCAAAATGGCAACTGGTCTTGTAAGGCTTGATGATCGAATTGGTGGCTAGGGTAAGGTCTAGGAGACTTCTAGGAGTCGAATAACCTTGGAACTGTGGCTCGCCGTGGACGGTGGCAGGTGAACCCGACGCGGTAAGTTCTGGTTCAAAATTTGAATAACAGTTTTTCGTGGTTATTGGTTGATTCTATCTAGTGGAACACGATTCTGGAAGGTGTCTAAGTCGATTAGGATTGAATGGGAAGCTAGAAGTGACCTTGATCGGGAAGGTAACATTTCGACCTAGACCTCATGTTTTCAAGTTGTAGGTCGAGTCTATATGATGGGACGAAGCTAATGGGTTAAATGGAAGTGAAAATAATGGAAAAACGAGGGAAAACCATGACCGTCGGTTCGACTAGATCGGCCTGAACCGAACCGGTTTGGACCGGATGACTGAAGGTTGAAGACGATGAACAGTATGGCGCGTAAGGGCGCGTGGTGCCTCTGATGGGGAAGTATTCAACATGTGAAATGATGTAATCAATGTAACGAACATTTTGGCGCTGGTTTCAAGTCGATCAGACATAGTCTCGATATGTTTCGGGATGTCCGAAAGTTTTAGGGCTCGTTTAAAAATAGTTAAAAACTCAAAAAAATTACAGGGCTTTATTATAAGCTTTATGAAGTAGTTAGTGACCTTATTATACGATTTGGACAGGTTCGGGAAAGCCGATGATAGTGGATTAGCCAGGAAAGCGTAATTGCACGAGTATCGAGGCGGCGACGCAAATGGTCTGTGAGTGGACTTTGCTTTCTAACTTATGATGCATGCATAAATATTTTTATATGTTTTATATACGCGATTTCTATGATTATGATTATGATATCTGTGATTTACGATTTTGCATGTATTTCGAGATATTTACGTAATTGCATGTTTTATGAGATTATGGTTTTATACGATGATTTGAGAATGGTTTTGATACCATGATTTTGGGATTTGAAATATGATTTGAGTTTAATGATTTATTATGGATTCTGGAAAAGTGATTTCGATAAATGTGATTTCGGGTTTTGGAATCGGATTTCGGAAATATGATTCGGGATTCGGTTTTGGATCTTGAAAAGTGGATTTCTGGATTTGGGTTCGAAATGATGATTCCGGATGCCAGCTTACGGAATGATGATTTCGGATTCGGATTTATGGATGGATTTCTGGATTGTCTTTGATTTTCCACTTGGTTTTGGGTTTAAAGACCCGTTGATACTTGGTTTTGGGTTTAAAGACCCGGATATGGCTGGATCTCGTTTTGAGTTTAAAGACTCAGTTGATTGATGACCGGGGAGGGCCCTGGATTGATATGTTTTGAGTTTAAAGACTCGATATCTGTTTTGAGTTTAAAGACTCGATTATTGTGATATCCCTCGAGGCCTGTTGATTGTGTTTTGAGTTTAAAGACTCGTTGATATCCCGGGAAGGCCTGATTATGCGCATGTGTTTTTAGTTTAAAGACTCGGTGCGCTTGAGATCCAACAAATTGATTGATTATGATTTTCGATTGGTTTTTCACTGGTTTTCAGATGATTTTGGGCTGTGGCCCGAATGATTCGGATGTTGTGGATTTTGGGCTGAGTTCCCGTACTTTGATGTTGATTTATGATTTTGGCTTAAGTTCCCGTACTTTGATGAGGATTTATGGGTCGAGGCCCTAGATTTAAGTTACGGATTTGAGAAAAAGAAATGATTCGGTTTTCATTGATGGTTTTCTTCTTTTGGATATGAAATGGTTTTGTGAATTGGTTTTCATATGCATGCATTAGTTTTTTGTGGAGGGTATAAATGTAATTTCTTATAAACTGTTTTCTGAACGTATTATTTATTTTTGTCCACTCACAGTCTTTTTATGTTTTCGATACCCTCCAGGTTTGATGCGGTGCGGGCTGTTGTTAGAGAGACGGAGACATCACACACGCAATCCACTGTAAATTATGTGCACTCTGGGACATCAGAAGGTGACTTTGGCCTTTTGGTCTGAAATCCCTTGTCCAGCTTATGTGTTACATGGAGGTCGGATAACGGTTTAGCCTTCGTGTTGCACGTGAGCTAGACAGGAGCATGACTTAGCCCTAAATCTCGGGGGATTGGGGGTGGGTCGTGTCAACACCCCCCCATCGTCTCAATCACAACTTCTCTTGATTCTGAAGTTCCAACCATATTGGAACCAACTCACTCGAACATCAACCATGTGTCCATACCAAGCTAACTTAGTACCCAACTTGCCTATCTGTTTATACCGTTTCATCCAGTCACCACTTGGTCATCTCAATCACATCAGTTAGTTCAATCACGGTTGGGTTAGAGTCCCAACACATCTCACCCACTACTGGATCTCATGCAGTCCATCCTTATCATATCTGTCATCTGGACACTACCCCCAAGAATCAACATTAGATGACGAATCATCATCGCCAAACCCACAATGAACACAAGCACATCACCACTTAGTCACATCCTCAGCTCCTGGCTCATCGTCTACTATCATTATCGTAATCACCAGCACACAGTGTACGAATCAGACCCAAACTAAATCTCAGCTCATACCGAGCTAGAATCCATAATCTCTGCTCAGGTTGGAGGAACTCTGCCTTCCTCAACTCACAAACTCTGGGTACAATCACCTTGACAATTCATACAAGAAAATAAACGTTCCCTGAACACCCCCAGATTCTCAACAACCACCACTACATCCACCCTCGATAGTAGTGCCTGCCAGAATCACGTGCAGATCCAACCACCAGGCATCGCTATTGATACTCCGCAACCAAGCGTCAACACTACTAATCGGTTTAGGGGTAAACCCTAAATATCGTCTCATAATGGTACTCACAAATCGGATTCCATCATTTCACTTAGTGTCAGACCAGTCAATCCCCATAGTCTTAACTAGACTCGACTAGACTCAACCAGAGTCGTCCATTAGGTCATCCATGATCTCAGCTGCAAAGAATAGCACAACATCCAATCTAACCGGTCCAATGATCCCGACTCTGAGATGTCGCCAAAGTCAAACCATTCTCCGACTCACATTTTCGAACCATACATCACACACTAGGGTGTCATCTACTAACTCTGTTGCACTCACATTTTCCACACCATTAATCACAACTAAGGTTCGAGAAACCGGGGTGCTCTTAGCAGCACCACTATCCTGACATGACCAACTAATGGTCCCACACTGCAATCTCGTCATAACTATGGCATACTCAGGCATCAACTACCGAACCAAAACTATCCTCGATTCATTCCCACTAACTATCAGGTTGATAACGAGCTGACCATGTAGAAACATCACATCATTGACTTGCGCGTACCACAAGAGTAAACTGTGCTCTAATACCACTTGACACGACCCATCCCAAATCCCCTCGGGATTAACGCGAGATGTGTCATGCTCCCTTCTGATACGAAGTGTTAGACAAGGGATAACTCGAAACTGCAGCCCATTCAGGACTTCCAGAGCTCACCAAGATCGGTGGAGGAGTGTGATATCTCGGTCCCTGATACAGCCCGCATCCGCGATCAACCTGAAGGACATTAAAACCATCAAAAGCTGTGAATGGATGAAAAATCAATAGTTTAATAAAAACACATTTCATAAGGAGACATTTATGCCCTTCACTAAAAAACATGCATGCTTTCGAAATCAATAATCAAACCATTTACTTTAACTAAATAATTAGGGCATTAGCCCAAAATCATAAACCAAAGTATATGGGAACTCAGCCCAAAACTGTAAATCCAACCATGTGGGTCCTTGCCCAAATCCATTAATACAAAAATCCAAATCATAAATCCAGTAAATCCATAGATCACAAATCCAATCAACACTGTCATATACCAATCCTCGGCATTCCATATGCCTAATCAATACCATTGTCACGATTTCCAAGCCACACGTGCTCCTCGGAGTCTCAATCCCGAGTCTCCCCAGGGTCCACCTAGGTCAATGACCCTCCCTAAGGGCCTTATCCATAATTGCACTCTTAATCCTGAACTGCGCCCCGGGCAGCCCCTCTCAAGTAGTGCATCATGATTACTCCAAGATACTACGAGACGTCTGGAGGAGACAATCCACACATAAGGATGGTATATGGAAAACATTTCATAAATCATCTCAAACCGCTATGGGCCTATGCCCGGGATTTCCATAAAACCATCGTAATCCACAAATTTGATTTCTCAAATTCAAATCCATTTATGGGTCCCCGACCTGAAATCACATTCATAAAACACAATTGGACTGCATGCCCAATTTCGTAAACCAACTGGGCCCCTAGCCCGATAAAATAACTCAAATGGACTTCATGTCCGAGGGTTTTCAAAACAAATGGGTCTCATGCCCGAGTTCACCTTTTCAAATCCAAAACCATTTCATCAAACCATCACCGAAACCATAAGCACGTATAACCACAGTATAAAACTATAAACCTCAATATACGTGCAAGTACATAAATTACCTCGAAATACGTGCAAATATGTAAATCGCCAATATCACAATCATCATCATAGAAATCAAATATGTAAAACATATAAAACAGTTATGCATGTATCACAGTTTAGAAAATAATGTCCACTCACAGACCGTCCTAAACTGCTACCTCAATACGCGTGATGTAAGCCTCCCCGGCTAAATCGCCATCACTGGAACTTCCAGACCTTCCCGATCTATGAACAAAAGTCCAATTTTCCTCTGTTGCGTTCCCATGATTCCGGCCACCGTTGGCCTCGGTTCCAAGCTGGATCAACTCACCTTAACGTCCAGAACTTCACTTCACCGTCGCGAGCACCACCGTGGCCACTGTCACGGTCGTCTCGACCTTAGAAACATCCAGGGGTAGTTAGTATCGATTAATGATGATTGAAAACCAAACTTCCAGTTTTGAACACAACACACATCGTCTCTGTTTTTCGGCCACCGTGCACGACGGTCCTCCTTGCTGCCACCGTTCAGCTCGTCCCAGTCTCCCCTACATTCTCATGTTTACACCATCAACAATGAGTGAGGTTTAGTGGGTTGAGGGTGTGGGTTTAGGTTGTTTGTTCTCACGGTTTATGGGAATGAAAACATTCAAAGATGAGAGATGAAGATGGTCGATGATGAAGAAGATGAAGGGTGAGGAAGAAAGGATTAAGGGAGAGATAAACGATGAGATGAGAGATGAATAAAATATATATATATATATACTAACCAATGGGACAAGATCCCTTTTTTGTGGAATTTGGGGCATGGGATGAGTGACACTTGTCACTCATCCAAGGGTCCACTTGTCACTCATCAGTCCCTCATTATTTTATTATTATTTTAATCTAATTCCCGGAACATAAGTTTAACCATTCTCGATTCCGTGACCATAACTTTTTCGTCGAAAGTCCGATTTCGACGTACGGCCTGTCTATGGATTCGTGACGTCCCGATCTACGTCACGGTCATCGGTCCTCGTACGTTTGACTCCTTGAGTAAAAAGTCAACATTTTGCCCAACTCTAGGAGCAAAACGGTCATTTTACACCATCCGTCTGAATTCACTCAACTAATCCCCGATTAGTCATTTTAAATCCATAATTAATTAATATTTAATCCCGATATTTGGAACAGGTCGTTACATTTACGCCCTTCACGTAAAAACTATGTATGCATACAAAACCAGTTAATTCAAACAAAATAAAAACCGTTTAGAAAACTAAAGCCATTTCCTTCCTTAAATAATTAGGGTCTTAGCCCAAAACCATAAAATCCAAGAATATGTGGGAACTCAGCCCAAAATGGTAACTATAAAACACCGAAATCCGTAAATCCAAATCCATGTGGGTCCCTGCCCAAATCCATAAACACAGAAATACAATTTCATAAATCCAATAAATCCTGTTTACCAAATACCAATCCTCGACATCCTAGATGCCTAGCGTCCCAGACGCTTAACGTCCCAGACCTCATATCTCATGGTCTAAGCAACGCGTGCTGTCCGAGGTGTCTCCGGGTCAATCTCTGACGTCCCATACGTCTAATCATAGCAATCCTGCTCCCGAGTCATTATAAGGTCTGGTCACTCCGTGCAATGACCCCTCGCAGGCAATGTGCCGTGACTTCCCCAGTGTCCCAGACATCTGGAGGAGACCATCCATATATCCTCATCTAAGGATGATATATATGGGAAACATCTTTTTAAAATCATTTCCAAAACATCTCAAAGTGGACATGCTCGGAATTTCCATAAAACCATCAAAATCCAGAAAATCCGATTTCGCAAAATCCAAATCCGTTTTAGGGTCTCCGAATCCAAAATCACGTTTATAAACCACCAATGGGACTCATGCCCGATATCATACTCTGCTAGGCCTCAAGCCCGATCATGTAAACCAAATGGGTCTCAGCCTGATATCTCATTAAATCAAATGGACTTCAAGTCCGATAATTTCCAAATCAAATGGGTCTCATGCCCAATGCCACATTTCCAAATCCAAAACCATTCAACTAAACCATCTTGGAAATACCAGCACATATCAATACAATATGAAATCATAAACCTCGAAATACGTGTGAATACGGAAATCATAAATACCAAGATCATAATCATGGAAATCACATATATAAAACATATAAAACATATATGCATGCATCATATTTAGAAAACAAAAGTCCACTCACAGACCGTCCTAGCTGTCACCTCGATACACGCGCCATAAGCCTTCCCGAGGCTAATCACTATCATCGGTACCTCCGAACATGTCCAAACCAAACCCGAAGGTTACTAACCACTTCACATAACCCTCGTTAAGTTCCGCTAATGTTTCAAAAAATTTAAACGTATTTAACATAGACCCTAAACCTTCGGACATTCAAAACTATCCTGAAACAATGTCCGATCGACTCGAAACATGTCTCAAAATGTTCGTTACATCGAAAGGATGAAAACACATGTTGACCATGACCAAAAAAATAGGCCTCACTCACCGCCCAAAGGGGTTGTGCGTGAAACCCACGCGCTAGAACAGTGTCGTCTTCAACCTTCGATCGAACCCGATTCAGACCCAGTTCTCTAGTTCTTCCGGTTCGATCGAACCAGCGAACCGTCGAGACCAGTTCTCAGCCATTTCTCAACCTTTCCACTCCATTTTTCTTCCTAAAGCTTCGTCTTAGTCCCTAGGATTGATCTACCAGCCCAGAAAATGAAGAAAGGTGCAAGAGGTTACCTTCCCGATCGAAGAACACAGCCGAACTTCCTCTGCCCAGTTCTCACGATCCCGGTCATTTCTGGCCTCCGTTCCAAGCTCATTGGGTTCGTCTCACCTCTAGGGGCCTCATACAAACCACCAAAACTGTCGATAATCATTAAAACCTAATCTACCATTTTCGAATAAAAAACAGGGCTTTCAGTTTTATCCTTACCTCCGCCGTCGTTGCTCCTCCGTGGCCACCAACATGGTCGTCTTGACCCCAGGAACATCATCCAAACCTCCAAAACGTTCAACAGCTGTCAAAACCAAGGTTCCAACTTCGAACACAAACACAGGCCGTCCCTGTTCACCAGCCACCGTTCTCGACGGTCGACGCCATTGCCACCATCCTCATCGTCTCACTTCATTCTCTCTTTCTCATTCATACACTCAGCACAATCGATGAGGATTGAAAGAGCTAGTATAGGAGGGGTTGCACGGGGTCAAGAGAATTCCACAGTTTTTAGGAGAAATAGAGAAGATGATCGATTAAGAGGATGAGGACCCATTTAATTGTGGTCTGGGCCTATTAGATGGGTGACACTTGTCACTCATTTGGTGGGTCCTTCCAGAACCTTCCCCAATCAAATCCTGCCACGTGTCGCGATGTCTCGGTTTGCATGAATAGTGTCATAAAACTTCCTAGACCCGTAACTCTCCCGTCGAATATCCGATTTCGACGTGCCACCTGTCTACAGACTCGTAACGTTCCAATCTACGTCATGGTCATCGGTCAAAGTCCATTTGACTCGGGCGGTCAAAAGTTAACTTTTTACCCATTCCCAAGGGCAAAATTGTCATTTTACATCGTCAGTCCACGATTCTTTGACAAACCCCCGATTAGTCTCACTAATCCACCTATACTCACTAATCTAACTCCGAAATTCGAGACGAGTCGTTACAAATAGATTAGGGGGAAGTTGACCAACGAAGCTTCAATTTCAAAGAACCTACTCTTCCTGATGAGACTACAGTAAAAACCAAACCTCACAAAGCAATAACCCAAAAGGGAAAATGGTATGTAATTGGAAAAGATGGAAATCCAATCAAAGAACTAGGAAGAACTACAAAATAAAGGACACATAGGCAATACAAAAACTACATTCTTGCACAGAAAGACTTAGGGGGTAAGTCCTCCCGAGAAGAAGAAAGAGCAAATAACCTCTCTTGCAACCAGAAGAGAGCTAACTGATGCTCCCAAAATGGACCGGAAGAAAAAACAAGTTCCGAACAAAAAAATTTAAGAGTGATATCTTTTCCAATCATCATCTCGGAAAATTCTGCTAAAATAAAGACGCGAATCGTATTCGGTAATTTTGCGCAATAATGTTTACCAACCAAACAACTTGAGGATACACACATTTTGATAATGAGAAGAATATCAAAACAAGATATCCAAGAATATTACAATCAAGGTATGACCGATAAAAAAATTGGAAGAATTCGATAAAGACTTATTGAAAGTCATAGAGATGGATGACTTGTTTGACAAGAAACAGAAGGAAACTCATATTGAAATCGATGTAGTAGTAGTACTACCAAATCATTTAGCAACAATCTATCACCAAGTTAACCAAATGATAGTTGGTGTCACTAGTAATGAATCTTCCTGAGCGATGATTGAGATACCCGTGGACGAGAAAGAAGGTCAGAATTGACCTTTTTTGGTTGTGAAAAATATTCATCAATATATTCAATATCATCATCATCACCACCATCATCATCTTCACTCTCAATTTCACTGGTACTAACATAATCTGACTCTGTTAAAAAAAGTTCGTCTAAGCCTTCAAGATCTCACCACTAGGCTGCTCAACAGCTTTACCCTTACCTCTTGCAGCTGTTTGACCTTGGTGCCCTTTGAACACTTCACCACTAGGCTGCTTCATATCCTTAATCTTACCTTTTTCCTATAGATGTTGTACAAATAGGCTGCCCCGTAGCCTTAGCCTTACCTTTACCTTTTCCTTTTGCAGCTGATACCCATCGTGCTCATTTTCTTATGACTCCAAACAACAACCTTCCTCTTCTATCTCCATACGCCCTGACAGTATAATCTCGTCATCACCACCTTTTTTCAAATAAATATTTACACATGTACCATTCTTAGCATACTTGATACAGAGTCTGAATATCTCTACATTCGGGCTTAGCTTCAAAAATTTACCACTATCCAATTCCACATAATAAATAGACAACCTATTAGGCATATAACAAATCTCACCACCTAAACTCTTGGTTTACAATATGGATATGTACTCAATTGTACATCAATCTAAGTAGACAAATTCCCCTCCCTTGTAAGACCAACTTGACTCCTCTTCAATTAGTGACCTACCATAATGAATGTTGAATCAATTATCGAACCCGCCGCGAAAAGTCCTCACAATTCCTGCAAACAGCAAACAATCAGCTATCGTTGCCTCGATCGATTTACCCGGGGGGTTGTTCGACCAAGAACACTCCGATGCCTAAGTTAGCTTTGAGAGAGGAAAGGGATATACTTCGAAGCGAAGAATCGACGTACCTTGGAAATGAAATATGTTCCGCTATTTATAGGAAAATCTTGGAAGTCTCGGAGCGTTCTGATTGGTCGGTTGAATTTGTAATTAATAAATAATATATTATTAATTAAATATATTATTTAATAATTTTAATAATAATTCATTATGATAATAATGATAATTATTGTGTTTTAATATTAATGTTAATTGTCCGTTACTAAGAATAATGACAATTAACTCTCGGGGAGAATATTAATATTACAGAGATTTTAACCCGATTAAATAACGTATTTAGCTGGTAAATAGATTATTTAATGTGTGGGTGTTTTCAAATGACTAACGTCATTGCCAGGGGCAATTTGGTCATTTTGAGAATTATGGGCCACATGTCAGCTCCACAATTTTTGAGTGATTTATGATTCCACAAATGCCCCCACTTCGCTTAGGAATTCAGGGAATCGTAAGGGAAGTAAGTTTCTGGTAGTCCCAATAAATCTTGTTATTATCGGTCTTGATGTTGAAGTTTCGCTTCGCCCGGGATCAAGCGAGCATGTACTTGTCCCCAATTATGTATTTGTATAAGGTTTATACTTGCCCCAAAATGTAATATGAGCTAACATCAATTATTCGACCCAAAACTCTTCTTTTTTTAAAAAAAGGAATAAATCCCTCTTAATGGTGATTAATTTCATTTATTTGAAATTAACTCCATTTTTTGCCGTTTGAGACTTGTTTTCCTACTTAAAGTGACTTGGTTGCAAAGAATGAGAATTCCCCTAACCTCATACTGCTGGTTTTGAAAAAAGAAAGAGCTGACGTTGCACACTTGAAGGTGGGAAGGACAGGTGCTCAGGCCAATTCTTCAAAGACTTTTGGGTAAGACCAATTGTCATGTTTTATTTATTATATTTGCTGTGTCGCTTTTTCTTTTTGTGTTGAATTTTTTGGTGACATGTTGGTGCAATATTGAGGTTGTGCCTCGGTCCCACCCTCTAGTCCAAATTGTTAGATTCAGTTGGGGGAGATTATTTCCTGAATTTGCCTCCCTAAGGACCATGTTGAGTCTGGCCACTGAAGCAAGTTATATGGGAGCAGTTGGCAAAAATTCCAAGGAGCTTGTGAAAGCGTCTCGTGCATGCGTGCTATTTTCTCTGATGGGTCAGGCGCAAACCATGGAGACTCACTGCTCAACTTGTCTGCTCCAACTGCCGTGGGACATGACCAATTGGTGAGCATTGGCAGGCAGTTCCACATTTAATTGTGGCTCTGTTAGTGCCCTTGACTAGCTCACCAGGCGTCAGATTTTTTGGAAAGGGCAACAAAGCTGTTCGGGTTGGCTGGACAGTTGATGGTAGTGAGAAAAGAAATTAAAAGGAATGGCTTGACTTGATTGAGCAAGGGACAAGACATGTGGTAGGTGGTGTGGGTCTATTGATTGGAGAAAAAATGGGAAAAGAAAAATGGCTCATGCTTTGGTGACCGATCAGTGAGGATATGATTCCTCACTTAAGATCCATCTTTTCATATATTGGAAGTGCACTTCCGCACTCCTTTTCTCAAATAATACATATATTTAATATGTTATAACTCCCATTTTGACTTACTTTATATATTTAAGTGTTTTGCTTTTTTTTTTATACATATTCAAATGTTTTTACTTTTTTGCATATATATGATGTTCCTGCATGACCCATTTATTCTATATATACATCTATAATATATATATATATATGCATTGTTAACGTTTTTTTTTTTTCGCCTTCAGCTTTTTTTTATATCAACTTATATATATTCAAATGTGTTGATGTTTTGCAGGTACATTGCATACGTCTTTGTATATATAATAGGTACATATTAATACATTTAAATATGCATTTAATATATTAATGCTATTAATATATTAAAATGTGTATTTAATATTAATGTGCTTAATATGTGTTTGATAATAACATATGTATTTTGAATTTCCATATGTGTATATATTCTAGTATGCATATATTTGGAATATATTTATTTTAGGAACTAATAAATACGTTCCTTTATTGTAGGCGAGCGCTTTTGCTCGTTTCGGGAGTTCAGAACGTCCGTTGGATACGATTCAAACGGTGATTACTTTATTTGTTCGAGGCGGTCATTTCAAGATGCATCAAGGTGCACTTCTCGAGAGACCTAGCAGGCTTGCATTGTGGGAGCGTGGCGGTTCTCGTAGCCAAAGCCCATTCCAAGGGAAAGATATGGAGTTCGAGAAGCCTGAAGACTTCATGGAGTGGAAAGCTCGCAATCAGATTGCCTTTCCCGACGACGTCTTCGTGGAGCTTGGCGACAGATGTTCTTCCATGAAGGCTCTTAAGCACGGAAGAGGAAAAAACCCTATCGGCGGTCGATGGACTAAATTCCACCCTTTGATCATTGGGTGGGGTTTTAAGTTCCCGTTCACGAAGTTCTTCTCCAAGATTATTGGCCGGATGGGATGCAGCCCTGCTCAACTGGACGTCGATGCCTACCGACACATCATGTGTTTTGAGAAGATGAACAAGTTCTTTGGCTTGGGACTCACTGAAGACGAATTCTGGCATTGTTATTCCGTGTCGCACAACGGAATCACCGGCGGTCGTCTTTCTCGAGTCGTACCCAAGGTGGAGCTATTTTTGAGGACGAAGTTTGATGACAACTCGTACAGATTCAACTGCATCGAAATTGGTGGCGCATGGGACAAACACGCCTCCCCGGACTTGAGGATTGCCTCGCACTTCCGCATGAGCTGTACAGCGGGTTTGGAGGTCATCCTAATCTCAAAAAGATTGACATGGCCCTAAAAATTCCTCCAGAGTTTCGAGACATGAGCTGACTACTCTCTCCTCTCAGAGACATGAATGGCGGGAGGCCTTCAGACATCCTAATTAAAGAGTGGTTGAACGCTCCACTGCGCTTGAAAAAACCCGTTACCCAGAAGAAGAACAACAAGCAAGGGCCCAGTGACTCTTTGGAGAGAAAGCATGATCATCAAGGTCCTTCCAAGCCCAACTGTTCTAGTCCTGCGGAGTCATCTAGCAAGCGCAAAACCTCAGACGGGCCTTGCGAAGATGCAGCCATACAACTTAAGAAGCTGAAGGCGATTCCCACTTCCCCTAGAGTAATTGAAGCGTTGAGAGATGAAGGCCCAGTCCGATTAGTGGAAGAGACACGGTCGTCATCCAAGACTCCTGATGTGATAGGTGCCCCCTCCCTAGCAAAGGAAACTGAAAAGACGATTCCACAAGGAGCTTACGACAAGGTAGTCCGAGACCTTAGGATTGCAAAAGCTGGGGCCCGCAAGTTGGTTGATATGCTTCGTGGAAATGCCAGTCTCGAAGATGAAAACAAGCGAATGAAGAGCGAATGCAAACGCCTTCGAGAAGCCCGAGATCACTCTAGACGGAACAATGAAGCTTTGGTCGGGAGAATCCATACATTGGAGGGCAAAGTGGGCGAGCTGGAGACAAGCCGTGCAGAAAGGATGTTGATAGAGAATGAGCGAGATGTTGCCCGAGACGAGGTCACTTTGCTGCGCAGAAATTTACAGGACTCAGATGAGAGAATCAAACTTTTGGAAGTGGAAATCCAAAGTCTGAAGACTGAAAGGCTTCCGAGGCACGACCACTTACTGCCACCACATGCCCCCACAACTTTGAGCCAAAAAGAAAATGAGGCGCAAAAGTTGGATATTGCAAGCTGCAGTGGGATCACCACCAAAGAGCGGGAACCAGAGCTGGAGAAAGAGTACGAGCCTATACCGGAACCTGACCCAGAGCCTGAGACTGTGACCAGAAAGGAAGCTGCCCCTGAGACTGCTGAATCATTGTTTAACGACACTTCCTTACTTTCAGAAGAAGAATGGGAAGAGTTTAGAAAAACAATGGGTTTTGAAGATCTGCATCTGTAGCTTTTTATGTCATTTCCCTTTCGTTTGTAATTTTCATTCAATAGTGAATAACCGGTGTGAGCAATCGATATGTGATTTGCCAAACACCCGCCAAATGAATAAAAAACAAAAGCATTTATGCTGAATTGTTGGAACAATTTTTTGAACGCAAGTGTTAACTTTCTTTTATCCACCTTTCAATACGTTGAAGGGAATACTTTCAAATTCTTGTCAATGTGTCAGAATGGACTTATTCATATGCCCCTACTGCAACCGTGTGTGCACAACGGCGAGTTCCAAATAACTTGTGGCGTTAGATAATTAAGTTGTTGGTATATTGCCTTCCAGGAAGGGCTTGTGCTTCTTAAGAGAAGGCTTGAAGTGCTTCCATGAGGAAGGCTTAAGGTGCTTCCAAGAAGAAGGCTTAGGGTGCTTCGAAAAGGAAGTCTTTGGGCGCTCCCTGATGGAAGGCTTTGGATGCTTCCCGGAGGAAGGCTTGAGCGCTTCTTGGAAGAAGGCTTTAGTGCTTCTCGGAAGAAGGCTTTGGATGCTTCCCGGAGGAAGGCTTGAGTGCTTCCCGTCGGAAGGCTTTAGCGCTTCTCGGAAGAAGGCTTTGGGTGCTTCCCGGAGGAAGGCTTGAGTGCTTCCCGGCGGAAGGCTTTGGATGCTTCCCGGAGGAAGGCTTGGGTGCTTCCCGGTGGAAGGCTTCAAGAACCTTGTTGTAAGTTCAATAACAAATATGTGAACTAGAAATGACTTGATAGCTTTATTGATAAGTCTAAATACATCATTCTTAAAAATAAAGTCTAGATTTGTCACAAAACAAAGACTAGCTTAGCTTTTGAGCTCTAGTTTGCATTACACATAATATTTCCGGAGGTGATGAGCATTCAAAGAACCACTCACCAACTTTCCATCCATTGTCTCTAAGGTGTAGCTTCCCTTTCCGCCTACTTGGTAGACTCGGTAGGGTCCTTCCCATGGGGACTTGAGTTTTTGAGACCCTGGACGATTGGGCGTTGCAAACTTTTTCTTGAGAACAAGGTTACCTGGGAGAAAGTGCCTGAGTCGATCCTTCTTATTGTAGGAACTCCTCACTTGCTGCTGGTAGCTGGAGATACGCTTCACCACTTGCTCTCTTAATTCCTCGCTGAGATCAAGTGAAGTTCTTAGAGCAATGGAGTTGACTGCTGGATCATCCAGCTCGGTAAAGGGCGCTGGAACAACAACATGTGGAGGAATGACTGCGTCGGTTCCGTATGCTAGGGTGAACGGAGATTCTCCTGTCGCACGACGCGGAGTGGTGCGGTAAGCCCAAAGCGTGCCATCCAACTCCTCCTCCCACAAGCCTTTCTTATCATCAAGTCGCTTCTTAATACAGTCAAGGATCGTCTTGTTTGAAGCTTCTGCCTGGCCATTACCCTGGGGGTAATACGCAGTTGAAGTGAAATGCTTGATCTTCCATGACTCAAAGAACTCATTGATTATGGCACCGGTGAACTGAGTTCCATTGTCTGCTAGGATGACTTTGGGAAGTCCAAATCGGCATATGATCTGGCTCCAGATGAATTTTTGAACATCGGCCTGAGTTATGGTGGCCAGGGCCTTTGCCTCCACCCATTTGGTGAAGTAGTCAGGGGCAACAATCAAATACTTCTTGCTAGGAACTGGAGTGCTTGGGAGCGGTCCAACGATGTCAATTCCCCATTGCATGAATGGCCAAGGGCTCGTCTGTGCATGCAGCTCTTCCGGTGGCGCCAAGTGGTTAGGCTTGAACCTTTGACATTTGTCGCATTTCTGGGCATACTGCAGAGCTTCCTGGCGTAAAGTAGGCCAGTAAAATCCCGCACTAAGCGTCTTTTGGGCAAGCGATCTTCCACCGGAATGATTTCCACAATGTCCTTCATGAATCTCAGCCAAGACTTTCAATGTTTTAGGATGCTTCAAGCATAACAAGTTCGGTCCTGTGAAGCTCTTTCGAAAGAGTCTGCCCTTGTCGACATAGTATCGTGCGGCCTTCATCTGGACTTTGCGGGCTTCTAATCGTTCATCAGGCAATGTTCCATGCTCTAGATAGTTGATAAAAGGATCTTGCCAACTTGGTGATGAATCAATTTGTCTTACCTCAATCTCCTTCACATCAATACTTCTATGCTCGAGATACTCAATCGGGATTGAACGCTTGAAACGAAAGTCAAGTGACGAGGCTAGATTGGCCAACGCATCTGCTTGTGTATTTTCGGCTCGTGGAAGTTGATGAAAAGTGAAAACCGAGAAAAAAGCAAGCATCTCCTGGACCTTGTTATTATATCTGAGCTTAACAATGAGCTTCCATAGATGATTGGAAGTTGAGGGTTGCAGAGAAGAGGAACTGTCGCCATGAGCTCGTGATAAGGAAGTGTCGACGGCCCTGGGGGCACTGCCGAACTTATTGTCATTGCTTCCTTCCAATGATGCTGGTGTGAACTCCACAAAAAAATCCGCTAAGGCTTGGCCTTTGACAGCTGTTCGGGGACGATAGAGCAGATCATGCTGACTAAGTTAGAAGAAAGACGAGGGGATCATATCTTCCAATTAGCTATCGTTGCCTCGATCGATTTACCCGGGGGTTGTTCGACCAAGAACACTCCGATGCCTAAGTTAGCTTTGAGAGAGGAAAAGGATATACTTCGAAGCGAAGAATCGACTTACCTTGGAAATGAAACGTGCTTCGCTATTTATAGGAAAATCTTGGAAGCCTCGGAGCGTTCTGATTGGTCGGTTGAATTTGTAATTAATAAATAATATATTATTTATTAATTATAATAATAGTTCATTATGATAATAATGATAATTATTGTGTTTTAATATTAATATTAATTGTCCGTTACTAAGAATAATGACAATTAACTCTCGGGGAGAATATTAATATTATGGGGATTCTAACCCGATTAAATAACGTATTTAACTGCTAAATAGATTATTCAATGTGCAGGCGTTTTCAAATGACTAACGTTATTGCTAGGAGCAACTTGGTCATTTTGGGGATTATGGGCCACGTGGCAGCTCCACAATCTTCGGATGATTTTTGGGTTCCACAAATGCCCCCACTTCGCTTAGGAATTCGGGGAATCCTAAGGGAAGTAGATTTTCGGAAATCCCAGTGAATCATTTTTGGTGTAGGACTCCGTTTTGTTTTATGTTTTTGTATTGAAAAATTCCATTGGGCTCGGAACATTACATTAAGTTGTGGTATATACGTATTAAGCTCAGAGCTTGACATAAGATTTGGTTGCCCTTCCTTGATTTGGTTGATTGATGGTCCATTCAAAATTAATTCATTTGTGTATCATTTGTGTATGATTTTACCGGTGTGCTTGGTGGAAAAGAAAAGATAAACATGTAAGAATGAATTTTTATTTTTCCCTTGGCTGTTGATGCACTTGATGGCAAAGGAAGAGTTAAAATTCATTCATTATCTGTTGTCTCGCAGTTACAAGAGAGACCCAATATAGCAGAGGGCGCAGAGCCCTTGTCTGTGTAAACTTAGGAAGGAGAAAGGAGCTAGCTTTTTCATTGTCGCGTGAGAGAAATTCAGAGGAGCTAGCTTTTTCCAAATGGTGTGACAGGCAGCTACCGGCTCCATTTCTCATGCTGTCAGATAATAGCAGCTTTGGTGTTTTGGTAAGAGAGAGAGTGAGGGATTGCGGTAACAAATTGACCCGTGCAGTTTTGCGCTTCCTTGCTAAATGGGCACTTCCCATATGACGGCACCTTCCTCACTTTGTGTGTTTTCTATATATTATATAATATTATATATATATATATCATATATATAATATTATATGTATATATATATACTTTTGCAGAAGGTGAGTTTTCCTAACGACATCAACTTCCTCACTGTGGGTTTTCCATATGTTTTATTATTATATAAATATACTATTATATAACATATTTTATGAAATTAATTTCTTCTTTCAATTTTTCTTTTTCATCGATTTTGGAAGTTGCAGGAGTCCAATTGCGATGATTCAAGTGTCAATACACTCCATTTTCAGAGATGGTTATTTCAAGATACATGAAGGCATGCTTCCAGTGAAGTCTTGAAGAATTTATTTTATGGGAGTTTCCGTTTGGCAGATTCGCAATGCGTTTTCTTCACAAGCGAGGTGGATCGCTGATGCGCTATAGCTGAGGCATGTGTCCATGTGTTTGCTCATGAGTGGTTGGTTAGACAGACAGGGCCCGCTATTTTTGGTGGCCCTGTTAGTGTCGCTATTGACCTCCACGTGTTAGGCACATATGAGCTTGAGGAGCTGTTGGTGGACTGCTGCAGAAGGTGTTGCATGCTAGGCTTCAGTTGGGTGGCCAGTAATAGGCCAACGCTAGTCAGCTTTTATTCAATCACCAAAAAGACGTCTCCATGTGTTCGCCACCAGATGATGCATCGGGCAGGCAGGGCCCGCTTTTTATGGTGGTTCTGTTAGTGCCAATAGAGATGCACCATGCGTTGAGCTTGGATTGGAGGCTATCTGCGCAGACGGGTTCTAGCTGTCTTCTGTTGTCCGCTTGGCAATTCTGTGGTTTGGAAGCTAACGATCTCCGACTTGACTTAGTGTTTTTGTTACTTCCCTTGTGCTTGCGACTAAGAAAGCTTGGGGGACTCACACATTGGAAAGCAAGGTGGAGCATAAAGACGGAGGTGGACCAGATGGTGTACACCATTGCGAAATTGAGAGAAGAAAGCTTGGAGGTGGACCATGCATGTGGTATTTTGGAAGATAGAAGGTCTGACACACGAGGATCACGGCACAACAAAATGTAAGACAAGGCCTGGTTGGAGCTCAAAGTGTTGCACGAGGTGCACTTCCAATGACCATGCATGTGGTGCGTGGCAAATAGAAGAGCTTGGTGCATTTACAGACTTGTCATCTTCAAGTGCAAGCGGAGCCAACATCAAATTTTTTTAGCAAGGGAGGCGAGGAGTCTCATCACTTGATGTGAAGCGTGTCACAACCCAGCAAGAGACATGTTCCAGCTGCGCGGATGCTTGCATGATTCCGAAGAGAAAGTCAAATGGTTGTATGTTGAAATCCAAAATTTGAGAGTTGGTTGCTTGCTGTCATCACATGCCCCCACAACTTTGTGCTTTAAGGAAGATAAAGCGCAAAAGTTGGGTATGAAGAGTCAGAGTGGGATTACCACAAAAGAGCTGGAGCTTGAACTAGACATGGAGTCTGAGCTAGAACCTGAGCCTGATAGGGAGGCTAAAAAAGGCGGCATTCCTGAAACTGACGAATCTCTGTTTGATGATGTCCCCATACTTCCAGCAGAAGAGTGGGCATAGCTTCAAACTTTTAAAGAACGATGGGCTTTGAAGACTTGTATCCGTCATAAGTACATTGGTGTCTATTGAATATTGTATTTGCATTCTTGTACTGAACAACTGGTTTGAGCGATCGAGATGTGATTTGCCAACCATCCTTCAAATGAGTAAATTAATACAGTTTTTATGAAGAATTTTGAGATCCCAACGTCTAGTCCCTTTGCAAAATTCTGCTAACCGTTTTGATTGAATTGCAAATTAACACATGCATTAGATGCCCCCATTATAGCCATGGGCGTCCAACATTGGATTTTTGCTAACTTGATCAGCATTGTTTTTGTGTTGCCTTCATGGAAGGGCTTTTGCTTCTCAAAAGAAAGCCTGAAGTGCTTCCAAGCGGAAGGCTTTGAGTGCTTCCTAGTGGAAGGCTTTGAGTGCTTCCTAGTGGAAGGCTTTGTGTGCTCCCCGGAGGAAGTCTTGAGTGCTTCTTGGAAGAAGACTTTAGATGCTTCCTGGAGGAAGGCTTGAGTGCTTCTCGGAAGAAGGCTTTAGATGCTTCCTGGAGGCTTTAGATGCTTCCTAGAGGAAGGCTTGAGTGCTTCTCGGAAGAAGGCTTTGGATGCTTCCCGGAGGAAGGCTGTGAGTGCTTCGCAAAGCGAAGACTTGTATGCTTCGCATGGCGAAGGCTTGGGTGCTTCGCATGGCGAAGGCTCGGGTGCTTCGCAGGGCGAAGGCTTAGGTGCTTTGCAGGGCGAACGCTTTGGATGCTTCGCAGGGCGAAGGCTTTGGATGCTTCGATGACGAAGGCTTTGATGCTCGAGGACATAAGTTTTGAGAATTGTACAAACTTGTTGGTATGAATTCAAAATAACTTTTCAATCTTATTGATAATTCAAATGCACGATACTTGAATTTAAAAGGCAAATTGAAAAGAAAAATTGAAAGCTTCATAGACTTCTATGTCTCTCTAATTTTGACATGCAGCTAGTTGATGCGGATCACCTTTGCTGCAGGTTCTTTTGGTCCTTTGTCAGCGGGTCGATCTGTGGCCTTCCCTTTGACGTACTCGGTGCAATGTCCTTCCTTAACGAGATTCCGGAGGTATCTCTCGAAGGATACGCATTTCCCGATGTTATTCCCATAGCACTCATGATAAGCACACCACTTCGTCTTATCGGCGTTCTCTTGATCGCCTTTGACCGGCTCTGGCTTCTTGAACCATGGTTTGTCCTTAATCTCATTATGAATCTGGTGGACTGGCATTGAGAACTGTAGATTAGGCTTTCCGATGGTTGAGCAATTGGGAGTTTGGCTCGCCTTGCGTTTATTGAACCCCCCAAAGGAAAGTTTGCCACTTACATCCTCTTTGCGTGGTGATGACGGTTTGGAGGCTTTCTCGCTCGTCTCAGCATGATCCGGCACATGTGCAGCACTCCTTTCATCCTCCCAGCATGCATGACGCTCTGCCAGAGCGAGCATCTTGGTGAGACTTCGTGCATTACCCATGACAATGTCTCCGTAGAGCTGGCTGTCCCGGGGAAACCCTTGTTTGAATGCCATTGCCGCAACAAGGTCATTGCAGCCGACAATTCGAGACTTCTCCTCGCAAAATCTTCGTATGTACTGTCGCAGAGGTTCTTTTGCTCTCTTTCGGACAGAGAAAAGATGGTCATCCTTCACCTCGACTGTCCGAAGTTGTGCGTACTCCTTCACAAATGCCAAAGCCAACTCTTCAAAGGATGCAATTGACCTCCGGGGGAGATGATTGAACCAAGTCATGGCTTGGCCTTGAAGAGAAGCTTGAAAAACTTTGCACATGAGTGCATCGTTATGCCTGTAAGGGACCATGACTCCCCGGTAATAATCTACGTGTTTTACCGGGTCGAAGGCTCCTTTGAATGGAGTGAAGTTTGGCGTTGCAAACCTTTGGGGGAATGGCTCTTCCTCAATATCCCTTACAAAAGGCGTAGAAAGCTGTATCTGGCGACGTAGATCATCCTCTAGATCGCCATCTCGTTGAGCACGAAGGTGCCTGTCTAGCATTCTTTGAACATCACTAGTCCGCAACGCACCTTGCTGAGGCGGTGAGTCATTTCGTGCTAATCACCGAGAAACTCCTTGAGCTTCTCCCCTTGATCTTTGGGATCGTGCGGGAGAGTAGACTTCATCTTCCCTTTCACTGCCATGGGCAGATCGTTTTGGGTCTTTGCGTAGAGCCTGAAGTTGCCCCCTACTCCCATGTGAGTGTTGCGAACGCTCCACTTGTGAAGTAGCCCCAATCCTACTTCCCAACCGCTCACGTACCGATGGCCTTAGGAGTTGTGGGCTTTTTGCTCGACGAGCGTGACTTTCTTCACCAGAGTCACTTAGTGAAGTGTCTCGTGACATCGTTCGGAAACGAACTGTTTCTTTCCCAGGACGCCTTGGAGCATTCTCTTGTCTCCCACGTGATGTGGAATGTCTGTCTGGCTCTTGGACTGGTCTTTCCGCCAGGAGTCGCTGCAAGAGTTCCGACTGGAGTTGAACTTGACTGCTCAACCTTTCAACTTGCTGTGCCAAGTTGTCCTGAAGAGGTTGATGGTGACTTCTCCCTGAGACGTCGTGACGCCCATCTAGAAAGTCCCTTAGGTCCATGTTTGTCGTGGGCTGATCTTGCCGTGATGAACTTCCCATCATCCGCCCGCCTGCCTGTTGCAAAGCCGAAGTTCTTTCCCCTAGTGCAGGCACTTGGTTAGCTGGAGAGGGGAATGCTCCAAAGCTGAAGGTTGGCCTCCCTCTGAGCGTTTCCATGGGCGCTTCTATGGACACACGCCTGGGTCGAATTGGCCGCTCCTCCGGAGTTTCTATGCGAGCCTCATTCCTGGTCTGAGCAGTTGAGGCGGAAACACCTTCTCCAGCTGAGCGAGCGGATCGACGAACCCTAGCCATGTCGAAACAAAGAATCTTGAGCTGAAAAGCTTGTTGATGGATGATTTGAACAACGTTCAAAATCTTCGAACAATGTCGATGAACGACGAACGAAGAAAGATGAACGATGAACAATGTTCAAAATCTTCGAACAATGTCGATGAACGACGAATGAAGAAAGATGAACGATGAACGAATCCTTGATGAGTGATGAACAACGTTCAAAATCTTCGAACAATGTCGATGAACGACGAACGAAGAAAGATGAACGATGAACAAATAAGAGAGCTTCTTCTGAGTATAACTCAATAGCTCTCAATGAAAGCACCAATTGTTGAATCAATTATCAAACCCGCCGCGAAAAGTCCTCACAATTCCTGCAAACAGCAAACAATCAGCTATCGTTGCCTCGATCGATTTACCCGGGGGGTTGTTCGACCAAGAACACTCCGATGCCTAAGTTAGCTTTGAGAGAGGAAAGGGATATACTTCGAAGCGAAGAATCGACGTACCTTGGAAATGAAATATGTTCCGCTATTTATAGGAAAATCTTGGAAGTCTCGGAGCGTTCTGATTGGTCGGTTGAATTTGTAATTAATAAATAATATATTATTAATTAAATATATTATTTAATAATTTTAATAATAATTCATTATGATAATAATGATAATTATTGTGTTTTAATATTAATGTTAATTGTCCGTTACTAAGAATAATGACAATTAACTCTCGGGGAGAATATTAATATTACAGAGATTTTAACCCGATTAAATAACGTATTTAGCTGGTAAATAGATTATTTAATGTGTGGGTATTTTCAAATGACTAACGTCATTGCCAGGGGCAATTTGGTCATTTTGAGAATTATGGGCCACATGTCAGCTCCACAATTTTTGAGTGATTTATGATTCCACAATGAATATTCATAGTGAATAAGTCTACATCATCTGCAAACATATATCAAACCATATACGAACAATTCATGAACTAAGAACACCTAAACTCAATTTCTAAGCACAAACAACTATGTTCTAAGACCACATATTCCAGTACTCCTAATTTAAGTCTCTAAACAATTCCAGTTCCAACGCAATACAACAATCAATAATCTATAAATGAGTTTCAAAACCGTTAATAAAGTCTACTAATTTCAAACACGAATAAAATTATATGGAACTCTAACTGAAAATAAACCATTACCGTAAAGGGGCTACTCGTCTCCTTCCTTGCGACGAATCATCTTCAAAATCCAATACAGTTGTCTACCCACTTCTCTGAATCTTCGCACCTCAAATATAGATTACCAATTTCGCCAATTCTAAAATTCCCCAATTCGCGAATTCCCCCACAGCCTAGAATTTCCCCAAAGTCGCGATTTCAAAATTTTGAGAAGGAGATTGTTTCATTCACCCTGTCTACTTTGTAGGTACCCTCTCTCTTCCCCGTCGACCATTTCAATTGGGTCTTGTGTGCCAGCGTATCTGAACTCTCCCTTTTACCCTTCTATTTCACGAGGACTTGTCATAATTGATAGAAAGGCAGCCGAGTGACCAAAATTAGTTGTTTCAGTGTGCACTTTCAACTAATAATGAGAGTAGAGTGCAAAATAGAATTTAAGTTCGAGAATATGATAAATTTAAAGTAAAAAACAAAATATAGCGAAACAAAAAACGTGATAATAAAGTAAGAAAATTAATTTCAACTCCATATTTTAGTTTTTTATAGTTTATTTTAAAGAGAGGAAAAAAAGTGTGGAATTTTCTTTGAAGTAGTATTTTTACTGCAAATTCCACAGTGGAAATCAGTCCCCTAAAATAATCCATCTGACAAAGGTAAGTAAAGATTAAAGAAAGGAAGAAGAACCTAGAGAGTCCAGACCTTGAACCTTCTTTATACAGTTAGGGCAACTCTACAATGGTGCCGACGAATATTTCATACATTATTGTATACAAATATAATTCACTGCTCACTTTGTGCTTATACACAAAAACATATATAAAATTACTATTATAGAATATTAACATATACAAAAAAAAAAAATCAAATTTTAAATTAAATGAGAGAAATAATCAAACATAAAATTTCAGATACATATATAATCAGTTGTTTGATTTTTCCACTGCTTCTTCCTGATTAACCATCTTTTGGTTGATGGTGTTTGAGTAGGAGACATTTTTATGTTTGAAGCACGTCATCTAATGTGAATGCGATGCGTCTAATCTATAAAGGCATAGTTAACAATAATATATAATATATTTATATATTCACACCAAAAAACAATAATATATATATAGATTATGGCTTAACATTTTTTTAACCCTTTGCTAAACTAACTATTCACTATTCTTTCAGTGAAGTGTTTATGCATGCAGCACAATGCCCGGGTACCCTATATATTATGGTCCCAATTGAGCTTCAAAAGTACGCTAGCTACTTATTGATGAAGACAGATTATTATTCGATATTTATCGTGCCCAACTGGTCAATATCACTGATCAGAGACTGACCTCACTCACTCAGATCTCAGAGAGGAGAGGCTCCAAAAGGCACAAAAATATGTGTAATATAAGAACTACCTAATTAACACAGTAGGCAATAGGCAATAGGCAATATTAGTCAAGTGTTGTTTGGCTGTCGGCTTTTGGCTTTTGGGTTTTGGCCGTTTTATAATTTTGTAGTACCAAAATTGTAAAGGGGGGGAGTGATTGAGTCATAGAGAGGCACAGATAAAGAGTCAGAGTCTCAGAGACAGATATCGTCATATAGATCTCAGCCCCATGAAAGGCCATGTGCAGCTGCAGCTCCTCCTCCTCGACTTTTTTCGTCTGTGTTTCTTTTCCTGTATAAACTCCTTGTTGATAAGTGCCATCACGTGATGTCGTGATCGATGATTATTTTTCGGTGTATTTACACCTCAGTAATGTAAGCATGTAAAGTTCCAAAAATTGCACAATCCTTTAAGGATTTTGAGTTAAGTTTTTCCCCATGATCATTGATCAATTAATTTTGAAATGCAATCTCAATTTTTTTTTCATATTATCAAAGTATCTTATTTTACATATAAGATGTAATCACCGTACATGCTCCATATCATATATATATATTTATATTATATATAAAAATTACATATGATTTTAGGTTTTATAGTTTCTCGGGCTTACGTCTTAACCAACTATATACTGTTGACTTATGACTGATGCGTTGTTTGCATGTTTTCTTCGAGAGTGAAGACGTACATACAACAAACTAGTTTTCGATCCTCTGACACATGGATTTTGGTGATCTGCTCCACAAACCAAGAAGACTGGGACATGGAGGTTGAAGAAAATAACGTATCATGTCAAAAAGTTATAAGAGAGTTTCCATGTGATTCATTTTGGAATATAATTCTCCATTTATAATTAATTTTGTAAGGAATAACTTCAATTTACTTTGAGCATGTAGATTTTGAATTGAATCATAGTGATTCAAGGGAAGATTTCATGGGATAACATTCTTTAGGAAATAGAATTTGCCCATGAAAATAAAAGGATAAACAAGTCAGATTAATCTAATCGTTTGGTAACATGATATATTGTTATGTAGAAGAATGATGGGAGTCACTTATAAACATATAAAAAAATCAGTTAGCTTGATATTTTATTTATTTATTACATACTTATTTTTAACATTACAAAGTAATAAGTCAATTAGTTAGCATAATATTTTATTTTTTGTAGTGAATAAAAAAATTGTGGATTCAAGATCTTCGAGTTGACAGTTTCTTTGATAGAGATAGTGCAGAGATGCGACCCAAACGAAGAATATTAAAACAACTGATACGGCTATGCCACTTGGGTCATCTCAACTCAGTCAAATAATTTCTCTGATGTCTCTGACAAGACATACAATATTATGTTAGATTGGGATGCCACTGCCTATGCGGCTATGCCTATGCCATACCATCTTTAATCATTTTCTCTTAATCATACTGCTTAATTACCAACCATCCTAGCAAACCTTCATTTAACCGCACATTAAATATCCAAAAATTCATATGTAGTGTTATGAGTTAATTACTAGTATAGTATAGTATCGATATTATAATCTGTATTATAATATTATGAACAAATTACAACTTAAGGTATTTAATTTTATTTAATATTAAACACATTTATTTACCAAGAAATAGTAGGTAATTTTAAAAGTAGACAATTGAAGAACTAAGTGTTCAAAAAATGGGTAATTATTCATATTGATTTATTTACTAATTATATAGAATCAGATGAAATTGATTTTCATTGTTATTATTTAATAACAATTATAGATCATAATAAAAATTAATTACTTACTAAAATGTTCTAAAATGCTCTTCCTTTGTCAGGTGGGTCTAGTTCAGTTGGTTTTAGTATTAACTTGTAGACAATTGGTCTTAAGTTTGAACCCTTATGATATATTGTATGTAAATTTTCCAAAAATTCCCCCTTATCCTGTAATAAAAAAAAATTGCTCTTTTTTTTTCTCGACTTTTTTCAACAACTTGTTCTCTTATCTGATAAGTTTATAAAAACCCATTTGCTAAATATTAGAGTAAACCTAAAATTATTAACATTCATAAATTAAAAGTTAAATTTATTAAGACTAATAAATTAGGTACGTGTAAATTTAATAAATTTTTGTAATTACTTTAAAAGTTAAAAGGTAATTTTGGTATATTATAAATTAAAATGAATAATGGGAATCATTAACATCCCTCTAATAGTTAATGCGATTATTTTAAATGGAAACTAATTAGAAGTAAATATAAAATAATAAGTAATAAGAATCATTATTTTTTATTTTATTTCTATTATTGTAAGTAAATATGCTGTAAATGTATTATAAAATGTGTGAATCCTTGAAATTGTATTAATTTAATTCTGTAACTAATTAATTAAAAAGTTTCAATTGGCAATGTGTCATGTGGATGATGCATTTTTTTTTTCATTGAAAAGTACAACAAAACCATTCAAACTTTGGCTTTGTATGTAACTTTTTTATTGTCACTAATTGAAAAGGCGAGATAGCACCTCCCTCAGCATCCCATGCTTTCCTATATAATCACATTCAAACCCACTTCCATAACCACATCACTTGCTTTCTTCCATTATTTCATTTTCAATTGACTCACTTCCAATTTCCCAAAACTTACTTTCCCTTTTCCACCATATAAACTAGTGAATAGGCACATAAAATATACAAAATGTGGCTCATTTCATGGCCCAAGATCACATGCGCCACCAAGAGTGGTGGTCATGAAGGTGGCACCACCGCGACGGCCGCCGGTAGCTGCCTGAACAGCTCATCATCCCAGTACTGCACCTGCCTAGGGAAACTAGTGAGGAAGCTGAAGAAACATAGGAGAAAGATAGGGGGTGGTAGTAGTAGATCATCACAAAGCTCATATTATGATCCATTGAGTTACTCTCTCAACTTTGACACAAGCGGATATGGCAACTTGTTTGATGATCAAGATTACTTCAAGTTCTATGCCTTCTCCTCCAGGTTTGTGGCCAACCCATCAGCACCAGGAGCACACTCACCTTGCCCAATATCATAGCTTGCATCTTAATTTGCTTATATGGATGTAATGGGCGTCTTGTATATTGAGAGAGAGAGAGAGAGAGAGAGAGAGAGAGAGAGAGAGAGAGAGAGAGAGAGAGGGAGTCACCATTCCTTATTATTAGTATACTACAATTTTTGTGCTCACTTGTTGGTACATAGATACAGTTTAATAAGGTTTCTTCTTCATCCATTTTATGTTTTGGTTAACACTTAGTTGAGGATAATATGGTCATAAAGTACTGAAAATATATTATTATTCTCAACATAAAGAGATGTAAAGTAGAGAGTAAAATTTATAGAGAAATAAAAAATCCAAATATTTTAAATAAAAAAGTGAAAAATATATATTAGGTTCGAATAAAAATTGCCACAACAATAGTTAATTGATTATGGCTTAGCCTACAACCAAGCACTAAACACCCAAATTTAAATTATAATACCATCACTCCTAACTCGACACTTGTTCTCGCCATAAAGTTTGGACGGATTTTCTACTATCTAATTGACGAAAATTCGAAATTCATTAAAAACATTTTGTAGCCGAAAACCAGTCATATTACTAGCAAGCATTTAGACCCACCTTTCAAGTATAACAATATCTCATGATATTTATAAAATAAATTAATTAAAAAAATTAAAAAAAAAAATTACTTTTCCAACACTTTCTAAAACTTTTAATCTCGGTGGCAATATTGTTAAAGAAAAAAGAGGCAGTATTGTCTAGACTGGTCAATACCCAAGGGTTTACACCAACCCTGAATCTTCAACCAATTAAGCAATCAAGCAAGCGAATCCTTGAAAGGCAACCAAAACAATTATTCAAAACCAAGACAGACGGGTTACTCAAATCAGCAACACCTCTTTCTTTCTGGACGACAAACAAAGCAGCACATTTTGTTTTCGGGGAGTCACCATTCAGATAATGTCTCATTGATGAGACATGCAAAAGTCTTCTGGATTAAATACATGGAAAAATGAGAAGACAACAACACTATACTTTCATTCTCTTACATGAGCTTTACACAATATATCCTACATGCCGCCCCCTCCCTCCCTCCCCTACTATATTGACTGGCTAGTTTATCAGGCACTACATAAACCTACAAAAATTCAAGCACATCGGATCGGAGCCTTGAATAACATGAAAGAATATAACATTCATTTTAATCTCCCTTCACTCCCCATTACAGGCTAAGATTCCCGATCACTTAAAGGATGATCCGAGACAGTGCCCTCAGAAGATACTTCCTCTACATCGGGCCGTTCTGTTCTAAAGGGATCTGACTGAGTCTTGCTGGAATCCCCACTTTCTGTATCAGATGTTCTATTTTTCTCAACTGAATCCCCCCCGGTCTTAAGAGGCGAGGACCCCTGCACAGGCAGAGTCTCCTTTCCTTCCAGCGCAGTTTGGGAGTCCAAGCGTTCTGCTTGGTCATCGGTTTTTGGCAATGAGGAGGATGTCATGGCAGAAACTGCTGACAGATGCGGTGGAGCAACATATGATGCTACTAAATGAAGCACTTCAGGGGAAGGGGACAATCCCATCAATGTTTTCTTCTGCTGATTCAGAAGTGGCATTGAGGATGATGGGTTTACCAACGGAAGCTCAGCTTCAAATCGCGAAAAGCCTGGCGGTGGAGCCATTGCTTGCGAAAGCAATGGAAATGATGGGGCCACGGGGATTGAGCTTGAAGCAGCATTATCGCCAAAGTGCCTGCTCTGAAACTCGTGGCTGCTGCTTCCAGCAAAGTCTGGTGGAATCCGCCTAAACAGACGTGACTTCTGCTTTCTCTTCTTCTTCAGACTCCGTCTTGGATCCTTTGGTAGTGAAGGAGGAGGACCGGGAATCACAAAGGGAGGAATGGTTCGCTTATCCTCTCCACACAACAACCGAACAGATTGAGCAATTGCTGACACTGTGGGTGGAAGGTCAGGCACCGGCGGTTTAGCAGGAGCACTTACAGCTTCCCGTAGCCAATGGGGTAGCTTGTCCTTTGAAGAACTACTTCCAGCTATATCTTCCCTCTTTAAAAACTCTCTCTTCGGGTCAGGTAGCAGTCCAGAACCCGAGGCTTCACCTCTTCCCATATTATTGTTCATATCACGTAAAGCATTCAGTGATCTGTCAAGAAGACAAGGTAACTTACCATACTTATATGCACCCTGTTCATCTTCCCTCTTTGGCATATCATAGCCGCATGAAGAATTCAAACCCAATGAACCCAAGCAACTGTTTCCAAAAGACTTGACCACAAATGGCTGCTCCATGGGAACATTGGAAGATGTCCCGGGTCTGTCAGAAACTCCAGCAGCAGAGTCACCAGAAAAATTTGCCCGGAATTTTTCATGAAACCAACTTGGAATGGGTGGAAATTGCTCATTTTGCAAACCAAGTCTTTCCGATGCTTCAAAATGGGGATAGCCAGATGGAAGATCACTAAAGCCCAGCTTCATATCTGTCAAATGGGATTGAAACTTTGAGGGTGCACCAAGTCTAGTTCCGTGCAATGCCCGTGCCATCATCCCATCAGATATGGATGGAAAATGTGAGGATTTGGAAGTCTTTTTGGTTGATTTCGACACTGGAAAAGCTGGTCCATCTAAGATCTTGAGTTGCTCCTCCTCCCACCTGGCTGACAAATCTTCAGGATTTTTAAACCTTGAGAACTTCAACCTCGGGTCTCTTAGCATTGCATCCCAATTGCCCCTTCCATGCCTACGAACACCAATCCACAGGAAATCAAGTTCATCTTCCGTCCAGATATCTGCTTTAAGTTTCTTTTTAAACATGTTGCTTGATCCAGGACCAGTCCTCATCATTATGTTTTCAAGCACCTTCCGGTGGTTTTCAGGGAACGAGGGAAATGGTGTCGGCATATTTCCCAAACCCAAGGTGGGAGGCACTTCTCTGTCTTTCTGATTGTATCTGGCGTTATCTTGTGGGGGCAATTTTAAATTGGGGAACAAGGGCATTGTTGGAAGTTCTGGCAAGGAGCCGTTGACAGATTCAAGTCCGCTACCCAATGACAAGTTGGGTAAGAAATCAAAATGTGGACCCAACACATTCTTTGCTGAAAGTGGGAATCTTGGTAGCAATTTCTCATCAAATGGTAAATTAGACAGTTGCATCTTTTCCTGGAAATCAGAGAACGTAGCACCCAAACTTTCTGGACGATCATGACCGCTTCCTTGAGGATACTGCAAACAGAACAAGCATTGTGATTATGCATCAACAAAAAATACCACAGATGGACAGTCACAAGGGGGGAGAGAGTATACCGGTCTAAATGGGAAACCACCATTCAGAATGTCATTCTTGAGACGTGACACATCTGCTGAAGCATCTGTTAGTTTCACGTCATCACCACCTACTTCTGTCTCCGTCGCAATGCCAGACTGAGGAGCTAGGCTAAATGGAAACTCTGGTCGACCACCTCTATGTCTGCCGTTTGGTCTTGAGAATTTCTTCCTTGCTGATTCTATTTGACTAGCACTCGGAGCACAAAGTCCCAGAACAGGTAACAAATTGTTTGGGGGCAATGAGTGAGTCATGCTTGCTCCGTGAACCTGGTGACCTGGAAATAAACTGTCCGGAGACAAGTAGTCCCGAGGATTCCCAGAAAGATCAAGATGACTGCTTTTATGCTTTGATAGCCTGCCCAGCCGTAAGGGAGAGTCGGTCTTCGCCTTGGCAACTTCTAACTTATTATCTTCCAAGTCAATTACAGAAGGCCTGTCTCCAAAAAATTGAACTAACCCAATCGCACGATCCCCATCTTTGGCAGTGTTGGTGGGACACTGAGCAGGTGAATCAACAGGCAGTCTCTCACTAGGATGAGGTTCTTCAATTGCATTCCTCTGAGTGAGCCGTTCTTTTTGTCTCGCTCGGAGCTTAGCACTGTTGAGTAATAATAAAAAGTAATTAACGGCATGCTTTGTCAAAAGTTTTGTTAATGCATGAGACTTACTACCATATATGATTCTTTTTTGCAGTAAAACCTACTACTCTTACACTTGAACCAATCAATTCAGGATTTACGACCAAATCTAGAATGCCTATATCACAATAATTGGTGACCAAAAATGCATGATCTGTCTAGCAAACAATGCTTGACTCAAATGAGTAGCACCAGTCTCAAAATGTGAAAGTTACAAGTGTGTATCTCGATTAAAAACATAAATAGGTACTTTGCAAACTGCCTATTTGTTTTAAAGAATTGTGTGGCTCAGTGCAATAAAAATCAATCTGACTCCTGAAGTAAAGTAACCACGATGGAATTACTTGAAGTTTAGCTGGACTTACAACTTTTCTTTTAGAGCTCGGCCAGCAGGTGTGTACTCTCGCTCTGGCTCTGGTTCAGGCTCACGATCCTCTTCAGCACCACTCTGGTTATACATCAAAATATTAGAATCACTACAGATAAGCAACTTAGCCAAGAGATAAGCAACAAATTCTTTCCCATATGGTTCAGGTGCCTAACATAAAAATTCTTTGCACTACAAATGAATTCATGCAAGTGAGAAAAAAATTTAGAAGTGGAAAGCTGAAACTAGCCAAGCCAATCCACTACCACATAATATTCACTTATAGCGGTGGTATCATCGTTTTCATGAAAAGTGTATCTACAATTGAAAAGGAAGTTAAAAAAGTTTTAAAAGTGACATTTTAGGAAGCAATGTGAAAGTGCTGATA
Organism: Prinsepia uniflora; assembly: GCA_032719365.1. Classification (NCBI taxonomy): domain Eukaryota; kingdom Viridiplantae; phylum Streptophyta; class Magnoliopsida; order Rosales; family Rosaceae; genus Prinsepia; species Prinsepia uniflora. Next base: position 64,968,791 of record CM064866.1, read on the forward strand.
CCAACAAAAGGTTCACTAGGAAAAACATTACACTTCAATCAAGCATGTTCTACTAAGTACCTCACTCAATATTTCACTTGCTTGTGCAGCATATCCTTCCCTGTAAGAAACAGCTTTCCGCAGGCGCTTCCCACGACCAAGAGCTGCTTCCTCCTCACTTTGATACTTCTCCCATCTACAAGCCAACGAAATGCAAATGTTATTTAAGGACATTCAATATCTCAACTCGGTATCTGCTGAAATGAACTTTCGCTAATAAAGTTCGCCAAATGAAGAATAAATACCTAGGCGATATTCAGTATGCTATGACATTTTCAACATCTCACCACTTTGCCTTATTTCCTACCAGCTAATTTTCCAAGATAATAAAATGTATCAATTATCCACTAGATGTACTTGTTCTTTTCTCATGGTACTGTATCTAACTAAATCGTAATTTGTTCTATTAGTTTCAAAGGATGCTTAAAGTGCTTCCTATAATCTTTCAGGTCATTTTACCCCTTCGAATGAGCAACACATTTAGATATATTTTTCATGTCCTATTTCCAAATAAGTTTTTTCCCACTTTAGTGCCAACACTGCTGTTCTCTTTTTCTTTTTCTTTTTTTATGATGCAACTTGTCTAAAAGAAAAAACTCTCTATGTCATCAAAAACATAAAGTTCGAATACAGATAAGTAAATTCTAGCGGCAGATTAGCCAAGCAGCAGTAGTAACACATGGAAACACCGACCATAGGTGACAAATAATAAGGATTCTCCTACAATCCAGCCGATCACAGGAGATTGACTTAATCTCCTTGATTTGCTGAGATATGTCAAACGGAATCACCTTTGATTCCTTCCTTGTATAGCTAGTCAACTGTATGATTCTTTCCTAATCTTCCTAAATTGTACATACCTAGTTAGGTCTCTCTACAGCCTATATAAAGATACCTACTGCTGTATTTCATTATTAATTCAATAAACAAATATTCAAACCTTTATATGGTATCAGAGCTTTAACTGCTCCACCGAGTAAACCCTAAGCTCTATGGCTGCCCAGACCACCGTCCCTGCCGCCCCCACCCCTTCACCACTTGCTGAACCAAACCCTACTCTTCCCACCCTTATCACCATAAACACCGCAGCCCAGCTCCCTGTTAAGCTCACTGCCACGACATTCTTTCCGTGGCGAGCTCAGTTCAATGCTCTTCTTCGAGGGTATGACCTAATGGGCTATGTCGACGGCTCTCGACCATGCCCTCAGGTGATCCAACTAATTGCTGCCGCCCCCACTTCCACCGCTGCTTGGGCCCGGCTCACTCATCTCTATGCCCGCAAAGCAGAGCGCGAGTCCTTGGTCTCAAGGAACGCCTAACTCTTCTTCGCCAGCATTCCCGCCCCATCTCCGAATATCTTCAGGAAGTTCAGATCCTTGCTGATGAGCTGGCTTCCATCGACAAACCTTTGTTTGATGATGATCTCCTTCTCCATGTCCTTAATGGAGTCGGACCTGAGTTTAAGGAAATCGCAGCAGCTGTACGGTCCAGGGATACTGCTGTTCCTTTTGAAAATTTACATGATCTTCTGGTCCAACATGAGGCTGCTTCCAGCCATGCAGCCCACACTGCCGTACCCTCTCCCGTCACTGTCAATTTCACTCAGGCCCCTCGCGGCACCACCTCCAACCGCTCCAGCAGGAGTTCCTCTGGTCAGAGGTACCCCACTCAGTCCCCAGACAACCACCGCACCTCTGGTCACCGGTCCTATCACCAGTCCAGCGACGTCTCTCGTCGTCAATACTCTCAGTCCACTGGTTACCGTGGCTATTGTCAATGGTGCAGCACTCAGGGTCACAGCGCTAAACGTTGTCCTCATCTTCAACAGTCCACCCCATCACCACCCGTGGCCAATCCTACAACTTAGGCCCCCTCCCCTGGCTGGCTTCTAGACTCTGGGGCCTCTCATCACGTGGCCACCAGCTCCCAACACCTCTCCGATGCAACTCACTACGGCGGCCCTGATGAGATACTAATTGGCAACGGTAACGGTCTTTCCATTACCCATACAGGCTCTTCCTTTCTCTCTTCTCCCAACTCCCCTCCCTTCAAACTCAATAATGTTTTATGTGCCCCTTCCATGACCAGAAATTTAATTTCAATTTCCCAGTTTAATAAACAAAACAATACCTCTATTGAATTATTTCCTGGTTGCTTTCATGTGAAGGATCTCAGCACGGGAGTGGTTCTCCTTCAAGGCCCGAGTAAGGACAATGTGTACGAGTGGACCCCTGTCCTTCTCCACAAACCGCAGGCAATGGTGGCCGTGACAGTCTCCCCTAGCCTTTGGCACCGTCGTCTTGGTCACCCTCAATCCAAAACCCTAAAGAGTGTCTTAAGTCTGTTTAATGTTCGTTTGTCTTCTCAAATTCCAGACCCACTATGTAATTCCTGCGCATGCAATAAAAGTCACCGCCAACCCTTTGGCATTTCAACTTTAACCAGCCACCGTCCCTTAGAATTAATCTACAGTGATGCCTGGGGACCGGCTCCTTACCTCTCTATTGATGGTTTTTCATACTATGTAATCTTTGTTGATCATTACACCAAGTACACTTGGCTTTACCCTCTCCGAAAAAAAATCAGAGGTTTATTCTACCTTCAAAGATTTTAAAACCTTGGTTGAAAAATACTTCAATACCCCCATCATTTCCCTTTACACTGATAGAGGTGGAGAATTCATTAAACTGAAACCTTTTCTTGCTGAGCATGAGATTAACCACCTCCTCACCCCTCCACATACTCCCCAACACAATGGTGCCACCGAAAGGCGTCATCGCCACCTTGTTGACACCGGCCTCACCTTACTTCACCAAGCCCAACTCCCTCTCTCCTACTGGTCCTATGCTTTCAAGACCGATGTCTATCTCATCAACTGCCTTCCTACACCTCTCCTACAAAACACATGTCCCTACACTGCCCTATTCCGAGCCACTCCCCATTATGCCAAACTGCGAACCTTTGGCTGCCTCTGCTTTCCATGGCTACGGCCTTATACCACCAACAAAATGCAGCCTCGTTCTCAGCCCTGCATCTTCCTTGGCTACTCCCTTAGCCAAAGTGCCTACCTCTGTTTTGATCCCACTGCCAACAAACTCTACACCTCTCGCCATGTTCAGTTTGATGAAACCACCTTTCCTTCCGCTCCCTCCCTCCTCCCCTCCCTCACCGTCTCTGCCGACACCTTCACAACCTGGTTGTCCACCGTTCCCCCAGTCACCACAGTCCCCTTTTCGTCTCCTGTCACGCCACCAGCAGCGCCTATGCCGTCCTCTACCATCACCAGGGACTCCCTTGACACAATGTCCTTGCAGGTCCTTGCAGCTGACTCGCCCCTTGCTCAGATTCCGCAGCCATCATCCCTGCCCCAGGTCTCCAGCAGCCTTCCTGCTGCTCCTGCCTCTGCTCCTGCTCCCACAGCTCTTAATCCTCCTCCTGGTGACTCCCAACCTCCACCCCTCCGTACCTACACTAGGCAACACCCTCCACCACCCCAGGTCTCCAGCAGCCTTCCTGCTGCTCCTGCCTCTGCTCCCGCTCCCACAGCTCTTAATCCTCCTCTTGGTGACTCCCAACCTCCACCCCTCCGTACCTACACCAGGCGACACCCTCCCCCCCCCCCCCCCCCCCCCCCCTTTCAGGTCCTCCTTCCCAAAACCCCCCAAAAACCCATCCTATGCTCACCCGAACTCAAACGGGTACTCTCAAACCCGTACACAGCTATGCTCTCACTGCCACCAAACACCAACTACCTACCTTGGCCGAGCCCACCTGTGTCTCTCAAGCCAAGAAAGACCCTCAATGGCGTGCTGCCATGTCAAGTGAGATCAATGCTCTCATCCGGAATGGAACTTGGGAGTTGGTTCCATCTCATCCAAGCCAGAACGTTGTGGGCAACAAGTGGGTGTTCCGTATCAAATGGACACCCACTGGAGCTGTTGACAATTTAAGCCCCGCCTTGTTGCCAAAGGGTACCATCAGCGTCCTGGAGTGGATTTCACGGACACATTCAGTCCCGTAATCAAGCCCACCACCATCCGTGTAGTGCTTCACCTGGCTGTAACTAATGGCTGGCCCATTCGACAGTTGGATGTCAATAATGCCTTCCTTCAAGGCACTCTTCATGAGGACGTGTACATGGCCCAGCCAGCTGGCTTTGCGGATCCACAAAACCCTTCTTATGTTTGCAAGCTCCGCAAGGCTATCTATGGACTCAAACAAGCCCCCCGGGCCTGGTACAAGGAACTCCAGACCTTCCTACTATCCCACGGTTTTGTCCAAGCCAATTCTGATGCCTCACTGTTCCTTCTAAGGCAAGGTTCGACTACTCTGTATTTTCGGGTTTATGTTGATGATTTGATTGTGACAAGGAATACTCCAGCCTTCCTCTCCCGCTTCATACAAACTCTGGCCGCCCGCTTCTCGACCTTGGTTCCCTCAGTTACTTCCTTGGTGTGGAGGTCCTTCCAACCGCCGCTGGCCTCTTCCTGTCTCAGCACAAATATATCCATGACCTGCTCACCTTAGCTCGCACGGATGGTGCCAAGCCTATGGCCACTCCTCTGGCTGTTTCCCCCCCTCTACACCTGCACGATGGCTCCCCACCAGCAGATGCCACCAGCTTCCGCCGCCTAGTCGGGAGTCTGCAGTACCTCAGCTTGACCAGACCCGACGTCTCCTTTGCTGTCAATAAACTCTCCCAGTTTATGCATGCTCCAACTGACCTGCACTGGCAGACCCTCAAGCGCCTCCTTCACTATTTGAAAGGTACCTTGTTCTACAGTCTCCATCTCCATCGTCACACTCCCTCCACTCTCCATGCGGTCACTCATTCCCTAAATGCGTACTCGGATGCGGATTGGGCTGGGGACCAGGATGATCGAAAATCAACCACCGCCTATCTGGTCTACCTTGGCCGAAATCTTATATCATGGAGTTCCCGCAAGCAGCGTGCGGTTTCCAGCATGCGGGGGCGTAATAAGGATTCTCCTACAATCCAGCCGATCACAGGAGATTGACTTAATCTCCTTGATTTGCTGAGATATGTCAAACGGAATCACCTTTGATTCCTTCCTTGTATAGCTAGTCAACTGTATGATTCTTTCCTAATCTTCCTAAATTGTACATACCTAGTTAGGTCTCTCTACAGCCTATATAAAGATACCTACTGCTGTATTTCATTATTAATTCAATAAACAAATATTCAAACCTTTATAACAAACAGATAACAGATGAACTTGTTACCTAACACGCAATAGTCTGTCCCATTCGTTTTCTTCGGCCCCAATTGTCATGTTATCCTCTTTCCTTTCAGTATTTTGTAAAGAAACATCATCACTTGCACCCAGAGGTGATTCAACTCCCAGTTCTTCAGCTGGTTCCTCATTCCATTCGATGGACTGGTGAAATGATAATTTAGAAACATGGTGAGATAAACAATGATGAATTTTAAATTTTTTAATTATTTTTCCTTAAAGGAAACTTTCATGCAGGATAAAAAACAGCATGGGTAGGATGTCAAGATGAACATGCATACAATTACAAAATCAAAGAATGAACTGTCAATATCTGAATTGCTTATTTTCTCAACTAAGGGAATAAAGTTCACGGACTAGAGTGATCACATTAAATCTAACCGACGGAGATGCATATTTCAGAAAAAGGCTATAAACAGGTTGAGAAAGTGCAAGGGCCTAACCTACAAGTAACATGACTCTGCCCTTGCGCCAACCACACCGGACACGCTTCCTAAGTCATTGCCTAGGATATATCTTACTAATTTTGTACTACTTAAAACTGAACTATAGCCAAATTTCCGAAGATCCAAATGAGTACCCATGGCAATACAGTTTTATCTTTCTTCTTTAAAAATAAAAAAAAAAAACAAAAAAAAAAAAAAAAAAAACAGGAAAGAGGCTTTAACGGTAAGATTTCAATTGGTACCTGACAAAATCACCATGACAACAGCTTTATGCATTAGATGTAAGTTTAATACTTTACCTTTACTGACCCAAGCATATCATTTTCCAAATCTCCATCAGCAATATCACTTGACGCAGACTGAATATTTGAACGGTCAAGCAACTTTAAAATTGCACTTTCATCCCACACAATCTTGTTGCTACTGTCTGTACATTTATCTTCATACACATCTCCGAGGCCACCAGTGCGCTTCCTATGCTTATGTTCTACATCTGCCACTGCCTCATCTTTGTTACCATTATTTTCATCTGCATCTTTCCCATCAGTGCTAGGAGAGTTATTGAAAAGCTCCTCCGTTCCCCATTTTATAATATCTTCCACTTCTTTCTGGGATCCTGACTTATTCACAAAAAGCTGATCAAGCATAAGTTTCTTCTTTGCAAGCTGCAAGATGCGCTCTTCAACACTAGCACGAACTACAAGCCTATAAACCAAAAGCCGTTTGGACTGCCCAATTCGATGTGCTCGATTCATAGCTTGAATATCAGCATGCGGGTTAAAATCAGAATCATAGATAATGACAGTGTCAGCTGTTGCCAAATTGATACCAAGGCCACAAGAGCGCGTTGATAACAAAAAGACAAATCGGCTTTTATCTTGGTTAAACCGCGCAATTGCAGATTGACGATCAGTCACTGAAACAGAGCCATCTACTCTCTCATATGTTTTAGGTCCGAATTCTATGGCCAAGTAATCCTCAAGGATATCTAGCAGCTTGGTCATCTGGGAAAAGATGAGGACTCTGTGACCCTCTTTGTGCAAAATCTTAAGCATAGAGTGCAACAGAGACAGCTTGGCAGAAGCTTTTATCCGCATTTCGTGAAGGAACTGTAAAGAACCTGATTCAGGCTCAGTGCCTGGTATGAGATACGGATGATTGCAGACCTTCCTTAATTGCATTACGATGTTCAGCATCGATTGCTGTGCCACACCTTTGCCAATATTCCGTAATATCTGATAATTCTTTGTCAGCATAGCCCGGTAGTATTCAGCTTGGATAGAGGACAGCTCAACAGGAACCATCCGTTCAGTCTTGGGGGGGATATTTTGCATGGCATCCTTTTTAAGCCTACGAAGCATATGTGGAGCAACAAGTTTTTTCAATTCATCCACCTTTTCCGCAGTTGTAAGATCATTAAAGTTTTCCTCAAATGAAGAAAGGGAAGGGAATGATGCCGGCTGCAAGAAATTAAGCAAGTTATACATTTCACCAATGTTGTTCTGGAGAGGAGTACCAGTCAACAGTACACGATGTTGGAAGGACAAGGAATTAAGCAAGCTGAAAAGCTTACTTCCTGAATTTTTCAAACGATGGCCTTCATCAACTATTAGAACTTCCCAAGGAACCCCACGGAGATGTGAGGAATCAGCAAGAACCATTTCATATGTTGTTAAGAGAACATGAAATTTATAAGCAGATGTCTTTCTATTCGAGGCATTCGGATCACTAGCATGCCATTCATACTGGCGAATTATGGCTCTTGCTTTAGCACACCCATGATATTCCACGACATTCAATTCAGGAGCCCATAAGGAAAACTCAGAGAGCCAATTAGGCATTGTGGAAAGCGGAACCAAGACTAAACAAGGCAGAGTGGCTTTGAACTCAACATATAATGATGAAATAAAAGCACAAGCTGACACAGTTTTACCAAGCCCCATTTCATCAGCTAGTATTACATTCTTTGATTTATACCAGCACTTCCGCAACCAATTGAGTGCTTCAAGCTGATGGGGAAACAATGCACCTCCCTTCAGTTCCATAGGCTGCTCAGACAGAGTAACTATTTCATTTTTCTGACAACTAGCCTTCCCCCTTGATGATTCATCCTTAGAAGCATCTTTTTCCCGGGTTTGATGCTCAAACTGATTAAATAGATCAATCAGATTCTGAGAATCTTTAATGACAGGTTCATCCAATTTTTCCCAAGTGCATTCGACATAAGGAAGACCATTCCATTTTACGAAAGCTTCACCAGAATCATCTTTCAAATCACGGAGACCAATCACACGCTGGGGTTGCTTCCATCGTTCCTCACAGATATTTATAACACCAGTTCCATACTTCGCCTTGTAATTTTCTAGTTTTCTCTTGGCCAAGACTTTTAGCTCAGATTCAGAAATCCAGCTATTATGAATATGAGACTTGCCCACCCACTTAACTAAAAACTCATACAATACCGGCTCACCACTTCCACCTGCAGTTTCAGGCAATGAGGGCTCCTGACTTTTGTTTTCAGCACCGCTATCTTTTCCAGTTTCTGTACCTACATCTTTTTTGTCCTTGGTGTCAGGAGAGACTTGTGTTTCAACTTCTGGAACCTCATCATTACCGTGACTTTTCAAACTAACTTCAATATTTTCCCCACTCATTATTTTTTCATGTAGTTCTCCTGAATCATCTGCAGTTACAGCAGAAACATCTTGATCTTTACAATCAATGCTAGAAGGATCATCCTTCGTCGACACATCCAAGGAATTAGGCTTCTTACCTTCTTTGTTCGTAGATCGTTTGTACACATGCAATTTGTCCACTCTAACATCATCCTTCATGCTTTCATCCCCATCAGCATCCTTAACAACATTTTCACAACCATCAGTAAGATTTTCAGCACCTCCAACAACCATGTCATTATCACAAGCACAATTCCCATCTGATAGTCTGTTTTGAGTCTCTAAAACTTGCAAATCATCAGAACATGTGTCACGAGCTGCTGTCACAGGTAACTGACAAGAAGAGTCAGCATTGTCACCTTGAACTTGACATCCCAAAACCCGATCAACCTGGGACATGAGCATACAAGATACACATAAATCTGTATTGCAATATCAAGAAGCCAAAAAAAATACAGCATATTGTCGATACAAATCCAAACCAACAAAAATATATTCTAGAAAATTCATTTTTTATGCGGGACATTCTGGAAACTCATTTACCTGAAGAGGTTCAGTAGTAAAACTATCCTTAAAAATTGATGCTTCAAGTACATGACTTCCAGTTTTATCCGCTTTCTCTGGTGGGTCTTTTGTTCCCTCGGGTTGCTCCTGAAACAAATAATTGATATTTACTACATAGGTATATAGCTAAACATAGAATAATATAAATAAATCAAGAAAGACATTATCCCAACATTAGCAACACATGAAGAACACCAACATAATTTTGATAACCACAAAATAAGTCAGCAAGGTTAACAAAACTATCAAGTTGTCAATAGCCAATCAAGAATTTGTACACACAAACAAGGGACTAATACAAAATCAGGAATTGAAAAATACCTCATCTTTGCTCTGAACATCTGAATTCTTGGTTCCGATGTCCTCTTTTGACAAAGATGCAGAAATCCCATGGTTGACAGATTTAAGCTTACGATGTGCTTTACCAATCTTCAGGATTCCGGTATTTGTTTTAGGTTCAGGTTGTTCGGAAATACTGACAGACTTTCCATTATCAGTCTTGTGCTTCTTTTTACCCTTATCATTATTGCCTTTGTGTTTTCGTTTTTTAGCCTTGGTAGTGGTAGCACTGATCGCAAGAACAACGGTCTTCTGAGGAGATGCATCAGCAGAAAACAGATCAGGCTTCACCTCAGGAGCTCCTTCATTTGTCTCCGATGCTGTAACTTTAGAATGAGATGAAACTTCTTTAGCAGGAGAGCTCAATTTTTTGTCCGTAGAATCCTCTTCCGGTAAAATGTTGGATCTTTTTTCATCCTCGACATTCACACGTGATGAAATACCATCCACAGAACCACCAACTGCTGAATCACTCAGCTTGGTGCTACAAGATATATCTAACTCCGAGATAGGTTTCTTTTCAAACGATTTGACTGTAGATTTTCCTTTGCTTGAGGATCTTGTCTTTGCAACAATGGTGTTTCCAAAGATCTGCGATACTTTCTCCCCATCAGATGACTTAATTCCAGATTTTGATGTAGCAGTGAGAAACTTTGTTCTTGCTCTTTTTGAAATGTTATCCGCTATGCAGTTTATGGGCAGATCACTTTTGTTCTTGCTTTGACAGCAAGTTGGACATTGCCACTTCCCATTTGGAATGCGCTTAAGGTGATGAATTTCAACATAGAAAACAACAATTTCACATTAGCACAGGTAACCCAAAGAAAATGGATCATTAAAAAACCAGCTAGGACAGTACAGGAAAATAAATGTACCTTAAGAGGTGGATCTAGACACTGAAGGTGATAGGTCCGGGGACAGCTATCACAACACAACAAGTTACCTCCAAGATCACAAATCACGCATTCATAGAAATACTGGATGAGAGAACATTAGATCAGAAAAAACGTTGCAAGTCAGAGCATACTTAAAAGAAACTAATATTATAGTATAGCCATAAAGCAGAACAAGCTATTAATAAAGATGAATATTTTCACACGCTATTAAACTGCAGTTTCCTCAGAAAGATTATATGCACAACTAGCTTGCTGATTTAGCATAGAATAGTACTATCAAAATTTACATAAATCTCAATGAAACAAGGTGGCATGTTGCATATGGAGTTCTAGAGTCCTACAATAAAAACATAGAACAATTATCCACCCTAAAGCAAGCTTCTGACTGCTACAATCTTATGATTATCTTCCACATCAATTTAGCGCTGGTATTCTTTTTAAGAGCTTCGTCATGCATACACCTGAGAAAGGACTTAAGTAGACTTCTAAATAACTTCTACGGAGAGAAATAGAAACAACATGTTCACAATGTTTGAATTAAAACACCCACCATCTTACAAACAAAGCTCATGCTAGAGTGACCGAAGAATAATATAAAATGAACTTTATAGACAAAAAAAGATTACCACCCATGATAGTTATTTCAAGAATATTTCTTTAAGAAGTCTTCAGGTTATTATGAAGTATTCAAGTTAAAGAAAAACGGTTGACGAATTAAACATTTATGTAAAACTAACCCCATCATTTCCTTTCTTCTTAGATGAAAATCGTTCAGGAATTAATTCATTTTTCAGCCTGCGCTTAGCTGAAGAGGTATGCCTTGGAGATTCCGACGCGGCTGAACTGTCTTCTTTGCCATTAGACAGATCAGGTCCATAAGGAAGCTTTCTACGTTTTCGTTTCAAGACCCAATTTCTGTTTATCATTTTAGTAGGTGACAAACTATCTTCCCTCATCTTTCAGACTTGGGTCTTCATATGTGGTCAAAGGTGAGAGCAAGCCCACCAGAAACTGATGAATTAGTCAAGGCACTGCAATTTCTACACACACAAAAAGTCTCAGAACTTGATCTAATAAGTTGTTTAAAGCAAAAGGCATAAGGTTGCACACACAAACAGAAAACATTAACATGAAGAGAGAGATTTATATAAACCACATAAAATTATCAGGAAAATGGATGCCAGAGACTGATCAAACTGATAGTCACATAAAGCAGAGGTGGGTTAACTTATCAGTACTAGCGAATCCATAAAAATGAATTGTATAACCCCAACAACAGTCAGGGTGCAGGATCCTAACTATTTCAACCTCAACATCTGGTACAAAAGTGTAACTCACTTAAATACGACATTGGATTAAAACTTATAAGGTACATTGCCAAACCCCAGCATCAGATACAAGACATCTGCATTCCCCTTCAAAGCATTATCAGAAAACAAGATAATCTTCCAACACAGAAGAAATTAACACATATACTGCAAAATCTGACATACAATAGACCCAACAATTGAACAAATAAACCATACATTCCAAGTTACCACTACTCAAATGCGAAATGCAATCTATGAAGATAGTGATGATATAATGAACCATCAATTACAAGAACTCAATCATTCAAACACATTCAACTGCTGCTAAACACAAAACCCCATTTCGACATCAATTCGAGAATACTGACATAATTTAGAAAAACCAAGCTGCCACTACACAAGAACACGAACCATGCCACAGAATCTGCATCAATCAAAGCTCAAAAACACAATCTTTGGACAATCAAACAAAACCCAGATAAAAATGAACATGAAATCACACATGGGTAAGTTGGAAGTCACATGAATTCACAAAACCCAAAAGAAAGCAACCAACAAAAGAGAGCAAGAACAAAAAAAACATAGAGTGCCCAGATGAATTAAGAAGCTTACCAATCAAGTAATGGATCAAAACCCCAAGAAACAGAGCAGCAGTATGAGATTGATGGATTGCGAGAAAGAGGTGGAGAGCGCAGAGGAGGTGGGAGAGGTTTAGGGCATGGAAGGCTGGCTGTGGGAGATACGAGAGAGAGAGAGAGAGAGAGAGAGAGAGAGAGAGCGAGCGAAGGGAGACAAATGAAATAAATAGAGAGGAAAGAGATAGTTGTTTGTTTTTCCAATCTTATTTATTTTTCCATTTTCAATTTTTGTTAGAGAGAGAAAGTGCGAGTCTTGTAGAGAGAGAAGCATACAAATACGGATTCGCCGGGGTCCTAGGGCCGGGGTTACCATTCTGACATGGCAGGAGAGAGAGATGAAGTTAGTGAGAGAAAGAGTCTCCTTTTTCAAGTGGTGCTCTCGTTCTTGTTTTGGTTGATGTTGTTGTTGTTCGTTGTAGTTGAAGCCTCTCCGCCACTCACATCTCGCCACGTGGGAGATCCAGAGACTATTTCCTCACTTCCTCCCGGTGCCCATATTCCCTCCCTTTTTCTTTCGTCTCCAAAGACTCCATCTTTTGCTTTCTTCTTCTGATAAGAGAGAAGGTGTTTAGGGAAAGAGAGGGAGAAATATGTCTTTTTCAGTTCCTCTATTATATTCTATTCCCAGCATCCCTAGCCATCAATTGCTAGCTGGTTTTTGAATGGGGTGTCTCTGTGTTTGATTTAGCAGCAGACTTTTATCTTCCTTTTCCTTTTTGTGCCCAGCTTTTGTTTACTATGTTTCTCTTTTAAGAAAATAATGATCTAGTTCATAGTTTGAGAAGGAAATCTTCAGAAAAAAATGGCAGGATATATGAAATCCTTCCTAAACAAGCTAAACAGTTAAGAACTGGTGAAACAGATCAGGAAACTTTTAGGGTAGCTAGGTTTTGGTTATGCTTGTTTGAGGAGGTGCTAACAAGTTTAGGGATATTTGTCAACAGAAAAATAAAACAATTTTGGAATGATTATTGTGTACAATGGAATTGGAATTTCAAACATACATGCAACCATGGGGGTTGGTTGTTGGCTTTATTTGGATACAAATCTAATATAGATTTTTCCTTTTTTGGTTTTCTCTCATTGTACAAAATAAATTAATACTTGAGATACACTTGTTTGAATTTTTGTATTCTCGAAGTGTGTATTTAAATTATGTGTCAATTGTTATGAACTGAGTTTATATTTTGTCTCAGAGTGTGAGAGAGATTTTCTTTTATCAAAAGATATATCATTATATATCACACAGAATAGTACAATTATACTATTAAAATCAAGCTATGATAGTAAAACTCACAAGCCAAAATGATAATATTAGTGCAGACAAAGTCTCATTAACAATTAACAAACTTATATCACTAAAATTATGCAAAATTACAAATCAAACGCCACAAAACCTAAAACAACCAAAACCTTAATAGCGCCTATAACTCTAAACAAACTATCTCCACGAAAAGAAACAGTCATTGTCGTCAAACGCATCACATATGATATCGAAAAATTGAAAAACATAGCGGATCTGAAAAAGACTTGATTTCCAGCAATTTAATTGCGCTGAAAAGCAAATAAAGAACAAAATGTCTCAATTTAACTACTATGACCAAAACCAACGGGAAATATTACGGGAAAACTCCTCCAACGGTAAAGTGTAAGATTTGAGGAAATAATAAATTTTGAAGAAAGATTTTAAGTAAGGGGATGAATTGAAAAAATAACAAAATAATATGACGGAAAACTCAAATCTGAGCAGGGCTCAGACCAAACAGTCACCACAAAGGGGAAAGGAAAAACGATTGAGGGGATGGGGGAAGAAGATGACATTCCTCCTCCTCCCTTTTAGTTTGTTTTTTTCTTTGGGACTAGAAGAAGAGAAAATAGAGGCTCAAATTTTTCAAAACGAGAGAAAATTAAAGACAAGTGGATAATTTATAACTTGAATTAACAAGACTTCTTGTAATTATAATCACTCAAAAAAAGTTTGTTTAGCTCTTTATTTCTATAATGTAAATAATGGTGGTTATTACGTAAGCATCACGACAAAAAAAAAAAGATATTACTTTTTAGATTTGAATTTCTTTATTTTCTCTTAAACTTTATTATATCGTATCCAATTATTCATAATACCACTAAAGTAAGTTCATCCACAATTTTTGTGACAATATTTGCTTATGTCATAATTGACTGAAGCTTATAAGCACCAATTTTGAAGCGACCAACAATGCCACAAAGGAATTCGTGCTGCCACCAATGATGGTGCCACGTTACCTCGACAATTGGTTAAGCCATTGACAATCGGAGCGCAAACCAAATCATCACTCGCGACACCTACGCAATGGACTAGAATCTCCGTCATAGGGATCAATGTATATAGACTATATATTGGCGGGATATATTGGTTACATTGAAAATGAGAGAACAATTCAAATCAATTTATGACTGCTGGATCTAAATAAACGGTCAGAATACATTGATTCTCATTGTGGAGATCATTTTAGATCTCTAGAGGATTCCAATCCCTATGCAATACCCTATAAATTTCTTAAAATATGCATAACTTCCATATCAAAAAAGTTTTAAAAATTCTCTTCCCCATGCTCTATATAAACTCCTTTTTTTTAATGGGTAATCCATATTCACTTGATAATGTTAGCTTAGTAAAACGTATTTTAACTCGCGCTTTATTAACTTGCATCGGAATCCTTTTAGTGGGTACCCAAACAGTAATCACCTTCTTCTAGTTGGTTAGTTTTTTGTGCATCGAACAATATTTAGTTAGTGTATTGTCTCTAACAACATATAGTGCTAAGTTTCATAGTTAGGAATAAAACATAAATCAGGAAGCCCCGTTCCCACATTCATTAGTTTCAAATGAAAAATGAAAAATATCATGCACTTAAAGCACCGAAAAGGGCTTTGCACATAATTCTATATACATCTATGAGATTGAGTATGAAATTCTTGCCGGAATATTGAGAAATATCCAAAAAGACATTTAGAGGATCTAGCCCTTACTTAAGCCGTAAGAGCTGTGAGTAATAACAGGTTGCAAGCAGTCAATTAATCCTCCTAAGATTCAAGTGCAAACATCGTTTTACAGTTTTTGTTTCTTCCTCCAAATGATGATGCTTTTGGCAATGCATTAATCCTCCTCAGATTCATTATATTGTGTACTGTGGAACCCAGAATCATCCGAAAATTATGGAGCCACCACGTGTCCCGTAATTCCCAAAAACAAACACTGATCATTCGAAAAATACCCGCACATCAAATAATCTATTTACCAGTTAAATACGTTATTTGGCCGGGTTAAAACCTCCGTAATATTGATATTCTCTCCGAGAGATAATTATCGTTATTCTTAATAACGGTAATTTAATATTAATATTACAATACACTAAAAATCATTACTATCATGATAAGCCATCATTATGATTATCAAAATAATATATTATTCATTTATTAATAATATATTATTTATTAATTAAATATTCAAACCGACCAATCAGAACTCTCCAAGGCTCCCAAGATTTTTCTATAAATAGCAAGGTACATTTCACTTCCAAGGTACGTTGATTCTTCGTTTCGAAGTATATCCTTTTCCTCTCTCAAAGCTAACTTAAGCATCGGAGTGTTCTTGGTCGAACAACCCCCCGGGTAAATCGATCGAAGCAACGATAGCTAATTGTTTGCTGTCTGCAGGAATTGTGAGGACTTTTCGCGACGAGTTCAATCTTTGATTCAACAATTGGTGCTTTCATTGAGAGCTATTGAGTTATACTGAGAAGAAGCTCTCTCATTTGTTCATCGTTCATCTTTCTTCGTTCGTCGTTCATCGACATTGTTCGAAGATTTTGAACGTTGTTCATCACTCATCAACAATTTGTTCATCGTTCATCTTTCTTCGTTCGTCGTTCATCGACATTGTTCGAAGATTTTGAACGTTGTTCATCACTCATCAAGAATTTGTTCACCGTTCATCTCCCTTCGTTCGTCGTTCATCAACATTGTTCAAATCAGCATGGCTAAGGTTCGTCGATCCATTCAGTCAGCCAGAGAAGGTGTTTCTGCCTCAACAGCTCAGACGAGGAATGAGACTCACATTGAGACTCCGGAGAAGCGCCCTGCTCAACCCAGGCGTGTGACCATAGAAGCGCCCATTGAGACACTCGGAGGGAGACCAACCTTCAGCTTCGGAACCTTCCCCTCTTCGGCCAGCCAAATACCCCCGCCTGGGGAAGGAACTTCGACTCTACAACGGGCAGGCGGGAGATTGATGGGAAGTACATCGCAACATGAGCAGCCTGCAACAAACATGGTCCTAAGGGACTTCCTGGATGGGAATCATGACATCTCAGGGAGAGGTCACCCCCAACCCCCCCAGGACATCTTGGCGCAACAAGTTGAAAGGTTGAGCAACCAAGTTCAACTTCAATCGGAGCTCTTGTAGCAAATCCTCGCAGGGAGACCAATCCAGGAGCAGCATAGACAGGAGAATACCCAAAGACGCCCTGGGAAAGAACAAGTCCGCTGCCAAACAATGTCACGAGATACTTCGCTTAGCGACTCTGGAGCGGAAAGTCACGCTCGTCAAGCAAAAAGCCCACAACGCCTAAAGCCGTTAGTACGAGAACGGCTAGGAGGAAGGGTTGGGACAACCTCACGAGCAGAGCTCTCACAACACTCACATAGGAGTAGGGGGCAACCGCAGGCTCTATACTAAAACCTGAGGCGATCTGTCCACGACAGTGAAGGAGAGGATGAGGCCTATTCCCCTACACGATCCCATAGATCGAGGGAAGAAGCCCACGGAGGTTCTCGACGACTGTCACAACGGAATTCATCGCTTCAGCACGGCGCATTACGGGCTAATGATGTGCAAAAGATACTGGACAAGCACCTCCGTGCTCAGCGAGGTGGCGATCTAGAGGACGATCTACGCCGCCAAATACAGCTCTCTACACCCTTTGTAAGAGATATCGAGGAGGAACCATTTCCCCAGAGGTTCGCAACGCCGAACTTTACCCCATTCAAAGGAACCTCCGATCCGGTAAAACACATAGATTATTACCGAGGAGTCATGATCCCCCACAGGTCTAACGATGCACTTATGTGCAAAGTTTTCCAGGCTTCTCTTCAAGGCCAAGCCATGACTTGGTTTAATCATCTCCCCCCATGGTCGATTGAGTCCTTTGAAGAGTTGGCCTTGGCATTTGTGAAGGAATATGCACAACTTCGGACAATCGAGGTAAAGGATGACCACCTTTTCTCTGTCCGAAAGAAAACAAAAGATACTCTGCGACAGTACATACGCAGATTTTGCGAAGAGAAGTCTCGCATTGTCGGCTGTAGTGACCTTGTAGCAGCAATGGCGTTCAAACAAGGACTCCCTCGGGACAGCCAACTTTACGGGGATATCGTCATGAGTAATGCCCGAAGCCTCACCAAAATACTTTCGCTAGCAGAGCGACATGCAAGTTGGGAGGATGAGAAGAACGCCACTCAAACTCAGGATCATGTTGGAGCTGGTGAGAAGACCCCCAAAAAGGAGGAATCCCATGGCAAGTTTACGGCTGGAAAGACCAACAAGCGCAAGGCGGGACAACCTTCCCAAACTCCGGCAGTAGGGAAGCCTAATTTGCAACTATCTTTACCAGTCCATCAGATCCACAGTGAGATTAAGGACAAACCATGGTTTAAAAAGCCAGAACCAGTCAAGGGAGATCAGGAGAAGGCTGATAAAACAAAGTGGTGTGCCTTCCACGAATGCTATGGGCACAACATCGGTAAATGCATATCTTTTGAGAGATATCTCCGAAATCTCATCAAGGAGGGGCATTGTACTGAGTATGTCAAGGGGAAGGCTGCAGATCGACCTACCGACAAAGGACCAAAGGAGCCTGCAGCCAAGATGATTCGCATCAACACCATCATGGCTGAATCAGAATTGCTAGGAACCACCTCCAAGCAGAAAAAGAGAAAAATACGAGATGCTCTTGCCATCTCTCAAGTCTCCCAAGTCACCACCACCGGGGTGGCCAACGACCTTGTCGTTGGTTTCTCTTTGAAGGACAAGGAGGGACTTGATTGGCCGCACGATGACGCATTGGTCGTATCAATCCAGATCGCTCATGCTCAGGTTGATCGGGTTCACGTGGATGAAGGGAGTGCGGCGAATATCCTCAGCCTAGAGGCAGTTCGCCAGATGGGGTTAGAAAGCCTAGTGGTAAAAGGGGTTGTCCCTCTCCGAGGCTTCAATGGGTCAACTAGTATGACCATTGGTACACTCCAGCTAGATGTACATTCAAACCCCGTTGTCACGACCCAGACCTTTTACATCATGGACGAGTACTCTCCATACAATGGAATCCTCGGAAGGCCATGGCTTCACAAAATCCTCGCAACCACATCAAGCCTCTACCAAAAGATTAGATTCCCTATTCCCGGTGGAGGAATCGGAGAAATCAAGGGCGATCAGACGATGGCTCGACGGTGCCTCACCGAAGGGCTAAGGGAGGTAAAGGTGGCAGAATTCATTCCCCAAGCAGGATCATCCAATAGGGGCAAGATTTCTTCTTCATCTCCCAAATAGCAACTAATCACAGGACAAGATCCTGACGTTCACGAGGAACCATCGGCTCCGGAAGGGTGGCAGCCGGAGGATGACGTGATCCTCGTTCAGCTTGACCCTCGACATCCTGAGCAAGAGGCCCGTATTGGCGCCCGGTTAAGTGACACAGAAAAGGAAGAACTCATAGCCTTCCTGCGTAGGGAGAAAGAAGTTTTTGCTTGGTCTTCGTCTGACATGCCTGGGATTGACCCTACTATCGTTAGCCACAGGCTACACGTCAATCCCCACCACAAGCCGGTCAAACAGAAAAGACGCAACTTTTCCCCAGAGAAAATTGCTATCATTCAAGAGGAGATCGACAAGTTACTCATTGCTGGATCCATTGAAGAAGTTCCGCACTCTGAATGGCTAGCAAATGTCGTGCTTGTCAAGAAAAAAGAGGCTGGACGGTGGAGAGTTTGTGTTGATTACACCGACCTCAATCTTGCGTGCCCAAAGGATCACTATCCTCTGCCTCGAATCGATCTCTTGGTAGATTCAACTGCAGGAAATGAGCTGCTAAGCTTCCTGGATGCATACTCGGGCTATAATCAGATCTCCATGCACGAAAGCGACAAAGACAAGACGGCCTTCGTTTTCGACTGCGGTGTATACTGCTACAAAGTGATGCCATTTGGCCTCAAGAATGCAGGAGCAACGTACCAGAGGCTCGTCAATCGGATGTTCAAGGATCTCATCGGCAAAACCATGGAAGTCTATGTGGACGATATCATGGTCAAAGGAGAAAAACGAGGGGATCATATCGCCAACTTGCGAGAAACCTTCAACTTGCTGAAGAAGTACAAAATGAAGCTCAACCCTCTTAAGTGTACTTTCGGAGTCTCAGCGGGGAAATTCTTGGGATACCTTGTAACTCAACGTGGGATCGAAGCAAACCCAAAACAGATCAAGGCAATACTCGAGATGAAATCCCCATCAAGTCTGAAGGAGATTCAAAGTCTCACTGGACGGGCAGCAGCGTTGAATAGGTTCCTGTCCAAATCAACTGATCGGTGTCGACCCTTCTTCCAGGCGGTAAAGAAGGCATCCAGGGATAAGTGGGATGAAGGTTGTGAGAAAGCATTTCAAGATCTCAAGGCCTACTTAACATCCCCACCATTGCTATCAAAACCCAAGGATAACGAGGACCTGTTCCTCTATCTGGGGGTTTCGGACGTTGCCGTAAGCTCTGCACTTATCCGAGAAGAAAATGGGATTCAGCTTCCTGTATTTTACACATCCAAAGCCCTCCTTGATGCTGAGACACGATACCCGAAATTTGAAAGGCTGATTCTAGCATTACTAGTTACCACAAAAAAGCTGAGGCCATACTTTCAAGCTCATCGAGTGATCGTCATGACCGAATATCCACTCCGTTCGTTGCTCCATGCACCTGATGCATCGACACGGGTAATGAAATGGGCCATCGAGTTGAGTCAGCATGATTTGCTCTATCGACCACGGACAGCTGTCAAAGGCCAGACCTTAGCAGATTTTGTTGTGGAGTTCACACCGGCGTCACTGGAAGGAGGCAATAAGCTTGGCAAAACCCCCGGGCCCGCCGACACTTCTCTACCACAGGATCAAGAGGCCAGTTCTTCTTCCCTACAGCCCTCAATTTCCAATCTTCTATGGAAACTCTTTGTTGACGGCTCCTCAAACCAAAGGGGGGCAGGAGCAGGGATTGTCCTTATCACTCCAGATGGCTCAATGATGGAACAGGCGGTACAGTTCGGATTTAAAGCCTCTAACAATGAAGCGGAGTATGAGGCTTTGATTTGCGGGCTCACGCTTGCCAAGGAGTTGGGAATCAAACGCCTCGCTATTCATTCGGACTCGCAATTGATTACTAACCAATCAACCGGAGAATATGCTGCGCGTGATGCAAGAATGCTCAAGTATAATAACAAGGTCCAGGAAATGCTTACCCTTTTCCCAATTTTTACTTTTCATCAACTTCCACGAGCGGAAAATACGCAAGCAGATGCGCTGGCCAATCTAGCATCATCACTTGACTTTCGATTCAAGCGCTCGATCCCGATCGAATATCTCGAACGGAGAAGTATTGACATGAGGGAGATCGAAGTGAGACAAATTGGTTCATCTCCAAGCTGGCAAGATCCTTTCCTCAACTATCTGGAACATGGAATATTGCCTGATGAACGATTAGAGGCCCGCAAAATCCAGATGAAAGCTGTGCGATACTATGTCGACAGGGGGCAACTCTTTCGAAAAAGCTTTACAGGACCAAACTTGTTATGCTTAAGGCACCCAGAAACATTGAAGGTCTTGGCAGAAGTTCATGAAGGGCATTGTGGAAATCATTCCGGTGGAAGATCGCTCGCTCAAAAGACGCTTAGTGCAGGGTTTTACTGGCCTACTCTACGCCAGGAAGCTCTGCAATACGCCCAGAAATGTGACAAATGCCAAAGGTTCAAGCCTAACCAATTGGCACCACCGGAAGAGTTGCATGCACAGTTAAGCCCTTGGCCATTCATGCAATGGGGACTTGACATCGTTGGACCACTCCCAAGTACCCCAATCCCAAGCAAGAGGTATTTGATTGTCGCCACTGACTACTTCACTAAGTGGGTGGAGGCAAAAGCTTTGGCTACCATAACCCAGGCTGATGTCCAAAAATTCATCTGGAGCCAGATTATCTGCCGATTTGGGCTCCCCAAGGTCATTCTGACTGACAATGGGACTCAGTTTGTAACGACCCGTCCCAAATTCCATGATTAGATTAGTGACTAATCACGATTAGTGTGGCTAATCCGTGATTAGTAGAGCGAAATCGGACGAGCGGTGCGAAATGACCGTTTTGCCCCTGATGGTGGCAAAACGTTGACTTTTTAATCGGGCGGTCAAATGGACTTTGACCGATGACCGTGACGTAGTTCGTGACGTCACGAGTTCATAGACAGGTGGCACGTTCAATTCCGACGTTCGAGGAAGAAGTTATGACGTTCGGAAGTTTAGGGGCATTTTGGTAATTTTGGATAAAAGGGGTCAAAAGTTGACTTTTTGACCGGGAGGTCCGATGGCCGAGGACCGAAGACCGTTACGTAGATAAGGACGATACGAATCCATAGGCAGGCGGCACACTGAAATCGGACTTCGAACGGGAGAGTTATGGGTCACGGAAGTTCGATTTCACTATGCACGAACTTCGAGACGGGGACGTTTTGGCGAAAGCTGATTGGGCAGATATTTTTAGTGGGTCCCATGGATGAGTGACAAGTGTCACTCATCCTATTGGTCAATACCCTTAATTTGTGGATCTAATTAATAAAATATTATTATTTTAATTATTTTATAATCAATTCTAACAACCTTACATCCTAACCATCCATTCTATTTTAATCTCTCAATCCTCACCCTCCATTTCACTCCTCTCACCAGATCCACATCATCATCTTCATTTCTTTTCATTTTCTTCTTCTCCAAGCACAAAACCCGAACCCCCCCCCCTTCACCATTTTCTTCATTTTCTCCAAGCAGCACACACACATACCACCAGTCCCTAGGAGATAATATGACCGTGAGGAGTGTGAGAGGCGGAGGGCTGAGAGGCTGGACGGTGGCAGGCGGCGGAGGACACGGCGGAGCCGAACCCGTGAGGTAAGAAAACTTCAAAAATTTGAAGTTGTGTTTTAATGGTTTTTAGCTGATTCCAAGGATTGGGTTAGGTTGCTGGTAGTCCTAGGAGCTCAGTAGGATTGGTTTTGGGGCTTGGGGTGGCCTAGAACGGCCGTGAACGGCGGGGGAAAACTCACCCGCCATAGCCAAGCTTGAAGGGTTAGTTTTAGTTGTTTTCCTTCCATGTTAATGTCATAGAACCTTAGGTTAGATTGAGACGAGTAGAATGAGACAAACGGGAGGAGAAACGGTGGCCGGAGCAGGGAGAACCGGCCGGGTCAAGCCGCGGGTCACGGCGACCCGGTTACTGGTATTCGGGTCGACCCGCGGGAGGACAGAGATGACAGGTGACGTCATCATGCTGACGTCATCATGTCAGCGATGACGTCAGCATTGTCAGATCTGACAATGTCAGCTGACATGTCAGACAGTGGGCCAATGGGAGCGTGACACGTGTCACTGTCAGGGGCTGTCAGTGATGACGTCATGCTGACGTCAGCGATGACGTCAGCAGGTACTGTAGCAGGCGCGTGAAGCCCACGCGCAGCCACTTCAAGCGGCGCGTGAGGGCGCGTGGCAGGGAATCTGGGGAAGGTTCCAACATACGAAATCATCTATTCGATGTAACGAACATTTTGGGACTGGTTTCGTGTCGATCGGACACCGTCTTGATATGTTTCGGGGCATCGGAAGGTTTAGGTTCGGGATTAAAAATAGTTAAAAATACGGGAAAATTACGGGGCTTTGGTAGGAGGTTAATTAAGTAGTTAGTAACCTTCTATTACGATTTGGACAGGTTTGGGAGTCCCGGTGATGGTGATCGGCTCGGGGAGCCGTATGGCACGCAAATCGAGGCGGCAGCTCGGACGGTCTGTGAGTGGACCTTGTTTTCTAAATTGGTGCATGCATAAATGTTTATTATATGTTTTATTACTTGTTTGATGATGCCATGGGTGCATTTGTATGTGGTTACGTATAAGCACGTATTTCGAGGTTTCGGCCTTATACAGTGCTTATACGGGTCTGTATTTCTTTATTGATTTAAATGAACTGAATTTGGATTTCAAAATGATAAACTCGGGTATGAGACCCATTTGGTTTTGTCTCGGGCATATGACCTCAGATTCCGGGCACGGTGCCCAGTTGGTGTCCTATGTTCGGGTACGAGACCCAGTCACTTTACGGTTTTGATTTCAGGTCAGGGAACCTTAAATGGATTTCCCGGTTCATGACGGTTTATGGGAACCGGCATGAACTCTTAATATGGTATCATGGTTCATGACGGTTTATGGGAACTGGCATGAACCCTTGTTGGTTATTACGGTACATGACGGTTTATGGGAACCGGCATGTTACCTGGTTATGTTATTACGGTACATGACGGTTTATGGGAACCGGCATGTTACCTGATTATGGATATTATGGATCATGACGGTTCAGGGGAACCGGTCATGAATGTTTATGTTATGTATATATATGTTCGTCTACCTTCCTTTACTTCTATTATCTCCTCCGGGGAGGGTCGTTGGCCTGGGTGGACCCCGGAGTAGTCACGGAGCACCGACTGAGTGGAGTCACCCCCCAGTTGGGTTCCTTACTCTCAGGAAGGCTATGGTTACTATTACCTCGGGTAGGGTCAGTGGTCTGCGGACATTGACCTTGACTTTGAGATGACTCGGATTGAGACCCGGGTAGCGCGCGCGTGGCTTTGGATACCGTGACAGGATTGGTTGTGTGACTTATATATATGTATGTGATGGATATATGATATATGATATGTGGTGTGTACAGGTGTGCACAGGATTTGGGCAGTGGCCCGTATGGTCGTTTTTATTGTGGTCCTTTCGACCTTAGTTTATATCTGCTTTGGGCTTCGTCCCACATATGGTTTGTTTTGGATAAATGGTTTTCGAATGCATGCATGCTTTTTAGTGGAGGGTACAAATGTCTTCCTTATTAAATGTTTTTATAAACTTTTGTTTTGTCCACTCACAGTTTTTAATGTTTTGACTGCCCTTCAGGTTGACATCGGATGTGGGCTGTAGCAGAGACCGAGATATCACATGCCTCCTCCGGATCCTGGCGTACTCTGATAGCCCGGGGAGGGCAAGGGTCGAAATTATCCCTTGTCTGACACTCCGTGTCAGACGGGAGCAGGGTCATCCCGCACTAATCCCGGGGGGATTGGGATGGGTCCTGTCACAGTTCACTGGCGCCATAATCAACGAGTTCTTTGAGCTTTGGAGGATCAAGCATTTCACTTCAACTGCATATTACCCCCAGGGTAATGGCCAAGCTGAAGCTTCCAACAAAACGATCCTTAACTGTATCAAGAAACGGCTCGAAGATAAAAAAGGCTTGTGGGAGGAGGAGTTGGATGGCACGCTCTGGGCATACCGTACCACTCCGCGTCGAGCAACAGGAGAGTCTCCATTCACCCTTGCATACGGTACTGACGCAGTCATTCCTCCACATGTTGTTGTCCCGGCACCCTTCACCGAGCTCGACGATCCAGTGGTCAACTCCATCGCTCTGAGAACTTCACTTGATCTCAGCGAGGAATTAAGAGAGCAAGTAGTGAAGCGTATCTCCAGCTACCAGCAGCAAGTGAGAAGCTCCTATAACAAGAGGGCCCGACTCCGGCACTTTCTCCCAGGAGACCTTGTTCTCAAGAAAAAGTTTGCGGCACCCAATCGTCCAGGGTCTCAAAAACTCAAGTCCCCTTGGGAAGGACCTTACCGAATCTACCAAGTAGGCGGAAAAGGAAGCTATACCTTGGAGACCATGGACGGGAAGTTGGTGAGTGGTTCCATGAACGCTCATCACCTCCGAAAATACTATGTGTAATACAAACTCGAGCTCAATAATAAAGCAAGTCGTTGTTTGATGCTACATAAAAGACTTTATTCCCCCGGGAAGAACTCAAGCCTTCCTTCGGGAAGCATCCAAAGCCTTCCTTCAGGAAGCACCTCAAGCCCGGCCTTCCTCCGGGAAGCATCCGAAGCCTTCCTTCAGGAAGCACCTCAAGCCTTCCTCCGGGAAGCATCCGAAGCCTTCCTTCAGGAAGCACCTCAAGCCTTCCTCCGGGAAGCATCCGAAGCCTTCATTCAGGAAGCACCTCAAGCCTTCCTCCTAGGAAGCATCCTAAGCCTTCCTCTTGGAAGCTCCCTAAGCCTTCTTCATCGAAGCACTTCAAGCCTTCTCTTAAAGAAGCACAAGCCCTTCCCTGAAGGCATCATTCCAAAGACTTAATCATCTAAAAGCGTCACAAGTCATTTAGAACCCACTGTTATACACACATGGTTTTGGTTGAGGCATATTAACAAACTCACACCAATACATTTACAGACATTTACAAATATTCACTTCGACACATAACATGTAAGAAAGTTAACACTTGCGTTTCAACAACTTAACTTCAATTCTTCTTATTTATTCATTTGGTAAGTGTTTGGCAAATCACATGACGGTTGCTCACACCAGTTGTACAAAACATAAAAAAATGCACACAAGAACAAGCCGACATGTAACTATGGAGGCAAATCTTCAAATCCCATCGTGTTTCTAAACTCTTCCCACTCTTCTGCTGAAAGTAAGGAAGTATCATGAAACAATGAATCGGCAGTCTCAGGGACAGCTTCATTCCTGGTCCCGGCCTCGAGCTCTGGGAAAGATACCGGAACAGGCTCCAGCTCTTGCTCCAACTCTGGTTCACGCTCTTTGGTGGTGACCCCGCTACAACTCGCCATATCCAACTTTTGTGCCTCAACAGGTCTTTGGCACAAAGTTGTGGGGGCATGCGGCGATTGTAAATAATCATGTCCCGGGAGATCATGTCCCGGGAGCATTGCCGCTTTTAGACTCTGGATCTCCACCTCCAAAAGTCTGCTTGTTTCTTCTGAGTCTTGCAACTTTCTGCGCAGCAAAGAGAGCTCGTCTCGAGCAGAGTCTCGCTCCTTTTCTATCCGAATCCTCTCAGCACGGCTCACCTCCAGCTCGCCCACTTTGACTTCCAAAGAGTGGACCCTTCCGACCAAAACTTCGTTATTCCGACTAGAGTGGTCTCGGGCTTCTCGAAGACGTTTACATTCGCTCTTCATTCGCTCATTTTCACCCTCCAAACCAACATTCCCACGAAGCATGTCCACCAACTTATGGGCCCCAGCTTTCGCAATCCTAAGGTCTCGGACTACCTTGTCGAAAGCCCCTCGCGAAACAGTTTTCTGACTGTCCTCTGTTGGGATGGAGGCACCTATCACATCAACAATCTTGGACGGTGCACGTGTCTCCCCCACTATCCGATCTAGGCTTTCATCTCTCGACGCTTGATGAACCGGGTAGTGGGAGGTGGGGATCACCTTCAGCTTCTTAAGTTGCTTGGGTACCCCCTCGCAAGGACCTTCTGAAGCTTTACGCTTGCTAGATGACTCCGCAGGAATAGAACGGTCAGGCTTGAAATGAAGCTGCTCAGCATGCCTTTTTTCCAAGGAAACATTGGATCCTTGCTTGTCATTCCTCTTCTGGATAATGGGTTTCTTCAACCGCAAAGGAGCACTCAACCACTCTTTGATTAGGATATCCGAGGGCCTCCCACCATTCAAATCTCTAAGTGGAGAAAGTAGCCAACTCATGTCTCGGAACTCTGGGGGAATCTTCAAAGCCATATCAATCTTCTTAAGATCAGGATGACTTTCAAATCCGCTATACAACTCATCAAACGAACGAAAATGTGAGGCGATCCTCAGGTCTGAGGAGGCGTGTTTGTCCCATGCACCACCGACTTCAATACAGTTAACCCTGTACGCACTGTCATTGAACTCCGCCCTCAAAAATAGCTCCACCTTGGGAACAACTCGAGAAAGCCGACCGCCGGTAACTCCGTTGTGTGACACGGAATAGCAATGCCAGAATTCATCTTCCGAGAGTCCCAGGCTAAAGAACTTGTTCAACTTCTCAAAGCACATGATGTGTCGATAAGCATCGACGTCCAGTTGAGCAGGACTGCATCCCATCCGGCCAATAATCTTAGAAAAGAACTTCGAGAACGGGAACTTGAAACCCCACCCAATGGTCAAAGGATGGAATTTAGTCCACCGACCGCCGACAGGGTTCTTTCCCCTTCCATGCTTAAGAGCCTTCATGGAAGAGCATCTGTCTCCAAGCTCCACAAAGACATCCTCGGGAAAAGCAATTTGATTACGAGCTTTCCACTCCTTAAAATCTTCAGGCTTCTCAAACTCCATATCTTTCCCTCGGAATGGACTAAGGCTACGAGAACCGCCACGCTCCCACAAAACAGGCTTGCTGGGTCTCTCAGCACCTTGACGCATAGCGAACATATTTGTGGTACTAGCAAACGTCACAACAGATGTGACCTAGCCTACCAATGCTCACTAGTCACGTTTGCAAGTGCACTCAATCACCACCAAATCCCCGTCAACTGCTCAGCCAAACTCCGTTCACCACGTAGCAAGCATATTTGTGGTACTAGCAAGGGTCACAATGAGTGTGAGCCAGCCTACCGATGCAAGCACGCACTATCCAAACTGCTCATTTTCCAAACTGCACGCGATTCCGTAATTTCTGACGCTTTTTAGGAATTTCGAATCCTGCCCAAAAAACATCATAAAGGGTCACCAATGACTCTAAATACATCATATCCATTTTCCACAATTTTTCGGGAATTTAATAAAAATTTAAAGTTATAACCTAAACCATCGGACCCTCGAAACAGTATCGATACAATGTCAGTTTGTCTCGGACCCAACACAAAAAATGTTCATTACATCAAAAATAATAAAACACCTGTTGAAAATCCCCCCGGAAACGCCTCCACGCGTCCTCACGCGCCGCCGCAAGCGGCTGCGCGTGAAAGCCACGCGCGTAGCACAGTAACTGCTACAGTGCGTCTCCTCTACCCGAATGACTGGTAAACGGGTTGGAGACCCGCGTTGAGACCCGATCTGTTCTCCTTCAATTGGGAATTGTTTTCATCCGTTTTTTAAACTGATTTCATCCAAACCATTTATATTTAGGTTCTGTAACGTTTAAAACTTCAATTATAACCAAAAACTGATAAATCCCCGATGAACTCTCAAACGGGTTTCGTGATCGGGTTCGTTCAATTCATCCCTGTTTTTCAAATTAAATCACACAGAGAGTATTGTGAGAATGAAACAAAAGTTTTTGCATAATCAATTTCATACAATTATACCTCCAGCTGCTCGAACTCAAGCTCGATTTCGAGCAAAATTCAGAGCTTCTGTTCTTGCTCAGGGAAGCCCCAATTCTCTCCGTTTTTGTTGTGAATCGATTCGAATTGACCTCAGAAGACTCAATCAAGTCCCAATTTTGATCCTTGGAGCTCGTGAATCCGAATTCGAATTCTCCCCACAATTTCTCAAAATTTTCGAAATCTGCAAAATCAGTTCACCCTCCGTCTCTCGTGTTTAATTTGATCTAATTCAACCTCTCAATTGATAATTCTCGCAGCCAATTTGATCTGTTATTTAAACAATAACCCAAATGGACACATTGAGTGTTTTTCCCCTAATTAAGGGTTTAATGTCTCTAAACCCTAGGTTTAATCCCTAAAATCAGGTGTAAAAGTGAGAGGGAAAGTGACATGCTTGGCTGGAAGTTTGAGTCAGCATTCACTTTTTGTTTAAACGACCGTTTCGCCCTTCGCTCGGAAAATTACGAAAATGCCCCTCGCCTTCATAGATCCATAACTTTTGCGTCCGATCTCCGATTTCGGCATGCCGACTGTCTATGGATTCGTATCGATTGGACCTACGTAATGGTCCTTGGCCCTTGTCCTTCGGACCTCCCGGGTCAAAAGTCAACATTTTGCCCTTACTTTGCAAAATTTACGAAAATGCCACTCTCCTTCGTAGATCCATAACTTTTGCATCCGATCCCCGATTTCGGCATGCCGCCTGTCTATGAATTCGTATTAACTCGACCTACGTAAACAGTCTCTGACCCACAACCTTTGGACCCCGGGCTCAAAAGTCGACTTTTTTCCATGCTTGGGGGGCAAAATGGTCATTTTTGCACATTATGACCGATTCACACCACTAAACCCGGTAATATAAGATTCCAAGCAAAATACATCCCTCCGGATTCCCAGAATACCGAATCGATGTGGGGGCATTTGTGGAACCCAGAATCATCCGAAAATTATGGAGCCACCACGTGTCCCGTAATTCCCAAAAACAAACACTGATCATTCGAAAAATACCCGCACATCAAATAATCTATTTATCAGTTAAATACGTTATTTGGCCGGGTTAAAACCTCCGTAATATTGATATTCTCTCCGAGAGATAATTATCGTTATTCTTAATAACGGTAATTTAATATTAATATTACAATACACTAAAAATCATTACTATCATGATAAGCCATCATTATGATTATCAAAATAATATATTATTCATTTATTAATAATATATTATTTATTAATTAAATATTCAAACCGACCAATCAGAACTCTCCAAGGCTCCCAAGATTTTTCTATAAATAGCAAGGTACATTTCACTTCCAAGGTACGTTGATTCTTCGTTTCGAAGTATATCCTTTTCCTCTCTCAAAGCTAACTTAAGCATCGGAGTGTTCTTGGTCGAACAACCCCCCGGGTAAATCGATCGAAGCAACGATAGCTAATTGTTTGCTGTCTGCAGGAATTGTGAGGACTTTTCGCGACGAGTTCAATCTTTGATTCAACATGTACCTTATTCACAAGTACCATATTTTTTTGTTGGTTGATGAAAGAAATTACAATATTCTTTTGTTAGTCCACGAAATTAAGCACAAAAAATTAAAATCATAGAAGCAAAGTGTTTTTGCAATTTTGTTATTAAGATGGAAAATGGATCAAGGCTTGGGTTTTATTGGCTCTTTGAAGCCCAACCCACCTAAAGCTTCAAAGTCCAGGCAAAACTCTGTCCTATTTCCCACCACACAATTTCAAGATGTCGACAGCACACCCACAAACAAGTGGTTACCGATTAACGGTCGAAAATGTATTCCAGTCTCTTCTTTCTTCACTATCTCTCACTGACTCTCCAGTCGCCAAAACCCACTTTCTCTAATACCTCCATGATCACCTGCAAGGCTTCAATGCTGAACCTTGGACCTCTCTCTCCTCTTCACCTTTCCAAACTAGCCCTTAAACATGTCCAAATTTACAGACCATGCCACCGTCAAAACAACAACGACAACATGTGTGTGGTATTTTCTTCATTAGCGGATGGACACAGATGGAATCAGTACCAAAAGTTCACAAACACCAACAAGAGCAGCAACGGCACTGTTTACAGGAAACCCAGAATCCCAGAAGAGGCGGAGGAGGAAGAAGAGAGAAAGGTGCATTGTGAAGTGGACATGATTTCGTGGAGGGAACGCCGAATCAAAGCTGAAATTCATGTCAACGCCGATGTGGATTCGGTATGGAACGCTCTCACCGACTATGAGCGTCTCGCTGACTTTATTCCCAATCTTGTTTCCAGGTAATGCCTTCAAAGTTTTAATCTTTCATAAATGAAAGTTCAAAAGTTTTATTTTTTATTTTTTAAGTTCATAAAGTGACCATTTTGATCAGTCTTTGAATTTGATGATGTTTTATGGTTTTAGTGGGAGAATTACATGTCCGCATCCCGGGCGTATATGGCTCGAGCAGCGAGGCTTGCAGAGGGCACTTTATTGGCATATTGAAGCTCGAGTTGTTTTGGACCTTCAAGAATTTCCTAATATAGTGAGTGTCTAAATTAAAACCTAACTTTTGTTTCTTAAAGTTTGATATTTACTTAATCCAATTGTCTAAGTTAGAAACGAAGTTAAATTTTTATGTGGGTTTGATTCTTTTGCTTAATTTTACAAGTGGGGTTTTTCAAAGTTGTTACATTTTCATCTTTTTTTTGGTTGCACTGTTTTATTTGAAGCTTTTGTTAATTTTTTTAGAGTAATAATGATCGTGAGCTCCACTTTTCCATGGTTGATGGGGACTTCAAAAAGTTTGAAGGAAAATGGGCTGTTAGATGCGGGACAGGGTAAGTAATTGTAATCTAACGTGTTTACAATGTGCTTACATTTCGTCTGCTTTGGTTTTGCAGACGCCTGGTTTGTTTTGATTTTTATGAACTTCGTAAAAAAAAATTATGTTGCATCTTTTAGGGTCAATTTTGGTTCTTTTTTTGTACAATAACAATAGCTTAGATTCAGGTCATCTTTTCAGATATGATATTTATCTTAGTTTTCTCATAAATACATAAGATGTTCAATACTTTTCCTGCATCATCATTGCAGTGTCGTTTACTTTCTAATTTCCTCCTCACTGATGATTGCAGTTCATCCTCAACAATTTTGTCATATGAACTCAATGTGATACCAAGATTCAACTTCCCTGCCATTTTCTTGGAAAGAATTATCAGATCAGATCTTCCTGTGAATCTTCGGGCCGTGGCTTGCAGATCTGAAAAGAGTTTTGAAGGGGATCAGAAGATAGGAGTAACAAAAAGTTCTTTGCCTATGGCTGTTACTAGTTCACTCCCGAAAAACATAGATGGTTCTTTGTGTGAAAAGGACTATCCACTTAATGAGTTTAAAGAAAAAATTGCTGGCTCTTCTGCTTCATTATCCCCATCTTCTGCTGAGCTGAACAGCAACTGGGGTGTATTTGGAAAAGTATGCAGACTTGATAGGCCTTGCTTGGTGGATGAGGTTCATCTTCGTAGATTTGACGGTCTATTGGTAACCACTTGACCTAGACTGTTCTCCCTTAGCCTTTCTGTCCTAGAGAGAATCTTCTGTTCAGCAATTGATGATAAAATGAATTTGGCTGAAGGAAAATGGAGGCGTCCATCGTGGTGTCGTTGCTAGTATAACAGTAAAAGCTCCTGTTCGTGAAGTCTGGAATGTTTTGACTGCTTATGAAAGGCTTCCAGAGTAAGTAATGTCTATTTTTCCTTTTCTTTGAGTTATGCAGCTAAACACATAGGCTCTATAAGAAGTTCTCATTCGGGCTAGTTTCTAATTTCTTTATCAGTCAGACAGGTAAACGTTTGAAAAGCCCGAGGAAGGGTTTTATTGATAGAAAGATCAAATTATACATAAAATTTTCATTTATAAAGCGTCAATATATGAGAAATGAGACGTAACAAAGATAGTCATGATATTAGTTTCTACAAGTTTGTCTTAAGATTGCTTTCATTTACCCGATTCTTTTTCTTTGTGAAATTACACTTTTCAGGATAGTCCCCAATTTGGCAATCAGTAGGATATTGTCAAGAGAAAACTACAAAGTCCGCATTCTCCAGGTACTAGCAGTCTTTTCATGAACTGCAAACTGTGATAACAATTCTTTTTAAACAGTCTTTATTTAACTTGGGATCAGGATATGTTTCTCATCTCCAAATGCACATTTTGTGGATCTTAAAAGTTCATAAACAGGTTAATCTATGGCTTTAGCTGTACATGATCATTAGGAGAATGGTCCTAAAATTTGTTCTTATAATATGCAGGAAGGATGTAAAGGCCTACTTTATATGGTACTTCATGCACGTGTTGTGCTGGACTTGTGCGAACAGCTTGAACAGGAGATAAGTTTTGAACAGGTTGAAGGGGACTTCGACTCATTTCGAGGTAAATGGGTTTTTGAGCAGCTAGGAAGTCATCACACTTTGTTAAAGTACTCTGTGGAATCAAAGATGCGCAAGGATACTTTTCTTTCCGAAGCAATCATGGAAGAGGTTTGTGTAGTGTATCTCAGTATATGCCTATACTTACATGTTGAGCCTTGAAATAAGACATTCTATTGATACATACTTGTCATGGCATTGTAGGTTATATATGAAGATCTTCCTTCAAATTTATGTACCATAAGAGATTATGTAGAAAAACGGGAAGTGGCACACTCAACAAAAGCATGTGATGAAAATATACATAGGAAGGAGGAACAAACAGCTTCATCTAATACTGATCATGATGATGGAAGTTGTATAACAGTTGACCAAGTTTCTGATACTGATAATGCTCAAACTTCATCATCTAGGCAAAGGCCAAGAGTACCAGGCTTGCAGAGGGATATTGAAGTTTTGAGATCTGAGCTCCTCAAATTTGTTTCAGAACATGGGCAGGAAGGATTTATGCCCATGAGAAAACAACTTCGTTTGCATGGAAGGGTAGATATTGAAAAAGCAATTACCCGAATGGGTGGATTCAGAAGGATTGCGACATTGATGAACCTTTCTCTTGCTTATAAAGATCGAAAACCAAAGGGCTACTGGGACGACCTTGACAATATGCAGGAAGAGGTAGGGTCTTCAACTCATATGATCTGCATCGTAATCATGGGGTTAATCACATTCCATTCTGGGTGCAGATTACTAGATTTCAAAGGAGCTGGGGAATGGACCCTTCGTATATGCCAAGTAGAAAGTCATTTGAGCGTGCAGGTAAGCAATGGCCAGCACTTGGAAGACCTCTTTTGCCTTGTCTTTTGTTTTTTCATCAGATTGGTAAATATTGTTATCTATATCTTCATATTAGGACCAATTTGAAATGTGAACATTTTTAACAGGACGCTATGACATTGCGCGTGCCTTAGAGAAGTGGGGAGGCCTTCATGAGGTTTCCCGGCTGCTGTCACTGAAGGTGAGGCACCCTAACCGACAGCCAGACCTTGCCAGAGATGTAAAACTTGATTATGTGGTGTCAACAGATATAGAGGGAGAAAAGCTGGCACCATCTAATCCTTACGTGTCTCAAGATACACAAAAGTGGATTTCAGAACTAAAACATTTGGATATTAATTGGGTTGAGTAGAAATCGAAATGCGATTAGGTCATCGTTTGATTCTGTTTCTAAATCTCAGCACTTTGACATGTCATTCATTTGGTTACAGAATATAGCTCCACATAAGAGTGACTATGTTCTTGTTAATCAAACAAAAAGCAAAGCCCGTATCTCATAGTGAAGCATATCTTGAATCTAGAGTTAGTGAAGCATATCTTGAATCTAGAGAGTTAGTGAAGCATATCTTGAATCTAAAGAGTTATGTAATGCAATTCAATTTTAGGCTCCAAATTCGACTCTAAATAAAATAGACTTTTACTACATCTCTAATGGTGAAGGAGACATGTTGTCAATATATGCAAGATCATAAGAGAGAATCATTACATGATTCACGTCATAAGAGAGTCGAACGCATATTAGGCATTAAGATAATACAAACAAGGTGGCTTAGGCATTAAGATAACACGAATTAGGTGGCTTGATACGTAAATTTTACAAAATTACTGTTTTTGACAACTAAAACTGTCAATTTTTTGTTCTCCTTGACTTCTATCCCAAACAAGGTAAAGCGAAGTGTGGTAACATTTTACTAATCATAGAAATAATCCCCAAGTTTTTTTACCCAAGTTTTTTATCCAAAATGTTACGGGGCCTCCAACACCTGCCGACTGTGCCGAGGAATATCCCCACCAAGTGGTCAGTGTCATCAACGAGCTCCTAAAGCGCGTGGGTTCTCCAAAAATCCCCTAAACAAAAAGAAATTATTTTTTGCTGAGAAAAATAAAAAATCGTTTTCCGTTCTGAAAAAGCCGTAAAATCAGAGACTCCCAAATCTCATTAAAAAAACAAAGAAAATAAATTAAAAAACAGGCAGGGTCTTTGAGCTCAGAGAAAGTTCAACTGTAAGAGACACGAGCAGAGAGCCAGAGAGACAGAGGCGTAATCACTGTAAGTGTTTGTGCCTTTCACTGATCTATTGCTGTTGTTTTTGAAGCTAAGTACTTTATTAATCTTCTTCATATATGTTTTTTTTTTTGGATCGTTTTGTGCCTGCTTCAACCATTATTGGACTGATTCAAGCCGGATCTCTCACAAGCTTTAGTCTTTTTTGTTCTCTTGGGGATTTGATGGTCAATTTGAGCTGATTTTGTGTGAATTTTACTGGGTCGGACTCGCATGCTGAAATTCGGTCCTAATTGTTGTGAGTTTTGGGATTGAAATGTGCATGTCAACTCAATTAGGGGTTTTCTGAGTTTGATTTTGTGGGTTTTGGATCTTCAATCTGAGTTACATGCCGGCGACTCAAATCTAGCTCAAGCCTTCGCTAGTCTTTCCAGTCTAACAATTTTCTATCTAGTCAATTTCACAAGTTATTTATTTCTTTATGAATTTTCTAATGGAAGTTATGTTTATCAGTATTCATGCAGTGTCAAGTTGATCCCAACAATGTGAATTGTAGAATATCGTTAGGATTCTAGTTGGGGTAATTTATTGTCTGTTTGGTGATTAAAATAAGAAGGAAAATAGGACATGGTATTTCAAAGTTGATCTTTTTAGTTTATAGTTTGCCTTTCAGACTAGGAAAGCTATAAATTTATTCACTGTTTTCTTCTCTCAAATCACTGATAAAATAACTCAAATTGAATATCTTGTTCAAGGTGGTTTTTTTTTTTTCTCTTTCTCCTGACTTCTGTCATTGGACAAAGTTCTTCTTTTAGGACATCGCATGCTTAGATATTTATCCTTCTGGTTAACTAATCTAGTGAAACCTTTACTCCCTTAGGTTCCTACTTCCTAGTTAAGGACTGCTTCGTTGGAAGAATGTTTTCTGTTAGCAAAAGTTGCAGTTGGCTACCCATGGGAACAAGTTCATGTGTCATATTTACTGCTTTTTGGCTTGCCTGTTTATCCAATTGAAGTTAGACCGTATGGATAGAATTGTGGGTAAAGCTACAATGGATCAACAGAAGAACTACGAGCATGTTCGATACAATACTGAAACTAGAAATGAGGGACATGGGCCTTCCAATCAAAGGTTTTACCAGGATCCTTCAAGCAATATTAACACCAACATGCGACCTCCAGACTACAATGTTGCTGTTGGAGCCAGGCCTGTGTTGAATTACTCTATTCAGACGGGTGAGGAATTTGCTCTTGAATTTATGCGGGAGAGGGTGAACCAGAGG
This sequence comes from Prinsepia uniflora, assembly GCA_032719365.1. Taxonomy (NCBI): domain Eukaryota; kingdom Viridiplantae; phylum Streptophyta; class Magnoliopsida; order Rosales; family Rosaceae; genus Prinsepia; species Prinsepia uniflora. The sequence continues at coordinate 65,005,181 of CM064866.1, forward strand.
CAGCATTTAGTTCCACATGCTTCTGGAGATCCTAATAGTGCTCCTAACTATATGGATCTAAAAGGAATGCTGAGAATTAGCCATACGGGTTCGGAAAGTGGGTCTGATGTTTCTTTGCTGAACTCGGTGGAAAAAGGTCGGGTACAGGAATTTGAGAGAAAGGCATCTTATGCACATGAAGATAAGAATTACTATGATTCAGGACGATTACCACAAACCTCATCAAAGAATGACATCAATCGAGGACTCAGTTATGCCTCTTCAGGACTATCTGATAGCTCAGTGGGAAGAGTGAAGTTTCTCTGCAGCTTTGCTGGTAAAATTTTGCCTCGTCCTAGTGATGGAAGGCTTAGATATGTTGGCGGTGAAACGCGTATTGTCCGGTTAAACAGAGATATATTCTGGCAGGATCTTATGCAGAAAATGTTGGCGATTTATGATCAAACTCGTGCAATAAAGTATCAGCTTCCTGGCGAGGATCTTGATGCACTTGTTTCTGTTTCTTGTGATGAAGACCTGCAAAACATGATGGAGGAATGCAGTGTGATACAAGATGGGGCATCACAGAAACCTAGGATGTTCCTGTTTTCTAGTGTTGATTTGGAGGATTCTCAGTTTGGTGTAGAAAGCATGGATGGTGATTCTGAGATTCAATATGTAGTTGCTGTTAATGGTATGGACCTGGGTTCGAGAAAGAATTCTATTGCCTTGGCAAGTTCTTCAGGCAACAATTTGGAAGAGTTAATCAGTTTAAATGTTGCAAGGGAGAGCACTAGACCAATGCCTGATACAGCTGGTACTAGCACTGCACCTTCAGCAGCAAATGTGCCTTCCTCAGTTAATCAGTCCTCTCAAGCAATGCTTCGAGGTTCTTCAAGTGCTTATGAATCCAGTTATCAGGGGCAGAAGATGCATAGTGCAGAAGCCAGACAGCATCCAGTGTCAACTCTCCAACATTTGGAGAGCTTCCCTGGGAAAGATGGACAGACTACTGTGCCCTCATCTGTTGCATTGCAATATAATTTTGATTCTCACCCTTCTCGCTATGCCACAACTGGAGGAAACAAAGATTCGATGCCTATATACCGACAAGCCCCTCAACAAGGGGGTTTTGTTGGAGAGCAGCTACATGGTGGCATACATGGGCAGGATTCAGAATTGCCCAAAAAGGAGATGAAATTGAAAAGAGATGGCTCAGCGCAAAAGATAAACGAACCTGAAAAAATTCAGTCTTTAGATAAAGAAGCTCCAGTAAAGGATACAAGAATGAAGAGAGAGAGCTCTCTCCATAAGATAAATGAAAGTGATAAACTTAGGAATGCAGACAATGAGAACACTGCGTCTCTACCTCCATATGAGGGTTCAGTTCCAAATTATAATTCTACGAATGAAGTATCAATTGCCAGTTCTGCGGTAGATACTAGATCACCGTTTTTGGTTACAAGAAGCAACAAAAAGCTCCAGGAACCTCTACAAAATTCAATGACCTCTGAAGATGTAAGTGATGGGACAAAAAACAATGAAGATGACCACTTCCACACCCACACATCAAGTGGACCGTCGAATCCTGGATATGCTGGCTCTGAGGTTGATTCTAAATATGATGGCTCTGAGGTTGATTCTATGGATTTTAGCTACCTTGAACCGCCTGTGGCTTCTCAGCGTGTGTACCATTCTGAGCGAATCCCTAGGGAACAAGCAGAATTGAACCGTTTGTCAAAATCTGGTGATTCATTTGGTTCTCAGTTTATGATAAGTCAGGCACGTCCTGATCACTCACCCCAAATCGTAGACTCTGTTGATAAATTGCATGATGAAAATGCCCCCTCTCAGTCTGAGCAGTCTGTGCAGTCTGGCTTACCCTCGAAACTGCTGCATGTTGAAGATGGATTAGCACAGTTTGAAAAGTATAAAGAATTTGCTGAAAATATTACTAAAATGAATTCTGATACTTATTTCGAGGGGCTTGAGTCAAAGGTACAAAAACCTGACTTGAGGCAATTAGCTGTCACTCCTGTGGATGGCCAGGAAATGAGCCGGTCAAAAGATAACTACAAAGACCCAAGTATCAATGATAAAGAAGCTGCTATGTTGACTCAACTAACTGCTGGTCAAGAAACTTCTGCCATGGTTACAACTGATTCTGCTTCAGTTCCAATTAAAGGTGCTGCTCATGGTGAGTCTGCTGCTGCTGTTGGCAATTCGGAGCATGGAGACATTCTTATTGATATTAATGATCGGTTTCCCCGTGATTTCCTGTCTGATATATTTTCCAAAGCTAGAATCTCAGGTGATCTTTCTGACATCAGTCCACTTCCAGGGGATGGAACAGGCTTGAGCTTGAACATGGAGAACCCCGAACCTAAGCACTGGTCGTATTTCCGAAATTTGGCTCAGAATGAGTTTGTAAGAAAAGATGTTTCCCTTATGGATCAGGACCACCTGGGTTTCTCCTCCCCGCTGACCAATATTGGAGAAGGAGCTCCAGTTGATTACAGCTTTCCACCTTTAAAGTCAGACGGAGTTGTTTTTGGTCACACTGACTCCCATATAAATTTTGATGAGGATGTTCGGCAAGAATTGTCTGGAGTAGCTGGACCCAACACCATAAATGATTCAGATTACAATCCTTCTCCACCCAAGGGAATTGAAAGTGAGCAGCTGGATGGGGTAAATCATGGAGTACGAGAATCAGAGTATGAGGTATCTCCCATCTGCTTCATCTTTTACTAGTAAATCATAGTGTTAACATATTGATTTCCTAGGACTAATTCTCAATTGGGCGCCCTTATAGGATGGCGAGCTAAATATTCAGAACACAGGCGTACCTCTTGCTGATCATTCTCTGGGAGAATTTGATATTACTACCTTGCAGGTATGATAATCAGTTTTTTCTTTTATTTTATTTTTACCTTCTATCTGCAATATGACAAAGTTACAAATGCTTCTCTGAAACCTATCAACAGACCAGACGGATCCATTTTTCTTTTCGATTTTTTTTTTCGGGTATGAGAATTTTCAATATCCTTGTTCAATTAAAGCTAAGGCATTGTTTGAGTCACTTAGTGTTAGTACTTTAAGTTGCTTTTGGGAGCAAAAGTTTTGCCTTTCCAACTTATATTTCTGCTTATGCAGCTTGCCTATTAGCTGTGTGTAGTTTCACCATGTTCCTCTTCAGTGGTCCTGTTGTCACAGAAATCTCCCATCTGGAAACCACCATCTTTCACACGTCACATAAATGGCATACGTCCTTCCACTGGTCATGATACCGCATTGAACTTCTTTGTACCGTTTCTTGCATGCTGCCAGCTCTGAGTTTACCACTGTCTGAACATAAATCAGTCTAAAAGAATATATCACATAGAACCTCTGCCCTGTGTCTGCTATATATATATATATATATATATATATATATATATATATATATATATACACACATACTTATTTTGCTTTTTCTTGTGCAATCATTGTCATAGTCTCAAAAACATCTCAGCTTTCCACATCAAGCAATCATTGGCATAGTCTCAAAAACATCTCAGCTTTCCACATCAAGTGATTAATCAATCATCTCGCAATGCATTCATCATATTTTCCTTTCTGATTATAATCTGTACCCTGCTCGGTTAGTGCAAATGGAAATTTTTAGTCTCTTAATTCTCTTGTTGGTCATTTCTGAATTCCCTTGCAGATCATACAGAATGATGATCTTGAAGAGCTTAGGGAATTGGGCTCTGGAACATTTGGAACTGTTTATCATGGAAAATGGAGGGGCACAGATGTTGCCATTAAGAGAATAAAAAAGAGCTGTTTTACAGGGCGCTCATCAGAGCAAGAAAGATTGGTGAGTCAGAACTGACTTTTCTTCTTAATTTACTAAACTAGAGTCAGTGGGAGTCATGTCAGGTTGAGATGTTTTTGAGATTTGAGTTTGAAGTGAAGATATCTCTGTTATGCCTTTATGTAAAATGAAGGCTACAAGAGATCCATATTTTAAGTTTATATGTTTGCGTTCCCTTCATTGTCTCTTGTCTGAGAGTGGTCCTTGATATTTAAATAGCCTATGGGTCGCTGGATGGTGGAGGGTAGCCTTCACCTGCAGTGTTGTGCACTGCTTATTACCAGTAATCACGTGACATATCAATAACAATAACCAGTTATCCTCTTTGTATTTTATTTTCCCAGACTGTTGAGTTCTGGCGCGAAGCTGAAATTCTTTCAAAGCTTCATCATCCAAATGTGGTGGCATTTTACGGAGTTGTCCAGAATGGACCAGGAGGAACACTAGCCACGGTGACCGAGTTCATGGTGAATGGCTCTTTGAGGCATGTTTTACTGAGCAAGGAGAGGTGATATCTCTATCCTTAGTTATGCCAAATATTTAAGCCATTGCAGTATACCGGGCTCTGAAATCTTATTCACCTTTTATTGGTTTTCTGAATTTCCAGACATCTTGATCGTCGTAAGCGGCTCATCATTGCTATGGATGCAGCATTTGGAATGGAATATCTGCATTCAAAAAACATAGTGCACTTTGATTTGAAATGTGACAATCTGCTTGTGAACTTGAAAGACCCTCTACGACCCATTTGCAAGGTATATGTTTAATTCTTCCTGTCTTTGTAAGACCCTATAGTTGATTAGGAATTCATGTTGTAATGTTTCTTATTATTAGATGGGCATTTATGGGCCTGTTTTCTTCTTTGTGAATAGTTAGTGTTCCAAATGAAACAATTATTTAGCAGAAAATTCGTAAATTTTGCAGGTAGGAGATTTTGGCTTGTCAAAAATCAAAAGAAATACCTTAGTTACTGGTGGTGTGAGGGGAACCCTTCCATGGATGGCTCCAGAGCTTCTTAATGGCAGCAGTAGTAAAGTTTCTGAAAAGGTAGGTGGTATGTCTAATTCTTACGTACAGAAAACGAATATTACTAGCGCACATTTCAGCTGATGTTTCTTATTGAACTTTGTTAGGAGAACTTTATGCCTCAATACAAGGTTAAAATCATAGGCTGTATCTACCCTATAAGCTATATAGGAAAACTATTATCCAACAACATATATGCAATACTAATCTCAATTATGCTGTTCAAAATCCAACAGAAGATGAGTTACTTAATCTGTTTCTGACAACTTTCTAAGTGGATACAGTGCTTTTGAATGTGTATTCAAAATAGTTTTTATCAACAAAAGTTAACCAGGGGCCAATGAGAAATAGTGCTATCCAGTCTTTTTCTCTTTTATTTGAGCACATGAAATTTAAAGATGCTTTTAGTTTTCCTTGGTATTTTTTGGCCAGTTTTTCGGTATGTTGATGCAATGTCATTGAGCCACGATATACTTGTTGGCAGGTTGATGTCTTCTCCTTTGGTATTGTCTTATGGGAGATTCTCACGGGTGAGGAGCCTTATGCCAATATGCACTATGGAGCAATCATAGGTGTGTACTAAGCCATCTCTTCGCACTTCAGTCCAATATTCAATTACATTTAATCTTGTTAATTTTCGCATAATATAGAAGTTAACTTTGGTGTCCTTTTTGCTTGCAGGAGGCATTGTGAGTAACACATTAAGGCCACATGTGCCAAGCTACTGTGATGCTGAATGGAAGTTGCTAATGGAGCAATGCTGGGCTGCCGATCCTGTTGTCCGCCCATCTTTCTCAGAAATAACCAGACGCTTGCGTGTGATGTCTGCAGCTTGCCGGACTAAACCGCAAGTTCAACCTCAGGGCCAGGCACCCAAGTAGTTGGGTTGGATGGGATCCCCTCAGGCTCAAGCACCCTCAGGCTAAATCTTAGCTGAAGCATGGGTTGATTACAAGAATTTATTTATACTCCATATAGAGGTTGTGTGTATTGTATGAGTAGGGAGAAGGGCTCCCATTGTAATGGTGGAATAAGTACTCTAGGTTGGGTCGAAAACCTTACCAGACAAAAATGATTGTGTATTGGTGCATTAAAAAAGGGGAAGAATTGGTTCGATTGTAAATCTTTTATTTGTGTTCATAGTAAATACCAACATGGCTATTGTTTTGTTTTTTCCTTCTCATTTTGATTGATATCGAAGTTTTGGCCTTTTTTTATTTTTTATTTTTTAAATTTTGGTCAGAAGTTTTGGCGTTATGGGGATGAAATTCTTGTTGAATGTTGGTCATGCGCAAATTTAAGACGAATAATGCAAAAGCCTACCCGCGTCTATAATGTAGTTATTCTTCAAAGATGATAAAACTATTTTTAGCTAAGTTATACAACGAGCTTGCGTACGCAAGTGCTCGCGCTATTTGTACTATTGATGTAGTGGAGGCTTCTAGGTCGTAAGTTCGATATTAATAAAAAATTATTAGGTCTTAAGTTTGATATTCGCAGGAGTGAAGTCGACACAATATATTATCAAGAAAACACTTAATTTTTTTTTTATAGGTAAATAGTATCATTCAAAAAATATAGGATTACAAGTTTATAAGAGGCATCCCTCAAGAAAAACAAGAAACCTAAGAAATATCCACAAATAAACTCATAAACAAAAGCATTAGGCTTAACATGGATCAAGCAAACAAGAGATTAGAACCTAAACTAAATAAGGCCCAGCCCAAACCAAGGGCTTAGACCAACTAAATCTCCACCCGATCTGCTCGAAGAAAACCAGGAACAAGGATACCAAAGTATCCTACACAGCGGATACAATAACCAACATCATCACATCAGCACCAACGAAGTGAGCACCGAAGGTCGCAGTTGCAGCCGTCGACAAAGTTGCTGCTGCCTCGACTAACAATGCAGCCCAAAAGAACACGAGTCTGATCTGGGACTCCCACCAGATCTGGAACAGAGTCCGATATGAACCGCAAGCCGAATCGAAGCTAAGAAATCACAGCCGCAACACAAGAACAAAGAAGACCCTCGTGTGTGACACAGCAACTGCAAGCGGAGACACAACCCCTAAGTAAGGATGCATCCTCGAACCAAAGCAGCAGCCATGAGCAAGGGGAGCAGCACCCAATGATGCAACCCGATATTAACCGAGAGCAAGCATCACCACGGTTAAAAACCCATACACATGCTCCCGAGCCCGTCGAAGGAAATAAGGCAAGATGCCGTTGCCGACCAAGAGAGATAAGGAATAAAAGAGAAAGGAACGAGGGAATGAGAGGAAGAGAGGAGAAGGAAGAAATGGAGAGGGTAGGAGGTGAGGACTGTCATCGACTCCAACCAAAGACATGGCTGGTGAGAAAACACTTAAAAAATTCTAATTTATAAACACCAAAAAATTAAGTCCCAAGGTTAAAGGAGAAATAATAGAGTGAAAGATTTTGAGGTTGATCTTCGGAAGAAAAAAGAACGGAGAAAAAAACAAACATTTTGAGTTTGATGTGCTATATTCAATCTTCAAAACGACGGTGGTTTGTCATATTCACTTCTAAAAACGACGGTCACCTAATTGGCAATGGGGGGAGTAGCCAAGATCTTATAAGGCACAAATTGTAGTTGTGCTTTTCCGATGTGGGACATTTTCCTTACATCTCAACACGCCCCCTCACGTGTGGCGGATTTTCTAGCCTATCACGTGACGATTTGATTGGGTACGTGTGACACGTGTGGTGGTTAAACCTTCACGTGGGATAACCACGCTCTGATACCATGTAAGAAGTTGAGGTTCCACCCCAAAACCAATTGGCAATAGAGGGAGTAGCCCAAGATCTTATAAGGCACAAATTGTAGTTGTGCTTTTCCGATGTGGGACATTTTCCTTACATCTCAACACTACCTAGGACCACCCAGTATATTAGCTAGACGCCTAGGTGATTTTACTTGTAAATCTTTTTAATTTGTAAATTCAATTTAAAGTACTTATATATATAATTATATAAGTTATTTTATTTATTAAATATTTAGTTAGTAATATAATTATTAATTAACACAGAGATAATAAAATAAAGATGTTAGAATGTAGTATAATAAAATCTATAAAAAAATTATATTTTCAACCTTTATAATTTTTAACTTAATTTATTTATTTAGAAAATTAATTTATATTATAAATTAATTTAATATGATTTATTATATTATTAATTTATTAAATTTTTTCTTAAAAAATTTAATTAGATTCTGACTAGCTACGTCCACGCTATGCCACTGTCGACTGTCTTGAAACTTGAAAGTACCTAAAAGGTCTTCGGAAAAAAAAAAAGAGTACCCCCAAGGTCCTTTTGAACATTGGATGGTGTATCCTCGTTATCCTTCCAAGGCCATTTCAAAAGCGCCAAGTTGCCAGTCTAACAGGGCCTCATCAAACGGTGCTTCCCAACTTCAAACTCAGCTCTCAAAGGTAACTTCTTTCTCTGTTGTATATTTGTAAGCTTAATTTCCTCATAATTGACAATTGCGTTCGCTTTAGCCACCCCTGGTTGTGTTCTAGCGCACACAATATGTTTGAGGAAATACCTCGCAGGACCCATCCAGTATTAGCGATGGTTTCCGCAGAAACAGTTCAAAAGAAACCTAATTTACCACTGATTCAGCATTTCAGCCTGTACTGAAGTAGGCATTTAGAGGTTGATGCAAAGCAACAATATTTGCATTAGCTTTGGCCTCTAACCATGGAAAGAAAAATATTTCCTTCGGGTGGGGATGTTATACTGTGCCCGAAACGATTTCCATTTTGGTCGAATACCCAAGTTCTTTCTTTTTCTGATTTATATTGTTGTTCACAGATTAGCAATGTTGCTCAAGTTATTAGATATTGCCTTGAAATGAAGTCATGGTTTGGATTTCATACCATGATGTTTGTTGTAACTTGTACCTGGTTTGTTACCAGGAAACGGCAGACTCAAGGGATAATAACATAAATAGATGTTCCAGAAGCCTCCAACAGTGTCCACTGCTTTGTGGGAGCCGTATCAGAAGGGTGAACTAGTTCTTCTTTCATTTATCTCCAAGCTTGTATTTTTGGAATCAAATTCACAATGGATCTTTCTTACTTTGTAGGTGCTTGCCTTTTTGCTATTGAGTTCAAGCAGCCTCAGTTATCTGCTGCGAGATCTTATAATCTTGGATTGAAGGTTTTATTTTCCCTCCGCTTCTTGTTTGTTTGTTTTTTGATTATCATGGAACTATTACAAGTATGAATAATAGATAATCAGGCTAATTATGTTGCAAGCCTTATCCAGTCCTTAACAGTTTCTATCACCTTTTTTGGTTGATCTTGCTGTGTACAAGCTCATATTAGAGTCAGATGATTCCTAATCATATAAGGGAGCATTTGGTTTCGATTTCCTGGTCACCTAGGACTAAGAGGTATATGACTTAGTGAACACTTCAGTTGCCATCTGCAGAATGCCATTAAATAAATTCACCCACATAATCTTTTGAATTCTTTCTGGAGTTAGACAGAAGTTTTGATTACAAAGTTGATTTAAGGAGATTAGCACATATCATTTACCATGATGTAGTGCATTTCAGAAAACGGATGCTTGGATGTCCCCTTGAAATGGCTTTAAATGTCCTAATAGTGTAAATTTTAATTTTTGCTTTTTTTTTACTGGTACTGGTGCATTAATTTTGTGTCTCGACGTGTGCTCAACTTTGCATTTTCATTCCTTCTAGTTGGTTGCCCAAAAGAGACTGGAAGTGATGAATAAGTATCAAACACATTCCTCCTGGATTACCTGTTAATAAGAATAACAGAAACTCTGCTATAGCCATTTTCTATACACATGGATGCGACATCCGTGCTTCTCGCACCTAACTATACGCTTCTTCCATTTCTTCCAATTGGTGTTACACCCTGAGGCTACTGTTATTAAGACAGTACGGATTCTTTAAGAATAGCTTCCTGCTTAATTTAAATTCATGTAGAGTCTTGAGTTTGAGTTTCATCCTGACACCTCGAAGTGGAGTTTTATTTTAAACTGCAGTTTGAGCATGGAAAGCTTCATAAAGGACGAAGTATATTGGGAACCATCTTTTCTGCCAGTAGGAAGCCCAGGGTAGAACCAACTTTCAGGAAGCAAGAAGTACGTCCACAAAATGCGGACCTTCCACCTGTACTGCCTAAGAAAAAGAAGAAACCCTATCCTATTCCCCTAAAAAAGATCAAGCAGATTGCAAAGGAGGACAAGAAACTTGCAGAAATGGGTATAGAGAAGCCCCTTGCCCCGCCGAAAAATGGGCTACTTGCACCCGATCTGATTCCTGTTGCTCACCAGGTACTGGATGCATGGAAAATTTTAATTAAAGGCCTTGCGCAGCTGTTGCATGTTATTCCCGTATATGGTTGCAAGTAAGTATGTTTATTTATATGCTGTAATTGTATCCATTTCCGATTCAGCTGAATATTGTATTAACCTTTTAGCAATCTGGGTTACAAATTGGAACACTGAATTGTTTTAGCTCTTATTCAGTGAATGCTCTGAGGTTCATGTGAGCCATTCTGGTCATCACATGCAGGATTGTCTTGGCCCAACCAATTCCAAGCGCCGAAGCTTCCACTCCTGGATTAAGGGTTCCATCAATGATATACTTGTACCCGTGGAGGCATATCATCTTTATGACCCTTTTGGTAGGCGCATTAAGCATGAAACTAGATTTCAATATGACAGGATTCCAGCTATTGTGGAGCTGTGCATCCAAGCTGGTGTTGAGATACCTGAGTACCCTTCACGTCGAAGAACTAAACCCATCCGAATGATTGGAAGGAAAGTGATTGATCGAGGTGGATTGCTTGAGGAGCCTCAGCCACAGCACTCTCCAAATCCATCTTCACTTGTTCATCTCGATACACATGGGGCTTGTGAGCAGTTTCCACCTCCTCCGCCATCAGATATTCCCAGGATTGCACAGGAGACAATGGATGCTTATCAAACTGTTAAGTCTGGTGTGACGAAGCTGATGAAGAAATACACAGTAAAGGCATGTGGATATTGCGCCGAGGTCCACGTAGGACCTTGGGGTCACAATGCCAAGCTTTGTGGGGAATTTAAGCACCAATGGAGGGATGGGAAGCATGGCTGGCAGGATGCTACCGTGGATGAAGTTTTCCCTCCAAATTATGTATGGCATGTCAACGACCCTAAAGGGCCTCCGTTGAAGGGAGGTGCACTCAAGAGGTTTTATGGGAAGGCTCCGGCCGTGGTGGAGGTTTGCTTGCAGGCAGGTGCCCAGATCCCTGAGAACTATAAACCCATGATGAGGCTTGACATTGTAGTCCCTGAAAGTGAAGAGGCACAGTTAGTTGCCTGATGATATAATAAGTTATCTTCGCCGGATAATTTGACGCTTGTAAGTATTTTTTTATTATTACATGGAGCAGGTATATTGTACTGGTTAACGACAAAATGCCTCAATTATCATCCTATCATACAATTAATCACTTTAATGTTGTCATACTTAATTACAAACTGACGCTAGTGGCAAATTGCAAGGTCATGCACCCATCATACAATCAATCACTTTAATGTTGTCATGCTTAGTTACAAATTTACACTAGCGGCAAATTGCAAGGTCAAGTTATTATCAACACAGGATTGTAACTAAACAACATATTAAAGTGACTGGTTTCCTTTTGAGTGAAAGAAACTACAATCCGCAGGGCTTTTAACGACACAAATTCAACCATCTCTAAGCGCAGCTGCATATGAAGAGCTTATTGATTTCAGTCTCTTTCAACTGAACCACAATTTTGAAGTAAACTGAACTGAATGACAATATGTAAAAATCTCAATTTGCATCACTCTTTACAAGATAAATGCGAAACTTGCGCATGAAACAAAACCAAAATTACGATTGCAAGCTTAGGATAACATCTCTGCCCATCGAGATGTTCTATGGTTGATATCTGACTAGAGAATTCTATACAGATTATATCAGCCTGTGAATGCTATACATAGAATACCTGCCCAACATTCAAGAGGCTCTCATGAGGAACGTTGAACATTACACTGTTTTCTCTACAGATCCTCCTAAGAAAGGCATATAGGTAATCAATAGCTATTTTCTTCCAAAACTTCGATTCCCTCCTCGCTTTTACTACAGTATTTCCCATTATGTGCACCACCCCGGCATCTCTGCAGTTGTTCAAGAATTCTATCTCATCAGACTCGCCCTGAATGCTTACTGACACGGAGGAGGTTACATTGTTTGCATGCAAGGGAGAATCATCAGCCACAATCGAGTCCACAGATGCCATTGAAAGGTCTACATTGGAGTGAAGCATGTGGATGTTATTACTGAACAGACCATCTCCTGATTGCATTGTTTGTTGGTCAAGTAAGCTAGATATATCAGAGTCTGATGATGACGCTTCCATCAGGGACTCAAGCCGGACAAACATAAAAAGGCTTTGAAAGAGCTTTTTCTCAAAATCATCATCCTTTTTATGGTCGTCTTTATAGCCATACCTTGCCACACAACGAAACATGTGGAAATTCTTGGGTCCAATCCGCTTAACAAGGAACCTCTCTTCTTCTGGGACTGTCCACACAGGAAGGTACTTCACACAGACAAAGATCACAACAGAATGGATCGCGGGTAAGTTGGTGATGAAGTGAGAGAAGATGCGGGGTACTCCACTTGCTAGCTCAGTGTAGACAAGGCCTATCCCAGGTACGCGAACCAGTCCTAAACTGGGACCAAGTCCAAGAATCCATGCCATTGAAACCTTACTGTGCATCTCCATCTCAAAACGTTTCACTGTACCATAATGCCAAACATACATGATGATAAAGAAGGCTGCCGCGATTGCAAGAGGAACCCAGCCACCTTGATTGACCTTGAGGAGTACAGCAGAAAAGTAAGTGCCCTCCACAACCAATGATAAGCCGGTGAAGATTAGGACAAGAATCCAATGGCAACGCCACACTAATATCATGACTAAAATCATGAGCAATGTGGTGACCAACATGACTATACAAACAGCCGTTCCTGTTGCAGCACATAAGATCATTTCAGATGGTGCAATGATATAGGAAGATATGTGTATACATAAACTACATCTGTTTAAACTTACCGGAGGCATTCCCAATTTGGTTTTGATTTTTAAACCCAGCTGTCACAGCGATGCAGAGACCCATAACAATCCAATTAATTTCTGGAATATATATCTGGTGACGGTACTTCCTTGATGTATGTACTACTTTGACTCTTGGAAAGCAGCCTAGTGCCAGGGCCTGCTTGATTAATGAAAAAGTTGCGCTTATGGTGGCCTGGCTTGCAACAACAGCCGCTGCAGTTGCAATAATAAACACAGGCCAATATATGCTCTCTGCAAAAATGATCAATCAGCATCTCTCAGAAATAATTACCAAAAACAAGGGGAATGCATGCAAACTATGAAAATTATGAAAATCCTAAAGAGTTTTCTTGAATAACAGATTTTTACATTACATTAAATTTGTCATGTATAAATTCTGAGTTAGTTTCGAACTCTACATGGAGGGTAGCTTTCATAGTTCCAACAATTTTCTTACTAAAATAACAGAAACAGCTCCTACAACATAAAAATACAAGTACTACCTTTGTATTAGTTTTGGAACCACAGAATCAATAAACAGCTAAATCTAAATTTTATGTTGTATATTATATAGTAAGAGAGAAAACAAACCTGGAATGGAATGATAAAAAGCACCGATCACGTTATGTGAATTTTTCATGAGGTATGCAGCTTGACCAGAATAGGCTAATAGAAGGCAAGGAAATACAACCGATGTAAAAGCAATCTGTATGGACGGGACTGGGAAGTGGGATAGGTCAGCGAAAAGGGCTTCTGTTCCTGTAAGTATGCACAACCAGTATCACTGTATCAAGGACTCCATCACAAACTTGCTTGAATTTCACAAATATAAAAGTAGAGATCAGAAAAACATGAAAATGAATAAACTTCCATAAGGGTATATAGAACTTTTACCTGTTATACTAAGCATAATGCCTCCGAGAGATGCCCACCCATCTTTTCCTCCCCTTTTAAAAAACCGATACACATATACTGGTGAAAAAGCTTTTAAAATGCTACTATCATACTTCCAAATATTATATGTGCCAATCCCTCCAATTAAGAGAAACCAAAGGAGTACAATTGGTGCAAAAAGCCAACCAACTTTATCAGTTCCATAGCGTTGCATAGAAAACAGAAGTACCAGTATAGCAACAGCAACAATCACGACTACCCCTGTATAACAGAAATGTAGTTAAAACTGGATCTGGAAAATTGATACATTTGAGTCATAAACATGATGAAGCGAATGAAACAATATCTTTTTATCAAGAGCAGGGAGATACCATTGCTAATCTTAGAATGGCCAACATTGATCCCTCCAACAGCCGACAGAACTGCGAAAGATAGTATGGTTAAACATGGCGTATATACTTAACCAAATAAAAAATTGTCAAGGCTAAACGAAATGCTTGTATAAAATTGTTAAGCAGATTCCAAAAACCATATTGATCCCTTCTACATACTTATCTCATCAGGAGTTATCATAGACAATTTGTAGAATATTCCAATGATCATCCTTGGTCTAATATGCTTTCAAGGAAGTACTTTTTACCTATTAAACAAAAAAACTAGTTTTCGCAATTACGATTGGTCAGGGTGCAAGGGCATTGCAATATACTTCCCATACGAACAAATTACGCTTGTTGAATGTGTTAGGATTTTGGTAGTAGAGGGAGAATAAAGAGGAAAAAGCCGTTCAGCCTTACGTGGGGATTGTATAAAACAAAATTAAACAGATTACTTATAACGATAGCTAGGCAGAAGAATGATCCTAGAATATCAACCATGAAGATGCATACCAGATATGGCAGGAGTCAGAATCCCGTCTCCAATCACCATGCAAGAGCCAACTAAGACAAGAATAAGAAGTGTGTTCTGCATTAATGCATGCCCCTCCAACCATCTCTTGGTTCTTGCAGCGAATGATTTCTCACCGAATGTAGAATGACTATATGTTGTTAGTGCTTCATCCGTTTGGTCTTGGTTAGGAATAGCCTTTATTTTTGCATGCTGACAAAGTAATGAATAAAGAGCAAATGTTCCACCTGCAACATGAGAAGGATAAGTTTACAGAAACACAGGGTACTGGAAGAATCAAAGAGGCAAATTTTCCTCACTGAGACTGAGGCAAGATACTGCCATAATTTATGCTACGGCATACTAGCATTAGAATTACATAAAACATTTAATATATCGCAATTGCTCATTCTGCACAGCTGCATGTTTCATGCGTGTAAAGCACTACAAACCTCTATTGCTTTGAGGGCGTGTGTAAGATCACAATCATGTTTATCTTCTTAAAGGAGCTAAAAGTTAATCCATACTCTGTTATGTGGGTACCTTCTCAATGTTCTCTCCTATTGTTTATAACTTCATATGAGTACTCTTCCTGGACAATTTTGTTCTTTCCCCTTTCTTAATTTTATTTTTTCAAGTCCTCAATCATCAGGAAGCAAATATACCATTAACTAAGGGAAGAAAAAATAAGGTCAATCATCAATTTATTCTTTAGGAACGACAATTTGATTGCACAAGAAAACAACAAAGAAGCAAGCGTGGAACTCACTGGAAACTGAGGTCCAAAGAGCTGAACATAACCAAAAACCCTTCTTATTTTTTCCAACCAAACCACCTAGATCACCAAAAGGACCAAACGCCTTAAGAAATGAAAGAGGGATGAACTGCTATTGACAATACATCGAAAATGGAAACAAGGCCATAACAGCATCCATAATTCTCAATGTAATTGTTTATTTTTCAATGAACAGTTAAACATAGATGCTTTTTTTGTTAAATAGTTAAACATAGACACTTTAGATTAATTATCTGAGCAGCATTCAAGGTGAAACTTAATTTTAGAAAGGTGGGTGGGATGGGGACATATAAATGGATGATATAGAACAAGAATAAAGTAACATCATTGGTTGAGATCAATTACCTTGACCATTGTCATTTGCTCTACAAACAATAAAAACGTACTTTAGGAGTGGGATGAGAGTGAGGGAGTATATAATAACAGATACAGCTCCAATTAAATCCTCCGGGTCATCTATTCCGTCAGGAAATGTATTGTAGAAAACGTACAAAGGAGATGTGCCTAAATCTCCATACACCACTCCCAGGCTTTGAAATGCAAGCTGCATAAGCATTAATGTCGAAAATTTCTGAAAGGAAAAAAAAAAAAGTGATCAGATACAAGAGTTCAGCAAGAGCACAAAATCTTCAACATATGCATATTTGTTTGTTTATAATCACACAATCATTTCAGCCATATAGTACGAAGAGTTTCAATCAATACCGATGTCTCACTACATCTTATACAATCCACTTCTTTGCACAACTATTTTTTCCCTCATTTTCGAAGCTGACTATAAATAAACACAAATAATCAATTGACTGGCAGATTTTAAAAATTCAAAGGTTCAGAAAGAGGGCGACGGAAAATACCTTTTCCTTGTACATATTTCTTAGCCTTTTAGCCTCCTCATCCATGGGCTGATCAAGCTGCTGATCCAAAGTCCAAACGCTACCTTTGTTATCAGTGCCTTCATCAGCCGCCATTCTCAAACCCATTTGCATTTTGCAACTCGATAACTCAAACGATTCTGCTTTCTTCCACCAACTCACCTCTTCGGTATAATTTTTTCAATCCCACAGTTGTTTTTCTCACTGAACCTAAAACAAGACAGATATCAGTCTTAACAATCTAAAGATTCCGTTTTTGAATCGTAACCAAATTAGCAGTAAAAAACAGAAAGAAAAGAAATCTCAGCAGTAACTAAGCATCACTATTAATTCCCCAACTATAAAGCTTATCGAGTATAAAACAGTAAAATACTAATCTTTATACCTCGATTGAAATGAATAAACTGCTAAACCAAAAATCAACAAAACCCCAGAATTCCATTGAAGCATTGGCAGTCCAAGTACAACCAGCATATACAAATTAAATAAAAATAAAAAAGGGAGAAAAAGTCATCAGTGGGTTTACTCGGTTTCAAATTGGAATTGATTTTCTCACGTGGGTTTTAGCTTCCAGCATCCATTAAAGCATAAAACAAGAGTGAGAGAGAAGAGAAAGTAGTAAATACCATTTCTTGAAAGCAAAGAGGAGCGAACAGAGGCTGGCGGTCCTCGCAGGTTATAGGCTTATAGCTCGTTGTGTTATTTCATTTTCATATATTATAAGTTTAGAATACAGTACAAGGTCAATTTTGTTGTTTTCCTCCTATTGTTGATCTTTTTAAATCTTATCTTACCTACCTCCCACCCGTTCTATGGCAATTATGAATTATTATCCACGGACCACGTCCTTATTAGTAGTAGTACCAAGCTTATGTTTTGCAATAAATTTTGAGAACTCAAATGGTGCTCCAAGGTTTCGGTCATACATCTTGGTTCCATACTCATAAATGTACATTTGAGTATTGTTGTAGACAAAAAATAATAAATAAAATATCAAATCATACAATCTTTTTTTTTTTCTTAAAATAAATACGACATTTCCTTGATTGTTAATAACTTTTTTTGTTAAACGAAATAATTACAAAAAAATTAAAAAATCAAATATCAAATATCAAATCAAACAATTTTTTTTTCCCTTAAAATAAATACGACTTTTCCTTGGTTGTTAATATTTTTTTTTGTTAAACGAAATAATTACATAAAAGTTAAAAAAGTTTCCTTTTCTTTGTTAAAACCTTTAGTAATCAAATTTTTATACAATAATGTTGACATGCTAACTATACTCATTATTTCCCTCGAGTAATGTAAAAAAAAATTACATTACTAGATCTCATATTTTGTACCGCACTATTTCTATAAATAAGTAAATATCTATATAGGCTCAGATCACATGCAAAGGCTGAGATGTTTTTCAGCTCACTCGAAATTGATGATCGAAAATAACATTTTATATAATGATAGTTTCTATAGTACATATCTTATTAATTTATTTTACATTTAAATAAGAGAACTAATTAATTTTTCAGATATGGTATAAAATACTATCTACATAAAAAGGGAGTTTTTTTTTACAATTTATGTGTTTTATATTGTATTTATTATATGATTATTTATTGTTCATTTACATAAAGTATGTATTTTAAATGAATTTTTCAATCAGTGAAATTCACGTAACACCATCGATAAAAAAAAATACTCTAAAATTTAACCCACTTTATTTTTAATTCCTGATTTCTCACCTAATCCTAAAGTTAATAATTTATAAAGAGGTAATTATAATATCAAAAAAGTAGATTATTAAAACATTTCTGATAATAAAGATAGAGGTAGAGCAAGGTAACCTTTCTATACCTGTAGTCAAGTTAAATTATATGCAAATTAAAAGTTATATGATACAGAGGATTACATCAAGAATGTTAGAATCGACGGACACTTATATCTCCATTTAAATTTACACTTTTTTTGGACCTTTAGATTTGAGATTTTTTTTATTTTTTTTTATCAATTTTAGATTTGAGATTAGTTAATGGCTCTTATTAGAAGTGACATGGAACTTCATTAATGTCTAAATTACAAGGATTTTAATTAATAATTATTTTTTCAATTAAAAACTTCTTAACTTGTTTTAATTAAAATTTATTTTTTCAGATTAAAAAAAAAATCTATCAAAAACAATTTAAATGAAAACACTAAAAAAAATTAAAAACAAATACAGATTGGAGGTGTGGCCGAGAGATTGTTCCAATCAAGAACCTGAGCTCAAGTCTACTTATTCAATGTCACAGACTAGAGGTGTCGCCAAGGTGCCACAAATGGATTGATCCAACCAAGAAAAAAAAAACGCAGATTGGAGGCTGGTGTCGCAGATTGAAGGTGCTAACGCATATTGGAGGTGTCGCATATAGGTGTCGCTATTCCAATCGATCCCGAAATTGATCACGTTTTTATCAGGGTACGTACTTCTTTACATTCTTCTTACTTTTTTGATAATACAGGGGATCTGGGACATGAATACAGATTGATGATGCTCTTGTTTTCTTATGCTGCCTTCTTTTAGTTAAGCATGCTATATATATACGTACCTATTTTGTACGTGTTGTTTTTGTGTATGCAGTCGATGATAAATTTTCTAAATTTTTATGTAGTCGATGGAATAAATTGTTTATTTTCTTTGCTTTCTTTTGATATGCAATATATTCACCATATAGCATTGATTCATTCTACTAATCAAATGTAATGAATCATCATCCAGAAGGAGCTGCCTGTTTGTGTTTAGGGTTTAGGTGGCATGCATGGTTCATTTTGATTTTGCTAACCGAATACCGATACCGGGGACAGTGACAGATAGAGTATATAGCATGTACCTCGTTTTGTTTTTATAAAAATCGGATACGTTACTTCTTACATAATAATACCAGTACTGAGCCAAAAAGAAAGAGGAGAAAACCAAAAAGACACTACATACACCAATACTTCCATTATTAATGACATTTGCATCAAGAATGAAAAAAAAAAAAAAGACATGTTCGCTATAACTATAGCCAAAAGGGATAATAGGAAACCTGGTTACTTGTCATTACTAAACAATCTCCATCCACCAATTTGAGGATACTTCTATTTCTTCAACATTATGAAGTTATAAACCAATTAGTGATTTATGCTATGGTAAATACCACGGGCCAAAATGCAATTAATTATTGATTTTTTTATTATTTATTGTTTTCTGCATACAAACTCATTAACAAATTGGTTAATTATTAATGACAATTTTTAATTGCATGTGTTTTCAGATTTTTTTAATACTGTCCATGGACAACCAGGTTGAGGATATTGAGTCATCGCCGATTCAGAAAAGTAGTGGCAAGTTAGGTGATTGTCAAATCCTGAACAATAAAATATCCAAGCATTACAGACAACATGTGTGAGAATGCTTTTTGATACAATGGGAGCGGCAGAAAATTATTATGAAGATTATGACCGACAAGAAGGATTTTGGATTCGTACTCGACCTTCATCAAAGACTAAACATCGTTCAGATATGGTGACTGCTGCAAAATATGTTTGTGCTCATGAAAAAAAACATACTATGCAGCTTACTACCAAAGGTTCTTTCCAAGATAAAAAAAAAAAAAAATAGCTCTATCAACGAAATTTAATGCCAGAAAAATTGTTTCAGTCAAAAGATCAATCAACATCTATCCCCATATATAAACTGGGGACAACACCAACTATGCAAACACCATCGGTATCTTCCAAATTATAGGGAAGTTTGTTGTATGATTAAGATAAGTATGGAAGCAAGGGCTAATGCACCAAATAGCAAAATCGTTTATTGAAAGTAAATGTACAGGGAATTTCTTATTTCCAAAGAATAAAGAAGAATATACTCAATAAAAACTTGATTAATTATGCACTAAGAATTTGTAAATGAGTTTATATGCAGAAAAAACAAAGAAAGAACATACCAAATAAATTCTTAGTTGTTTACAGATAAATTCTGTAGCACAAAAATTCTTAGTTGTTTACATATCAATTCCGGGATCGATTGGAGTCTGCGACACCTACAATATGCGTTAGCACCGTCAATACGCAACACCGGCCTCCAATCTGCGTTTTTTTTTCTTGGTGGGATCAATCCATTTGTCATTTTGGTGGATGGTCAAATGGATTTTTTTGAGTGTGTGGGTAAACCCTTACCCTACGTGGGTACAAATGGGTTTTATACCCATTCAGACCATCCTCAATTTTTGAGAGTTTACCCAAATCCTACCCATTGGGTAATGGGTACTCATGACATTTTACATTTATTTTCTCGTTTCAATTTTTTTTTTCTTGTGTTGCATTTTGTTTTAACTTCTAATTTTTTATACATTTCAATTTATTTTTATTTTCATTTTTCTTTTTACTTTTCACTTTTCTTTTATTTTTTATTTTTTTTACTTTCATTTGTCTTCAACTTTTTATTTTTAACTTCTAATATCTTTTCCTTTCAATTTCGTTTTTTCTTTTTCTTTTTTTTCAAATCCTCTTAATTTCTATTGAAGTTTCTGTTATAATCCGTCTTGAAATTTAAAGTGAGAATTAGTAAATGATCAATTTACCCTTCTATCCTTAATTATCAAAATTTGTCGAGTTGATCAAGACTAGTGAATGAGTTATTTGAGAATTTGACTCCAAAACTTTTCAATTAAATGAAGAATGAGTAGCAAATGTCGAAATGGAATTCAAAACTTGAAAAAAAAAAACTCGTTAGAAATTTTATTATAAACAATTTTTAAGAATTTATAAAACTCCCTTTAAATTATTTCATGGTTGTGAAATCTTAAAAAAATTATATAGTTTATGTTGATTTTTGTTAAATCATTTAAAATGAATTATTTAAGTTCTTAAAAAAAATTGATGTTAATATAAATTCGTGACATTTTTGTGTATAATTTTTTGATGAAAGATGAAATAACTGATATTTAATTGAAATAAAGTAATTTTAAATAATAATACCTAATAAATAATAATAATAGTAAGAATAGAAAGAAAAAAATTAGTAAAGGAAAGAAAGTGTTAAAAATTCATAGATAATTTGAAAAATGGATAAAGAATATACTTTGAATTTAATGAGTATTAAATACCCTCAATATCCATGGGTAAACCCTCACCCTACCCATTAGATGATGGATAAATTTTTAGCCATATAATTTCTACCCATTTCAACAATACCCATGAATAATTATGCCCATCCTTAGACGACACCTCTAATCCGTGACATTGAATAAGTAGACTTGAGCTCAAGTTCTTGATTGGAACAATCTCTCGGCCACACCTTCAATCTGTATTTTTTTTTTAGGGTTTTCATTTAAATTGTTTTTGTAAGAATTTTTTTTTTAAATCTGGAAAAATAAATTTTAATTAAAACAAGATAAGAAGTTTTTAATTGAAACAATAATTATTAATTAAAATCCTTGTAATTTAGACATTAATGAAGTTTCATGTCACTTCTAATAAGAGCAATTGATTAATCCCAAATTTAAAGGTTTAAAATGAATGTAAATTTAAATGTAGATATAAGTCTCACTTGATCCTAATTCATATATATTACATTAAAATATAACAAAATCAATGGGAGCCCAACGACTCTGATCCCACTGTAGCTCCGCCGATGACGACTATGATGGTTCGAGTCCAAAATTTGAACAAATATTTCCTTTGTTCTATAATGGAGGTCAGATAGTCGAGTCAAAGCAGTTATCAAGAAAAGTACAAAGCAAAGGCCAATGGTGGTTGGTGGGTCATGGGTGAGATACTAGGCATCAATGAAGACAACGACAGAGACTCGGGTTTATTCCAGTCAAGTTGTAGTTTTCTGGACCAAACTTTATGGTTTTGATCTGATTTCCCTGTCCACCAAGATTCACATATTTCATGTCGGACGAGGGACCATACTTTCCTTACAAGAAACTGAAAATGTCTACGATGACTTAAGAGTTGCTATATTAGATTAATTGTTTATACTTTATATTGAAGAAATAAAATTGTTTATACTTTACATCGAAGAAATAAATCATTGAAGTGTTTAGTATATTAATTGTTGATGCATAAAATGGATCAGTTGTTAATTGTTTTCTTACTCCGGTAGCTATATGTCCACTTGCTTCCTCCGTAAGTTCATAACTGTAAGACAATTAAGGAGGGCACCAGTTGGGGGAATGAGGGTTAGGGGGTTTAATTTTAACAATGTGAGGGTGAGATTGCCTAATTAAGTTGTGAAATGGGAGTTGCTTGTATTTATAATGAGAAATGTGATTTCTCTATTTCTTTCATGTGAGATTAATCAGTACATTGAGATGTGGCATTGATAAGTATCTATGTGATATTAAAGGATTGCATGAGTAATGTGATTCGGTTTAGAGACCCCACTGACCTATAAAGGTAGCGAGTCAGGTGTACCCTGTCAACTTATGTCAAGCCAAGTCTAGTATTGGGTTGATGATCTCAAAGAGGTTTGGTTTGTGTAACTTGTCGTAATTGTGATTGTGATTATGATTGTGGTTGTGATTGTTGTGTATTCTATGTTCTAATTAGTCATGGTTATAGTTTGGTACAGCTCGGTATGGAGGTGATACTAAAACTGTACAAAGTAATTTTAACTAGTACGCAATATGATACAGTATTTCAAAATATGACATTGATATCATACCGTACCAATTATGTTCGATATGGTTTCGGTACGGTTTTAGTTTTGATTCTAAATTCATAATTCTATTTTTGGATTACTTGATTGAATGTCTAAAAACAATTTTATGATGAAATTGAGAAAGTGGGCCTCTTGCTGGGTGTTGTAATCCACTTACATACTGCTCTTCTTCACGAACTTAATCTTTGCTCTATGAATTTAGTGGCCAGTAGGGTTAATTAGTTTACTGAATGCTAGGAATTGGAATTTAGTGTGTTTGTTCAAGCCTTTATCCCTTCTCTTTGTCATACTAGTTTCGATTTATCAAACAAAAAAGTATTATTTCCTTTTACTTTATGCTTCTCGTATACATAATATTTTGCTGCTGTGGCTTTTATATAAAGAAGATCTAATATGTAAGTCACCATTAATGCTTTGTTACGAAAGTGACATTGGAAATTATCAATAGAAAAAATCCTCTCATGCAATCAGTGATATTGCATGGTGCTGATGTGAGCGTTTTCATGTAAAATTAACGTTCTAATTTTGTTTTATATAGTGTACCACCAAAAAATCTCCATAAATTATGATCTACAAGTGTGTTAAATGTGAAGGAAGTTGAGATTTTACAACAAAATTAATTGATAATGGAGGCAGAGACCTATTAGGGTATTACCGTACTAGACTATTAGAATTTTTTAATTTTTATTTGTGGATTTAATTGAACTTTAATTAATTAAAATCAGTTCGGTTTCTGTACGGGACGGTATTCCCTAACATCGAAATCGATCCCTACTGGTTCAAACTGGTATGGTATCACTACTGTACTGATCATCCATTTGATTTTACTATTTGATTTTTTTTTTGTTTAGTATGATACGAGAGGAACGATTTCGATATTTTTGGATAATATTCCCACCTCTAATTCTAATTTCTAGTGGTATTTTTATTTTATTTTCAAAAAACTATAATAGCATTCTAACAAAATAACAATATTTATCACATCAAGGACAAGATAATTTTTTTTAAAAAAAAAATTACGAACCCCCTCAGAAGCCAATTTTCATCACATGTGATTGTGATTGTTATGTATTTTATGTTCTAGACTTCTAGTGGTCTTTTGATTTCATTTTCAGAAGGCTATAAGGGCATCTCCAATGTATGGAGTCTTAAACCTATTTTAGGACTTCATTTTAACACTATTCATTTAAGATTTCAACCATCTCCAATGGTTAAGGTCCTATTTCAAAATACTACTTTTATATATTTAGATATTCTTTATTTAATGTTATTTTTAATAATAATTTAAACTTTGTAAAGAATAATTGTACATAATAAATAATTATTATTATAATTAAAAAAAACAAATTTGAGTGACAAATGCATTATTCACAAATCGGATATACTTTCGTTTCACATGTGTTAGTCGTTTCACATGTGCATTGTATAGATATCCGAGTTGGCGAGATTACGTTATCTACTACGTGTAAAGTATCAAAATATCGGACAAGATTTCAGGACGAGATTACGTTATCTACACAGAACTTATCAAAATATCAGACTAGATTTCTCCCTCCAAAATTGTAGATCGGGATCTAAGTAAATTCCTAGTATAGATCTTCTCTTAGATCTCCACCCTAAAATATATAGGTTTTAGATCTTCTAAAAGTACCATTGGAGAGCTGAATTCTAAAGTGAAACTATAATTATAAAGGCCGAGACTCTCCATTGGAGATGTCCTAATAACCTCCTAACAAGACAATAATATTTGTCACATCAAGTATAAGATAATTTTAAAAATGAAAATTACAAACCCCCTAAGAAAGCTAATTTTCATAACATGTGATTATTTTTCTTCTTTATTATAACACATAGTACTTATTTTATTTTATTTTCAAGAAGACTATAATAGCTTTCTAACAAAACAATAATACTTGTCACATCAAATACAAGGAAAATTAAAAAATAAAGAGCCCCTTATTCTATTCATTCTCTGGTCAATGATATATTTCTATAATTTTATCTTTCCAATGACTTCTACGTATTCTATGTTCACATTTGTAAATTTTGTCTGGATTCGACGTTCATTGAATACTGAAGTTGATAGGCAAGGAGGTCTGTATTGACTGTACTCAATCATTCATAGTGCACGCATTTTCCAATGATTGTTTTATGTTCTCTGTCTTGCTATCTTGAACATCGAACAAAAAAAATGAGATTATTTATTGAGTTTATTTTTATAAAATGATTGAAATTCTCCATTTTTAAGGTACGCTACAATTAATATTCACTCATATTATAATATAAGTTTCATATCTCATGTGATTAATATAGTATCATGTAAAAATTTCTCGTGAATTTTCGTTCAAATGAAACCACCATTGCTTTAGTTGTGCATTGGCATATGGTTTTGAATTTCCACATCTAATTTGTAGTTGACACTTCCTGTACAGGGTGATGTTGAGGAAC
The DNA here is from genome assembly GCA_032719365.1 of Prinsepia uniflora. Lineage (NCBI taxonomy): Eukaryota > Viridiplantae > Streptophyta > Magnoliopsida > Rosales > Rosaceae > Prinsepia > Prinsepia uniflora. The sequence continues at coordinate 65,030,768 of CM064866.1, forward strand.
CACACGATTCATCAGTTTATTAACCAGAAAATGGAAATGACACAGAACTGCTACATTTATACTGAGAAAGTGTTTATACATAAAAAATTTGTGCCCAATACACTGTTTACTATACATATCTTCCTAAGAAATGTGTCCAAGTAATTTCTAAAGTTATCTTAAAAAAAAAAATATTAGAATCACTCCTAGCTTTTACTATAGTGTTTCCCAGTATGTGCACCACCCCGACCTCTCTACACCAGTTCAATAATTCTATCTCATCCATCTGCACCAGTTGGTTGTTGGTTGGATTACACATTGACAGAGGATGGCTAAAATATGCTGGAGGACCATCAAGCACGATTGATGACAAGACCCTTCCTGAAATAACTTGGTAACTATGCCAAGTGCAAATCTCATCTAACAACTAAACCAAAGTTTCAAAATAACCTTAGCATCTTAAATTATAATATGAGAATTCTATCAGATAAGGGATGTATAACCAAAAAATTATCATTTTTCTGGGGTTTCTGCTCGCACCAACCCACTGACCCCGAAAGAAAGTATAACTTTATTTGATAACTCGATCTCGGTCGTTAGCCACAATACGAACAATACTGTCTGATATCCTAAATGATAGCCCAATATCTCAGCTTTCTTGACTCTTTTCAATTCCTATCTAGATGTCCCGACTCGTCTAGAGTCCTCACTCGATATCCTTTCTCGTCATGAGTCTTAATCTCATATCCCGACTTATCACGAGTCCTATCCTGATATCCCTACTCTTCTTGGTTCCTAATATGATTTCCCCGCTCTTCTAAAGCCCTAATCTGATATCTCGGTTATTTGTTTTTATCCATAATCCAATATTCTAACTCTTTTCGAGCCCAAATCCGATTCGGTTCTTTGTGAGCCTAATTCGATATCCCAGCTTTGCCCGAGAACCAAATACGCCATGTAATAAAGCGATACAAGCTGCACTTGCTTAAATGAGGCTTAAAAAAAACTCCAATGACCTCAAAACCATCATAAAGAGATCCGGAACGATGTAAAACCTTCAGTATGCGTCTATGTGGGCTGTGGGACAGCCTTATGCACATCTATGAGTAGGCAGAAGGTTGAAAACTGCCCCACGTGCTGCTATGAACTAGTAGAAGGCCGACAGCTACCCCATGCGCTGCCATGCACTCGGGGTTGGCTGGGAAATGCGCCACGCACCAGCATACTCCCTCACGCGCTGCTGCGTGGCACCCACGCACTTGGTATATTCTGTCGAAATATTTTGTCACCCTAACAAACATATTCCGTCCATTCTGACAGTATTCTAACACAAGAGAATATTCTACAAGGGAATGTTCTATTCCCAAAACAAAATATTTTGTCAATACTGAGAGAATATACCAACAAGGGTAGAATATTTTGCTGTTGATGGAATATTTCATCATCGGTGGTTCAATGGAGAAAAAGATCGGTGCAACCGTGCGTAACCGTCTTGCCCATTGGAAATTGGGTTTTCTGGCTAGAAAACGCTATTTACGATAAGCACCTTGCTCGAAATCTCGACCGTTTTCGACGATTCAACTACTCTTCACCAAGAATTCGAATCCAAACATAAAATTGAAAAATCTTACCTCTAGAAATCAAAAATCACCTCGAAAACCACGTGCTCACAATCAGAAATCACCTCGAAAGCCACGACCTACTTGCTTACTTCGATTCTCCGCCTTGAATCTTCCACCAATCGACTCGCAAGGTTGCAAGGAAGCGATCTCTACCCTCGAATTTAGTCGAAATACCCTGGTCAAGGCTTGATGATGGTGTGGGTTTGTGGTGTTAGTTGGATGAGAGAGAGGGAGAGATCCTTCTGAAAGGGTTCCAGAAAAATGAGGAAGAAGTAACCTAAAATTATCCGATCTCTTAAAAATTACAAAAATGCCCCTGATGTAAGACCCGTGTCTTGGAAGGAACGGTGAACAATCCCACATTCTTGCGAGGGGAATGGTGATGTGCCTTATATGTGTAGGCACACACCTATCTAGCGCTAGGCCTTTTGGGAGCTCACTGGCTTTGAGTTTGGTTGGAACTCTAAAGTTAAGCGAGTTGAGGCTGGTGCAATCCCATGATGGGTGACCCACTAGGAAGTTGCACGTGAGCTCCCGAGAACAAAACTGTGAGGGTGATGCCCAAAGCGGACAATACGGTGCTAGATGGGATAGGTCATGACAGAATGGTATCAGAGCCAGACCTCGACTAGGGAGTGTGCCAGTGAGGACGCTGGGCCCTAAGGGGGTGGATTGTAAGACTCGTGTCCTTGAGGGAAAGGTGAACGATCCCACATTCCTGCGAGGGGAATGATCATGTGCCTTATATGTGTAGGCACACACCTATCTAGCGCTAGGCCTTTTGGGAGCTCACTGGCTTTGAGTTCGGTTGGAACTCCAAAATTAAGCAAGTTGAGGCTGGTACAATCCCATGATGGGTGACCCACTAGGAAGTTGCACGTGAGCTCCCTAGAACAAAACCGTGAGGGCGAGTCCCAAAGCGGACAATATGGTGCTAGATGGGATAGGTCCTGACACCTGAGGTTTCTAGACCCGTAACTTCTGTATCCGAGTTCCAATTTCTATGTGCCACCTATCTGTGAACTCATGAGTTCGAGGCCTATGCAAAAAATTAAGAAAAGCGTCCAAAGGACTCCCCAAAATCAACTTGACTTTCAACCCCCTTCTAAAACTAAAGGCAAAATTTTTCTTTTTCAATTAAGTTCCCAACTTTAATCTAATATTTAGGTCGGGTCATTACAGTATTTCCCCTGAAAGAAATATAGTCCTCGATATATATGCAAATTGGGTCAAGAGTCAAACTCTTATAACCCTTCAACTAACATGACAGACTTCTAATAAGGTTTTCAATCGTGAAACTTTATAATACCCTTATTTACGTTTCCCCTGAAATGATACAACAAATCGAAACTATATATCTGTGTGTCTTGCACATTTCTCTGTTCCCAACTCAAAATAGTTTGGAGAAGAGAAATAAAATTCATAGGTGTGAGGACTCGTCTCGAATTTACGGATTAATAAAGGATTAATGATGGATTATCGAGAAGTAATTAAGGAATAATAAAGGATTAGCAGAAGATTTGGGTAAAATGATGATTTTTCCCTTGAAAAAGGCAAAATGTTGACTTTTAATTCGGAAGGTCCAATACACGTGGGCCGAAGACCATTACGTAGATCGAGACGATACGAGTTCGTAGACAGGAGGCACGTCAAAATCGATTATCGTACAAAAAAATTACGGGTCACGGAAGTTCTGATAACTATTTATGATTGCACGGGTTTTAAAAGGTTGTCTTTAGTGGGCCCTAAAATATCTGAATTGGAACCATAGGATGACTGACACTTGTCGCCCACCCTATGGCCCATTTTCATACATACATGCAAAATCATCATCTTCATTTTCATTCATCTCCTTCACCCAAAACCCATACCCACCCCATTTTCCCATTCCATTATTTTCTTCTTGGCTGTTTGAGAGAGACAGAGTGAGCAAGTAAGACGGAGAGGACAAAGACGGCGAGGATGGGCGAAGGTGGCTGGAAAACATGGAAAACACGGTAACCCGTGGGTTCTTGGATTTGGGTTTTTGTTTTTGAATTTTTGGGTCGATTCTATGCCCATATTCATGTTCTTTGAGCTCATACTGGCTTATAGGTGCAAGAATGAAAAGTTTTGGATGACCGGAGTGGCCGGAACATCAATTCAAAGTTTGGCCGAAACTTTGGGAGACCATATCTTCAAACCCCAGGCATTTTCTTGAAATGCTTGGTTCAGATTTGGATTCCTTGGCTCGAGTAACATGATTTCCATATATAGAACGTAGGATTTGGTTGAGAAATAAGGAAGTTATGAAGGTTTGAAAAATTAGACAAAAATGGCGGATTCCGACCACTGGCGAGTCTGATGACGTTAGCAGCTGACGTCAGCATTGACCGATGACGTCAACATTGACTTTGATCGATGACGTCGACGTTGACTTTGCTAACGTCACCGTTGACCGTTGACTAGAAGTTTGACCAGCGCGTGGGGGCACGCATGCACGAATTTCGAAGTTAAATAGTTCTTTCTCAAAAGGTTTCAACGTTCTGAATCCAATGGTGGTGGTTTCAGGTCGATTGGAGATCGTTTGATAGGTCATTTAGAGGTTTTTAGCCTCTAGAAGGGTGTTTGAGACGCGTTGACCATTTCGGGATGTGTGAGGGTCTTTGATATGGACTTGTATAGGTTGATAGTGACCTTTGAGTATGATTTGAACAGATCCGGGCATCCCAGAAAGTATGGAATAGCCTCGGAGCGGCTTACGACGCGGAATTCGGAGCGCGCAATACAGACGGGTTACGAGTGGACTTTGTTTTATGAAATATGATGCATGCATAACTATTTTTATATGTCTTATGGATATGATTTAGATGCCTTGTGTGCATATGATTTAAATGTGTTTTATATCGCATTCTCTATGATATTGCACGTAGTTTGAGATTTATGTTTAATATGATATTTGGCTTAAGCTAAGTATACTACGTGCATGTGATTATATGATTTGACTGTTTCACGGAGAGGCGTGAAACTGAGGATTTGATTTACGATTTTGAAGGATTTCATGGAGATGCGTGAAATCGAGATTTGGGCATGAATCCCAATTGGAAATCCCCTTTGATTTTTGGAATTTGGAAAATGATTTGAACAATGAAGTAGTTTTCGAATTTAGAAATATCTTTCGAGCTTATAACCCAGTTGATTTATGGTTTGACTTAGAGTACAGTCAAACGTGAGATATATCAGGCTGTGACCTAGTTATGAGATTTATAAAAGATATTTTGGACATGAGACACAGTTGTGGATTTGATAGGATTCGTGGAATCCTGGGTTTATGAAGTGTTGATAGACACTATTTTTAATTATGGTTTTGTGGAAACGGATTTGATGAACTATATTCCGGGCATGAACCCTGTTGAGATGATTTATGAGAAATAACTATTTTGATTTGAGTGACAATAGTTATGAAAATGTTTCCACTGTTTTTAAAATGATGATTATGATAATGAGTTTAAAGACTTGGATTATGAGAGGGTCTGGTTGTGAATATGTTTCTTCGGAAAAAATCCTGGAGATAATGCTCGCCTCCGAGGTATGGAGAGGTCACGATGCACCTGCGGTCGAGCAATCGAGGGAGGCTCGACTTAGGGTGCAGTATATGAGATTGATCGATGATATGTTCATGACAATCTAGAGATTGTCGACCGGTGATGTGTTCTCGGCGACATGCTCAGGATCAGAGTAGTCCTTGAGCTTATGGGCACGCGTTGCTGGGATTGGAATCGTGACTGATGATGATGGGCTGAGATCCCACATGGTATTGTATTTTGGCTGAGGTCCCACATAGATTTGATTTGGGCTAAGACCCTATGTGATTTGGTTTTGGGCTGAGACCCTACTGAGGAAATGGCTCTGATTGAGAAGCATTTTTCACTGCGTTTTGTTTTGAAAAATAATATGATTTGCTTTTGAGAAAAGTATTTGAAAATACTTATTTTCTTATGCATGCATACTTTTATGTGAAGGGTATAAATGTCTTATTGTTAAACTGTGTTTATAACTAATTATTTTTGTCCACTCATAGCTTTTATGGTTTTCGATACCCTTCAAGTTAATCGGGGATGCAGGCTGTAGCAGAGACCGAGGCATCACATGCCGATGCATAACTCTACAGATCCTTACGCACTCTGGGTAGCCCTGAGCGAGTTACGGTTTTATCCCTTGTCTGGCACGTGGTGTCAGACGGGAGCAGGCACATCCCACACTCATCCAAGAGGATTGGGATGAGTCCTATCAGTTTGGTATCAGAGCACTAGGTTGCTCTTAAGGTGTTGCACATGTGTCAGATGTGAGGGCTTCACGAGCATAACAGCCCATCATCAACCTGATAGTGAGGGTAGGAATAAGGAAGTGACGTGGGAAGGAACCCAAAATAGAATATATTTGGCACTAGATACTGTGTTTCAATGAGGTCTAACCTCGAGTAGAGCCGAATAGCCTCGAGTAGAGTCGAGTAATGTAACGACCCGTCCCGAATTCTAGGATTGGATTAGTGACTAATCAGGATTAGTGAGGTTAATCGGTGATTAGTTGAGCGAAATCGGACGAACAATGCAAAATGACCGTTTTGCCCCTAGTCGTGGGTAAAACGTTGACTTTTTGTTCAAACCGTCAAATAGACTTTGACCAATAACTGTGACGTAGTTTGGGACGTCACGAGTTCATATACAGGTGGCACGTTCGATTCCGACATTTGAGGAAGAAGTTGTGACGTTCAGAAGTTCATGGGTATTTTGGTAATTTGGTTAAAAGGGGCAAATAGTTGACTTTTGACCTGGGAGGTCCGATGGCCGAGGGCTGAGGACCGTTACATAAATTGGGATGATACGAATCCATAGACATGCGGCACGCCGAAATCGAACTTCGAACGAGAAAGTTATGAGTCACGGAAGTTCGATTTTACTATTGCACGTTTTACAAGGCGATGATTAGGTGGCGTAATCTGATTGGTTGACTTTTAAAATAGGACCTATGGATGAGTGACAAGTGTCACTCATCCCATTGGCCCTTAATCCCAAAAAGTAGATCTAAAATGTGATTGGTGAGATTGGATTAAAATAATAATATTTTAATTATTTTATAATTCTCACTCCACTCATCTCTTAATCGTAACCATCCATCTCTACCCTCCCCCTCTCATCCTCATCGTTCCTTTCCTCTCATCTGACCCATCATCATCATCATCTAACTCAAATATCCCCCTCTCCCCGTGACACCATTTCCATTTTCTTCTTCTTTCTTTCAAAACAAAACACACATCACCACCACCACCCCATCTCCTACGACTGAGACCATAGAGTGTGTGAGGGACTGAGAGTGACTACTAGACGGAGAAGGACAGCCGTGACGGCATGACCGTCGTAGACGGCAGCCTTGAAACCCTACAAACCCGTGAAACCCAAGCGAGTGAAAACACCCTCAAACCTCATCGTTGGTGTATGTCGTGTGAAGAAGGATTGGAACAGGAGATGAGGCGACCTCAACGGTGGCCACGACGACGCTCGTGGCGGTGACGTAAGCCCCAAACTTGAGAGCCCTGTTTTCGGGTAAAAAATGGTAGGTTGTGTTTCATTGTGCGTTGATCGATCTAGTCAATCCTATTGTGTTCTAGGGGGTGAAACGAGTTCGCAAGACTTAGACTCGAGAGAAATGGTGGCCGGGAACGAGAGTTATCGACGGGGGAAGTTCAAGCTTGCTGTTAGACGTCCAACAGGCAATCTCCAGCCTCTGTTTTCAAATTCTGGGTTGAGGGATCTCATAGGAAGGATTAGACGGTGAGAATGGGATAAACAGGAAGTGTTTTAGTGGTCGGACGGCGGAGAACCAACTGGGTCAAGCCTCGTGTCATGGCGACCCGGTTGCAAACCCGAACTGAGGAAGACGATGACTGGTGATGTCATCCTGCTGACGTCATCATGTCAGGGATGATGTCAGCATGTCAGATCTGACAATGTCAGCTGACATGTCAGACAGAGGGCCAATCTGGATGTGACACGTAGCACTGTCAGAGGGTGTAAGTGCTGACGTCGGTGTTGACTTTTCAACGCGTTGACTTTTGAGTTGACCAGCGCGTGTGGGCTCGTGTGATTAGTAATTTGAGTGGGCCCAATGTCATCTTAAAGGTTTCGACAATCCGGATCCAATGACAGTGGTTTCGGGTCGATCGAAGATCGTTAAGTTGGTCAAATATAGGCTTTTCACCTCGGGAATTGTGTCCGGGACACGTTGACTTTTTCGAGAAAGTTTAGGGTTATTAATATAGACTTGTATAGGTTAGTAGTATTTGGGTACGATTTGGACAGGTCAGGATGACCCAGAGAGTTCGGATTAGCCTGGGGAGGCTTATGGCATGCATATCGAGACGGCAGTATAAGACGGTCTGTGAGTGGACCTTGATTTCTAAACTGTGATGCATGCACAAATGTTTTATATGGATTATGAATGTGATTCTATGATGTTGATTTGGATATTGGTGAATTATATGGTTTCACGCATTTTGAGGCGATTTACGTGCTTGCACGTAAATTGTGGTTTTCAGTTTTACACTGATTTTCCGTACTTATGGTTTTGGAAATGATTTCATGAAATGGTTTTGAATTTGAAAAGGTAAACTCGGGTTCGAGACCCATTTGTTTTGGAAACCCTCGGACTCGAAGTCCCTTTTAGTGACGTTCTTGGGCCAGAGGCCAAATTGGTTCTTGAATCGATTTCGGATTTGGAAATATGGATCAGGCACGAGACCCATTTGATTTACGAACTCTCGGACTTGAGGTCCATTTGATTTCAAAAGGCCTCCGGCCGGAGGCCCAGTTGGTTTACGAATCGGGCTCGGAGCCCAGTTGACTTACATATCGGGCACGAGGCCCATTTGGTTTACCACATTGGGCATGAGACCCATTTAGTTTATCAAATCGAGCACGAGGTCCATTGGTTTATGATTCGGGCATTAGGTCCAGTTTGTATGTGGATTCGGGCTTAGGGCCCAGTTATGTTTTAAGTTTGTGATTTCAAGTCGGGGACCCATAAATGGATTTACGGTTCATGACGGCCGGGCATGAATCCTTGAAAGGTTTAAAGAATGATTTCAAAAGGTTTTTCGTATGCTATCTTTATATATGATTTGTCTCCTCTGGGAAGGTCGTTGGCCTGGATAAACCCCGGAGCAGTTATGGAGCACTGACTGAGTGGAGTCGCCCCCGTTGAGTTCCTTACTCTCAGAAAGGCTATGGATTATAACCTCCAGGGAGGGTCATTGATCTATAAACATTGACCTGAGTAGACCCTAGAGAGACTTGGGTTTGAGACCCCGGGTAGCGCGCGCCTAGCTCTAGATACCGTGACAGGATTGGTGATATGAAATATATGGATAAACATGATTTCAATTGGTTTGCGAAATTGTGATTTATGATGATAAATGGATTTGGGCTGAGATCCCACATATGTTTACTATGTTATGGTTTTCTGTAAATGGTTTTGGGCAGGAGCCCGTATGGATGTGGTTGTTTAAATATATGTGATTAGATAAATGGTTTTACTATGCATGCATGCTTTTTAGTGAAGGGTATAAAGGTCTTTTATGAAATGTGTTTTATGAACTATTACTTTTTGTCCACTCACAGTCTTTCTGTTTTCAATGCCCTTCAGGTTGAATACGGTGCGGACTGTAGCAGAGACCGAGACATCACATACCTCCTCCGGATCCTGGCATACTCTGGAAGCCTTCGAACTAAAGGTTTTAATTTTCCCTAGTCTGACACTTCGTGTCAGACGGGATCAGGAGCGTTCCTCGTTAATCCCGGGGGTTCGAGTCCGAGAGTTTCCAAAACAAATTCGTCTCATGCCCGAGTTTACCTTTTCAAATCCAAAACCATTTCATTAAACTATTTTTAAAACCATAAGCACGTATAATCAGTACAAAATCGTAAACCTCGATTTACGTGCAAACATGTAAATCGCCTCGAAATGCGTGAAATCAGATAAATCACTAACATCCAAATCATCATCATAGAATCACATCTATAAACCATATAAAACATTTATGCATGCATCACAGTTTATAAATCAAGGTCCACTCACAGACCGTCCTAAACTACCGCCTCGATTTGCATGCCGTAAGCCTCCTCGGGCTAATCACCATCACCAGGACTTCCAAATCTGTCCAAATCACTTTAAAGAGTTACTAACCACCTCATTAACTTCTCATCGAAACCCCGTAATTTTCCCGAATTTTTAACTATTTTTAAACTCGATCCTAAACCTTCGGATGTCTCGAACAATATCGAGCCGGTGTTCAATCGACACGAAACCAGTCCCAAAATGTTCGTTACATCGAATAGATTAAAAGTCATGTTGAACACTTTCCCAAACCATGCTCCACGCACCCTCACGCGCCGCCCAAAGGGGATGTGCATGAAAGCCACGCGCCAAACAGTGTCATCCCTGTCCTCTACAGACCGGCCGGTTTAGACCGGTTCAGACCGGTCCGGTCCAACTAAACCGGCGGTCACGGTCCAGCCCTATTTCTCACTCATTTTCAATCCTTTACATCCCATCCTTTACATCCCATTTTCATTCCTATAGGTTCCTAATATCAAACCCAATCTATCTAGCCATTAAAAACATGAAAAACGGTTAAGAATCTCACTTTCAGATCAAGCAAAGCTCCTCTATTTTCCACCGCCGCGTTATCCCGTCTCCGGCCACCCCCAACCTAGGCTCAAGTCCCAACTCGACTCATTTGACCCTCAAAAATCATTTCCATTTGTTATAATCGTCCAACACAAGCTAGAACTAAATATGCCATTTTCGAACCAAAAACAGGGCACCATACCGTTCTTACCCATCTCGCCATCGTGGACCCCGCCTTGACCACCGTCACGGTCGTCCCGACCTCAGGAGGAACCTCCACAACCCAGAAATGGTCGACAGCCCCTCCTTCATGCCTTTCCGAATCGGGCCACCGTGCACCTCCGTCCCAGCCACTTGCACCGTCATGCTCGCCTTACTCCATTGGTCACAAAAACCAGCTCACTAAGACAGATAGGGGTCATGGTTTGAGGGTTATGGGGTTATATGTGTGTGTGTTTGTTCTCAGTTTGAAGAAAAACAGAAGTGAAGGAGATGGAGATATTTTGCACGGGTTGAAGGGGGGAAGGTGAGTTTGGTGTGATGATCAGGTGAGTGGACGGTGAGGATGAGGAGGGTGAGGAAAATGGATGGCTGAGATTGAGAGAGAGTGGTTAAGGATATTATAAAATAATCTCAAAACCCTTATTATAATATTAAACCCACCAATCACCTTTTAGATCCACAATTTGGGGTTAATGACCAATAGGAAGTGACTTGTCACTCATCCAAGGGTCCCACACTAAAAAGTCAACCAATTTGATTTAGCCAAGTGTCTCTCCCTCGTAATGCGTGCATAGTTAAATCGAACTTCCGTGAACCATAACTTTCCCGTCCGACGTCCGATTTCGACGTGCCACCTGTCTACAGATTCGTATCGACCCTATCTACGTAACGGCCCTCAGCCCCCAGCCATCGAACTTTCCGGGTTAAAAGTCAACATTTTATCCATGACCAGGGGCAAAACGGTCATTTTACACCGTCCGGTCGATTTCACTCAACTAATCATCGATTAACCTCACTAATCTTTCATTAGTCACTAATCTAATCCCGGAATTCGGGACGGGTCATTACAACCTTCCCTCCTTAATTAATTTTGTCCACGAAATTCCAACTATACCGATTCCACATCCACCTCGTGGAAAACAATTTGATCTCACAACATGTGTACACTAGTACACCCATTAGCCAACCCAATACTTGTCTGCACCCAGACGTTCCATTATTGCTCACGTCGCATCGTCCACACTCAACCCCTTCAAGTGAAATTGATCACATGTTCCAAGTGGAAGCCACTCGAAAATTCTACCATTTCGCTAACACAAACAACTCGACGGTTCCTTTCTCAATCACCAATCTATCCTGACATCTGCTCCCACTGGGAGTCACTAGACCTCACTCATCGATCCACTCTGACACATCCGACAAACTGTCACCACTTGACAATCGCCAGTCGAAAACTAACATTGTACTTACTTGTGGCTACACTAACCACCAACTCACTCAACCTGAGTAAACATTTACCAACACCTCACTCGACTTGTGTGTGACTGGACCCATCAGAAACACTATGATCTAGTGCACAATATCCAATGTCCAGTTCACGTCCTCGACTAATCCAAGGGTATCGGAACTAAGCCGATTACCAACACGATCACCAACGTACCACTGGTATATCCCATATACCATCACCAGGCACCACAAGCCTGCCTAGTATCATTCCTTGAACAACATACAGGGTACGTACATCCATCCGCCAACCAGCCTACAACCTAGATCGTAGCCAATCACGTTTCAATTCTGGAGTCCATCTGTCCAATCCAGTACTAGACAGATCGAAAACTCCAACTCATCATCCATTTCGAGCCCCAGCACCAATATGTCTACTCCCAATGGTGAATTCCATCCTTTACCAATTCGACTCATACCCACCAAGGCGTACCCATTCATGCCAACTGGGCATCCAATCTTATCCACATCTACTGAGACACACCAACTCCGAACCTATTAGTTACCTACTTAGCGATTAACATATTACATTCGGTTGACTTCATAGGCAAGCCAATCCCATCATTCACACATCTAAAGCTGACCAAATCTAACCTCTTCACACACCTACTCGTTCGATTAATACACCATACAGGATTTACCTCGAAAAGAAGTTCAGTCTCATCATCCTCAACTCAAATACCCAAGTAAGTGCGATAAACTTTCCACCTATCTGGATCATCAAGATCACGATCCAGATCCATCACTACGTCACTCGACCATAAATGTCACGATCCTCGATCGCCAAGTTGCCCAAAGTCCTCAACATCACAATCCCGATCCACCTAGGATCCACACATGCTCACTCAGTTAACCATCCACCTGAGATCCGATCATAGGGTCTTACACCGTCTTGAATCCTTCGTCAGTCACATCACTCCTCAACTATTTCCCACATCTAAACAGATTAGTCAACGACGAGACACGTCGAGACTTTGGGTTCTCTCCTATTACTCGTATTAATCTTTGTTATTCCACCTAGGAAAATCAAGGATGATCCAAGACGATGACATCAAAATTCATCCTACGTGAATGCCAACAAAAACTCGCTGCACTCACCATGCCATGTAACCTAACATCGTCTGCCACCATGTAGAAAATGAGAAATCTCATTCACCTAACTTCGAAATACCTAACTCCTCTTGATGACCCAAAACAAAACACGGGTCCACCAACCAATACTCTATCAAATTACTGGTGACAACAGCCATCATCTGTCGTGGCAGAATTTGAGAAGTCACCTTAAATGACTTCGAAATACCCAATACCAGTGGAATCAAGCACTCCCCTCGTCGCCTCAATTACAACCTCTCTCGATTCCGAAGTTCCAACCATGTCGGAACCAACATACTCGGACATCAACCACATGTCCGTAACCAGTCTAACTCACTACCAAGTTCCCCTATCAGTTTATACCGTTTATATACATCCAATACTACTCGATTCTCACATCTCAATCCCTGCTGGATCCCATCCAGTCCATCACTATCTGAGATCCACCGCTGGATCCCAGGTACCGAACACATGCCCATCTCGAGGGAGTCACATCCCGACTTATGACTCATCGTCATCACAATCACCGGCACCAGCACCAGTACTAGTACCAGCACCATCACCAACACTAGAACACCGTGTGCAAATCAGACAACCCTGGATCTTTGCTCTTACCGAACAACGACCCCGTACCTCCGCTCAAGTTGGAGAAACTCTGCCTCTTTCGTACCCAACAACTCTAAGTACAGTCACCCTGACAAATCATACGAGAAAAGGAAATGTTCCCCGAACGTCCTTCGATTCTCAACAACCACAACTGTAGTAGTGCCTCCAACAACTCGTGCAAATCCAACCATCAGACATCTCTATCGAGACTCCGCATCCAACGAAATCAACCACCCGTACTAACCACTCTGTATCCCCACTCCGGGATTCCATCGACAAGTACCAACCCTGGTAACCTGTCCAACCCATTGCTAACCGAACGTAACTCGACTCAACCAATGTTGTCTACCAGGACGTCCATGACCTCAGTTGCACCAACTATCCATCACAACTAAAGTAATACGACAACCAACTAGGTCTAACCGATTAATATAACCTCGACTGCAGAGTGCAGTCCATCACTAAAGCTGACATGACTAGACCGACCAACGATCTCGACTCTAAAAACATCAAAGTCAAACCACTCACCAACTCACATTTCCGAACCATACGTCCTACCTTAGGGTTCCCCGATCACACCCTAGGGTTCCTCTGAACTCAACTGTCCTCAGCAGTAACATCCAAAATCTGACCGACCCCGCGGTCCTGACATCGTACGAACGTCAACCTAATCCTACCGTCAACTCGACTAGGGTTCGCATTTCCACACCATCACACAAATGAGGTTCGGGGAAAGCCGGCTGCTCCCAGCAGCATAGCCAACTAACCCAACAAGATCCGACCATCCAATGGTCACAACTCCTAACTATCGTCAAAACTGATCCTACAGTATTGTAATAAACGGTCTCGACATAACCGTGCCACAATCAAAACTCTAAAGTACAGTTACGTTCATCCTTCTGTAGGGTCCCACATTGCCAACCATGATAGAACTATGGCAACCCTAGCATTAAATGCTGAACCAAAATGATCCACGATGCAATCCTACTAACTATCGTACCAACATCCTAACTATTAGGTTGATAACAAACTGCAGCCCATAGAGACATCATATCCTCGACCTGCGCGCACCTCAAGAGCAAACCTGCTCTAATACTAGTTGACACGACCCATCCCAATTCCCCCGGGATTAACACGGAATGTGTCATGATCCCGTCTGACACGAAGTGTCAGACTAGGAAAAATTTCAACCTTTAGCCCGACTAGCTTCCAGAGTACGCTAGGATCCGGTCGAGGTGTGTGATGTCTTTGTCTCAGCTACAGTCCGCATCCGTAATCAACCTGAAGGGCATGAAAAACAGTACAGACTGTGAGTGGACGAAAAACAATAGTTCATAAAACACATTTTATAAAAGACCTTTATGCCCTTCACTAAAAAGCATGCATGCATAGTAAAATCATTTATCAAACCACATATGTTTCAATAACCAAATCCATACGGGCCTCTGCCTAAAAAAATTTACACAAATCCATAACATAGTAAACATATGCGGGATCTCAGCCCAAATCCATTTATAATCCATAAAACACAATTTCGCAAATCCAAGAAATCATGTTTATCAATATATCATATAACCAATCTTGTCACAGTATCTAAAGCTACACGCGTGCTACCCGGGGTCTCAAATCCCAATTCTCCCCAGAGTGCACCCAGGTCAATGTCCGTAGATCAATGACCCTCCCTGGGGGTTATAATCCATAATAGCCTTCCTGAGAGTAAGGAACCCAACGGGGGTGACTCCACTCAGTTAGTGCTCCGTGACTACTCCGAGAACTACCCAGGCCAATGACCCTCCCTGAAGGAGACAATCCATAATATATAAGGATGGTATATGAAAAATCATTTTGAAATCGTTCTCAAAACCTTTCAAGGGTTCATGCCATGTCCCCATAAACCTTCATGAACTAGAAATCCATTTATTGGTCCCTGACCCAAAATCACAATCGTAAACTATAATTGGGCCCCGAGCTCGAATTCATAAACCACTGGACCTCCGGCCCGATTCGTAAACCAAATGGGTCTCGCGCCCGATTTCGTAAACTAAATGGGCCTTGTGCCTGATTCATAAACTAAATGGGCCTCATGCCCGATTTCGTAACTCAAGTGGTGACAGGATCCGTCCTCGAAGGACATAGATAACAGTGCCCGGTCTTGCTCCCGTCTGACAAGTCAACTGAAGTTCCGAATTTACCCTCAGGGCCTACCAAACATGGGATAACCGCACCTGTGCCCACTCATGCCTCCACCTCTCGAATAGCCTCGATCATCGCACCACGACCTGGAGGGTCAATAAACCAGAAAAGGTGTGAGTGGAAAAAAATAATATCATTTGAAAATACATTTCAAACAGACCATTTTCCCCTCCAGTTTATCAAACGATGCATGCATAGGGTAAAACATATGAATAACAATTACCGGCTTTTCAGCCAAATCACATGAAAGGCATCAAATCCCGGCTCTCAAGCCAAACATATGAAGCATTAACCTGGCCACAAAGACCAAAACACGTACTCAATACCAGTACGCAATCACAATCGACATCAAACATCAAACCGCACTACTCACAAGTGCACAATCAATCACAAAATCACATCCGCACTACGTGTAGGCAACCATCCAGCCACATTCTCGAGATCAGACACATCTGGGCTCAACTCTCGGGATCAGTCACATCTGGGCGAACACATCCTTAGGCTCAGACACATTCGAGTGGTACATCCAGGCTCAGTCGCATCCGAGAAGCTGGCTTATCGTAAAAAAAACTCACAATCATATCCTCCGAGCTCTAGTCGTTTGGGTAATCCCCTAGCTTCGACTGTCTGGGCGCTCACAATCACAATGAAAACCATCCCGGGATTACATCCCAACACATTTCAATCAAATCCTTGACTTCAAACCAAGTCAAAATCATTCCCGACAGGGTCTCAAGCCCAAATACCATTTATACGTAAATCTGTAAAATCTCATTTGAAAACATTAAAATAATCTAGGAATCATCCTTGACTCACCAATTAATTCAAAATATCCTTTTTGAAACCTTTTTTACTCCGAGCCTAGCCCAAAACATCATTTGCACATTCTTCGTAAAACGTACCCGAAAGATCGATTAAAATAATCATTAAATCACAAATAATCATATCAAATCACTATGACATCATTGCAAACCAAATCCTGCAATCAATCATGTAAAACATTTAACTATGCATGCATAGCAATTTATAAAACAAACGTCCACTCACACACCGTCCAAACCGCTCGCTTTCCTAGCTGCACGCCTTTCTGTAATTTCCAACATTTTCCAGGAATCGTGAATCCTGTCCAAAATCATCATTAAGGGTCACTAATGAATCAATTAATATACTATAATTTTTCCATAATTTTCCGGGAATTAAATATGAATATAAAACATAACATAAGCCTTCGGACCCTCGAAACAATATCGAAATGGTGTCCAATTGACTCGAAACCAACGCTAAAATGTTCGTTACATTGTATAGAATAAAAGTCATGTTGACCTCCCTTTGGGAATCGTGTGCACGTGCCCTCACGCGCTGCCATGAGTGGCTGCGCGTGAAGCCCACGCGCCAGCTACAGTAACTGCTACAGTTACCGTCCTCTGTTCTACATCAAAACGACATTGACTTGCGTCAAATTTGATTTGTTTCCAATCGAAATGATCCCAGAAGACTCAATTGGGGGCCAATTTCACTCATCACAGAACACAAATTCAAGTTCGAATTTTAAAAGGCATGAACTTCACGGGTTTGGGTTTTCGGGTTTTACTAGGCAATTCTCTCCATTCTTCCCTTATTCTCCCCTGTTTTCCTTTCTTAATTCCTCTCCCAATATCAGTTTTGGACACTCAGGCTTTTTCTTATCGAATTGATTGAAGATTGGATGAAGAGGCTCACGGTTCGTTGATGTTCATACACGTACAGGGCCACCAATCCATCCAATTTCAGTGACATGTGTCACTTACTGGCCAGCTCAGTCAACAAATACTAATTCATCAAATAGCCCAGCCAAAATTACCATTTTACACTTACCAACAAAATGACAAAAATGCCCCTCACCGTTCGAGGCCCATAACTTTTCCATTCGGACTCCGATTGACGTATGCCGTCTGTCTACGGATTCAGTGTCTCGAGATGTAACGACCCGTCCCGAATATCGGGATTTAATAATATTTAATTGTGATTTACTAATCTGGGATTAGTTGGGCGATTTCGGACGAATTATGCAAAATGACCGTTTTGCCCCTGGGTGTGGGCAAAACGTTGACTTTTAATTCGGATGGTCAAATGGACTTTGACCGATGACCGTGACGTAGTTCGGGACGTCACGAGTTCATAGACAGGTGGCACGTTCGATTCCGACGTTCGTGGTGAAAGTTATGATGTACGGAAGTCCAGGGGCATTTTCGTAATTTGGACGATATATGGGCAAATGTTGACTTTTTGACCAGGATGTCCGATGGCCGAGGGCCAAGGACCGTTACATAGGTTTCGTCGATGCGAATCCAACGACAGGCGGCATGCCGAAATCGGAGATTCGACGACGAAGTTATGGTCAAGGAAACGAATTTACGAACCGAGGCTCCGATTAAAATAATAATATAATAATGAACAGTAACCAGTGACTGAACACACTTGGATGAGTGACAAGTGTCACTCATCCCTTAATTTCAGGCATAAGACCAGGATCCATGTTTTGAGGGAACATTATGATTGTGTTTTATTAATTAATTATGTTTAATTATTGTTTAATTTCCATTAAACCTCTTCTAATTTCCTAACCGTGTACAACCCAAAACCACAATTCGTTCCACCCTTAATCTCCTCTCCATCAGCTGATCTTGAGTGTGCAAATTGGAGAGAATTCAGAGACTAACTCAACTGGGATTACACGGGGGACTGTTCGGGTGAGGGAGACAGTGAAATCGAAAAATTGATTTTTGGGAGGGAAATACGAAATGGATGTTTTGAGCCGTGAGGATCGAAATTGATGATTCAATTCGACTTCTGGGATCAAAACGAACATCTTTGCTTCAAGAACGAAGAGAAACCATGGCGGATTGAGGAAGAACTGAGCTTCCATGGCAGCTCAAAGTCGAGCTTGTGTTCAGTGGGTTTGAGGTAAGTAATTCTCAAATTGACCTTGTAGAAATGTCCCTTACACTCTCACGATGCTAACTGAATGAATTAATTTGGAAAACAGGGACGATATCGTGAAACCCGATTTGGAAACCCGTCGAGGATCGATCGAGAGTCGTGAGGATTTAGACCATGATTTGTGTAATTCGATTTACAGAACTTAAATGGTGATTGATTACAAGGGATCAGTTGAAAGAACGGATTGATTTGATGTTGAATTGGGTGAGATTGAACCGGGTCCTATCGCTGGTTTTTCAACCCGTTTACCAGAGAAACAGGCGAGGATGGTGACTGTAGCAGTCACTGTAGCAGGCGCGTGGCTTCCACGCGCAGCCACTCACGGCGGCGCGTGACGGCGCGTGGGCACGAATCTCGAGGTGAGGTCAACATGACTTCTGTCCTATTTAATGTAACGAACATTTTGGAATTGGTTTCGTGTCGATCGGACACCGTTTCGTTATTGTTCGGGATGTCCGAAGGTTTTAAATCCAGTTTAAAAATACTTAAAAATTCGGGAAAATTACGGGACTTGAATAGGATGTTAATGGTGAGGTTAGTAATCCTCTAATGTGATTTGAACAGGATTGGGAGTCCCGGTGATAGTGGTGTGGCCCGGGAAGGCCTAAGGCACGCGTATCGAGGCGCTCGGTTAACCGGTCTGTGAGTGGACATTGGTTTCATAAATTCGATGCATGCATAACTGTTTTATGATTGTTATAATTATGATTAAATGATTTACTTTGGATATCGGTGAATTTAAAATGATTTCACGCATTTCGAGGTGAATTACGTATTTGCACGTAAACCGAGATTTTCTGGATTTTCACCGATTTCCATAAATGTGATTGGATATGATTTCATGAAACGGTTACGAACTTGAATAATGTAAAATCGGGCCAGGGGCCCAGTTGAACTATGAAATCGGGCCAGGGGCCCAGTTAACATGTGGATCGGGCCAGGGGCCCAGTTAACTTGTGGAATCGGGCCAGAGGCCCAGTTGATTTCTACACGTGATTGCGGGTCGGGGACCCTAAAATGGAATTGAATAAATGTTTCCTGGTTTACATTTTATATATGTTCACATGCTGGAATCTATAAATGGTTTTGATGATATTTCGGTTATGGCACGTTTCACGGTATTTGGGCATGAGACCCGTTTGATGAAACGTAACGAATGGTTCGGATTTTAGCTATGTATACCTATATGTTTTGCATGTGGATATCTATAAAATGTATTTGGTACTGCACTGTATAGATCCTTCCATATTATATTGTCTCCTCCGGATGAGGTACCCCGGAGAGGTCACGGACGTCTAGTACGTCCAGTGTCTATGACGCTAAGCATCGGGGATGCTGTACCCGAACGGGGTTCGGGGATTGAACTCGGAAATTGAGACCCGAGTGGCACGCGTAGCCTTGTGATTGTGACCTTATTGACGTCAGGGACGTCAGACATCAGGGATGTCGGATTTGAGTGTATAGTGCAGTGGCTAAAATAATGGTTATGGTTTATATTATATGCCTTATGGTTCATATTACTGGATTTATGAAATAACTCTTGGATTTACTTTTGGAAATTGAAACTATGCTTTGGTTTCCGGGCTAAGGCCCTAACGGTTATTTCTGAATAAATATGGGATTATTGGTTTTGGTGCATGCATATGATTTTACTGAGGGGCATAAATGTCTTATAAATGTTTTAAACAGACTTGTTTATTTTCGTCCACTCACAGCTTTTGTTTTCAATGCCCTTCAGGTTGATTCCGGATACGACTGCAGCAGAGACTTGAGCATTGCACACCTCCTCCATCGATCCTTACGCACTCTGGAAGCCCGTTTGGGCAATGGCAATCGGTTATCCCTTGTCTGGCGCCTCTTGTCAGATGGGAGCACGTCACATTCCATGGTAATCCCGGGGGAATTGGGATGGGTCGTGTCACGAGACCTATCCAACGGTCCTTACGAAAAGTCCAAACAAGGTCCCGATCAAAAAGTCAACTTTTTCCCCCCATAACTAAGGGCAAAATCATCCTTTCCTTCCAATTGTTCATTTTTTGAATTTTCGGGTCGTCACAACGTACCCCCCTTAAAGAATTTCGTCCTCGAAATTCCAGTTAGTAGGTACCATGCTAATTCTCCCGAGGACTATGAATGTGAACCAGAAACATAATCAACCGCATAACTTTCTGGTTCAACTAAATATAACTCATAATTAAACTTATCGAAATCAAACAAATCAGTCCTCGTTATTGAATCAACATCGGGAAAATTCTCTGTAACCCCTGCCCCACGGGCAGTCATATCCAAGCTTACTCGGGATACGGAGCCTCGCTCAACGTCCGAGTATACACAATCCAGAAATCAAAAGTACCAGTATCATCATCCAAAGCACATGTCATCCACTCATGACATGGTACAATGGCTTAAATCACCACGTATATGTCACCCAGCCACCAGACCAATACCCTCATAAGGTCTAATAAATTGGGAACTCATTCCCCTCATTAAGTTAATCACTACATACCCCTTTTTCCAGGGTCACTGAATATCGTGAATTGAACCTTTCCTTCTGTTGTGTTTATCATCACAAGCCTTACTGATGCTTACCTCCTGCCAATAACTGGCACTCAATATAATCATGCATACGATATCGCAAATCATATCCATTCCTTAATCTCGACTCCATCCAGTAGTCCAAATGATCAAAATCATGTACAACTCCAATCCTATGGAGTTCCATCAATAATAGAATTTCACCTATCCTTACGTTATTAAACATGTCAATTCTCGACCAGCTATCTTATTATGTCAGGACCCGTCCCCAATCCCCCTGGGATTAACGAGTAACGCCCCTGATCCCATCTGACACGGAATGTCAGACAAGGAAATTTCCGACCTTTGCCCTCTTGGGCCATTAGAGTACGCCAGGATCCGGAGGAGGTTTGTGATACCTCGGTCTCTGCTACAGTCCACACCGTATCCAACCTGAAGGGTATTAAAAACAGAAAGACTATGAGTGGACAAAAATAAAAGAGTTTATAAAACATATTTCATAAAGACCTTTATACCCTTCACTAAAAAGCATGCATGCATAGTAAAACCATTTATCCAATAACATATGTTTAAACAACCATCATTAGGGTCTCAGCCCCAATTTCCGTAAATACAAGTCACACGGCCTCCTGCCCAAAACCATTTATAGAAAACCATAACATAGTAAACATATGTGGGATCTCAGCCCAAATCCATTTATCATCATAAAACACAATTTCCCAAACCAATTGAAATCATGTTTATCCATTATATTTCATATCACCGAACCTGTCACGGTAAAATAAAGCTACGCGCGTGCTAACCGGGGTCTCAAACCCAAGTCTCTCCAGGGTCCACCCAGGTCAATGTCCGTAGATCAATGACCCTCCCTGGATGTAACGAACCATGCCCATCCTGAGAGTAAGGAACCCAACTGGGGGGCGACTCCACTCAGTTAGTGTTCCGTGACTACTCCGCGGTCCACCCAGGCCAACGACCCTCCCTGGAGGAGACAATCATATATAAAGGATGGCATATGAAAAACCTTTTGAAATCATTCTTTAAAACTTTCAAGGATTCATGCCCGGCCCCCATAAGCCGTCATGAACCATAAAATCCTTTCCAAGGGTTCATGCCGGTTCCCATAAACCGTCATGAACCATAAAAACCATTTGTAACACATAACTGGGCCCTAGGCCCGAATCCACATACAAACTGGACCCCCGGTCCGAACTGTAAACCCACTGGGCCTCCGGCCCGATGCCTTGTTAAAACAAATGGACCTCAAGTCCGAGAGTTCGTAATTCAAATGGGTTTCGAACCCGAGTTTACCTTTTCAAATCGAAAACCATTTCATGAAATCATATCCAAAACCATAAGTACAGAAAATCAGTATAAAATCAAAAAATCTCGATTTAAGTGCATGCACGTAAATCGCCTCGAAATGCGTGAAACCATACAATTCACCAATATCCAAATCAACATCATAGAATCACATTCATAATCCATATAAAACATTTATGCATGCATCACAGTTTAGAAATCAAGGTCCACTCACAGACCGCCCGAAGCCGCATCTCGATACGTGTGCTATAAGCGTCTCCCTGGTCAATCATCGTCACCGGGACTCCCAAACCTATCCAAATCGTAATAGAAGATTACTATCTACTTAATTAACCTCCCATTGAAGCCCCATAATTATCCCAAATTTTTAACTATTTTAAATCCCGAACTGAAACCTTCAGATGCCCCGAACATTATCGAGACGGTGTCCGATCGACACGAAACCAGTTCCAAAATGTTTGTTACATCGAATAGAAGATTTCACGTGTTGAAAGCTTTCCAAAACAGTTTGACACGTGCCCCCATGCGCCCTAGATAGTCCCTGCGCGTGAAAGCCACGCGTCGGGTACTGTACATCTTCTTCCTTGAATCAGACCAGTCTAGCCGGTTCGAATGTGCAGTCCGGTCCAGTTGGACCGGCGTGACCGGTCCGGCCCTCTAAACACCTCATTTTGGTCCGTTTTCATTCCAATTCAATCCTATAATTCCTATTTTCTCATTTCCTATCCAACCAAATCATCAAAACTAACTAAAAACACCTAAAATCCCACGGTTCATCTTGAACCTCATGACCCTGTTTTTCCCAGCCATTCTCACGGCCTCCTCTGCCGTGAACCACCCTCCAAATCAACATAATAACTTCCTAATATCCTAACAAATTCATCCTAATCATTCAAAAACATCCATAATGTAAAAATCGAAGTAAAGAGGAAAAATGGTCTAACCGTGCAATCGGTTACCCCTTGGCCTTCACCGCCGTGCACGGCGGTCCAGACACTCCCAGCCACCGTCCTCAGCTCCTTCAGTTTCTCTCTCTCACTCTCTGGTCTCACTCAAGATCAAATAGAAAAGGTTGGATTGGTTTGGGTTCAAATTGAGATCGGGTTATTTGGGGAACAAAGAAAATGATCGATGAAGGGATGATATGCATGAAGGAAAAGAGATGGCCAGTGGATGGGTGACGCTTGTCACTCATCCATAGGGTAGGAACTAAATATCTGGGGCCCACTAGAATCCAAAAGTGGTCCGTCTCGTAAAATGTGCAATAGTGCCCCGAAACTTCCGTGAACCGTAACTTCGGCGTCGAACGTCCGAATTCGACGTGCTGCCTGTATATGGATTCTTATCGTCCCGATCTACGTAATGATCCCCGGCCCTTGGCCATCGGACCTCCCAGTCTAAAAGTCAACTATTTGCCCCTTTTAATCGAAATTACCAAAATGCCCTTAAACTTCCGAACGTCATAACTTCTTCCTCGAATGTCGGAATAGAACGTGCCACTTGTATATGAACTCGTGACATCACGAACTACGTCACGGTCATCAGTCAAAGTGCCAGAACGAAAAGTCAACATTTTGTCCACGCCTAGGGGTAAAACGGTCATTTTGCATCGTTCGTTCGATTTCGCCCAACTAATCACTGATTAACCTCACTAATCATGATTAGTCACTAATCTAATCTTGGAATTCGGGACTAGTCGTTACAACCTTCCCTCCTTAATTAATTTTGTCCTCGAAATTCCAACTGACCTAATTCCAACCGTTCTTCCCTCCTTAATTTAGTTCCGTTCTCGAAATTCCAACTATTCTGATTCCACATCCACCTCGTGGAAATAATTTCGATCTCACGACACGTGTACACTCGTACACCAACTAACCAGAACAAAAATCGTCTGCACCCAGACGTACCACTAACACTCACGTCGTATCGACTACATTCGACCACGTCGAATGACAGAAACCACACGTTCCGAGTTGACACTACTTGTCAAATCTACCATTTCGTTAACACAACCAACTCGACGTTTTCCTTGCTCAAGCATCAATCTATCCTGACGTCTGCTCCCACTGGGAGTCATCAGACCTCACTCAACGATCCACGAAACATCCGACAAACTGTCACCACTTGAAAGTCGTCAGTCGTCAGTCGAAAACTAACACTATACTCCCTCGTGGTTACACAACCACCAAATCACTCAACCCGAGTTTACATTTACCAACACCTCACACGACCTGTGTGTAACTAGACCCATCAGAAATACCATGACCCAATGCATTGTATTCGATGTCCAGTTCACGTACCCGACTCATCCAATGGTATCGGAACTAAGACGACTACCAACACGCTCACCAAGGTACCACTGGTATAACCTATATACCGTCCCCAGGCACCATAAGTCTGCCCAGTATCATACCTGTTATAACGTACCAGGTACGTACATCCATTACCAACTAGACTACAACCACAACAATAACAACAACAACACGACCACCTAGGTCGTAGCCAAACACATTTCAATAATGGAGTCCATCTGTCCAATCCAGTACCAGACAGATCAAAACTCCGACCCATTATCCATTTCCAAATCCGAATCTGAAATCAGCATTCCATAAACTAGTATTAGGAATGACCATTCTGAACCCAAATCCATAATTCCACTTTCAAGTTCCAAAATCGAATCCCGAATCGTCATCCAGAAATTCGATTCCAAAACCCAAAATCTCGTTCTCGTCTACCGAGACGTACCAAAACCGAACCTATCGGTTACCTGCTTAATTGATTACCATATTGCATTCAATTGACTTCATAGGGAAGTCAATCACAATATCAACACATCTCTAAGGCTGACAAAATCTGACCTTGTCGGACACTTACTCGCCTGAGTAACATACCATACGGGATTTACCTCGAAAAGAAGTTCAGTCCCAACCTGCTCAACTCAAACATCCAAGTAAGAGTAATAAACTCTCCACCTATCTGGATCATCAAGATCACGATCCAGATCCATCACTATGTCAACCGACCACTCTCGATAGTAGCGCCTGCCAAAGACTCTTGTAGACCTAACCACCAGACATTTCAATATCCAGACTCCGCATCCAACGGAATCAATCGCCCGTACCAACTACACTGTATCCCCGCTCCGGGATTCCATCGACAAGTACCAACCCTGGTAACTTGTCCAACCAATCTCTAACTTGTCGTAACTCGACTAAACCAATGTCATCTACCAGCATGACCTTAGTTGTACCAACAATCCATCACAACTATGGTAGTACGATGACCAGCTAGGTCTAATCGATAAGTACAACCTCGACTGCAGAGTGCAGTCCTAACACTACGTTGACACGACTCAACCTGACATGACCAATCATGTCCGAACATGACCGAACATGTTCAAATATGACATGACCAATCGATGGTCTCATCTCTGAAAAGTCGTCAAGTCAAACCACTCGCCAACTCACATTTTAAAACCATACACCTAAGGTAGGGTTCCACAACCACACTCTAGGGTCTCCTTGAACCCAACTGCTAGCTACCAACTGCAGTACAATCCACAATTTGACCGACCCCGCGGTCTTGACATCGTAAAGACGTCAATCCAATCCTACCGTCTATCCAACTAGAGTTTCACGAACCCGGCTGCTAACTGCCAGGAGCAGTAAATCCATTTAAATCAACAAAATCCGACCAACCGATGGTCACAACACCAAACTACCGTCAAAATGATCCTACGACATCTTGAAGACGATCCCAACTAACCGTCTCACACTGCCAATCTTGACAGAACTATGGCAACCCCGGCATCAAGTGCCAAACCAAGACATTCAACTATCCAATCCTACTAACTATCGTGCCGGCACCCTAACTATCAGGTTGATAACGAACTGTAGCCCATTGAGATATCACATCATCGACCTGCGTACGGAGTAATGCTCAAAACACACTCTGGAATTCAGAGTAACATGAGCAACCCATGATCTGATAAGCAATCCTATGCTCTGATACCACCTGTCAGGACCCGTCCCCAATCCCCCTGGGATTAACGAGGAACGCCCCTGATCCCGTTTGACACGGAGTGTCAGACAAGGAAAATTTACGACCTTTGCCCTCTCGGGCCATCAAAGTACGCCATGATCCAGAGGAGGTATATGATATCTTCAGTCTCTGCTACAGTCCACACCGTATCCAACCTGAAGGGTATTAAAAACAGAAAGACTGTGAGTGGACAAAAATAAAAGTGTTTATAAAACATATTTCATAAAGACCTTTATACCCTTCACTAAAAAGCATGCATGCATAGTAAAACCATTTATCCAATAACATATGTTTAAACAACCATCATTAGGGTCTCAGCCCCAATTTCCGTAAATACAAGTCACACGGGCTCCTGCCCAAAACCATTTACAGAAAACCATAACATAGTAAACATATGTGGGATCTCAGCCCAAATCCATTTATCATCATAACACACTATTTCCCAAACCAATTGAAATCATATTTATCCATTATATTTCATATCACCGAACCTGTCACGGTAAAATAAAGCTACGCGCGTGCTAACCGGGGTCTCAAACCCAAGTCTCTCCAGGGTCCACCCAGGTCAATGTCCGTAGATCAATGACCCTCCCTGGATGTAACGAACCATGCCCATCCTGAGAGTAAGGAACCCAACTGGGGGGCGACTCCACTCAGTTAGTGTTCCGTGACTACTCCGCGGTCCACCCAGGCCAACGACCCTCCCTGGAGGAGACAATCATATATAAAGGATGGCATATGAAAAACCTTTTGAAATCATTCTTTAAAACTTTCAAGGATTCATGCCCGGCCCCCATAAGCCGTCATGAACCATAAAATCCTTTCCAAGGGTTCATGCCGGTTCCCATAAACCGTCATGAACCATAAAAACCATTTGTAACACATAACTGGGCCCTAGGCCCGAATCCACATACAAACTGGACCCCCGGTCCGAACTGTAAACCCACTGGGCCTCCGGCCCGATGCCTTGTTAAAACAAATGGACCTCAAGTCCGAGAGTTCGTAATTCAAATGGGTTTCGAACCCGAGTTTACCTTTTCAAATCGAAAACCATTTCATGAAATCATATCCAAAACCATAAGTACAGAAAATCAGTATAAAATCAAAAAATCTCGATTTAAGTGCATGCACGTAAATCGCCTCGAAATGCGTGAAACCATACAATTCACCAATATCCAAATCAACATCATAGAATCACATTCATAATCCATATAAAACATTTATGCATGCATCACAGTTTAGAAATCAAGGTCCACTCACAGACCGCCCGAAGCCGCATCTCGATACGTGTGCTATAAGCGTCTCCCTGGTCAATCATCGTCACCGGGACTCCCAAACCTACCCAAATCGTAATAGAAGGTTACTAACTACTTAATTAACCTCCCATTGAAGCCCCATAATTTTCCCGAATTTTTAACTATTTTAAATCCCAAACCTAAACCTTCCGATGCCCCAAACATTATTGAGACGGTGTCCAATCGACACGAAACCAGTTCCAAAATGTTTGTTACATCTAATAGAAGATTTCACGAGTTGAACACTTTCCAAAACAGTGGGACATGCGCCCCCACGCGCCCTAGACAGTCCCTACGCGTGAAAGCCACGCGTTGGGTACTGTACATCTTCTTCCTTGAATCAGACCAGTCCGGCCGGTTCGAATGTGCAGTTTGGTCCAGTTGGACCGGCGTGACCAGTCCGGCCCTCTAAACCCCTCATTTTGGTCCGTTTTCATTCCAATTCAATCCTATAATTCCTATTTTCTCATTTCCTATCCAACCCAATCATCAAAACTAACTAAAAACTCCTAAAATCCCACGGTTCATCTTGAACATCATGACCCTGTTTTCCCCAGCCATTCTCACGGCCTCCTTTGCCGTGAACCACCTTCCAAATCAACATAATAACTTCCTAATATCCTAACAAACTCATCCTAATCATTCAAAAGCATCCATAATGTAAAAATCGAAGTAAAGAGGAAAAATGGTCTAACCGTGCAATCGGTTTCCCCTTGGCCTTCACCGCCGTGCACGGCGGTCCAGACACTCCCAGCCACCGTCCTCAGCTCCCTCAATCTCTCTCTCACTCTCTGGTCTCACTCAAGATCAGATGGAAATGGTTGGATTAGTTTGGGTTCAAACTGAGATCGGGTTGTTTGGGGAACAAAGAAAATGATCGATGAAGGGATGATATGCTTGAAGAAAAAGAGATGGCCAGTGGATGGGTGACGTTTGTCACTCATCCATAGGGCAGGAACTAAATATCTGGGGCCCACTAGAATCCAAAAGTGGCCCATCTCGTAAACCGTACAATTGTGCCCCGAAACTTCCGTGAACCGTAACTTCGACGTCGAACGTCCGAATTCGACGTGCCGCCTGTCTATGGATTCGTATCGTCCCTATCTACGTAATGATCCCCGGCCCTCGGCCATCGGACCTCCCAGTCCAAAAGTCAACTATTTGCCCTTTTTAATCGAAATTACCAAAATGCCCTTAAACTTCTGAACGTCATAACTTCTTCCTCGAATGTCGGAATTGAACGTGCCACTTGTTTATGAACTCGTGACATCACGAAATACGTCACGGTCATCAGTCAAAGTCCATTTGACCTCCAGAACGAAAAGTCAACATTTTGCCCACGCCTAGGGGTAAAACGGTCATTTTGCATCGTTCGTCCGATTTCGCCCAACTAATCACCGATTAACCTCACTAATCATGATTATTCCTTAATCTAATCTTGGAATTCGGGACGGGTCGTTACATATTATCCTTCCAGCGAATGATACCTGACCCGACAATGCGATCTTAATCTCAATGTATCCTGACCATCGCCTCATCACACACTAAGCCTTTTTGTTTACTAATCCTGATGGTCGATACAGTACTCGTACATTCCTTCTCAAAGGTATGACCTCTGCATACTCGACCCATGGATCACTATGGTCGATTCCAAAACATGAAAGGAAAGTAAAACTCCTGAGGGCTCAGCTAGCATCGGTAATCCCAGCCCTATGCTACCGAATCACACTTCACCAAATCCCAAATCTCATAGTGACATATCACTATGCACACAGAAAGGGTCACATCGAACATAAGTCACGGTTTCTCCACTTTGTACTTATTCTATTTCAGTTCTCATTTCCAATAACTCTGACCTCCTTCCGGGTCAATCACCATAACTGGCAAAACATTGTAGAGAACCCCCCTACAATCCTCGATGATATCCATCCAATCTCAAAACAACTCTGGTTCCCCATGACACTCTTTAATTATTTTCCATTGACTAATACATCTGTTTCTCCTGGGATTCACACTAATCCCGACCATTATTAGTATATGTTCCACAAACCTACTCTGGTCGACCAGACCTAACACTTATTTTACCATATATTACCACATAGATATCATCAATTTTATCACATCCGTAGCTCCAGTCTGCTCATCGACTTCCATACCTTAACCAATCACGGACATCTCCGTATCCATCCAAGGTACAATCTCAAAACATAGAAAAGTGGGTAGCCTGGGACCTATCGAATACATACATCTTGGTTAAACTTACGTCCATGTCACCATTCCAAGGGCTACTCAGGCCTCCTGCTAGGTAACTGCAGTCCTCGGGCATGTGGTCCCAACTAACCACCCCCTACGGTCCTTCATGGGCCCCACCAACCCTTCCCTCGCCTGTTACATCAACAATCAAAGCAGGAGCCAATCCCTACTCCATTGCACCCCAACAGTGCCATATCGCTTTATCAATCGATATAACCATTCCTTTATGATGTGACCAGACGACCCACAATCATGAGCAATTAACCTTAGCAATTTATCTCCCAGTGGACCCAACCGACGTCCCACTGTACTGGACCATCTCCTAATTCCAAATCTCTGTGTACTACGAGTCTCTGCCCGAACTTTCAATCACTAAGTGAAATTGACACGACCCATCCAAGTCCATAAGTCCAGTAAACGGGGTTAAAAAATACCAATCCATAAATTCATAACACATCAGTATTTGACCCTATCCCAATCCTGGGCATCCCAGGTGCCAAACATTTCGCAATCAAAGGGTCAATCGTGTCAGAAACCATAGTTATATTTGACAGGACCCGTCCCAACTGGACGTCAAAAACCGTGCCTGGTCCTGCTCCCGTCTGACAAGTCAACTAAAGGTCCGAAACTACCCTTCAGTGCTTGCCAGACAAGGGATGGTTGCGCGGATTTCTGCTGCTGTCACTGCCTCACGATCAGTCCCAAACGTCGTACCACGACCTGGAGGGTCACAAAACAGAAAAGGTGTGAGTGGACAAAAATGACCTCTTATAAAAACATTTATCAAAACACATTCTTACCCTCCAGTTTTCACAAACTTGCATGCATATCGTAAAACATGAGTAATAGTATGAAATCATTCAAGTATGAACAGTGGACCGATAAAATCAAAACATATTTTCCCATGGTCCACAAAACTCATGTTCACCAAATCAGTTCATGTTATAAAACAGCAAATCCCGGCTCTCAGGCCAAAACATGTGAAAGCATAATCACCTGGCCACAAAGATCAAGAACCCGTACTCAATACCAGTACGTTATCACAAACAACATCAATCAGCACTAATCACCAGTGCACAATAAATATATCAATCCAATCAATCCGCACTACTCACAAGTGCATAAAATATCACAAATCACATCTGCACTACTCACAAGTGCACAATCAATCAAACTGCACTACTCACAAGTGTTGCACTACGCGTAGGCCAATATCCAGTCACTCTCGGGAACAGACACCTCTGGGCTCAACCCCCCCTCGGGCTCAGTCACCTCTGGGCGAACACATCCCCAGGCTCAGACACCTCCGAGTGGTACATCCAGGCTCAGTCTCATCCGAGAAGCTTACTACCATAGGATCAACTCCCGATCCTACAATCACATCCCCCAAGCTCCGGTCGTCTGGGTAATCCCTCCAAGCACCGACCGTCTGGGAATATCACAATCACAATGAAAACCATCCCGGGAATTACATCCCAAAACATTTCAATCAAATCTTGACTTCATACCAAGTCAAGATCATCCCCGACTGGGTCTCAAATCCCAAAATACCATTTACACGTATTTCTTTAAAATCACCTTTTAATTCAATCAAATATTCCAGAAATCATCATTGACTCACCAACAAAGTCAAAATATCATTTTAGAAATCATTTAGACTCCGGGCCTAGCCCAAAACATCATTTGCACGTTCCTCGTAAAACGTGCCCGAAAGACCGATTAAAATAATCATAAATTCCCAGTAATTCATTAATTTCACAATTTCACAAGTGACTCCAAATCCGAGTCAAAATCACTATTCACTTGGGTTCTCAAGCCCAAAATAACATTATCACGCAAATCCATGCGTTGCAACCTCCGTTGCCATTTTCTCGTAAATCCACGAAATTGACCCTTGACTCATTCCCGAGTCACCACATCATTTTTCATTCCATGACTCAATAATCCGAGTCCAAACATTATTTTCAATCAATTTCAATCCCGGACTCATAAACCAAGTCCAAACATCATTTTTACCAAATTTCGTAATTTCTCGAAAATCGCCCAAAAATAATAATATAATAATCATAAAACCGAGAAATTACCGGATTGAAACATAAATCATGCCCAAGCATATAAAATCATATAATAAGGCATTTAAATCATATATGCATGCAACACGGTTAGAAAACAAAGTCCACTCACACACACCGTCCAAAACGGTCCGTTTCCGAGCTGCACGTTTTTCCGTAAAATCTGGAAATCACAACTCCTGTCCAAAATCATTATAGAGGGTTACTAACATCTCAAAATACATCATATAATTTTCCCCAATTTTTCCGGGATTTAAATACGTATTTTTAACGTAATACAAAACTTCGGATACGCGGAACATTATCGAAACAATATCCGATTTCCCCGAAACCAACGTCAAAATGTTCGTTACACTGAGAGGATCAAAAGTCATGTTGACCTCACCTTGAGACTAGGCCGGACGCGCCCCCACAAGCCGCCGTGAGTGGCTGCGCGTGAAATCCACGTGCCTGCTACAGTGTCACCGTCCCAACCCGTTTGTCTGGTAAACGGGTCGTTTAACCCGTGAACAGACCCGGTTGGTTCTCTATAACCTCACGATCACAGTTGATCGTTCGAAGGACATCCGGCCAATGTTCATCATTCGAAGTCCTTCATTTTCAATCGATTTCTCTCAATTGATGCAACCAGAAGCTTCAGTGGATTCAGGTAAACTCTTTCCCCATCTCAATTGCATCAATTCATGGCTCAAACGCCACGACTCAAACTCGACATTTTCATGGTTACCCGACTCAGTTCAGAGCCAATTGGGCCTCGATTTCTTCCGTTCTTGATGTGGTTCGACTCGTACAGACCTCAGGAAGCTAACTCGAGCTTCAATTCCACTCCTCACGGCCCAATTCTTCCAATTCGATTTTTCCTCCCAAAAACTAAATTTTCGAATTTCCAGTTCCCAGCTCACTCTCAATCTCCCGTTTTTCCCAGACAATTCAATCTCAAAAATCTCTCAATTTTCCCCTCAGAACCGGCAGTGGAAAGGAGCTGAATTCTCTCAATTTTGTTTCCCCCAATTTGCACGCTTTGAAGAACATGGATGATTAATGGAGGAAAGAAATATAATTAAACATAATTAATTAATATAACACCATAATTGTGTCTTCCCTAAAACATTGGATCTGGTTTCATGCCTGAATTTAAGGGATGAGTGACACTTGTCACTCATCCAAGTGTGTCCAGTCACCGAGTACTGTTCATATTAAAATATTATTTTATTCCCAGTTCGTTCGGTTAACCGAGCCCGATTCCGTGACCATAACTTCGTCGTCGAATCTCCGATTTCGGCATGCCGCCTGTCGTTGGATTCGCATCGACGAGACCTACGTAACGGTCCTTGGCCCTCGTCCATCGGACCTCCCGATCAAAAAGTCAACATTTGGCCCATAATATGCCAAATTATCAAAATACCCCTCAACTTCCGAAAATCATAACTTTCTCTACGAATGTCGGAATCGAACGTGCCACCTGTCTATGAACTCGTGACGTCCCGAACTACGTCACAGTCATCGGTCAAAGTCCGTTTGACCGCCCGAACTAAAAGTCAACATTTTGCCCACGCTAGGGGCAAAACGGTCATTTTGCACGTTTCGTCCGATTTCACTCAACTAATCCCTAATTAGTTATTCTAAACCATAATTAATTAATATTCAATCCCGATATTCGGGACGGGTCCTTACAACCTTCCCTCCTTAAAGAATTTCGTCCCCGAAATTCCAACTACTCGTATTCCACAACTACCTCGTGGAAAACAAATGGGCCTCACAACATGTGTACACCTGTACACCCACTAGCCAATGCAGAACTCGTCTGCACTTAGACGTCACATCACAGATGCACGTCGTACTGACTACACTCGACCACCCCGAGTGAAAATTAATCACCAGAAATTGGCAATGTCATCATTAAGCCGACTCTTTCAGCTTGACGGCCCCACGTAATCACTACTGCGCCCTGACATCCGCTCTCATAGAGAGTCACCAAAACTCATCTGTCAGTCCATGCCGACACTACAAGTCAAACTGTCACCACCAAGCTTTACCACGCTAGTAAAGCGCCAATCAGTAACAAATCAGTGACAACACATCATACTACAACGTCCGTCAATGTAGCACAAGATCAACAACATGATCTCCCCTCGCAGGGAAAACTCAATCTTGCGACAAATACCAACAGCAGTAACCACAACTGTCACCCCCTCAGCGATCCCAGATGCTGGTAAGGTCACGACAAGGTAACATCTCGCCGCAAAGCAACTTACGGTCACACTAACCACCAACTCACTCATCCTGAGTATACGCATACCGTCATCACACTCAAACAGACGGTGTAACTGGAACACATTGAACACCAGCCTAGCAGTGATCACACAACTCAACACTAGAGTTATACTAGCCAACCATGGCTAAGAGCACCTGCTCAAACAATCACTGAAATCATCAGAATCACTCTGCCCAGTGCAGCGTGTTCAATATCCAGTTCACGTTCACAACCCATCCAATGGTATCAGGATTAAGCCGACTACTAACATGTTCACCAACGTACTACTGGTATAAACCGTATACCGTCACCCGGCACCATAAGTCTGCAAAGTATCGTACCCCAA
The DNA here is from genome assembly GCA_032719365.1 of Prinsepia uniflora. Classification (NCBI taxonomy): domain Eukaryota; kingdom Viridiplantae; phylum Streptophyta; class Magnoliopsida; order Rosales; family Rosaceae; genus Prinsepia; species Prinsepia uniflora. The sequence goes on from CM064866.1 coordinate 65,065,528, forward strand.
ACCATAAATAAGGTACATACATCTATCCATTGACAAGACTACAACCACCTAGGTCATAGCCAAACACGTTCCAATAATGGAGTCCATTTGCCCAAACCAGCAAGAGACAAATCGAAACTCCACCCATCATCTAGTTCCAATTCCAAATCCGAATCAGCAATTTCGTAAGAAATCCCGAATCCGAACCCATATATCACATTTTTAATTCATGTCCAAATCCGAATCCGAAATCATTATTCCGTAAGCTAGCATTTGGAATAATCATTCCGCACCCAAATCCAGTACTCCACTTTCAAGTTCTAAAATCGAATCCTGGATCGTCACCCAGAATTTCGATTCCAAAACCCGAAATCTCGTTCACGCCCACTCGGACGCACCAAAATCGAACCTATCGGTTACCCATTCATTATACTTGGTTGACTTCATTAGGAAGCCAATCCAACAACCACACGGTTAAGGTTGACAAAATCCGACCACTTCGGAAACCTACTCACTCGTGTAATATACCATAAAGGGCTCCACTTCGAAAAGAAGTTCAGTCCCGTCATTTACGACTCACATACCGGAGTAAGAGTGACAAACTCTCTACCCAACTGGATTATCAGGATTACGGTCCAGATCCATCACGACGTCAGCTGACCATGAACATCACGATCCTAGATCGTCACAATGCCCAATGTCCATGACATCACAAACCCGATCCACCTAGGATCCACAAGGTTAACTACTAGGAACCATAGGGTCTTACACCCTTATCTAATTCGCGTACTGTCACAACGTTTGACAACTAACGCCCACAATTAGAAAGTTCAGTCAACGACGAGACATGCTGCGACTGTGGGTTCTCACTGATTACCTCATATCTACCCTTGCCATCCCACCTAGGGAAAACCAAGGATGATCCGAAACAATAACACCAATATTCATCCCCGGGTCAAGTTTATTCTGGGCCCAACACGCCCATCTACAAACCAAACTATTAACAAAAACAACCATCCGGACCCACACTAGTCCGACACATTCAAAACACATGATACAATATTACAATACAAATGGACAATACAAACTATTTACAAGGTATCACGAAGACCTACGGTCAAGTCGATCGGGGCAGTTCCTTCGCAAATGTCCAAGTTTCCTACAAAAGTGACAAGTGGCAGTGCTGAGGCGACTTGCCGCACCACGCCGCTTACTTGTCGATTGGGTTGAAGTTCCACCCGAATGAACACCCACCGAGGGTTGCGACACAAGAGTATGAAGGCTAACTCGCTTCGATGTTTCCTGACTTATCTGTTCAGTATCCTGACGCTCTCGGCGTCGTCCAGAGCCCAAAGATTGTTCTGGCACAGGTAAAATAGTAGCCTCCACTCGGATGGCAGCATCCGATAACTCCCTTAGGGTAAAATACGAGCCAATAGTTACAGCACCTCGTAACTCATTCCTCAATCCCTGCTCAATCCTTCGACACTTATCCTCCTCAGTAGCCACATACAGAGGAGCGAAACTAGATAAGTGCAAAAATTGTTGTTCATACTCGACTACTGACCGATTCCCTTGCTGCAATTGGAGAAACTCAACCTCCTTAGCGTTCCGAAATGAGCGAGGATAAAACTGATCCAAGAATCATTCTCGGAATGCATCCCATGCCAAGGTACGGGCATCCCAGCCAGTCAACTGTAAACTATGCCACCACCTGTAAGCATAGCCATCCAAAAGAAAAGTGGCTAAGGGCACCATGTCCTCCAGGGGACATATCATGACCTCAAAAATCCTTTCCAATCGAGTAAGCCAATCTTCGGCACCATCCGGTCCCGAATCACCACGAAACATAGTGGCTCCTAACCGTCGAGCTCGCTCAATATCTGGGCCTTTACTAACACTACTCTCGCCCCTCCCATCTTCAGACCGTGTACGGGACGCACGACTCGGAGGCATGACGTATCAACAGAAATCAAGAACCAAATGCTCTAATACCAATTTGACAGGACCCGTCCCAACTGGACGTCAAAAACCGTGCCTGGTCCTGTTCCCGTCTGACAAGTCAACTAAAGGTCCGAAACTACCCTTCAGTGCTTGCCAGACAAGGGATGGTTGCGCGGATTTCTGCTGCTGTCACTGCCTCACGATCAGTCCCAAACGTCGTACCACGGCCTGGAGGGTCACAAAACAGAAAAGGTGTGAGTGGACAAAAATGACCTCTTATAAAAACATTTATCAAAACACATTCTTACCCTCCAGTTTTCACAAACTTGCATGTATATTGTAAAACATGAGTAATAGTATGAAATCATTCAAGTATGAACAGTGGACCGATAAAATCAAAACATATTTTCCCATGGTCCACAAAACTCATGTTCACCAAATCAGTTCATGTTATAAAACATCAAATCCCGGCTCTCAGGCCAAAACATGTGAAAGCATAATCACCTGGCCACAAAGTTCAAGAACCTGTACTCAATACCAGTACGTTATCACAAACAACATCAATCAGCACTAATCACCAGTGCACAATAAATATATCAATCCAATCAAACCGCACTACTCACAAGTGCATAAAATATCACAAATCACATCTGCACTACTCACAAGTGCACAATCAATCAAACTGCACTACTCACAAGTGCTGCACTATGCGTAGGCCAATATCCAGTCACTCTTGGGAACAGACACCTCTGGGCTCAACCCCCCTCGGGCTCAGTCACCTCTGGGCGAACACATCCCCAGGCTCAGACACCTCCGAGTGGTACATCCAGGCTCAGTCTCATCCGAGAAGCTTACTACCATAGGATCAACTCCCGATCCTACAATCACATCCCCCAAGCTCCGGTCGTCTGGGTAATCCCCCCAAGCACCGACCGTCTGGGAATATCACAATCACAATGAAAACCATCCCGGGAATTACATCCCAAAACATTTCAATCAAATCTTGACTTCATACCAAGTCAAGATCATCCCCGACTGGGTCTCAAATCCCAAAATACCATTTACACGTATTTCTTTAAAATCACCTTTTAATTCAATCAAATATTCCAGAAATCATCATTGACTCACCAACAAAGTCAAAATATCATTTTAGAAATCATTTAGACTCCGGGCCTAGCCCAAAACATCATTTGCACGTTCCTCGTAAAACGTGCCCGAAAGACCGATTAAAATAATCATAAATTCCCAGTAATTCATTAATTTCACAATTTCACAAGTGACTCCAAATCCGAGTCAAAATCACTATTCACTTGGGTTCTCAAGCCCAAAATAACATTATCACGCAAATCCATGCGTTGCAACCTCCGTTGCCATTTTCTCGTAAATCCACGAAATTGACCCTTGACTCATTCCCGAGTCACCACATCATTTTTCATTCCATGACTCAATAATCCGAGTCCAAACATTATTTTCAATCAATTTCAATCCCGGACTCATAAACCAAGTCCAAACATCATTTTTACCAAATTTCGTAATTTCTCGAAAATCGCCCAAAAATAATAATATAATAATCATAAAACCGAGAAATTACCGGATTGAAACATAAATCATGCCCAAGCATATAAAATCATATAATAAGGCATTTAAATCATATATGCATGCAACACGGTTAGAAAACAAAGTCCACTCACACACACCGTCCAAAACGGTCCGTTTCCGAGCTGCATGTTTTTCCGTAAAATCTGGAAATCACAACTCCTGTCCAAAATCATTATAGAGGGTTACTAACATGTCAAAATACATCATATAATTTTCCCCAATTTTTCTGGGATTTAAATACGTATTTTTAACGTAATACAAAACTTCGGATACGCGGAACATTATCGAAACAATATCCGATTTCCCCGAAACCAACGTCAAAATGTTCGTTACACTGAGAGGATCAAAAGTCATGTTGACCTCACCTTGAGACTAGGCCGGACGCGCCCCCACAAGCCGCCGTGAGTGGCTGCGCGTGAAATCCACGTGCCTGCTACAGTGTCACCGTCCCAACCCGTTTGTCTGGTAAACGGGTCGTTTAACCCGTGAACAGACCCGGTTGGTTCTCTATAACCTCACGATCACAGTTGATCGTTCGAAGGACATCCGGCCATTGTTCATCATTCGAAGTCCTTCATTTTCAATCGATTTCTCTCAATTGATGCAACCAGAAGCTTCAGTGGATTCAAGTAAACTCTTTCCCCGTCTCAATTGCATCAATTCATGGCTCAAACGCCACGACTCAAAATCGACATTTTCATGGTTACCCGACTCGGTTCAGAGCCAATTGGGCCTCGATTTCTTCCGTTCTTGATGTGGTTCGACTCGTACAGACCTCAGGAAGCTAACTCGAGCTTCAATTCCACTCCTCACGGCCCAATTCTTCCAATTCGATTTTTCCTCCCAAAAACTAAATTTTCGAATTTCCAGTTCCCAGCTCACTCTCAATCTCCCGTTTTCCCCAGACAATTCAATCTCAAAAATCTCTCAATTTTCCCCTCAGAACCGGCAGTGGAAGGGAGCTGAATTCTCTCAATTTTGTTTCCCCCAATTTGCACGCTTTAAAGAACATGGATGATTAATGGAGGAAAGAAATATAATTAAACATAATTAATTAATATAACACCATAATTGTGTCTTCCCTAAAACATGGGATCTGGTTTCATGCCTGAATTTAAGGGATGAGTAACACTTGTCACTAATCCAAGTGTGTCCAGTCACCGGGTACTGTTCATATTAAAATATTATTTTATTCCCAGTTCGTTCGGTTAACCGAGCCCGATTCCGTGACCATAACTTCGTTGTCGAATCTCTGATTTCGGCATGCCGCCTGTCGTTGGATTCGCATCGACGAGACCTACGTAACGGTCCTTGGCCCTCGTCCATCGGACCTCCCGATCAAAAAGTCAACATTTGGCCCCTAATATGCCAAATTACCAAAATACCCCTCAACTTCCGAACATCATAACTTTCTCTACGAATGTCGGAATCGAACGTGCCACCTGTCTATGAACTCGTGACGTCCCGAACTACGTCACAGTCATCGGTCAAAGTCCGTTTGACCACCCGAACTAAAAGTCAACATTTTGCCCACGCTAGGGGTAAAACGGTCATTTTGTACGTTTCGTCCGATTTCACTCAACTAATCCCCGATTAGTCATTCTAAACCATAATTAATTAATATTCAATCCCGATATTCGGGACGGGTCCTTACAATATTCTACCTTTCCGGCTCCTCCTGAGCCTTATTACATTACTAAGACTTTTCTCAAGTCCTTACCAATATCCTGACTCATTTTGAGTGCCGTATCCATATCTCGACTCCCCTCGAATCCAATCTTGACTCCTTTTGAGTCCAAACTCATAACATTCATCCATGCCATCATTGGCATACCCGGTCACTGAGCAAATTTTGCTGGTGAACCACATCTTATACGACCTATAAGGCCTAAGGGATATCCCATCGCATTTCTTTAGGCATACCTTCCACGTAAGGAATTCACTGAGTATAATCTCATCCCGGGTCCAACCTGCCCATTTGTGCTACCTTTCTAGCATCTGGGTTCATTCATTCTTGGGACCCACACAAGTCCGTGTTTAACAGTTAGTAGTTTACAGTGTACACTGATTAACATCTGACCCTCAATCCAAGGTCAATCTCCTTCTGAGATCTATCACGAGGTCTCATAAACCCTTGTATACCCGTCTCACTACCAGGTCGTGCACAAGGCTTACATTTCAAAGGCATGACGTGGCAACAGAATCAGTAACCTAGTGCTTTGATACCAAATTGACAGGACCCATCCCCGAAGGTCATAGATAACCATACCCGGTCCTGCTCCCGTATGACAAGTCAATTGAAGTTCCGAATTTACACTCATCGCTTGACAAACAAGGGATAACCACACCTGTACCCACTCATGCCTCTACCTCTCGAATAGCCTTGATTATCGCGCCACAAACTAGAGGGTCAATAAAACAGAAAAGGTGTGAGTGGACAAAAATAATATCATTTGAAAATACATTTCAAACATACCATTTTCCCATCCAGTTTATCAAACGATGCATGCATAGGGTAAAACATATGAATAACAATTACCTGATTTTCAGCCAAATCACATGAAAGACATCAAATCCCGGCTCTCAAGCCAAACATATGAAACATTAACCTGGCCACAAAGACCAAAACCCGTACACAATACCAGTACGCAATCACAATCAACATCAAACCGCACTACTCACAAGTGCACAATCAATCACACAATCACATCCGCACTACGCGTAGGCAACCATCCAACCACATTCTCGGGATCAGACACATCTGGGCTCAACCCTCAGGATCAGTCACATCTGGGCGAACACATCCCCAGGCTCAGACGCATCCCAGAAGCTGGCTTATCGTAACAACTCACAATCATATCCCCTTAGCTCCGGTCGTCTGGGTAATCCCCTAGCTTCGACCGTCTGGGCGCTCACAATCACAATGAAAACCATCCCGAGATTACATCCCAACCCATTTCAATCAAATCCTTGACTTCAAACCAAGTCAAAATCATTCCCGACAGGGACTCAAGCCCAAATACCATTTATACGTAAGTCCGTAAAATGTCATTTGAAAACATTAAAATAATCCAGGAATCATCCTTGACTCACCAACTAAGTCAAAATATCCTTTTTGAAACCTTTTTTTACTCCGAGCCTAGCCCAAAATATCATTTGCACATTCTTCGTAAAACGTGCTCGAAAGACCGATTAAAATAATCATAAAATCACAAATAATCATGCCAAATCACTATGACATCATTGCAAACCAAATCATGCAATCAATCATGTAAAACATTTAACTATGCATGAATAACAATTTATAAAACAAATGTCCACTCACACACCGTCCAAACCGCTCGCTTTCCGAGTTGTACGCATTTCCGTAATTTTTGACATTTTTCAAGAATCGTGAATCTTGTCCAAAATCATCATTAAGGTTCACTAATGACTCAATTAATATCCTATAAATTTTCCATAATTTTCCGGGAATTAAATATGAATTTAAAACATAACATAAGCCTTCGGACCCTCGAAACAATATCGAAATGGTGTCCAATTGACTCGAAACCAACGCTAAAATGTTTGTTACATTGTATAGAATAAAAGCATGTTGACCTCACATTGGGAATCGTGCCCACGAGCCCTCACGCGCCACCGTGAGTGGCTACGCATGAAGCCCACGCGCCAGCTACATTAACTGCTACAGTTATTGTCCTCACCCGTTTGACTGATAAACGGATCGTGCAACCCGTGAAGCAACCCGATTCGATTCCCATCAATTCTTCATCATTTATTTCAATTGAGTCATCTAACATCATCGTTTAATCCTTAATTAAAGGTCTGTGATTTCAATTACAAGATTCATTACCTCAATCCAATTGAATTCGACTTCACGACTTCCTTTCTGCCGCATGCACTGTTCATCCCTCAATCTCCATAAATTCTCATTGTTTTCTTTCAATTGATGCATCAGGAAGCTTCGTGGGATTCTATTAAACATGTTTCCAAGGCCAATTTCAACCTTCAATCCTTCCACTTGCTCGACTCAAGTTCGAAAATCAAAAGTCCTCATCCCCTCTATTCTACATCAAAATGACATCGATTTGCGTCAAATTTGATTTATTTCCAGTCGAAATGATCCCAGGAGACTTAATTGAGGGTCAATTTCACTCATCACAACATACAAATTCAACTTCGAATTTTGAAAGGCATGAACTTCACAGGTTTGGGTTTTCGGGTTTTACCAGGCAATTCTCTCCTTTCTTCCCTTATTCTCCCTCGTTTTCCATTCTTAATTCCTCTCCCAATATCATTTTTGCACACTCAGGCTTCTTCTTATCGAATTCATTGAACATTGGATGAAAAGGCTCACGGTTTGTTGATGTTCATACACGTACAGGGCCACCAATCCATCCAATTTCAATGACATGTGTCACTTACTGGCCAACGAAGTCAGCAAATACTAATTCATCAAATAGCCCAGCCAAAATTACCATTTTACCCTTACCAAAAAAATGACCAAAATGCCCCTCGCCGTTCGAGGCCCATAACTTTTCCATTTGGACTCCGATTGACGAATGCCCCCTGTCTACGGATTCAGCGTCTCAAGACCTATCCAATGGTCCTTACGGAAAGTCCAAACAAGATCCCGATCAAAAAGTCAACTTTTGCTCCTCCATAACTAAGGGCAAAATCGTCATTTCCTTCCAATTTTTCCAATTTTTCCTTTTTCGAATTTCCGGGTCGTCACAACCCAAGACCCGTGTCCTGGATGGAACGGTGAATAATCCCATATTCCTGCAAGGGGGGAATGGTCTGGGAAGGGAATGGTGGTGTGCCTTAAAGGTGTAGGTACACACCTATCTAGCACGAGACCTTTTGGGAGCTCAAGTGGCTTTGGGCGGGGGATTGGAACCCCAAAGTTAAGCGAGTTGAGGCTGGTGCAATTCCATGATGGGTGATCCCCTGGGAAGTTACACCGTGAGTTCCCGAAAACAAAATCGTGAGGGCAAGGGCATGAAGGCCCAAAGCGGACAATATCATGCTAGAGGAGTCGGGACCTGACAGAGGAGGACCGGGTTCTGACAGAATGCTATCAGAGCCAGAATCCGACCGGGAAGTGTGCCAGCGAGGACGCTGGGCCCCAAGGGGGGTGGATTGTAAGACCCGTGCCCTAGATGGAACGGTGAACAATCCCACATTCCTGCGAGGGGGGAATGGTCTGGGAGGGGAATGGTCGTGTGCCTTAAAGGTGTAGGCACACACCTATCTAGCATGAGGCCTTTTGGGAACCCAAGTGGCTTTGGGGGGGATTGGAACCCCAAAGTTAAGCGAGTTGAGGCTGGTGCAATTCTATGATGGGTGACCCCCTGAGAAGTTGCACCGTGAGCTCCCGGAAACAAAACTGTGAGGGCAAGGGTAATGAGACCCAAAGCGAACAATATCGTGCTAGATGAGTCGGGACCTGACAAATGAGGGTCGGGCTCTGACAAGTGGGCTCCGAGCCCGATTCATATATCAACTTGGCCTCGAGCCTGATATGTAAACCAACTGGGCCTCCAGCCCGATGCCTTGTTAAATCAAATGGACTTCAAGTTTGGAAGTTCGTAAATCAAATGGGTCTCGTGCCCGATTCATATTTTCAAATCCGAAATCAGTTCACGAACCAATTGGGCCCCTGACCCCACAACGTGACTAAAGGGACTTCGAGTTCGAGGGTTTCCAAAACAAATGGGTCTCATGCCTGATTTTACCTTTTCAAATCCAAAACCATTTCATTAAACTATTTCTAAAACCATAGGCATGTATAATCAGTGCAAAACAGCAAGCCTCGATTTACGTGTAAATACGTAAATCACCTCGAAATGCGTGAAATCAGATAAATCACTAACATCCAAATCATCATAATAGAATCACATCTATAAACCATATAATACATTTATGTATACATCACTGTTTAGAAATCAAGGTCCACTCACAGACCGACCTAAACTGCCGCCTCGATTTGCATGTCGTAAGCCTCCCCAGGCTAATCACCATCACCAGAACTCTCAAACCTGTCCAAATCACTTTAGAGGGTTACTAACTACCTCATTAACCTCTCATTGAAGCCCCGTAATTTTTACAAATTTTTAACTATTTTTAAACTCAATCCTAAACCTTCAGATGTCCCGAACAATATCGAGACGGTGTCCGATCGACACGAAACCAATCCCAAAATGTTCGTTACATCGAATGGATTAAAAGTCATGTTGAACATTTTCCCAAACCATGCTCCACGCACCCTAACAGGCCGCCCAAAGGGGCTGCGCGTGAAAGCCACACACCAAACAGTGTCATCCTTGTCAGCTGCAGACCGGTCGGTTCAGACAGGTTCAGACCGATCCGGTCCAACCAAACCGGCGATCACGATTTAGCCCTATTTCTCACTCATTTTCATCCCATTTTCATTCCTATAGGTTCCTAATATCAAACCCAATCGATCTAGCCATTAAAAACATGAAAAACGGTTAAGAATCTCACCTTCCCGATCAAGAAAAGCTCCTCCATTTTCCACCGCCGTGTTCTCCCGTCTCTGACCACCCCCAACCTTGGCTCAAGTTCCAACTCAACTCATATGACCCTCAGAAATCATTTCCCTTTGTTAGAATCTTCCAACACAAGCTAGAACTAAAAATGCCATTTTCGAACCAAAAACAGGGCACCATATCGTTCTTACTTCTCTCGCCACCGTGGGCCCCGTCATGGCCACCGTCACAGTCGTCTCAACCTCAAGAGGAACCTCCACAACCCAAAAATGGTCGACAACCCCTCCTTCATGCCTTTCCATTTTGAATTTTTCCAACAACGGTCATTCGGTGCCCGGCCTCCGAATCGGGCCACCGTGCACCTTCGTCCCAGCCACTTGCATCGTCGTGGTCACCTTACTCCATTGGTCACAATATCGAGACGGTGTCCGATCGACATGAAACCAGTCCCAAAATGTTCGTTACATCGAATGGATTAAAAGTTATGTTGAACACTTTCCCAAACCATGCTCCACGCGCCCTCACACGCCGCCCAAAGGGGCTGCGCGTGAAAGCCACACACCAAATAGTGTCATCCTTGTCCTCTGCAGACCGGTCGGTTCAAACCGGTTCAGACCGATCCGATCTAACTGAACTGGCGGTCACGGTCCAACCCTATTTCTCACTCATTTTCAATCCTTTTCATCCCATTTTCATTCCTATAGGTTCCTAATATCAAACCCAATCGATCTAGATATTTAAAACATGAAAAACGGTTAAGAATCTCACCTTCTAGATCAAGCAAAGCTCCTCCATTTTCCACCGCCGTTTTCTCCCGCCTCTGGCCACCCCCAACCTTGGCTCAAGTTCCAAATCAACTCATTTGACCCTCAGAAATCATTTCCCTTTGTTAGAATCGTCCAACACAAGCTAGAACTAAAAATGCCATTTTCGAACCAAAAACAGGGCACCATATCGTTCTTACCTCACTCACCACCGTGGCCACCGTCACAGTCATCTCGACCTCAGGAGGAACCTCCACAACCCAGAAATGGTAGACAACCCCTCCTTCATGCCTTTCCATTTTGAATTTTTCCAACAACGATCATTCGGTGCTCGGCCTCCGAATCGAGCCACCGTGCACCTCCATCCCAGCCACTTGCATCGTCGTGCTCGCCTTACTCCATTGGTCACAAAAACCAGTTCACTAAGACAGATAGGGGTCATGGTTTGAGGGTTGTGGGGTGATATGTGTGTGTTTGTTCTCGGTTTGAAGAAAAACAAAAGTGAAGGAGATGGAGATATTTTGCACGGGTTGAAAGGGGGGGGGGGGGGTTAATGACCAATAGGATGAGTGACATCCAAGGGTCCCACACTAAAAAGTCAACCAATCTGATTTAGCCAAGTGTCTCCACCTCGTAATGCGTGCATAGTTAAATCGAACTTCCGTGAACCATAACTTTCTCGTCCGAAGTCTGATTTCGACGTTCCGCCTGTCTACGGATTTGTATCGACCCTATCTACGTAACGGTTCTCGAATCTCGGCCATCGGACCTCCTGGGTAAAAAGTCAACATTTTGCCCATGATTAGGGGCAAAACGGTCATTTTACACCGTTCGGTCGATTTCACTCAACTAATCACCGATTAACCTTACTAATCCTTCATTAGTCACTAATCTAATCCCTGAATTCGGGACGGGTCGTTACAATTGAAAAAATGGCTTCGATTGTGAAGCCTCTTTCACTGTGTTTTGTTTTGAAAAACAACATGATTTTCTTTTGAGAAAAGTATTTGAAAATACTTGTTTTCTGATGCATGCATGCATGTTTTTATGTAAAGGGTATAAATGTCTTATTGTTAAACTTTGTTTATAACTGATTATTTTTGTCCACTCACAGCTTTTCTAGTTTTTGATACCCTTCAGGTTGATCGCGGATGCGGGCTGTAGTAGTGACCAAGACATCACATGCCAATGCATAACTCCACAGATCTTTGCGCACTCTGGGTAACCCCTAGCGGGTTACGATTTTATCCCTTATTTGGAATGTGGTGCCAGATATGAGCAGACATATCCCACACTAATCCAGGGGGATTGGGATGGTTCCTGTTAGTAGTAGTGTGAATGGACGAAAATAAACATTTAGAAAATATTTTCGAGAAACATACCTTTCCAAAAATGGAAACCATGCATGCATATATAAAAAACCTAGTCCAATCATAAAAAAACTAGATTTCAGTTAAAATCAACTCATAAGTTATAAGGCCCACAAATTCATAAAATGTATATAAAATGCATGTGCCTCATATTTCCTTAGAATCCTTATTTATAAAATCCTTGAAATATAAACTATACACAAATATCAATGATCAAATACAACAAATCCTCCATGCCCTGACCCCTTCCTGCTGAATACCTTGTAATACGCATAAACAACCTCGAGATCTGCATCACTGAGCTATGGCAATGTCCGAGTCATAGCTTGCACTACGTATAGACATCATCGGAATTTGCAGAGCCAAACTCTGACGACATCCATCTTCAAGATTAGCACGTTTGGGTGGCCATCCCGAGATCTGGCTATGACGTCTAGAAGTTGTTCGAATAATATTCCCAACGTCAAGATCTACGGAGTCGAATTTCGATGACATCTAACAGCGAATCAAACCTCATGAGCATGGTCAACCATGGAAAACCGTTATAAAACCAAGAAAAGTTTGTTTTTATAACAATTCCTTGACTCAAAATCCATGTCAAAATTTTTTTGAAACCGGACCTAAGCCTAAAACACTATTTCCATAAAATTTGCAAAACCTATGTACATAATCAATCAAATCCAAAATAAATATTTTAAATCCAGAAAATCACAAAAGCACATTTAGAATCATTTATTCAGCCTATTGCAATCAAGCATACAATAAAACATTTATTTATGCATGCATCACAGTTATAAAACAAAAGTCTGCACATAGTGTGTCCAAACAAATTCAATCCTATGATGTACACTTTATTGGAATCTCGAGACATTGTTACCTAGTATGCTCTGATACCAATTCGACAAAGCCCTTCTTGAAATCACTTGATAACCATGTCAGGTCCTGCTCATGTTTGAGAACTAAACCAAAATTACAAAAATACCCTTATGACATTAAATCATAAAATGTAAATTCTGTTAGATAAGGGATGTATAACCAAATAACTTTCGTCCTCTTGGGGTCTCCGCCCACACCTACCCACCAAATCCCGATGACAGGTATACCCCATTTTGATAACTCAGACCTCGGTCATTAACCAAATCACAAACCATTCTGTTTGATATCTTGACTGATAACCTAATATATCTGTTTTTCTGATTCTTATGAGTCCTAATCTAATATCCCAACTCATCATGGGTCTTATCTTGATATTCCGACTCTTCCCAAACCCTAATATGATATTCCGGCTCTTTTTGAGCCTTATTCTAATATCCCGGCTCTTCCCAAGCTCCAATATGATATGCCGACTCTTCCGGAGTAAAATCTTCGGTCCACACTACTATGCACTGTGGGATGGTCCCCCCCGCACCTCCATAAGGTCGACAACCACTGCATACGTCGCCACGCTTTTCCAGAAGGCCAGAAGCCACCACACGCGCAGCCACACGACAAGGGTTGGCTAGAAAATGCGCAATGCGCCCATACGCGCTACCACATGGCACCCACGCGCCTGGAATATTAGGTCCATATCTGAACGACATATTTTGTCTGTTTTAACAGAATATTTTGACAATATTAACAGAATATTCTGACGACGGTAGAACATTCTGTCGCCGACGGAATATTTGGTTACTAGTGGTTCGCCGGAGAAGACGACTGGTGTCGCCACGCTCCGCTGTGTTGCATTTCGGAAATTGTATTTTCTCGCTAAAAGAACTATATTTCCTGCAAGCCCCTAACACTTTCAACTCTCAACCATTTTTTACGATCTACATACGTAAATTCATCTATTCTTCACTAGGGGTTCAAATCCAAACTTAAAATTGAGAAATAATCTCTAAAAATAAAAAATCACCTCGAAAAGTACGTGCCCACTTGCTTACTTCGATCCGCCACCCATAACGACTCATCCGCCTCGAATTTGGTCGAAATACCCTGGACATGGCTCAATGATGGTGTGGGTTTGTAATGCTACTCGCACAGGAGAAAGGGAGAGATCTTCTCGAGTGGGTTCTAGAAAAACGAGGAAGAAACAACCTAAACATATTATATCTCTCAGAAATTACCAAAATTACCCTGAGGGTTCTAGACCCATAGCTTTTGCATCCGGACTCTGATTTCTGTGTGTCATTTGTCTACAAACTTGTGAGTCCGAGACTTATGCAACGATCCAAGAAAAAATTCCAAAGAACTTCTGTAACGGCCCGTCCCAAATTATTGGGATTAATTAAGAATTAATGATGGATTAGCGAGATTAATCGGGGATTAGCTGAGGATTATCGAACGTTCAGGGTGAAATTACGATTTTGCCCCTAAATGAGGACAAAAGGTTGACTTTTGATCCAAGAGGTCTAATGCACGAGGGCCGAGAAATGTTACGTAGATCGAGTTGATACAAGTCCGCAGACAGGCGGCACGTCAAAATCGAACTTTCGACAGAAAAGTTACTGGTCACGGATGTTCCGGGGCACTATTGCACATTTTACGAGACGGGTGGACTTTTTTCCTGAGTGGGCCCCAAATATTTGTTTCAGGCCCAATGGATGAGTGACAAATGTCACTCATCCATTGCTCCCATTTCACAGATACATGCATCTCTTCCCTTTTGGTTTTTCATTCAAACCAAACCTGAACCCACGTACAACACATCCCAAAAATTCAAACCCACCTTCCTCAATCCTCATCTATTGCTTTTGGGCTGTGAAGGAATGTTGGAGGGGGGACTGAGACGATGACGGTGGTGTTAACGGCGTCCACTGTCGTGGACGGTAGCCTGGGAACCCAAAAACGGTAAGTTTTGGTTCGAAATTCGAATATGGGGTTTTAGGGATTTTTGGTTGGTTCTAATGATTGGGTTTGCTTCCTGGTGGTCTTATAAGATGATTGGGATTGAGAACAAGGACGGAGTCGATGGCGGAGCACAATGACAGGTTTCCATTACGGTTCCTCTTCGAACAGGTATATTCTTAGTCTGGTTTCTCGTTTTTGGGATTGAAGATTGATTAGAATGGGTTAGACGAAGCTTTAGGAAGAAAAATGGAAAATAATAGCGGCTGGAATTGGGAGAACTGGTCTCGCCAGTCGAGTCGAACTGGATTTGCAGTGAACTGGGTTCACTCTAGGACAGGGATGACATTGTTCACTGGTGTGTGGGTTTCACGCGCAATGGTTTTGGGCTGCGTTTGAGGGAGCGTGGACTCGTATTTTGAGGCACGGTCAACATGTGTTTTCATCCTGTCAATGTAAAGAACATTTTGGCACAAATTTCGAGTCGATCGAACACCGTTTCGTGGTAGTTTTAAGTGTCCAAAGGTTTAGGATTTATTTTAAATACGTTTAAAAATCTCGAAAAATTGGGGGATTCAATGTAGCCTATTTGAGGTAGTTAGTGACCCTCAGGTGTGGTTTGGATAGGTCCGGGAGTTCTGGAGATGGTGATTTAGCACGGGGAGGCTTATGGCACTCATATCGAGGCGGAAGCTTGGACGGTCTATGAGTGGACTTTGTTTTATGAATATGATGCATGCATAAATGTTTTATATGTGTTTATGAACATGTTTTGAGATGCCATGAGTGCACGTGATTTAAATATGATTTGTTGGGCATTTTCGGAGGAAAATACGTTATTGTATTGCACGTAATTCGAGATTTCTGTTGTGTATGATGATTGGGCTTCGGCCAAGTATACTACATGTTAGAGTTTTATGTGATTTTGAGGTTTCACGGAGAGGCGTGAAACTAAGGAACTGATTTACGATTTTGAGGATTTCACGAAGATGCGTGAAATCGAGATTTGGGCACGAGTCCCAGTTGAACTATGATTTGAAAGTGTTTTGGAAATGAGAATTGGTTTTCAGCTTTGTAAATATCTTTCGGGCGTATGACCCAGTTGATTTGGGGTTTGACTTAGAGTATAGTCAAACGTGAGATAAGTCGGGCAGTGACCCAGTTATGAGTTTTACGAAAGGTATTTCGGGCATGAGACCCAGTTGTGGAATTGATAGGATTCGAGGAATCTTGGGATGTGAAGTGTCGTAGGACACTGGATTTTGGGTCTGTGACCCATTTGACGGTGTTCCATGTTTGAGGCCCTATGTATGATGATAACATTCGGGTTCGTCCCGGGTGTTACGGCGCTCGCCACCAGACTGCAGATGTGTTCCTTCCGGAGAGGTCACGACGCACTGCCTATTGTCGAGCAGCCGCAAGAAGCAATAGCCGAGGGAGGCTCGACTTAGGAGTGCTGTTGAGATATTTTGAGATCGATCGGCGATGTGTTCGCGATGATTTAGAGACAATTGCGGCGAGTGATGTGTTCATGACGACATGCTAGGATTGTAAGCGGTCCTAAGCAGTATGCACATGTGCTAGGATGAGAATTGTGACTGATATTGGGATTAGTTCCCATGGGATGTGTTCATACGTGTTCTATGGATTGGGCCCAGGTTTTTTTTGTGTTTTCTGTTTTGGGCGGAGACTCTACTGAGATGATGGCTTCGATTGAGAAGCAATTTCCCCGTGTTTTGAATTGGGAAGCAATACGTCTTGCTTCCGAGAAAGGATTTGAAATAACTATTTTACGATGTATGCATACTTTTACGTGAAGGGTATAAATGTATTTTCGATATAAATAAATTTTATTAAACTGTTGTTTTGTCCACTCACAGCTTTTATGGTTTTAATACCCTTCAGGTTAATTGTAACAACCCGAACCGAGAATAATAATATTTTAATGTAAAAAGACTATTTTGCCCCTGAAAGGGGGGGAAACTTTGACTTTTGGCCCGGGCAACAATTTGGACTTTGACCCATGACTATGACGTAGGTCGGGACGTCACGAATCCGTAGACAGGCGGCACGCCGAAATCGGAGTTCGTATGAAGAAGTTATGGTCAAGGAAGCGTTTTAGCGGAATTTACGAACCGAGAACAACGGAATAAAATATTAATTTATTACGGGAATCCGTGCCAACCTAATATTTAAATCAAACCGGTGGATTGGTGACAAGTGTCACCCATCCAAGCCTACACTATTCCCGTAAAGCAACTAACACTATTTAATCTATTTTTATATTATTTATTTTCCCTCCAATTAACCCCAGCCCTTGGATTGTCTGTGCAAATGAATCCTGGCCCTCCATTTTCATCTGCTTTCCTTATTCATGCACGATCATCCTCTGTCCGTTTCACTCAAACACACAAACACACATTCATCCCCCCTCCACAACCCGTGCATTTCTTCCATTTTCTCTCGACCAAGGCGATCAAACCAGCCATCCTCTTCGCACCAAACGACCACCCACAGCACCACCATCATCTGGTCTTCACAACCCGTGCACCACCAGCAACCACCAGCCCATTTTCCCGTCCGAAATTCCGTCCAAAAAGTACAATCCGAAACACGACGGAAACGGGTCCAAGAAGCAAACCGTGACAACCACATCATCTCGACGCGGGGGAAGCTCCAGTCTGCACCGTGAGGACCCCAGGAGCTTAACTGGACGACGGCACGGCCTGCGGCGGCGACACGGCGGCGGTAAGGTCGAAAACCCAAAAACCCGTTTTACTCCTCTGTTTCGAACCAACCTGTTTTAGTGCTAGGAACTCAGTTGTTTGGTGTTAGACATGTTCTAGGGCGAGAGACGAGTCGATCAGGACTGGTTTGGACGACGGAGAAGGCGTGGATCACCGGAGAAGGCGATCGGACTTTGGCGGTGAGTTTCAGAGACGAACTGGTGAGTTTTCTCCCATTTTCTTTCCATTTTGAGGTTGTAGAACCATAGAACAGACCTAGACGACCCTATAGGAATGAACCCCGTCGAAAATGGTGGCCGGAATCGTACGGTTGAATCGGGTCAAGCCGTGGGTCGACGGCGACCCGGTTCCAGTCAAATGGGTCTGACCCGATACTGTAGCATGATGACGTCATCATGCTGACGTCACTTCTGACGTCATGATGACGTCATCCTGTCAGATATTGTCAGACCAGGGACCAATCAGAACATGCCACGTGTCACCTGACAAGTGTCAGTGATGACGTCATGCTGACGTCAGCAGTACTGTAGCAGCGTTGACCCACGCGTTGACCAGGCGCGTGGGGGCGCGTGTGAACAGTGATTTTGGTGGGGCCGGTACCATTTTCAAGGTTTCGACGATACGGATCCAATGAAGGTGGTTTCGTGTCGATCGGAGATCGTTATGTTAGTCAAAATGGGGTTTGAAGCACCGGGAATAGTGCCCGGGATGCGATTTTGAGGCGGATCTGTTCTAGGGTCTTGGTATTGATATTATAGGGTCCTTAAGTAACCCTCAGGAATAATAATACAGGTTTATAGAGATCGTTGAGCAGCAAGGACCGAGTGTGAGTGGGCTGTTTGATTTATAAAAGGCTTGCATGCATAAACTGTTTTACTATTTCCACTGATGAGTCTTATGAACTGTTTATATATGTTATTACAATGTTTTGGGCATGAGACCCGTCTGGATTATATGTAGATTTTGTTTGGGATGTCCGGGGGACATAGGGTAAACTATACTGTTATTGTACTGTACTTTCCTACCTGTGTATATTGTCTCCTCCAGGGAGGGTCGTTGGCCTGGGTGGACCCTGGAGTAGTCACGGGGCTCTGACTGAGTGGAGTTGACCCCCGTTGGGCTGCTTACTCTCAGGAAGGCATGTTCATATACCTCGGGCAGTGACCGGGATACCGGGAGCTGATGTACCTAGAGAGTCTCGGGTGTGAGACCCTGAGTGGCAACGCGTAGCCTTAGAACCGTGACATCATTTGGGTTGGGTTTTACAGTGCACTGCTATGTTAGTTTCACCTTACGATTATTATTGTGGTTCATTGGTTATGATTTCATTATAATATTATATTTTCACTGCATGCAAGATTTGGAAAACGGAGGGGTAAAACCTTATGATTATTTTATTATTAAATTGATTTCTAAACTGTTATTTTTGGCCCACTCACCCTTGTTTTACTGACCCCTCCAGACCCTGACACGGAAATAGAGGAGGAGGACCCGGAGGAGGAGGCAGAGGTTTAGTTTGCCTAGCTGTGCACCTGTACACCCACTTGTGGGTAGGTTGAGCACCGAATAAATGTACTCTGACTAGTGTGCTCACATGTTGTATTTTACTTTCCCTTGTCTGACAGTATCACTTTAAACACTGTGTTTGTACGTTATCTATCTATGTGAGTCTTCGATTTTTATTTAAGGGTAATTTTGGTATGTTTAGAGTCATTGTCAGACGGGAGCGGGCCACGTCCCCGGGTGGTCCCAGTGGGATTGGGACGGGTCCTGTCATTAATAGCGGATGCAGGCTGTAGCAGAGATCGCGACATCACTTGCCACCACCGAGATTCTGGTGTACTCTGATGGACCCCGAGCGGGTGACGAGTTTATCCTTGGTCTGATACGCGGTGTCAGACGGGAGCAAACACGTCCCACGATAATCCAGGGGGATTGGGACGGGTCCTGTCAACTTCCCAAACTCAACTTGACTTTCAACCCCTTCTAAAACGGAGGGAAAATCATCCTTTTTCACTTTAGTTCCCAAATGTAGTATAATATAGGGCCGCGACTTTACAGTTGAGTCCACCTGTAACACCCCGGAAATTCAAGAATTTTAATATTGTAATTTAATGTGTGAATTGACGCTTTTACCCTTGTGATTGGTGTGGCCAAATTGTTGACTTTTTTATTGGTGGGTTAAATGGACTTTGACCTATGATCGTGACGTAGTTCGGGATGTCACGAGTTCATAGACAGGTGGCACGTCCAATTCGGACGATTAGGGAAAAAGTTACGACTATCGGAAGTTCAGGGGCATTACCGTAAGTTGGACTTCATGGGCGAAAATGTGGACTTTTTGTTTGACAAGTAATTTTCACGCGACTCAAGGACCGATAGATAGGTCTCGATATCCTGAGTCCGTAGACAGGCGGCACGCCGAAATCGGACTTCGTATGGCTGAGTTACGGGTCTAGGAAGTGAGGGGCATTTTGGTAATTATTGAACCAGGGGAATTTTGGTCTTTTTGCCCTGGTTACTGTAGCAGACCGCGGGGGACATGGGCGGCACCACCATGTGCGGTGGTACAATCGTGCAATTGGTTGTGCAATTGTGTGCTGGAAAGTAAGGAGTGTCTGATGCTTAGAACGTGGTCTGAAGCATCCACCTTGCACGACGCTCATTGTTAATTCAAGTCAAAGCTCTTTTTCGGGGAACAAAAGTCAGTGAAAAATTGGACTTCCACGAGCCTTTGGGACGGCTGAGGTTATTTAAAACTAATTGGAACGTGTGTGAGCATCACTCTGATGCTAAGATAACTGAGAACGGGTGAGGAAAACCAGTGAAGCCATTTCTGGAAAAATTGGAGGGAAAATCAGAGTTTAATTTCTACGGTGTGTTGGACCAATCTAATCGCAGAGTAAGCTTTCTGGGAGTGTTTAGAACACAACCATATCAAAATCGAAGGCAACCAGCCACGGGTGAGCTGGGACGGTGACTGCCGTGTTCAGAAGGATTTCAGAGGTTTGGACGACTACTTCTAGGTGAGTGTTGGTTCAATTGAGTGTGTTTTCCAGTTCGTTTTGTTACTATGATGCTTCATGTAAGGTTAATTTGATTTTGGTTTAGAAACCAGTGAGTTGGGGTGATCAACCCGTTTGGATGATCACGGGTCGAAGGGCCATTTAAGGATTCTATTTGGCTAATTAATAACTCAGAACTTAAATTGGATGTTTAAATAACATGTTAGGATCAAATTGGATTGAAATCAAGTAGGAATTGATAGGTAATTAACCGGGTCAAGCCGCGGGTGGCAGGCCCGAATTACAGACAAACGGGTGAAGGTGCTGACACTGTAGCTACAGTGTCAGGCGCGTGACTTTCACGCGCAGCCACTTTGGGCGGCGCGTGAGGGCGCGTTGGGGCTTATCTCCGATCACGATCAACATGAATTTTATTCCTCTCATCATTCTGAACATTTTTGGTGAATTAACCATGTTGATCTGAGATAGTTTGAAGGGTCAGTTTAGGGCTGGTTGCCTCGGGAAACGTGTCGACGGTTTCTCCGAACCGGTTTCTGTTTCGAACTTTCTTTTGAATAAATAATAAGGACTTGTAGTGACCCTTACGTGTGAATTGAACTGACAGGAATTGTGCGATAATCCTGGTACAGGTCCGTAAGCGCAGATTCGCAGTGGGATCGTACTGTGAGTGGGCCCGATTTCATTAAAACCTTGCATGCTTAAATGTTTTCTGATTTACTTATATGTTCACATGCTGGAATCAATAAATGGTTTTGATGATATTGAAATTTCAGTTATGGCACGTTTCACGGTATTTGGGCATGAGACCCGTTTGATGAAACGTAACGATCGGTTCGGATTTTACCTATGTATACATATATGTTTTGCATGTGGATATCAATAAAATGTATTTGGTACTGCACTGTATAGATCCTTCCATATGATACTGTCTCCTCCGGATGAGGTACCCCGGAGAGGTCACGGACGTCTAGAACGTCCAGCGTCTATGACGCTAAGCATCGGGGATGCAGTACCCGAACGGGGTTCGGGGATTGAACTCGGAATTGAGACCCGAGTGGCACACGTAGCCTTGTGATTGTGACCTTATTGGACGTCAGGGACGTCAGACATCAGGGATGTCGGGATTGGATTGTATAGTGCAGTGGCTAAAATTATGGTTATGGTTTTATTACATGCCTTATGATTCACATTATATTATTTATGATTTTAAATGATGTTGCATACATGTTTGGAAAACGGAGGGGTAAATTATATGTTTTACTTATCAAATGATTTTATAAACTTGAGTTCGGTCCACTCACCCTTAATGTTTTTGGTAACCCCTCCAGGTCGTGATACTGAGGTAGAGGAGGAACCTGAGGCTGAGGCATAGATCTACTTCTGCGTACCTGAACCCCTGTTGGGTGGTTTACCCGCAGGTTTATTTTAGAGTCGTGCTCGCAACTTGTAATTTTGGATTTCATCCCTTGTCTGACATCTGTTTAATTCGGATTTGATGTATAACTTTAATTTGGTTATTTATGCATTTGATGTTTTGAGGTTAAAATTTGTATGAATTATTGGCTGTCAGACGGGAGCAGGGCACGTCCCCTTGTGGTCCCTGTGGAATCGGGGCGGGTCCTGTCACCACCGATTGAAATGTCACGTCTATGTTGGAGTAAGGTATAATGTTGTTATTGTTCCACTTACCTTCTATTGACTGCATTGTTTGCTAGTTCTGTACGCAAGATGCTTCAAAGCCTAGAGATCCTTCCGTTAGGAACTCGAGCTTGAGAAAGGTGAAGATGTTGTCAAACAGCTTCTTCTCAAAATCATCATCCCTTTTATGGTCATCTTTGTAGCCATATCTAACAACACACCGGAACATGTGAAAGTTATTGGGTCCAATCCGCCTTACAAGGAACCATTCTTCTTTTGGGTCTGTGCAGACAAGAATCAATCCTACCTGGGAACCTTTGAAACTTTATTGTGCATCCCAATTTCAAAATGCTCCATTGTTCCATAATGCCAACCATACATCACAATAAAGAAGGCTAATGCAATCGCAGGACGCATCCAGCCACCTTGTTTGATCTTAAGGAGTACAACTGAAAAGTAAGTGCCCTCCACTATAATTGTTAAGATGGTGAAGAGAAGTACAAGAATCCAATGGAAGTACCACACTAATATCAGGACTAAAATCATTAGAAATACGGTTACCAACATGACTACAATAACTGCCGCCCCTGTGCAACATGTAGGATTGTGTGTTAGTTGCTGCAGCTTTAGGCTCACCCAACAAATTTAAGCGGAGCTGTAAATTATAAAATTAACAAGGTGTGATATGAGGGGGGAAAGATGATAAACTTACCTGCATCATTCCCAATTTGGTTTTGATTTTTAAACTCAAATATATATCTGATGGTGGGACTTTGATGTATATACAACTTTGACTCTGAGGAAACAGCCAAGTGCATTGATAATGAAAAAGTTGCTGTTATGGCGGATTAGCTTGCATTAATAGCAGCTGCAATTGCAATATCAAACACAAGACAATATATGATGTCTGCAAAAACGACCCGTTGGCATTTGTTAGCTAAAGAACCAGTTCCTAAATTACATGAGAGACAAGGCCTTTTTTTTTTCCTTTTGAAATCCAAGACTAGTTTCGAGAATGAGAACAACTAGGTTAGGAAATTGCTAATTCTAATCTTTATGCCCATAAATAAATTACTCTTGAGAGTCCTAGCAGTAGATCTTCAATTGGTTCAGTATCATGATATCTCTTAAACATATTGAACTGGTCCTAAGAGAAGAAAATATGCGACGTTCATATCTAGTTAACACGTTCCACTCAATTTTCTGGTGTGATCATCCAAAAACATAAACATTTTATGGCATGCTTTACAACTGAGAGATCAAAGTAGGCTAAAAGAAGGCAAGGAAATACAACTACTGTGAAAGCAATCTGCATGGACATGAGCGGAAAATGGCATCTGTAAGCAAAGAGTGTTTATGTTCCTGTAAATGGTTCACATCTAGCAATCAGAGACAAATATAACTTTGTTGAATTTCATCTATAAAATGGTTATAGATCACAAAAAAAAAATAATGGATCAACTTCCATGGCAGTCAATAGAAATTTTACTGCTTATACAAAGCATGTTACCACCAAGAGATCCCCACCCATTTGTACCTCCCTTCTTTAAAAATTCATACACATAGAGAGATGAAAAGGCTCTCAAAATGCTATCATTTTTCCAAATGTTGAAGATGACAATTCCTCCAATTACGAGAAACCAAAGGAGCTCGATTGGTGCAAATAACCTACCAACTTTCTCCAGGCCAAATTGTTGCATGACAAACAAAAGTACTAGTAAAACAACAGCAAGAAGTAGACTTGGGCCCCAGATATCTCGGGGTCGACCCTGATTATAATGTGTACTTACTAAATAGAATATGACTTATTAGCTTCCAATGAAATTGAGTAAGAATCATACTCGCGCAATTAGCATTAAAGAGAGCATTAATCATTATAGTTACAACAAAATCTTTCAAAAGGAGCTCCTAGATGCAGTGTATGTAAACTCCTGTGAAATCAAGCACTTAGAAATCTAATGGATTTTATTTTCTACAATGAAGTACTTGATGCATTACTTATCAACATACTGGAAATAAATTTTAAGAAACTTTCCAGTATCTCCATAATTGCTAACAGCTGGTCACCGTATCAATTTAATTACTCTCTAACAGCCACAGTGCAACATTATTCTATTAGATGCATAAATCTTTTTCCTCATTTTAATAGACAAAGGTTACCGCCAAGCCTGGGTATCCAATCTATTTCCTCATTTACCTTTTTGTAAACTACTCATAACATTACGTTAAAAAAGATATGCATTTATATGCATCTTAATCATGAAAACACATATAGATAGGAGAATGATCCCACAACACGAGGATGTCTACTTGATGTGGCTGGAGTCAAAATCCCATCCCCTATCACCATGCAAGAGCCAATCAAGACAAATATAAGAAGTATGCTCCGCGTCAATACATGCCCCTCCAACCATCTCTTGGTTTTTGCAGCAAACGATTTCTCACTAAATGTAGCCTGGCTAATTATGTAAGCTCCTCATTAGATATTGGTCTTGGTTAGGAACAGTCTTTATTTTTTCATGTCAACAGAGTAATGAATAAAGAGTAGAGCAAATGTTCCACCTCCAACCATGAAAAGGATAAGCTTACAAGATTTAGAAAATATTGGCTCATTACTGCTTGCTATAGCTTAGTGGCATTAGAAGTAAATATAGCAAAGAATGCATGATACTACTTCAAAAAGTATACATAAAAGACTCATTTACTAATTTCCCGATCTCATTTTCATCAGTTCCCTCTCCCTCGCCAACTTTATTCTTTCCCCTTTCTGTTCATGGATCTATCAGGAAGAAAACCTTCTGTCAGTTCTTCCAAAGAGAAACATAAATAAGAACGAGCAATCAAACTTAAGGGAATGAAGCGGCGAATAAGTAAATGAACTATGTTATTGGTGCTTCATTAGACAAGCTTAAAAATTCATCCCTAATCTTTACATAATTGTACCACCTAGTGAAGAATCAGCATAAGATAGATTAGAATAAGTTTTTTACACAACATTCAAAGTATTAACCACTAGAAGAAAGGTCGGGAAAATGAGCCTAATTATTGTTGCCGCCCGAAATTTTTTACTCGTTTTAGGAGCCAAGACGCCCGAGGCAACCCTAGCTGAACCTCCACATGAAACCTTTTTTTTTCTGCGGAGCGAGGGAGGCGGACCGTTCTTGGGATCTCTTTTGCTTCAATACGTATGGAGATGCTGGATGGATTGAGCGTGACGGGCCTTAAGTCGCGGTCAGTCCCTAGATGGGTGGACCAGGAAGCAAATGGGTCTTTCAACTCAGTTGCAGGCGTGCCATCAGTAGAGAAATTGCTATTGGACAGTATAATTGGGTTTTATTTTTGGCCTGAAAACTATCCTTCTGATCAATGCGATTATGAGGCAGACATACAAGAAATCTCTGCGCTGTTCTTTTCTATGCCTTTTCAAGGACTCAAAATATTTTCTTTCCAACGATGCCCAAATTAGAAGTTCTTCCGCCATGAAATCCAAATCCGGCAACGTTGTTATTTCAGCAGTTAAATGGGAGATGGTCCCAAGTTCCCTCAAGTCGGGATTATGGTATTCAGATCAATGCATAAGGATGGTGTCCCGACTTGGTGAGTCGCGAATCTCACTTGGATGGTATATTCCGAGCACCAATCGCTACTTAAGAAAACCTGGTTGTATTGAAATGAAAATAGAAGTACAAGTACAGGAATGTAAAAGTATTGGAATTGAATAATAGCTGACATTAAAAGTATAGAAAACAGTAAATTATTTCTTTAACATTTCAAGCTTGCAAGGAGCAGGAAATTCGAGAAATCTTCAACTGAGATGAACATCAGCTGGAAATTATGCCATGAGATGGCAGAACACTCAAATGTGACTGCGAGATGTCGAAAATGGAGGTTTGAGTTCCTCGGTGACCTTTCGTATGTCGATCGTCGATATGGCTGTTTGTATGACGGTGGTCGGAGACTGTTTGATCCGGTAGTTGAAATGACTATATGTGAGCTGGTGGTCAGGATGATTGTCCGTATGTCGGTAGTCAGGATGACTGTTCGTATGTCGATAGTTGGGATGGTCATCCGTGTGATCGGTGGCCAGAGATTATCTGTGAGCCGGTAGCTGGAATGATTGTTCGTGAGCCGGTAGTCGATAATATCAACCCTTATGACATTGAGTGGTCAGAAAAAAGGTTGATCTTCCTCGAACCTCAGCCGAAAGTCCAAGAACTGGTCAATCGGGAAGAGGGCGACCCTTATGACACTTGAGCGGTCAGAAAGAAGGTCTGTGCAAGGATGAGAAGTCCACCATTATGACGATGTTTGGTCAGAAAAACAGTTAGGCCAGTGCATAAATGCCTTGAAGGGGTGAGAAGAGGAGCTGCATCATGATTTCCTAATTCGAATGAGCAGGTTTTGCCACAAAGGAGAACTATTTTTAAACCATGAAACCTTGTTTAAAGGTGTTCATAGGTTTAGAAATTGATGGAGATCAATTTGTTGAGGTTGATTGGCTGATTGGATGTCCTTTGAGAAGCTAGGTTGCTCTCTATTTATAGGCGGAGAAGTAGTTTGCCACTTGCAGATTAAGGTTTCCTAGTGGGTCCCACTTTTTTGTTTATCCTGTTGGAACACTCCCTCATTGCCTTTTTTTTCTTCGTTCTCACTGTCTGCATCGTCCAAGCTTACTTTCTCTTCATGTTCGACCTCACTGGGCCGAGTTTGTGTGTCTTTGGGCTTTTAATTCCGTGAGCGTCTTGGGCCCAGAGGGGATTTTTTCGGGTGTAAACATTAACCCATGAATTTGAAATGCTTCAGTTATAAAGCATTTTAAATTCACGCGATCACATCCTTTGTTCTTCTCTGTGTTCGTGTTGAGCCTAACTTGGATTTTTTGGCGGTTTAATTCATTTGCACTTCCCCTTTTCGAACAAGTCGCTACCTTTCTCTTCCGATTTTCGGTAAAACTTTTCTGCTTGTGAACCCTACTGAGATACATGGCACCCAAGAAAGCCCAGAAGGCAAAAGCCCTCGTTTGTTCTTCCCCCTTTGCTAGTGTAGGAAGTGTGCTGTCTCCAAAGACACCCTAGATATTTGAGGAAAATTGCAAAAAATTTTGTTCGCTTGCCAGTGATGTTCTTGACACATGTGAAGAAAAGCACCATGTTGCATGCGGATCCACATTACTAGTGGGTTCTAACCACCATTATGTGTTGGGGCCATGCTGGCATGGTCGAGTACCTGAGGATGCTGGTTCGTTGTATGACCTCCTGTTAGGGTTTCAATCTTTTCCCATCTACCAGCGGCCTCCATTTACTTGGAGTGATGTTCACTCGGGATAAGTTCACATGTTTCCTTCCGACAACAAATTGAAGATTTATGGACGATTTCTGATGTAGGTCGCGAGGATGAAGGAGTTGTACTTCAACGAATTCTGGCTCAATGACGTGCTGCATCTGGTGAGTTTGTCTAAATTTCCTACTGCCCTGGATAAGAACTTACTTAGCGCTGCAATTTTTTTTTGAGATGATAGTACCAACACGTTTGATTTTGGGGTTGGTCCTATGACTCCTACCTTGCTCGACTTGGCTGTTCTTTTCGATCTAAATCCCTCCATCCAGATTGCTAATTTTACTCGCTTGTTTACTGACCCATACTCTTCCATCGTGGTGAATCCCGCTAATATTAGAGCTATTCCTCACAATATTACCACTTTCTCCCTCTTCTTTGATGGCTTCTGCCCTTACGATTCAAATAGATGTCTTAGGCCTAAATATGACTTTAGGAATTTAGGGATAGCTGGTAATTATCTGGGATTCGCGAGAAAGTTCAGTTCTTCCACTTCTGGTTGGACTGGTTTATCTTCCCAAATGCCGCTAAGGGCATAAAGTAAGGATGGGTTCTGCTGGACGAGGCTCTAGCTTCCCGCAAGAGTATGTCATTAGGGCATATCATCATTGCCCAAATCTACAATCTCTTGCATACCATTGTCTGCTATCTAGGGTCGAATCAGTCATTGAATGGACCGCTGTTGATGGTTCATATGTGGTTGAATTAGTCATTTCCTCAACTTCACCATAGAGTTCCCTACTATACTGAGAGAGTCGTCCCAAGGAACTAGCTTATGCTTCAACCACCCGTGCCCTACTCTCTTCAGGACTGCTTAATGTTCTTTTATGGGTCGAGGCAACGTCCAGAAGAGCACTAGGGAGCCAGCGTGAAGCGATATTACCTAGTGTTTGACATTGAGGGCTACTTGGACATCAGTAATCCTAGTCGGAAGACTTTGGTGCTTAGGGACTTCTACAGCTGTGTGCTGTCAAGGGACCTGCTAAAGGGTGGAAACCACAATCGCAAGACGCATGCGGGTTTTGAGGTTTATCAGCCTAACTTCTGTGGACGTCATCTTGGATTTCGACAAGCTATTCTTATTCTTCACATAAGGAGAATGATTGTGAGCACGTCTTATTAGTTCCAAAAGTTCTCCAATGGTGATGCATTGAAAGTTCGTCAGTCCTTCTTTGCTGAGACAGTTCAGTATCATCTTGGCATCAAGCCAATCTACACCTGCACTCAAGCCTTCTTGTCTTAGTGGGCAGCATATTTTGGCAAATGTTCTTCTTGGCTCGTCTCTGAATGAGGCTGTTCATTAGCAGAATGCTGCTCCCCTTATCGGTATGTCACTTTCCCCTGCAACATTAAACCTTATATGTTCTCGATTTTCTCATATGTACCTTATATACTGCAGTGGGTGTCAATGATGTTGATCTTCTAGTGGAAGGGGTGGACAATCTCGTACTTCCCATCAACCCTACGAGCGAGGACCTGATTCCGGAAAAACCCATTTGCACTATGGAGGTAGTGGAAACACCTGTCGTCCCGACTTCTCTTGGTAAGATTGTTCTTCTAACATATGCAAGCATCTCATTGGACCTTACATTTCTTCGTTTGATTCTTCTATTTTGTCATAGATGCCTCGAGTCCTCCACCGAAGCTCTCATTGCAAAGGCAAGGAAACATGCTCTTCCTCAATTAGGTCTACACCAATTCCTGCTTCAGTGATCCCGACTAGTTCCATCAACACAAGGAAAAAATGGAGGCAGTACATAGCTAAGGAGGATGATTCTGATGATGATGATGATGATCAAGTATTGACAGACTTCTTACAGACCAGTAAAGTTCTAAAGTGTCAGGGCCATCTTCAAGCTTCTTCGACTGCACGTTATTTTTCTCATGTCACTGCTTCTGAAGTTGTGGGTCAAGCAGATACTCCTTCTACGGATATGGCTATTGTTCTTGGTCTTGAATGGGAAGCTACATCGTGGTTTGGGCCTTCGTCATCAGATGACGTAGTTTTAGAGCATTCGGTCCCGATTGGTTCCCATGAACCTCTAGAGATGGAAGTGGACTCAGTCGCAGCGACCAGTATTCCAACCCTTGTTCCTTCATTTGATTTTCCACTTATCATCTATAGGGCTCCCTCATCGACACAGCTTAAGTCAACTGCGTTTTCCTTGGCAGACACAAGTTCTTCATCTATTCTGGATGTGGCAGCAGGGGATGGGGTGAATGTGGAAGCTACTCTTTTGAGAGTAATGGCATTGGAGTCCTGGAGTACCCCTGGTCGGAATCTATCTGCGGACGTACCCTCCAAACAACTGTAGTTATCTTCTTCGGACACAGATCGTGAAAGGACAATCCACTGACCCCTCTATCACCAGTTGAAGAAGGGGTGTAAGTAGTGGCGATCTTGGAAGAGATGTGTGGTAGTCCTCGTACTCCCCCCATAGTCATTTCCAAGCACGGTGCTGGTAGCACCAGTCATGAGCTATCTACTCTCACTGAACAGGTATTCTCTTCATGTATTGCCTTTTTTGTGCTTCCTGTGTCTGAACTCCAGTATTGGTTTCAGGTCCAAGATCCTCCAACAATCCAAGCCTTGGAATAAGAGGTCGCATTGATCATCTTTCCATCCTCCCCAACTTCAATTTCGACTTTTCCTGCCTCTTCCCTTCAACCTACCCGAGAGGTGATTAGTCGTTTCTTGAAGGTAGTTATCAATGGCCAAAACGTGTGGGATCTGAGAAAAGTCAAGCATGCGTTGGATGCAGTTTGTGGTGCTCTGCCTTTCTTCAACCCTATTGCTGCACTTATTTCAAGTATTCTGGATAATTACCATAGAGTGTTACAGGAGCAGGAACGTGTTCAAAGTGTTCGTTTGGCAGGGGCTCCCACCCAAGTTGAACTGCAATCACTAGAGCAAAACCTTCAGCAGCGCAATGAGAAATATGTATGCATTGGTCGTCGACTGATAGCAGTGGCTCGAGAAGTGGAGAAAAGGCGATATGAGCTCCCGCTAGCTGAGGCATATCAGGTACAACTCAAATATGATTATGCACAGTGGAAGGCTGATGTGCAGGCCACGACACAGCAGCTCCAAGAGAAGAAAGAATGGGCCCCGTCCACCACCGAATAGGATGAGAATGTGTCGACAAAATTGAGACTACTTAGGCTTGGGCTGCAATCTATATTGGGAATCTTTTTAGAACAATAGGCCTATCTTTATATTTTGTCATTTTGTACGCAGTCTTGGCCCATTTTGAACAACCAAAGATTTTCTGTCGATTCGGTTAATCTCTGTGTGTGTCCTTTCGTTTTAAACGCTTCGAGTTCCACACCCATAATCATATCGCTACCAGTCGCACATAATCTTCTATTTAAAATCCCTAAATTCTACAAATCTTCTCACAAAAATTCTTCGTCCAGGCTCTTTCTACAAAGCCTTAGAAAAACCTTTCCCCCTCTAGCAATGGCTTCCCACTTCAAAAACTCCAGTCAATCAGTGAATTTAGAGAGCGTTTGTGCCAAGCTGCAAACGCAACTGAATGTTCGTAATGCCAAGAACGCTTATCTCGAACAAAGCCTGAAAGAGAAGAGGGATCTCAGGGAGAGAACCCTGGCCAAGCCAGAGTCAGAAGAAAAGCTCCTCCAGGATCTTGCTAGGAGGAAATACAATGACGAACGAGGGATTGAGATCATTTCCATTATCCAGTGGAATCGATTTATCCAGCATAGCGAAAATGTCCTATTTTCTATGAAGAAGGCGATGTTGGGGGCTTCCTTCGTCGTAGAAGAGCCCTAGAACCACTAACCTTTCGCCCCTGTTTTTTTTTGTAATTTTTTTTATTAATGAGATGAGATTCCTAAAATACCCTTCCTAGTACTTCGTATTCATCTGATTACTTGATAGTCACCGCCATAGTAGGTCAGGATAAATATGGATCAAATCTAAAGCATTCTACACTGTCATGCTATTTTATTTTCGATCAATCATGTCTTCTAGTAGGCAAAATTCGTCTGGGGTTCCTCTCATCTATTATATGCGTATGGATCAATATCATCAAGATGAGTGTCGAGAACAACAAAATGTCATTCGGGATTTAGAGCTGCAACTCCATCATCTTGTCGTCTCGATCGATGCTCATACGTGCAAAATTGATCGGCTAGTGCTGCGTCCCTCGAGTGCACGTTGGTAGAAACCCAAAACAGCATATCCGCTCTTGACTGCGAATTGGCAGAACTTCAAGAAGAAGAGAATGATATGTGAAGCACTTTGGCTTCCCGAGATCGACAACTCCGCCATACGCGTCATTAGACGTACAAAGATCGCTTCGCTCATGGCTTCCAGGATAACAAATTTAGAAAGTCCCACCCGTGTATCTCTAATTTGTAACTTGCCTTCCATGGAATGAAATGAAACTTCTTGACATGCATTCTGATTTTAGATCTAACTCGTGATTGCGCTGCTAACTTTATTAGTATTGGTGTCGTGTCCATCAAACAAATCTTCCTTACTTTGCATGTAACCTAGTATTAACACATGTCCAAACTTCTGATTCCTCAACCCATTTTATAAGTCGTGTTCTGGTAGGGCTTCCTCTCGTCAAAGTTCACATTGCCATGCCTTGCAGGCACTCTTGCTCCATCCAATGAGAACCCATGGAATCAATCGCAGACCAAATCATCAGGTTCTATCGAATGGCTAAGAATAACACTAAGGACATCCAATATCTACAATATCAGGTGTTTGCTAGTCAGAAAGAACGACTCAAGACAATGCTTGATGATGTTCGCTCTTTAGTCGCCCAAAACCATTATGTCTGGCAATTGGAAATGCATAATGATGTGGAGAAGCTGTCACTCCAGCATATGGAAGAAGACCTTGCTACTCAGAGAATCAGGGTTGTAAAGCTCAAGAACATGCTTCAAGATCGAGATCAGCTCCTTGAAATTGGCTTGCGAAACTTCTATTGGAATAGTTATGATGATGGATACATCTTCCAAGCAGTTGACCGACCATTCCCCTCTGATTGGGTTAATGAAGAACCTGGCTCCCCTGACTCGAAGTAGTCCTTGATCCGGCACAATTTGGCTTTCTTGTGTATTTTGTTCTCTCAATTTTGATGTATTTGAACTATCAAGTGTTTCTATTTCTTACGAATAAATCTTAGGAACTCAATCTCTGGTAAACATTATTATAGGCCTAATTACATTAGGTCTGTTCTGCATATAGAGTTCGCTAATTATGGAAGTCCAATAATAGGCAGGGTCTCTCCCATTCTGCATGGAGCACAAACTCTGGTTCGGATAACTTGTCGGTTGTGACCTTAGTAGGTCTGCCGTTCTCATCTTCACCAACTAATTTGATGCTACCCATCTCGAGATTGTAGAAAATAGCTTCGGCTATTGTAGGGTTGGCCACAAATGGCCTTGCATCTGCCTGGGTGATTTCCCAAGACCCTTCTTCTTAGGTGGTGTCACCGAGACTCCATATGGCGATTTGCTGGTGTAGAGTAGATGGGCACACATACTTTTGTGAATCCAATCTCTTCCAATTAAAACGTTGTAGCTTGCGGTACAATCCACCAGAAAGAATACTAACATTAACTTCTTGGACACGACTTCAGTCTCCAAGGTTAGGAATTCGTGGGTCTTGGTGACGGTCTCGTTGAAGTTAGACATTATAGTCGTGGTCGGCAAACAATCTTATAGTGAACTTGTCAGGACCCGTCCCAAATATCACCTCGATACCCGGGACAAACCCTGCTCCCGTCTGACAATCATACTTAAAGTACCAAAATAACCTCAACACAATCATAAGCATAACTATCAGACAAGGGAGAAATATAATACAACCGTAATTTAGAGCATATTTATACAAAACAGACACCAAAAGTCCTACTAGGCTAATCTCGTAACGGAAGAACGTCGTAAGCTCTATGCCTCGGTCCCTTCCTCAACGTTCACCCCAGCGCTATCACCACGACCTGGAGGGTAAATTAAAAACAAAAGGTGTGAGTGGACTAAAAGAAATAAAAGGTCTAAAACACGATTTAAGAATAAAACAGTTTAAAGAAAACAATAAGGTTTTTCCCTCCGTTTTAAAATATGCATGCCTAACTAAGTACCAGAAAACCACAATATAAAACAGTATGATAAGTATGCTAAGATAGTATCATAAAACCAAATCCGCAAATATCAAAATCCGATCAAACCTGCTGGGTCTATCCGATTCTTTAAACTCAACCAGGCCTCAAATGTAATCCGAGTCTTTAAACTCCCGAGTCTTTAAACTCAATAGGCCTACGGGGGTAATATCATAAATATCCGAGTCTTTAAACACCCGAGTCTTTAAACACCCGAGTCTTTAAACTCAATCCGGGCCCATCCCCCTTCAATCAGAATCCGGGTCTTTAAACCCAATATCCAGATCCAGAAAATCCAATCCAAAACCAATTTAAAATCAATTCTAAGTCCATATCCAAACCCGAATTCGAAATCCCCGGTTCGAAGCCCTTCCGGCGTTCAGAACCGTCATTCCGAACTCAAATCCGGAAATCCACGAAATCCAGTTTAAACCAAAACCGGGTTTACCAAAATCATGTCTCAGAATTCATTTATAACCATCAGAACACAATTCTAAGGTGAAATCCCAAAGTATAGCATCAAAATCAGAAATCCAGCTTTTTCTCGAAAAACGTGCGAAAACCCGAAAATGTCTCGAAAACGTGCAAACATATCAATCACGTATAATCATCATCAACAAGCATAAAACATACTTAAAATGATAAAACATAGATAAAAACAGCTAGGCATGCTCGTAAGAAAGAAATAGTCCACTCACGAATCAGAAAATGTCAATCGCGCTCCTCGACCGTCTCAAGCGTCTCCCGTCTTGTCAATAGGCACCAAATAGGGTCACAAATACGTCAAATATGCTAACCCTAATTTTCCCAAATTTTCGGGAATTTATACGTAATTTAAACTTAAACCCTAAACCGTCTGAATTCCCTAACTATAGCGTAACATCGTCCGATTAACCCGAAAATTACACCAATGGATTCCTTAGAACATTTAGAACAAAAACCCTGTTGGAAGTTTGTTCAGAATCCTCCCCACGCGCCCCCACGCACCGCCCAAAGTGGCTGAGCGTGGGCCTCACGCGCCTGCTACAGTGCATCGTCTACCTCGAGTCACCCGGTTCTCCTCCATTCTCCCACCATTTCCGTCCAAACCAATCCCAGAAGCTTCTTCCAGTTCCCTGCAACCAAACCCAGTCCTAAAATCGAGGAATCACGGCCTAAAACCCATCGTCTTCATCCCTGAAACAAACGGCCCGTTTTCCCTGTTTTGGCCACCGGCCACCCAGGCCTTCCCCCGTCACGTCACCACACTCAGACGACTCCTGGGACCTTCAGGAGTCTCACCCTAACCTCCAAAACCCTCGACTCTAGCCCAAAGTCCAAGACTTTCGAATTGAAGGAAATGGGAAAAACAGGGGAATAAGGTCTCACCTGTGATTCTTCCTCCGCCGTCTGCACCGTCGTGTACCACGGTGTCCGATGAGTCCTCTGTGGTCGTCCTAACTCCTCCTCAGCTTGGTTTGAACCACAACACGGCAAAACCACCACCTCTCTCCCACAATATCTCTGTTTTCCCTGAAAACTCAGCCTCACCACCGCCGTGTTTCTCGCACGATCTCACCTCCAAATTCCGATCACCAGCTTCCTCTCATCTCTCTGTCACTCTCACAATTCACCAAAATCTCACCCACACACTGAATCGATCACAAACTCTCACAATTTCTCTCCCTGTTTTCTGTGTAAAATGCCCAAAATACACGGTTTAAACTTCGGACAATTTGTGGCCGTGTACATTGTACACAATCCTAGAACCATCTAGGAATTACCACGTGTCCACATTCCCATGGACATCAGTACAAAATATCCAAGCCCACTCATCCACTTGCCCTTATCTGATTGGTCTTAAGGGGAAAAAGACCAAAATACCCCCTAGAGTTAAAATTACCATTTTACCCTCAAACTTTCCAGACCCGTAACTATTTCGTCCGACGTCCGATGACAGCGTGCCGCCTGTCGTTGTACTCAGGACGTCGAGACCTATCCAACGGTCCTCGGTCTACGTGAAAATCACAAGTCCTCTAAAAAGTCAACATTTTTCCCTAATTAATAAAAATTATGGTAATGCCCTCAATCTTCCGAACGTCATAACTTTTTCTCCGATTGTCCAAATTGGACTTGCCACCTGTCTACGGACTCGTGACCTCCTAAGCTACGTCACGGTCAATGGTCAACTCTCATTCAACCTGTAAATCAAAAAGTCGACTTTTGACATACTATTATCAAGGGCAAAATCGTCCTTTTATACAAATCTTTTATAAAATTACATTTGTACCCTTCCTGAAGGTACGGGTTGTTACAATCTACCCCCCTAAAAAGAATTTTGTCCCCGAAATTCAGTGAAACAAGTAAGGGTATTGTTCACGCATTAAGGCCTCGGGTTCCCAGGTAGCTTCTTCCACCTGATGATTCCTCCACAAGACTTTAACTAAGGGAACCGTCTTCCTCCGTAAGACTTTGTCCTTCCGATCCAAAATCGCTACAGGCTGCTCTTCAAAGCTCAAATCTTCCCTAAGCTCAATAGGTTGTGCTTCCAAAACATGTGAATCATCCCGTATATACTTCCGAAGCATAGATACATGAAAGACATTATGTACCTTTGCCAAGTCTGCTGGTAAAGCCAATCGATAAGCAACAGGACCAATCCGCTCCAAGATCTCATAGGGTCCAATGTAACGAGGACTCAGCTTCCCTCGCCTGCCAAACCGTACGATCCCCTTCCAAGGAGATAACTTCAAGAAAACCCAGTCTCCTACTGCAAACTCCAAATCTCTGATCCTACAGTCGGCGTAACTCTTATGTCGGTCCTGTGCCGCCTTCAATCGATCTCTGATCAGTGCCACTTTTTCTTGAGTAAGGTCTACCAGCTCAGAAGTAGTCAGTCTCCTCTCACCAACCTCGGTCCAACACAACGGAGTCCGACACTGTCGCCCGTACAAAGCCTCATAAGGAGCCATCCCAATACTCTCCTGATAACTGTTATTGTAGGCGAACTTATTCAAAGGTAAATGTGACTCCCAAGTACCCTGAAACTGTAAGACACAAGCTCGCATCATATCCTCGAGAATCTGGATGGTCCGCTCAGACTGTCCATCGGTCTGAGGATGAAAGGCAGTACTAAAATGCAGCTTTGTCCCAAAAGCTTCCTGTAAGCTCTGCCAAAACCGGGAAGTAAACCTCGGATCTCTGTCAGATACTATCGACTCTGGAGTACCATGCAGCCGAATAATCTCATCTATGAACAACTGTGCAAACTGTGTCAACCTGAAGTTCTCCCGTACTGGCAAGAAATGAGCAGACTTCGTAAGTCTATCCACGATCACTCACACGCCATCATGTCCCTTCGGTGTCCTGGGAAGCTTGAATACAAAATCCATTGTCAGGTGATCTCATTTCCACTCGGGGATCGGCAAAGGTTGCATTGCTCCATAGGGTTTCTGCCGCTCAGCTTTCACCTGTTGACAGATCAAGCATCTACTGACATACTCTGCAATCTCACGTTTCATACCTGACCACCAGTAATGCTCTCGAAGTGTACGATACATCTTGGTCCCACCAGGATGCATCGCATAAGCTGAACAGTGAGCCTCATCCAGTATCGTCTTCTTCAATGCTTCGTCCTCGGGTACACACAACCGTCCATCCTTAACCAAGGCTCCATCCTCGCGAATCTCAAAATCCTGTCTCTCTCCAGCCTCGACCTCAATCCGTATGATGCCCAAAATGGGGTCCTCAAACTGAGCATCAATAACCTGATCAATCAAAACAGGTCGCACGTGAAAACTCGCTAGGAGTGCTCCCTGACCATCCACAGTCAACTCTACTCCAAGTCTACGGAGCTCAACCAACAAAGGTAACCGGACTGTCCTCAAATGCGACAAAGAACTAGCTGACTTCTTGCTCAAAGCATCGGCTACCACATTAGCCTTTCCTGGATGATACTCGATAGTACAATCGTAGTCCTTAAGCAGCTCTAACCAACGTCGCTGTCTCAGATTCAATTCCTTCTGAGTAAACAGATACTTCAAGCTCTTGTGGTCCGTGAAAATCCTGCACCTCTCGCCGTACAAATAATGTCGCCAAATCTTCAGTGCATGAACCACCGCAGCAAGTTCCAAATCATGTGTAGGGTAGTTCATCTCATGAGGTTTCAACTGTCGGGAAGCGTAAGCAATCACATTCCCATGCTACATCAACACACAACCCAAACCTTGTAAAGAAGCGTCACTACAAACCTCGAACTCCCCACTGTCGTCTGGAAGGGCCAACACAGGAGCCGATGTCAACCGCCTCTTAAGCTCCTGGAAACTTTGCTCACAGTTCTCATCCCAATCAAACCGAACGCCTTTCCGAGTCAGCCGTGTCAACGGAGCAGCAAGAATAGAAAAACCCTCAATAAAGTGCCTGTAATAGCCTGCTAAACCCAGAAAAATCCTGATCTCTGTCACCGTCTTGGGCTGTTCCCAATTTGCTACCGCCTCAACCTTCTGAGGATCCACTCTGATGCCCTCGGCTGAAATCACATGACCTAGAAAACCAACACTGGTCAACCAAAACTGGCACTTGCTCAATTTCGCATACAACTGATGCTCTCTCAGGGTCTTAAGCACTATTCTCAGATGCTTCTCGTGGGCCTTCGCACTCTTCGAATACACCAAAATGTCATCGATGAATACGATCACAAAACGATCCAAGTATGACCGGAACACTCAGTTCATAAGATCCATAAAAGCTGTTGGGGCATTAGTTAATCCAAAAGGCATCACAACAAACTCATAATGACCGTACCTGGTCCGAAAGGCCGTCTTCGGTACATCCTCCTCCTTACCCCGCAACTGATGGTAGCCGGAGCGAAGATCAATCTTCAAAAAGTACTGTGCTCCCTTCAACTGGTCGAACAAGTCATCAATCCGGGGTAAGGGATACTTATTCCGAATGGTTACCTTATTCAACTGTCTGTAGT
The DNA here is from genome assembly GCA_032719365.1 of Prinsepia uniflora. Taxonomy (NCBI): domain Eukaryota; kingdom Viridiplantae; phylum Streptophyta; class Magnoliopsida; order Rosales; family Rosaceae; genus Prinsepia; species Prinsepia uniflora. The sequence goes on from CM064866.1 coordinate 65,104,361, forward strand.
CAACACACAATCTCAAACCTCCGTCTTTTTCTTGACAAACAGTACAGGCGCTCCCCAAGGTGACATACTCGGTCGAATGAATCCCATATCAACCAACTCTTGTAACAGGGCCTTAAGTTCCCTCAATTCTGCAGGTGCCATGCAGTAAGGAGTCTGTGAAATAGGCTGTGTACCTGGTAGAAGATCAATCGTGAACTCGATATCTCTATGAGGTGGTAATCCTGGCAACTCCTCGGGAAAAACATCGGGAAACTCCCGTACCACTGGTATATCCTTCGCCCTCACTAGCGTAGCACGTGTATCCACCACGTGAGCTATATAACCCTGGCACCCCTTCCGCAACAGCTTGCTAGCCTCAAGTGCCGAAATAACTCCTGTAGGAAGTGCACGCTGATCACCCTGAAACGTGGTCTCTGGTAATCCTGGACTCCGAAAGGTCACTCTCCTATCGAAACACTCGATAGAAGCATGATGTCTGGTTAACCAATCCATGCCCAATATAACATCGAAGTCCCGTAGATCCAGCAGTAACAAGTCCGCCACTAACTCAACCTCACCTACCAACACCGGACACTCTCTCAGAACCTGAGTCACTACCAATACCTCCCCAGTAGGTGTACTCACCCCTAAGGCACAATCCAAAGTAGACACCTCCCTCTCCGTCACCAGACTACAACTCCGAGCTATAAACGAGTGAGTAGCCCCGGGATCTATCAAAGCAAAAACAGTGTGACCAAATATGGTAAATGTACCTGTCACCACTCCCGGTGCTGATCTGGCCTCCTGCTGGGCCATAGCAAAAACTCGTGCCTGCGGTCCTGATGACCTACCGCGCCCTCTAGAACTGCTCGTGGCACCACTGCCACCCCTAGGGCCTGCCGCTCCTGACACAGATGCAGTACTCCGCCCAGGTTCTGTTGTACCTCGACCTGCTCCACCCTCCTAGTCTAACAACGGGCACTCTCTCCGAAAGTGGCCACGTTATCCACAATAATAGCAGACATCTCTACCGGGTCCACCAGTCTGTCTCCCATTAGAAGCAACAGAAGTTGCACTCGCCTGAGGAGTCGGCTGTGCTCTAGCTCCCCGAAATCCAAAGCCCTGAAAACTGCCTGGTCTGCCAAACCGGGCTCCACCAGCTGATGAAGTGTCAGGACCCGACCCTCCTCTGTCAGGTCCCGACTCATCTAGCATGATATTGTCCGCTTTGGGCCTCCTTGCCCTTGCCCTCACGGTTTTGTTTTCGGGAGCTCACGGTGCAACTTCCCAGGGAGTCACCCATCATGGAATTGCACCAGTCTCAACTCGCTTAACTTTGGGGTTCCAATCCCCCCCAAAGCCACTGAGCTCCCAAAAGGCCTCATGCTAGATAGGTGTGTGCTTACACCTTTAAGGCACATCACCATTCCTTTCCCAGACCATTCCCCCTCGTAGGAATGTGGGATTGTTCACTGTTCCCTCCAGGATACGGGTCTTACAATCCACCCCCCTTAGGGCCCAGCGTCCTCACTGGCACACTTCCCGGTCGGGGTCTGGTTCTGATACCAAATTGTCAGGACCCGACCCTCCTCTGTCACGTCCCGACTCATCTAGCATGATATTGTCCGCTTTGGGCCTCCTTGCCCTTGCCCTCACGGTTTTGTTTTCGGGAGCTCACGGTGCAACTTCCCAGGGGGTCACCCATCATGGAATTGCACCAGCCTCAACTCGCTTAACTTTGGGGTTCCAATCCCCCCCAAAGCCACTGAGCTCCCAAAAGACCTCATGCTAGATAGGTGTGTGCCTACACCTTTAAGGCACACCACCATTCCCTTCCCAGACCATTCCCCCTCGTAGGAATGTGGGATTGTTCACCATTACCTCCAGGATATGGGTCTTACATGAAGTACCACCATAGTTGCCCCGCTTCGGGGTCCTCTGACTCGACGCTCCAGGAAAAGAATGCTCACGGCATCGCACACTGCCCGAGTATTGTGGCCTGGCAGGTAAACTAGCCTCTACTCTAACAGCAGCATCAGACAACTCCCTGAAAGTAGCAAATGAGCCGGCTGTCACAATGACTCTAATCTCTCCTCGAAGACCCAACTCAAACCGACGACACTTCTCAGCCTCGGTTGCCACAAATGCAGGAGCGAATCGGGACAACATCTGGAACCTCTGCTCATACTCGGCCACTGTCATGCTCCCCTGTTTCAACTGAAAGAACTCCGCCTCTTTGGCATCCGGAAAAGAGCGAGGATAATACTGGTCCAAGAACCGCTCCCGGAAAGTCTCCCAAGTCACGGTATGAGCGTCCTAACCTGACAACTCCAGCGTATACCACCATTCATACGATGCGCCGTCTAGCAGAAAAGTAGCCAACAATACACGATCTCCCGGAGGACAATGCATCACCCCGAAAATCCGCTCAAGCCGGGTGATCCATCGGTGAGCTTCCTCTGGGTCTGCCCCACCACTGAACGTAGTAACCCCGAGCCGCTGGGCTCGCTCAATCGACGCACTCTTTGCTTCTTCAGGTCGTGGAGGGGGTTCACGTCTCGGAGGCATGGTCGATCGTACGCTGAAAGAGGCATAGAGTTAATAAAATACCCTAAAAACGACCTCGTTCCGACACAAACCAACAAACCTATGCTCTGATACCAATTGTCAGGACCCGTCCCAAATATCACCTCGATACCGGGGACGAACCCTGCTCCCGTCTGACAATCACACTTAAAGTACAAAAATAACCTCAACACAATCATAAGCATAACTATCAGACAAGGGAGAAATATAATACAACCGTAATTCAGAGCATATTTATACAAAACAGGCACCAAAAGTCCTACTAGGCTAATCTCGCAACGGAAGAACGTCGTAAGCTCTATGCCTCGGTCCATGCCTCAACGTTCACCCCAGCGCTATCACCGCGACCTGGAGGGTAAATTAAAAACAAAAGGTGTGAGTGGGCTAAAAGAAATAAAAGGTCTAAAACGCGATTTAAGAATAAAACAGTTTAAAGAAAACAATAAGGTTTTTCCCTCCGTTTTAAAATATGCATGCCTAACTAAGTACCAGAAAACCACAATATAAAACAGTATGATAAGTATGCTAAGATCGTATCATAAAACCAAATCCGCAAATATCAAAATCCGATCAAACCTGCTGGGTCTATCCGAGTCTTTAAACTCAACCAGGCCTCAAATGTAATCCGAGTCTTTAAACTCAATAGGCTTACGGGGGTAATATCATAAATATCTGAGTCTTTAAACTCAATCCGGGCCCGTCCCCCGTCAATCAGAATCCGGGTCTTTAAACCCAATATCCAGATCCAGCAAATCCAATCCAAAACTAATTTAAATCAATTCTAAGTCCATATCCAAACCCGAATTCGAAATCCCCGGTTCAAAGCCCTTCCGGCATTCAGAACCGTCATTCCGAACTCAAATCCGAAAATTCACGAAATACAGTTTAAACCAAAACCGGGTTTACCAAAATCATGTCTCAGAATTCATTTATAACCATCAGAACACAATTATAAGGTGAAATCCCAAAGTATAGCATCAAAATCAGAAATCCAGTTTTTTCTCGAAAAACGTGCAAACATATCAATCATGTATAATCATCATCAACAAGCATAAAACATACTTAAAATCATAAAACATAGATAAAAACAGCTAGGCATGCTCGTAAGAAAGAAATAGTCCACTCACGAATCAGAAAATGTCAATCGCACTCCTCGACCGTCTCAGGCGTCTCCCGACCTGTCAATAGGCACCAAATAGGGTCACAAATACGTCAAATATGCTAACCCTAATTTTCTCAAATTTTTGGGAATTTATACGTAATTTAAACTTAAACCCTAAATCGTCCGAATTCCCTAACTATCCCGTAACATCGTCCATTTAACCCGAAAATTACACCAATGGATTCCTTAGAACATTTAGAACAAAAACCCTGTTGGAAGTTTGTTCAGAATCCTCCCCACGCGCCCCCCCGCGCCGCCCAAAGTGGCTGCGCATGGGCCTCACGTGCCTGCTACAGTGCATCGTCTACCTCGAGTCACCCAGTTCAACTGTGTTGAACCGGCGTGACCGGTTCTCCTCCATTCTTCCACCATTTCCGTCCAAACCAATCCCAGATGCTTCTTCCAGTTCCCTGCAACCAAACCCAGTCCTAAAATCGAGGAATCACGGCCTAAAACCCATCGTCTTCATCCCTGAAACAAACGACCCGTTTGCCCTGTTTTGGCCTCCGGCCACCCAGGCCTTCCCCCGTTATGGCACCACACTCAAACGACTCCTCAGACCTTCAGGAGTCTCACCCTAACCTCCAAAACCCTCGACTCTAGCCCAAAGTCCACGACTTTCGAATTGAAGGAAATGGGAAAAACAGGGGAATAAGGTCTCACCTGTGATTCTTCCTCCGCCGTCTGCACCGCCGTGTACCACGGTGTCCAATGAGTCCTCTGCGGTCGTCCTAACTCCTCCTCAGCTTGGTTTGAACCACAACACGGCACAACTACCACCTCTGTCCCACAATCTCTCTGTTTTCCCTGAAAACTCAGCCTCACCACCGCCGTGTTTCTTGCACGATCTCACCCCCAAATTCCGATCACCAGCTTCCTCTCATCTCTCTGTCACTCTCACAATTCACCAAAATCTCACCCACACGCTGAATCGATCACAAACTCTCACAATTTCTCTCCCTGTTTTCTGTGTAAAATGCCCAAAATACACGGTTTAAACTTCGGACAATTTGTGGCCGTGTACATTGTACACAATCCTAGAACCATCTAGGCATTACCACGTGTCCACATTCCCATGGACATCAGTACAAAATATCCAAGCCCACTCAGCCACTTGCCCTTATCTGATTGGTCTTAAGGGGAAAAAGACCAAAATACCCCCTAGAGTTAAAATTACCATTTTACCCTCAAACTTTCCAGACCCGTAACTATTTCGTCTGACGTCCGATGACAGCGTGCCGCCTGTCATTGTACTCAGGATGTCGAGACCTATCCAACGGTCTACGTAAAAATCACAAGTCCTCTAAAAAGTTAACATTTTCCCCTAATTAATCAAAATTACGGTAACACCCTCAATCTTTCGAACGTCATAACTTTTTCTCCGATTGTCCAAATCGGACCTGCCACCTGTCTACAGACTCGTGACGTCCTAAGCTATGTCACGGTCAATGGTCAACACTCATCCAACCTGTAAATCAAAAAGTCAACTTTTGACACACTATTCACAAGGGCAAAATCGTCCGTTTATACAAATCTTTTACAAAATTACATTTGTACCCTTCCTGAAGGTACGGGTTGTTACAGACCTACTCAATTTTTCAACATTTTCACGGGTAAGACATTGATGGAAGCCCCTTTATCTATCATCATTTTGTCGATCGAGATACCTTCAAGGTGGGTTGTAATGAAGATAGGTCGTAGATGGTTTGTTATTCCCTTGGCCGGGACAGCAAACAATGGCCTTCCTTGACAAGGAATAACCCTTGAGATGACGTCAAAATATTTCTCTTTAAGGATCTAAATTATCACTCTTGAAGGTTCATAGTCAAAAACATCTTTGATCATTTGATTGACTTGTTGATATGCCGTTGATAGATGCTCTGACAGGACTACCACTACGTCAATTTTGATTTAAGGCTCTTGTTCCATGTCGAACAATGCTTCCATGACTCCCATCATGTTTCTATAAGTTCCTTTGTGGCTTCTTTGGTCGTGACTTGACCATTTCTTTTCTAGTTGTCTTCCTTAGATGATTATTCTGTCGGAACATCGATATCCTCTGCTTGCTTGTTCCCCAAGTTTCCTTGGGTGAAGTTCTCGAATACGAGTTCTGTTTGATGAGGCAATTCTGGGATAACACTGGGATGTCCGCTCTCCTCTCAATTCTTCTCCTCCTCATTATCCATTATTGGGGAATTTGTAAGCTTCCCTTTGGTAGCCGGAGGGGTTGTTGGTTCTTTAGGAGGCCTTTCCCCCAAACCCTGCTTGGTGTGAAGATATGCCCCTTAATATCGCTGAATTCTTCTCTTGGAAGTTCTTCCCAACACCTTAGTTAACTTTCCATTTCTAAATCTTGGAGTCGGGTAGGGACTTGATATGGGAAACATGCACACCATGTTTCTGCTCATGTATGTCCAAAAAAGTGTCCTCTTGGCTTTTTCTTTTCCATTCTGACTTCATCTTAATGCTTGGGGCTAAAGTTGTCGGGACATAATTCCTCGTGCATCTGAAGCTGAATTTCTTTGCTTTCCCATTGGTATTAGATGTTCGTTTGAGCTGGTTACCATACAGTTGTTCTCTTTTGGACCTTTTCGGAGACCAATGGAGATTAACCATGCTAACCGACGGTTTTGTGAATGGATCAGTACCCACCCCCATGGTGGCCCTAGGTATAGGTGCCCACGCGATATGTGCTTTACTAATCAGCCTTTGGACGATATTTTTGAACTGAACACAGCTGGTGGTGCCTTGGTGTAATGACACATGCCATTTTCAGAACTATTTGCCCTTAAGGTCTTCCTGTTTGGGCAAATCCTGCTTGGGGTCTAGTTTGATTACCTTTGCCCTTACCAGCTCATCATATATCTCTTCAGCTTTGGTAAGTTCAAATGTGTACAAGCCAAACACTGGTGTTTTGTTTGCGAATAGGCTACCACTTAGCATGACTGGCTTTTCAGCCTTCTTCCGACACGTGGTGCTATGTGGGACAATTTCCTCAGACCGTGACGGTGCGTGGCAGCTCATGGGATAATTTCCTAGCCCACGAAAGTGTGGCCTAGTTTTAGGATGTTTCAAATCGTCTAATTATGTTTTTATTTTGGCTGGAGTCATTTTAGCCTCTTTTGGGTAATCTTAGAGAGGTACTTTGTGGTGTTTTCTATGAAATGATTAAGTAACCATTTGTCTGATTCGTATAGGATTGTGGCGAGTTTGGAATTTTCATGGCTTAACATGTCAGGTGATTCGACTTCCTGACTAGTTAGTGAGTGGACTTCCTTACCTCGTTTTACACTATGATTATTACTTGCACGTTTATACCTGTATGATTTCTAATGCATGTTATACTTTACACTTCTTTATGATTCTGAGCATGTGCCTAGTTGATATATGATTATACTATGTCTCCCAAGTAATATTGGTTTTCTAGTTATTTGCATCTTGGTGTCTTAATCATGTTATATTTGATTTTAATTGTGTAGTGATTAGACATCCTCAAGATGGTTAGTTAAGATACGACTTTTTAGTCGAGTTGGTAGTTGATTACCCATATAGGAGTTTCCAATATCCCAGGTACCCATTTGTTGGCCACAAACCAGCTTCCACGTTATTGGACACCCATGCTTGCTCAAAATACAAGTTAAATAGCGCCAATTTTTCCTCGAGCTTTAAGGTACATAAGGTGGCAGTGCTTACCACCCAACATTCACATAGTTGAGGTACACAAGAAAATTATAGATACCTACTTTTCCACGAGTGTATGACTCGAGTGGCTCAAGAACATGTTTACTGGGTTACTTGTTGTATACTTACGTTATGGGATGAGTCATGTGACTACTTGTTAGTTAAATTTTTGATAACCAGTTTTCCACAAAACTAAGGGGTTTACTTTTTTTATAACTTGAGATTTTACCCTGAAATAATTGTTAGGTCCACTCACCATTCTGTTTTCATACCCGTCAAGTCTCGATGGTCCTTCATTTATTTTTAGGAGCTCTTAGTTGCTGCTCTGAAATTCACACCATTAGCCTAGTATGGCGCATCAGAAATCAGGATAATTCAAGTAGCTATTTAAAACTTACGATCATCAATTATTATTCTATACTATGTACTTCCATTGTTGCATTGAATTGTTAGTTAATTTTTAGTAACTATATTTCACATGACCTCTTAAAACTCACCGTTCCAATATTTTGGCTTTCGACATTTAAACGTCTCCATTTAGATGCCGGCCAGTATACCTTGATTTTGGCGTCTTAGTGGACTATTCGGATCGGGGTGTGTCACCATAAACATCTTGGTTTAATCCTTTTCTGCAACTCGGGTCGCCATCACACTCGACAACTACTTGTTCGGCCTCAAGGCTTTCTACCTTCGTTTAGTGAACTACAAGCTCTTCCTGAGTGATTTTTAGTTGAGTTACCACGTCGGCGTATTGTTTTTCAGCACTTGATATCTAAACTCGGCTTGGTTTCCGTTGGATTTGACATCGGCAACTTCTTGTTGCAGTTTTTCCAATAGCTGCATTTCATTTAGAGAGTTTTCCATCCGTGGCCTGGATCCTTGTCCAAGTGTTACTTCACTGTTCCTTTTTTCTTCTAACATGTATGTTCATTGGAGGTCCGAGGTAATTCTTGGCAAGGTAGAGTGGTAGGTATACTTAGTCAGAATTCCCACATAGGGTCAATGACAGGACCCGTCCCAAATCCTCTGGATTATCGTGGGACGTGCCTGCTCCCGTCTGACACGAAGTGTCAGACAAGGGATAATTCCAACCTCAGCCCGTTTGGGGCTTCCAGAGTGCGCAGGGATAGGAAGAGGAGTGTGATGTCTCGGTCTCTTCTACAACCCGCATCCGCGATCAACTTTAATGGCATTAAAACCATTGAAAGCTGTGAGTGGACGAAATAAATAATTTAATTTATAAAACACATTTCACGAAAAGACGTTTATACCCTTCACTAAAAAGCATGCATGCATTCGAAAATCAGTTATCAAACCATTTAGTTAAATCAATCATCAAATCGTTGGGGCCTTAGCCCAAACCGGTAAACCAAAGTATATGGGAACTCAGCCCAAAACCAATCATATGGGACTCAGCCCAAAATAGTAATTCAAACCATATAGAAACTCAGCCCAAATCCAAATCCGTAGGGACTCCGCCCAAATCAAATCACGTGGGTCTCAGCCCAAATTCAAATCCGTAGGGACTCCGCCCAAATCAAATAACGTGGATCTCAGCCCAAATCCAATACATGTGGGTCTAAGCCCAAATCCAATACACGTAGGTCTCAACCCAAAACCAATCCTCGGCATCCCTGATGCCTAACATCCCAGATGTCACAATCAACATTATCACGATTCCAAGCTACGCGTGCTACCCGGGGTCTCAAATCTCACTCAAGTCTCCCTATGGTCCACCCAGGTCAATGACTCACAGGTCAATGAACCTCCATGGGGGAGGTTTTAACCTCTGGCAATCCTGCTCCTGAGTCACTATACGGACTGGTCGCTCCGTACAATGACTCTTCGCAGGCAATGCGCTGTGACTACTCTAGGATACTACGAGACGTCTGGAGAACACAACCCGCCATTCCAGGATACTACGGGACGTCTAGAGGGCAACCGTTCATGAGGATGGTATACGAAAAACTGTTTCACAATTCATCTCAAAATCGTTCAAAGGGCTATACCCGAGTTTTCCATAAAACCATCGTAAATCCATTTCCATTTGGGGTCCCCGACCCGAAATCAGGTTTATAAACTATAACTGGGCCTCATGTCCGAATTCGTAAACCAACCGAGCCCTCGGCCTGATCGTATAACTCAAATGGGCCTCCAACCTGATTTCTCATCAAATCAAATGGACTCCAAGTCCGATGGTTTCCATTCAAATGGGTCTCATGCTCGATTCCATCTTTCGAAATTCAAAACCATTCCATCAAATTACCATAGAAAACACAGCACGTATAAGCACGATATAAAACAAAAATCTCAAAATACGTGTAAATACTTACAAATCCAAAACACCACAACCATATGCACTCAATGCATCTCAAAGCATGTATTTAAAACATATAAAACAGTTATGCATGCATCACAATTTAGAAAATAAGGTCCACTCACAGACCGTCCTAGTTGCGCCTCGATACGCGCACCATAAGCCTCTCCCAAGACAATCACCATTTTCGGGGTTCCCAAACCTGTCCAAATCATACTAGAGGGTTACTAACGACTCCAATAACCTCTCATTAAAGCCCCTTAATTTTCCGGGATTCGTAGCATATTTTAAACTCGATCCTAAACCTTCGGACATCCAGAACTATATTAAAACGATGTCTGATCGATTTGAAACTTGTCCCAAAATGTTCGTTACATCGAAGAGATAATTTCATGTGTTGAACACTTCCCGAATAGTGCCCCACTCGCATCCACGCACTGACAAAAGACGCTGCGCATGAAGCCCACACGCGGTGCAATGTTCATCTTCAACCTTCAGAAGAACCGGTCCGAATCGATTCTCTGGTTTTCGGTCCGACCGAACCGGCGTGACCGGTTCAGACCCATAACTCACCCCTTTTTTTATCCGTTTTCCATCCTTTCAATTCCTACACTTTTGTCCTCTCATTTCCTATCATTCTACAGTCTCAAAACATACAAAAGGGGCCTGGAAATTATCTCCTCGATCGAAGAACACACGGCCAATTTTTGGCCCTCCTTCCAGAGCCGTCCAACCATCAAAATTCCTTGCTTCCAATCCCCACAAGCTCGTCCATGTCCCGAAAATAAGACCCAAACGTTAAAACCAACCCTCAAATGTCCAAACACGAAAAATCCAAAATTCGAATTTAAAAAGGGGTTACAGGTTTACTTGTTTCCCCGTGGCTCCACCACCGTCCACGGTGGTTCTGTCACCTCTCAACGTCGCCGTCTCATCCTCTCACTCATCCTCAGCCTTTCACTCGATCAACATAGGTTTAGGAAGGAATGGGGTCTGGGTTTTCATGGGTTTCGGGCTAGGTTGATCGAATGGAAAGAAATGGAAAACAGATGCATGTATCTGTGTAATGGGAGCAATGGATGAGTGACACTTGTCACTCATCCATTGGGCCAAAACAAAATATCTGGACCTACATGAGACAAAAATCCACCACCAGCCTCGTAAAACGCGCCACTGTAAATAGTTCCTCGGAATTTCCATGAACCGTAACTTTCCCGTAAAATGTCCGATTCGACGTGCCGCCTGTCTACGGACTCGTATTGACTCGATATACGTAACAATCGTCGACCCTCGTGCCTCAGACCTCTCGGGTCAAAAGTCAACGTTTTGCCCTCGTTTAGGGGCAAAATTGTAATTTCACCTTGAACATTCAATAATCCTCGATTAGTCTTGCTAATCCATAATAAAGTCTTAATTAATCCTTAAAATCGGGGACGGGTCGTTACAGTCAAATTGTTGACGCATAAAAATGTGTCAACTTAGGGGTTATACTCTCTCTATTCATTGTGGATCACGTGTTCTTTGAAAGGCCTGTAAATAAGAAGAGCATTTGGTTGTCGATTAGGAATAAGCATCAATGTGGTATCAGCCTTAAAGGTTTCTAACACCCAAGTTAGTGTTTAGTCTATAAGAGGTAATGGCAATTTTGAAAGTTAGGATGAATAATGAATCTTCGTTACCTTTTTGGGAAACGTGCCTCCCTTTTATATTGATGTTTGAGGGAGGCTGGATGAGTATTTCGATGTAACATAAATGAACTTTTGTTGTGGTGCCAATACTTGGCATCCAGATCGATGGCGGAGATATGTCCACATGTCAGTGAGTGGTTGGCTCTTATTAGGGTTGATTAATTGTGTAGGCTTGAGCTTATGTAGTATTTGAGCTTGTAGAGTAGCTTTGAGCTTATTTCTTGTGCTTTGGGCTTGTTCCTTGTGTTTTGGGCTTGGGGCATATGGCCGAATCTAGTCTAATATGGTGTAACAAATTGACCTAATGGTATTTTTCTCACTGTGTATTAAGTGGTTCCAAAGATCCCACATTCCTAAGCAATGAAGTTGACATTAATATGTATAATTGCTAATCATACCAAAAATCCAAATTTAACAAAAATAAAATTAAAATAAAGTAAATGATGCCCCTCACTTGATATGACCTCATGTTAGCGCTGAGTTCCCATGGAAGCGGAGAAACACATTCCTTCCCTGTCAAGCCATCTCTCTTTGCCATTCAAAGTACCACTACCTCTGTTTTCGCTTTCTATAACATACGCAAGCGCTTCTCCTTTTCAATAACTAAGAAAAAATCAATACCAATCAAATCAAAACTCTAAGCTTCATCTATTATTTTTTCGTCCCCGGGGGCGTTTGCTTGACCCAGTTTCTAGTCTCCAGCACTGCTCAAATAAGTGTGCAACTGTATGTTAGTTCAAAAGAATGTTTATGGGGAAAACTTATAATTTCGAAAAACCACTCTACAGCCTATAGCAGGGATGGGCTTTAGCCCGGAATAAATTATGATAACTGACATTGATGAACTCTAGACGGTAACTCATGATCTTTTTATTTTCTTGACTCTTGCTATTTGAACGCATTCAATTGTATATTGTTTGACATATTTAATTTTTTGTTAACGTGCATACATCTTGTAATTTGTCTATACCCTCATGAAGAGTTTTTTTTTTTTTTCAATAAGATCCCCCAAGAAATATAGCAAAAACAAGTGAATTGCACTTTTTCACATCCCCCAAGTTTTTTTTATATAAGATCCCCAAAGAAGAGTTTAATAATAGTATATCAACAGCAAGTGAATTAAGCTTTTCTTTTTTTAGTGTATAAATTTTTTTCCTTGTTCCTTGCAGACACCTCATAAAAAACGAGTAGAAATATTTATATCAGAAACAATAATATTGAAAAGCCGAGAATTCAAGACCGTAAATAATTTAATTTATAAATTTGACACAACATATTAACATAATGAAACGTGTTCAATCATGTGAATTCAAATGCCACTGGTCTGAAAATAAAATAGAAGGATTTATTGAATGTTTCCTTATAAAGAAAATGTTGACAAAAATGGAATACCATAATTTACAGTTGTCCATGTCAAACAAATACCAAGTTCAACGAGTAGCACAAACAGATTCATTTCTCACAATTTTGTACCATTCGTTACCTTCCACCTGAATTGATTTCGAATATGGTACCATCTCCCCCATAGTTGCAATAAAAGTGCAAACCAACTGGGACTCCGCATTTACAGTATGATATATATATATATATATTTAATCGATGATATACATAACACAAAAATTATACATAAAAAATCTGCCCAACATTCAAAAGACTCTCATGAGGAACATTGAAGATGACACTATGCTCCCTGCAAACTTTCCTAAGAAATGCATATATGTAATCAACAGCTATCTTTTTATAGAACCTGGAATCTCTCCTTGCTCTCACTACCGTATTCCCAAGTATGTGCACAACCCCGGCGTCTCTACAACTATTCAAAAATTCCAGCTCATCAATCTCATTCTGGCTGCTCAGCTGCCCGAACGAACTCACAGTGTTGTTTACATGTAACGGAGACTTAACAGGGACAATTGAATCCGCAGATGAGATGCTAAGGTCCACGGTGGAAGCAGTTGTGTTGCCGTTATTGGTTAAGGGCCCTTCCTTTGACCTCTCAGTTTGCTGGCCATAGATGCTGTACTCATCTGAGTCTGAGCATCCTTCCATCATGGATTCGAGCCGGACAAACATGAAAAGATTGTCAAAGAGCTTCTTCTCAAAGTCGTCATCTTTCTTGTGGAGGTCTTTGTAACCATACCTAGCAACGCACCGGAACATATGGAAGTTCTTGGGGCCAATCCGCTTGACAAGGAATCTTTCTTCTTCTGGGACTGTGTATACCGGAAGATACTTAACACAGACAAAGACAACAACAGAATGGATCGCCGGTAGATTGGTGATGAAGTGGGAAAAGATGTGTGGCACCCCACTTGCAAGCTCGGTGTACACTAGGCCTATTCCAGGAACCCGAACTAGTCCTAAACTGGGGCCAAGCCCAAGAAGCCATGCCATTGAAACCTTACTGTGCATCTCAAATTCATAACGCTTCAGTGTACCATAATGCCATACATACATGATGACAAGAAAGGCAGCTGCAATCACGAGAGGAACCCATCCTCCTTGATCAACCTTGAAGAGTACGGCAGAAAAGTAAGTGCATTCCACAACCAGTGACAAACCGGTGAATATCACGACAAGAATCCAATGGCAGCGCCACACGAGTATCATGATTAGGGTCATGAGTAATGTGGTTGCCAGCATGACAACTACAACTGCGGTACCTGTAATATGAAATATAATGCAATTGAGTGAAAGCTTGATTTGGAAGAAAGAGCTTGAAATAGTATAAAAATAGTAATCAGTTAAAAAATTGATCAACAGCTAACATTATTTCAAGAATAAATTCATTCCTCTATTTCCAAATTTAAGCTACTAGGATATTAGCCAACATCTTTTTTAATACTATACGAACAAACTTGAACTTATTTGAAATCAAAGATCAAAACTTCTTTAACTAGATAAATATCTATTGCACAAATGTTGCCAGTAGGCAATCAGAATGATAATTTTTTTATCATGTCAGGTAGCTATACCCAATGTAGAATATTTATCTTCGCAACTATTATGCCTTAACTTCTACTTTAATTTAATCATAATTAATGCATCAGCTGCTCGAGGTCTTTTCTAGCAGAGAACTTACCACCCCTAAGTTCCCGAAAAGGGTAAGCTTATAAGTTTGTTGAGGCCCATATTACTTAGGTTTTAATGCCATAATTCTTAACCTCCTAATTTATCACATATATATATATATTTCTTGCCTCTCTTATTTCTTTATTTAAAGAAGTTTCAAACATTTTTTGAAGAAGTTTTTACAATTTTATTACATTTTCTTTGAGTCTAGTTGCGCAACAGAAACTTGAAGACATTTAGTAGAGGATGACCTTACCATAAGCATTGCCAATTTGGCTTTGATTCTTGAACCCGGCAGTCACAGCAATGCAAAGAATCATAAGGATCCAATTAATATCTGGAATGTATATTTGGCCAAGGAACTTCTTTGATGTATGTACAACTTTGACTCTAGGAAAACAGCCAAGTGCAAGAGCCTGCTTAATTATTGAAAAAGTTGCCGATATAGTTGCTTGGCTTGCAACTACGGCAGCTAGAGTCGCAACAATGAACACCGGCCAATATATTTTTTCTGCAATATGGGAAACAATGTGAATATTTGGAACAACAAACCTACTGTATGACAGCATATTACGCAGTTTTCCCTATTTTCTTAAATAGGTTATAGATTCAATAAACAATGGCACAGTGAAAATTTTTGGACCTCTTTGATCTCCTTAGCATTAAAAAAAAAAGCCCAATAATCTACATCGGTTAAAATTTAAAAGGAAAAAACAACTTAAAGCACATGTTATTATTCTATCAGATCCTAATTTTAAGATGTATCTGTGCTCAATTTTGACAAATGATTTATGACTTCTCCCATGTACCGCATGTGCATCCTTTCAATGCAAAATAAAGATTAGAACATACCCGGAATAGAAAGATAAAATGCTTGAAGCACAGTTTTGTTGTCATGATGTTTCATTAGGTACGCAGCTTGTCCGGAATAGGCCAAAAGGAGGCAAGGAAACACAATTGTGGTAAAAGCAATCTGTACAGCTGAAACGGGAAAATGGGCAAGGTCGGCAAAGAGTGCTTCTGTCCCTGTAATCATTCAGATTTTATCATCAGAATCTGAAACGGAATATGTGGTAG
Source organism: Prinsepia uniflora (assembly GCA_032719365.1). Taxonomy (NCBI): domain Eukaryota; kingdom Viridiplantae; phylum Streptophyta; class Magnoliopsida; order Rosales; family Rosaceae; genus Prinsepia; species Prinsepia uniflora. Next base: position 65,119,923 of record CM064866.1, read on the forward strand.
GATTTTACAGAAACTAAAGGAATGGAAAGTGAACTTAGGATAAGGAAACTTGACCTGTTATACTAAGCATAATGCCTCCAAGGGAAGTCCAACCATCTCTCCCATTCCTTTTAAAATACCGATATATATAGACAGGCGAGAAAGCTCTCAAAACACTACTGTCATGTTTCCAGATGTTGAATATGCCAATGCCTCCAATTAAGAGAAACCAAAGCAGCACAATCGGAGCAAAGAGCCAACCAACTTTATCGGTACCATAGTGCTGCATGCTAAACAAACCTACTAATATTACAACAGCAACAAGTATCACATAATCTGCAAGAAAGCAAAATATAATCAGTTAATGACAAAAATAACTCTAGTGTCTGAGAGAGGTAGAGGCAAGGAACACGTTGATACCATTTTTCATGCCGGGGCTGCTTACTTTGATCCCACCAGCAGCTGATAAAACTGCCAATAGTAAAGCTTGGTTAATCATATTTGAATCAATTGAGGAAAGAAAAAATTACTTAAGAAATATTAATGTGTCACTTTTGATAAAAGATGAGTAGCCAATAAGACCGTCCCAACTCCATGTTGTTTGAAAAAGAAGAATGACATAGCCAACCCAATGTTTTGGAACGAAGGCTGAGTTGATACATACCCAAGAAGTATATTGAAGATGTTTAAGATTTTAAGGTTGAAAGGAATTTTGGATGTCTGGTTTTGCATGTGTAAGTATGCAGAGGATCATAACCATCTACACTGTCAAATCTCTTGTTACGTTGTCATGTGGCATTATGATTGCTGATAACATTATTCTTAGATATGTTTAATCTTTCAGAATGGAGCACTCTATGTGTATTAGCTTAAGGCTGACTTTGGAGATTGTTATTCATGATAACTGCATGAGCCCCACAACCCATGATCTTTTTCTAGATTCTCTTTGTTTTCTTTACTTAATTGGGACTTCTAGTAAAAAGTTCCTTTTTTTTTCTGGATTATACTTCTTGTGCCCTGTTGGACCCTTTCGATAAAAAAATTTGGCTTGTCAAAGAAAATAAAAGGCGATGAACAACAAGGATAAACAGGTAGATGGATTATCAGGAGACATATCAGAATATATATATAACTTCTTGTGGAAGGAATGTGTACCAGATATAGCTGGAGTAAGAATCCCATCTCCGATCACCATACAAGTTCCAACAAGGACCAAAAGAAGAAGGCCATTCTTCCTTGATGCATGGCCCTCCAACCATTTCTTGGTTTTGGCAGCATATGATTGTTCATGGAAAGTCGAACGGCTATATGTTGTCAGCTCTTCATCCGTCCGGTGTTGGTTTGGAATAGTTTTTACATTGGCATGTCGACAGAGCAATGAATATAGAGCAAATGTTCCACCTGCAAGACGTAAACCACAAGTTCCAAATTTTTTTACCCTAACTGATGAGCAACAGAAGGCACCATGGAGGCAAGCAATAGCAAACATGGAATACAGTGGACACGCAGTGTCATGTTTAGTCAATTTCACGAAATAGCTAAAAATGGAAATCAGTTGAAAAGCATTAAAGATCAATACACTTCTTAAACTACCTACTGTAAAGATTAAAAAAAAAAAGTAACACTTTTTTTCTGCATGATTCAATAGCCTTCCCACACATTAAATACATTACTAAATGTGTTGCCCTTCCTATAAACTTGAGCGATGCAATCAAATTGTGTTTGAAATGATAAACTAATACTAAAACCAAAGAACGGGAAATCTAAGAACATCTGTTCTTCATAATCTTTTGTTAGTCACCACCAATGTCATAGTGAACACGAGACACTTTACAATCACATAAAACACAAGACAAACTTGATGAAGCAAATCTGCACATAGAGTTTAGTTTACCTTGGCCATTGTCATTTGCCCGGCAAACAACGAATACATACTTGAGAAGTGGGACGAGCGTAAGAGAGTATATAATCAATGAAAGAGCTCCAATCACATCCTCCGGATCTGAAATTCCATGAGGAAATGTATTATAGAACACATACAAAGGAGAAGTACCCAGATCTCCAAATACCACTCCAAGACTTTGAAATGCAAGCCGGATAAGCAATAGCGCCGAGAATTTCTGTAGGATTGAAATTTATTTCAGAAAACACAGTCAGCTTTCACATCAATTGAATATGTCCAACAACGACTTCAAATATTCATTTCCAACATCCTTCATCAGGCTAAAGTTACTTAACAAGTTAGAAATCCTTGCAATTGGAAATATAAGTTGGAACCACATATTAACTTACACAGTTCACGCCCAGAATGTATAAATTTATGAAAATCAATTATTTTTTGTGAAGAGAGAGAGAGAGAGAGAGAGAGAGAGAGAGAGAGATTACCTTTTCTCTGTACATATTTCTCAGCCTGCCGGCTTCTTCATCCATGGGTTGGTCAATCTTCTGATCTAAAACCCACATGCTACCTTTATTGGTCTCATTATCTTCACCAATCCCCACTCTTGAATCCATTGCAATTTCAGAGGATTCTGAAGATTTCATAACCCTACTACTCCCTCTGAATTTCTTTCCCACTCCACAAATTCAAAACCCAAAAACAGGATTTCTCAAATAATATGAAACTACCGAAAATGATTGAAACCAAAACTATGAATTGAAACTCAGTAATACAATCTGCAGGCCAAACAAAAAACACTGATGATTAGGATGATGATATGTCCAGTCCAGAAAAAAAAAATTATCTTTTTAAACAAAAAAAGACAATCAAGAGAGTGTCTAGAAATTGACATTAGCGGTGCATCCCAAGCTTAAACACTCACCAAAACTTGAAGGAGCAAAAACCCACCAAGCCAAGCTGAAAACGAACTAAAGCTAACGATTGAAACTTCTCTGACCAAAAATAGAAAGACTGAAACTTTAACTCAGTGCCAACAAACCCAAATGCACAAATTGAACTAAAATCTTTAAACTCATAGACACAATTGGGGACAAAGCAGCTAAAGAGCACTTGGCTCACAAAAATGAAAGACGAGACAAAGGAAGTGATAATTATTACTTTGCGACTGGAATTTCCATGTGGGGTCAGCTGGAGAAGAGGCTCAGTTTCATCCACATGATCAACAAGTATCCCAAATGCTAAAGAGGAGAGATGAAGAGAACCCAAGTCGGGTTTCCCAGGAAAATAATAAAACCGAGGCTAGAAACAGAGAGTTTTCCTATTTGTGTGCAGGTTCACAGGCCCCTTTGGCCGTTTGTTAATTGGTCATGACACAAAAGAACTTGAGCCAAATAACAGAAAAAAGCACAAGGCCTTTCTCAGCTGCTTTTAGGAGAGAGTTTATGCATCAAGCATCTCTATTTGTGCTAATTAATGATAGAGAATCTAGCGAGAGGTAGCCAGCAGGGAAGGAAAGAAAAGAAAGAGGAGTTCTTCGGATTTTATTTATATTATTTCCCAGAGAGTAGAGACAAACATATTTGATACCTATTATGTAATTTTGAGACTCAATAAGTAGTGAATTTGTATACCATCTTCTTCCATTAATTAGAAGAAGAAAAAGACAAACAAAAAAATTAGAAGAAGAAAAAAAATTAGTCAAGAAGGGTAAGGTTGAAATAAAATTTGCAGCATGTAAAATGAATTAACTTATTTTCAGATGCAATGTGATTGTGAATTAATAATGTATTTTATGATGTGGGCAGCTTGTCACTTGTCAGTAAATTCACTTGTACAAAGTTTTTTAATGTTGGCAGTGGGGCCTACGAAACTGAATGGTGGATTGGGTGTGTCTAATCTGGTGTTCTAAAACCAGTAAATTTGGGTAGGGGGGAAACTACTATGTTTGGTTACAAAATCTTAACTTAAATAAAAAAAGGTTTATGCACCAACAACCAAGATCAAATTTATTAAAACACAAACTACATTAAAAAAAAAAATTGTGCTTTAAAACTTTAAGATATTATATGCCAATGACACAGAAGAAAAAGAAATGGAAGCTAAAAAAAAAAAAAAACTTGATAAGATTTGAGAAAAGACGTCAAATGTTAATGTCATATAGGTTGAAAAAGTCAATTATCCAACAATCATGAGACAAAAAATGCATTATTCTTCAAAATGATATAATCGATTTTGAAGTTGGTATCCTACAAAGTCCTTTATTCCATCGTAATTATTATATGCAATTATTATAGACATAAGTATCATTTTTTCTAAACCGATCAAATTAGCTATTATAAGTCGTAATTGTCAATTTAATCTGATTTTAACTAGATAAATAAATAAATGGTCTAAAATTGAGCCAAATTCCAATGCTTGGATTTGATTGCGACTATAAGTTTTGTAAACCAATCTAAATCAAATCGACCCTTTAGATATTTATTTTACACAAATTGAATAATCCTTTAATTGGCTAGTTAATGAAAGCATTATGTAATCTAGATGTATTGAGAAACTTTGAATCATTGATTTTTAGATTTTAAGTATATTAATTTTTGAAAGGTGCTTGATGTGATAGAAAATGGAAACATGTGGCGAGATGATTGAATTTTTTTTGTTGTAATTTGGGCTAATAAAAGTTGATAAAATCCAAAAGAAAAGAAATGTGCCTAGTGATGAACCATCGTATCTATCAAGTGAGTCTAATTCAGTTAATTCTAATATTTATTAGTCTCAAATTTAAATTTCGATAATATATTGAATGAAAAATTTTCCAAAAATTCTCCGTTACTATAATTAAAAAAAAAACCGTAAGATCTGATAGTTTGATTTCATTTCACATTCATTTTTTTGTTAAAACCAACCAACCAAACTAAATTGCTGTGCTAAATTAACTTTTTCTCTAAAGGTGAAATCTATTGAATTCGGGCCGAACTGTCCCCTTTCTGCCGGCAACATATGATCCATGTTTGTATGGGGATCACTCTTTAACTGGCTTTTACTTTTAGGAGCGGAATTTTTACACTGTTTTATTTAATGCAGTACAATTTTAGTTCTATGTTTTATCTTTACGAGTAATTAAAAAAATACAGTAAGTAAAAAATTAAAATGTGAAAATTAACTCTCTTTCTTTTCCATATTAAATTCCAATTTTTGGTAAAAGAAGATATCGTTTATTTTGGTTTTGTCTATTTTGATTCATGGTGAATTGAGACATTCTAGATGTGATCAACCCCAACAAATTCCAAATTAATGAATTTGTACTCAAGATGAATGAAGGTGAAACATCTTTTGTGGTCCACAAAGCTAACACGAATGATTATATCCACTATTACAACCATACATGATTTAGAACTAGTCGATGAATTTTTTTTTTCTTTTTCATTCCGATTATTTTTTATTATTTTGGAAGTAAATAACAACAATTTCACGAAACTGAAATTATTCAAAAAGATACAAAAAAGTAAAGCGGACTTTGCCCTAATTAAGGAGTAAACATCATTTAGATTTAGATTGTCTACAAGTCAACAAACATAAAACAATCCGATGAACAAAGATATAGTAAAGCGGACTTTGCTCTAATCAATGAGTAAGCATCATTTAGATTTAGATTGCCTACAAATCTACAAACATAAAATAATCGATGAACAAAGATATAGTAAATTCATTTTTGACTAATGTATTTATAAAACACATTGAATCAAGAAATAGTCGTAAAAATTATTATTTCCGTGTGTTGCGTGTTCAATTATTGATGATTTACTAAAACCTTGAGTTGAAATTCGGGTACCAATTTGAGGAGTTAATAGTAATTAGCAAGGTTGTTTGCTAATTGTGCTCTTTTTCAATGGTAGAAATATTGATAATTTTCTATACCATTAAGAATCTTTCTATGTCAACTGTATAATTAAGTCTGTCATTAATTTTAAATAACAAGCTTCGTAAACAAAGATCCCATGTGCAATTGCACATCGCTTTCATCTCTACACCCTATATATTCTTCTTCTTTTTTTTTTTTTTTTTGAAAAGATTCTGGTGACCGGTAGATTTGTTTATTTTTATTAATAGATAATATTTACATATTACTCTAATGAAATCTTTTTATATTATTTTCTTAATTTTATTGAATTATTTCTATTCATATATCATAATTTATATTATTTATTTTCTAAATCATGTTATCAAGATTATATTCTTAAAAAATAAACAAAATTTGGAGGTTATTTAGTCATTTATATGTATCAAATAAATTAATAATTTTGTTAAAAATTAAGATCTTCATAGTGAATCGTCTGCATAGTTGATATATATGAATGACTAAATAATTTCCAATCGTATTAATTTTTTACGAATATGATCTTAACATAATATTTTAAAAAATAAACAGTTCCAATTATGGTATATGTGCGAAGAAAATTCACCAATCCAAAATGATGGTAGAAAAAGATATCACCAAATTGAAATGCAACTATTATCCCTTACCAATGAACTAGGGGTTTGGTTTGTTTGTACAATTATACTTGAGTCTTTCTCTTTTCTGATTTACTATTTTGAAAATTGTGACGTGTTTTTATTTTATTAGCTCCTTTTAATGAAGGGAAATAATACTCAATTTATATTATATATACAAGAGTCTATTTAATTGTTAAATTGACTTTGTTTACGGTATGGACGAATTCCTTTATCATAGACGAAAGTCTTCTCGATCAATTGTTCTGAGGGAAAGGAAAACAAGTCAAGTCACTAGCTCGATGTCTCTTTATATGTAATAATTTTAGTCATTTTATTTTTTTTACTTCGTCATATGAACTCTTTACATTGTATGGAAACAAAAAAAAAAAAAATCTTTACATTGTAATTAATTGTTTGTGCTGATAGTTAAATGCAATTTTATTTTAATGGAGGTAGCCTCAAAGTTAGGTGCTGTTAGATTTTGGTTGTTTTGACATGCTTAGTTTGTAATCTTTAATAATATTAGTGATATACATTTTTTTGGGAGATATTTATGTACATTAGTTTGTCGTATTGACTTATGAGTCTTACTTTATAACTTGATTTTGATTATATTTGTATAGTATTAATACAATAATATTAATTTTGATTAAAAAAAAGAAAAAAAAACAATTAAATCATAGATCCTTACTAATATATAAGTTTATTCAAAAACTTGCATATAGAAAAATTAAATTCATAGGTTTTTTGACTAGTCAAAGGACTATACAATTGAAAATATATCATAGTTTTTATATAAATTACAATTAATGTCATCCAATTATAAACTAGTTTAGCAACAATAAAAAAACACTTACCAAAATCTATCATGATTTCAACATTACTTTTTATTTTTATTTTTTTAGTATAAAATTATATTGAGAATTATGAAAACATTACTCCTATTGATATATTTTTTTTCACTTGCTCATTTTAAAAGTAATATGAGTATCTAATCTAATTTAAAGTAAGATAATTAAAAGCAATCATTCTTCAAAAATGCTTTTAAAGATATTAAATAATTTGGTTAATTTTGTATAGTTTAGGGTTTAATTCTTGAATTTTGTGCCAAAATTTAAGAATTAAATCCTAAATCGTACGATTTTCCACCCCCCCCCCCCCCCCCCCAATCCCCCCTTCCCAAAAAAAAAATTATATACCCTACCGTTGAACCCCAAATAATACAGACTTTATTTTTTATTTTATAGAAAAAATTCAATTGTAACTATATACAATATATATATAGGGTACATATATAATATTTATTATATGCATAATATAATAAAGAGTCCAAGAGGCCAAAGAAATCAAACACTAAGGGGCACGTGGGGCAAAGAGGACAAAAAAAGACAATGTTATTTTTAATTGTTTAAAAGAATTCCCAATAATTCACGCATCCTCCTTATTGAGATATAAAAGGATAGATGTGAAATTTATTGCTTGCAAATTCTGTTTAGAGACTTTTGAATAAAAAAAGTTTGAGATAAGATCTTATTTTGTTTAATATACAAATATTAAAGATTTTTAATAAAAATAAAAGTTACTAAAGGTATAACAATGATTTACGAAGAAAAAAAAAAACTTATTTGTACCGGTAATATGAGATCCCCCATGTATGTTTAGCTAAAAAAGGGTCGTAGTAATCTACGTACTAATCATATTATAAGTCAATCAATTAGTTAATGTTATTTTTTAATTATAAATTAATCACTTAGTTATGCTTTATAACCAACTGTTAATGAATTAATTAGTTAGCTAGCGAGTAGGTAGCTTTGTCATTTAGGAGAAGTACAAAGACTATAGCTTATTAATTGAGTATCGATCAAATAGTGTAAACTTTCAGATGTAGTTTCGTTTGTTTGATAATAGAGTCTGCCTTGTTCATTAGTCTTCACTAAATACTAAGTACCGATGGTGTTTTTGTATTAAAAAAAAAAGAGAAAATCTGAGGATGTTTTATTTTAGTTTTTAATTTCAGATTTAGTGGGCTAAGGATATTTCTAATGTGGTGTAATTGGTCGCTAGTAAAATCTGAGTTCGTTAACAAATTTTTTTTTTCCAGCAAATTAGAAGTCTGATAAGGTTTGTTTAGACCTGACAAAATTCTTTGGAGCTGAAACTAATGATTCGAAAGGAATTAAAGGCCTAAAGTAGGAGAGAGCCTCAGCACAAACGACTTTGAGCATGGAAAAAAAGAAATGTATGGGTGGTACTGATAACACGAAGAAAACAGAGTTAAAAGGAAGGTTTCCAAAGGAAAAAACAGCAACATGAGACCCATACGAGACCCAACTTGGCAAGTTGATAGTTTTTTCACCATCTATAAATAGAGAAGAACTCCGTTTTCTAAAAGACACACAATCGATCAATTAAACTTAGCAAATTGATCTCTGTCTATTTCTGAATTAATGAACACCTTCAACCAAAGTTTCATGATTTAAAAAGACTAGCACTTGTGGCAAAAACTGCGTCTTTTGACCTAGGAAATCAAGATACACCTTCTCTTCTCACCCCCTTCAAGACATTTATACAACTGTCTAGCCCTCTTTCTAACCGTTTCAGCAATATCATAAGGTTAACTTGCATACATAATGCAGAATCATTTTTATAATTTGAAAATAGAAATTAATCTTTATTGAGGAGCTAATCGGTGAAGAGCCGGGGTGTTAAGAAGTATAGGAGAGTTGATTGATATGTCGAAATAGACTCAATTTTAAATACAAACGTTAACTATTATTTTGAATGCTTCCAATTCTCCATAAGTTCCTATTTTGTCACCAAATAAGTTTGGGAGCATAAAAATATGTGCAAATTTTTCAAGAAGGAAGATATGAATCCAATATAAATAAATTTTAAAAGGCAAAAACGCTTCCTCCATAACAGAAGAAAAAGGGTAATCAATAAAAACACAGTAAGTGAAACAATTACTTCCAATAGTTGGATGCGGCCGGTAAAAAACCACAGTAATTAAAATGAACCTCTCTTTAAGAAAGCCAAGTGGTAAGTGGTAAATATGTTATATTGATATTAATTATTAATGCAATAATGCAAGAGGATGGTATTACCTTCTTAATATTAATAATATAATATGTACGTGGAGTGACTGGAGTGACTGGTTTGTGCGATCTTCATCAGATTTTGGCATTTGTATAGATTCCAAATGTACCGTGTGGCTTTGAAGATATCATTTCAATTATTTTATTTTATACCTAACAAATCCACACAGCCACAGCCGATATCAAATCAAACTAGGAATCCCCAGGTTGGCTCCCAATGAAGTAAATGGTTGAAATTCATTATGATGAAATATTCAAACCCCAGAAAGGTTAATTTACAGCACTAACAACAATCCAGGGACTCGAGGATTTAATATTAATTAAAATTGTACAATTTGTTAGTTTCATAATACGGAATCAAGTATTTGATTAGATTTATTTTACAAAATAATATTATAATCTATGTGCAGTTCATTATTTCAATATCATTTTTGTAAAGATTCATTCAATTTAGTAATCGTTTGACTATATCACATGATCAAATCACTAAGTGATGTTTTGATTTGGATAAATTTTTACATGAATGATCTTTAAAGAATGAGTTATAATATGAACGGTTATATTATAATTAATTAACATTGTTTCGTGGAATAGATCCGAATAGGTGGTTGGTTTTGTATTACAAATTAAACCTACCAATTAATTCTTGAACATTTGCATGTGTATGAATGAATATATTTTATTCACAAAGGGGTAAGCGTGAAATCTTCGATGTAATTATTATAAGTTGGTATTTGTAATTTGTCCATCCATATAAAATTATAAATGAATGAATTGGTTATCTTTGATCGATCTCCTTTAATTGACCCACCACGCAATTTATACAGACTAATACACATCCGTCCAAATCTCTTGGATAAGTAATAATCTACTTTATGGAATATAAAACCATATCTTATTAGCAATTTGGATCGAGTAGGTTATACATTGATTGGGTTACATGGAGACTATATATGCAAGCAGACATGCATACATTGATTGCATTGTCCACGATATGATCTATGCGCTACTCACTTTAGTTTTGTTTCATTTCATTTTGTCCCCCAGGGCTTGTAATAAGACTGATTCCTTGGTTACTGCTCATGTTTCTACCAATGGAGTTTGCCGGCCTAATTGAGAGCGTCTTGAGCCTCTTTGGTCTTCTATTATCTGATAGAGACGTTCATATTAAAACGTGATGTACTTGCAGTTAAAAGGCAATTTAATCTAGTTAGCGTATTTTGGAAATATATAAATAAAGTATAGATGATACATTTCAACTCGAAGAGTGCATGTAGATTTAATTTTAAAGCATAATAGACGGCATTTGAAAGCCGAATTCAAATGTTGAAAGTGAAAATTATAATTATGCATAGTAAAAAATCATGCAAAGCATGTAAAAAAAGAAAAGAAAAAGGAATAAATAAATGTCAAAATTCACGAATAATTCAAGGGCATTTCAATAAATGACTATCGGACCGGGCTCCATTTTACGATTAGGACGTATCAGTATATCAATATATATATTCTCGAGTATATACTCCAGTCATGAATGACGGTTCTTCATTGTCCCTCCCAATGCGTGTCTTCATGAGTACCACACGAATGCTAGCTATAAATGTATTGTCCTCGTGGGTTTGTATACATGTATCGATTAAATAGATAATTCAATACGAAGATTTTAATTATAATTCACCTATCTATTTGTTCGACATACTATAATAACTAAAACTATCTTAAATTTAATAATTTAATAAAATAATATTAAAATCATAATTTACTTAATAATCTATCTCATGACATATATAAAAAAAAAATATTGAAAATGTTATAATAAGAAGTACTAGTATAGGACTAGACATGATGCGATTTGATAAGAATATTATAATATTTAAAATTAAACCATTAAAATTATAGCGGTTCGATAGAGTTTAGATTTTCTTAAAATAAAAACAAAATCGGTTCAAATTAGCCAATCATTAATATTGATTTTAGCGGTTTAATTAAGCATAAAAAATGACATGAAATTTTAATTACGTCACTGCAATATTATGTGAATTTGCTGGAGCTGGCACGTGGTTAATTGCAGGAATCTGGCACGTTCTTACCCAGAATCTCTCTAAAGACTGCTGAGAGTGCCAGACTTCCTTTTGACATGATGAGAAAGCAATTTCCTGTGAAATTGAGTTTTGCACTTACCATAAATAAATCACAGGGCCAACATTACCAAATGTGGGTATTTACCTACCAGATCATGTATTTAGTCATGGCCAGTTATATGTGGCTTTATCAAGAGGAGTTTCAGCATCTTCAACGAAAGTCTTCGTTAAGAAAAGGAACTTAGCTGGTCAAGAAGGGGTTTTCACCAAAAATGTTGTTTATAAAGAAATTCTGCTTCCACCCAACTAACGTTTTTGTTAAGCTTTTCCTGTTTTCAAATATGAAAATCTTCTCCATTATTAAGATGTACATGATAAAAATAATTAATTAACATTTTTTCATTACAATTTCAAGTTGGAAGTGATGCACTCATGTGGGTACTCAAATATTAGTTATGGTTGTGTAATGTTCTTTAATATTTTGTGCTCGCCATCAGGGTACTCTTTTTCCTTCCTCTGGGAAAAAAAAAACAGTAAATACTAGCCTCACTACGGGCGGCTTCGCGCCCGCACGAGGCTCTTCGGCGCGCTTTGCGCGCTATTTTTCGTGACCCGAAATTACGTTCTTTCCTATTTACAATTCTCAAGTATAAAAATGACTAAATCATATAATAAAATTGAATCATGTACAGACTAAATTTACATAACAAATACGCCTAGCTAGAGAGATTTTGAATTTTTATTTTTTATGTACGCATGTTTTTTAGGTAAAGGAAAATTCAAAATCTCCCTAGCTAAGCATATTTGTTATGTAAATTTAGTCTGTACATGATCCAATTTTATTATATGATTTAGTCATTTTTATATTTGAGAATTGTAAATAGGAAAGAACGTAATTTCGGGTCACGAAAAATAGCGCGCTGAGCGCGCCGAAGAGCCTCGCGCGGGCGCGAAGCCGCCCGCAGTGAGGCTAGTGATATGTAATGACAAGTTTGTAATTTTTATTATCACTTTTCATAAATTTTCAACTTTTTTATACTTTTTCTTATTATCATATTTTTCTTTATCATTAAAATTTACTTCTACTCGTAATTATGATAATATTTGTGTAAGTTAGTGCAAATGTAGAAGTTCTTTTTAATACCTTTTCTTATATCATATTTCATTTTTTGTGCAGCTTAGTGCCAATGTAAAATATTTTTTTTGTAATAAAATATATAATTATTAATAATTGCATTCCATCTAACTTCTAGTATCATCTTTTCGATTTTTTGAATAATTTTCATTCACATATTATAATCGGACTCTTATAATAATCATTTTAAAATTATCTTTACAAAATATCAATAACATCAGAGGCCGTTTAATTATTCATAAGTATCATACAAGTCAACGATATATATTTGTAGTGTTAATGTAGAAATCGTTCGGACTTGTAGAATTCCTTCTTGATCCCTACACACAATATAAGAAATAATCAGGTTGTAGGTTGAACCCCGGAGGGTGGTTCAACTAAGAACACTCTGATGCCTAAGTCAGTTTAATCGAGAGAAATAGACCGGCAATATTTCGATATAGATTTTGAATTACCTTCAGAGGTGAGTGAGACCCTGAATTTATAATGGAGTCTTGTGGGTCATCGAAGCGTCTGTTTGGTTGAAGGAAATAGTATCAAATAAGTGATTCTACTGAGAGAAATCACATATTATTAACTATATAATTAATAATAAATAACTCGTGGAGAGATTATTTATTATTGGCATTAATCTGATTAATTAATATATTTAATTGACAAACATATTAAATTAATGCGGAGATTGTGAGATGCCGTCGTCGTCTATACCAAGGGTAATATCGATATTTTGAGAGTTATGAGTCAAATGGTAGCTCCATAATTTTTTGATGATTTATGGTTTCACGAATGCCCCCACATCCCTTAGGAATTCAGGGAATCCTAAGAGATGTAATGACAGGACCCATCCCAATCCCCCCGGGATTAGTGCGGGATGACCCTGCTCCCGTCTGACACGAAGTGTCAGACAAGGGATATTTTCGTCCTTTGCCCTCCCGGGCTATCAGAGTACGCCAGGATCCGGAGGAGGCATGTGATATCTCGGTCCCTGCTACAGTCCACATCCGATGTCAACCTGAAGGGCAGACAAAACATTAAAAACTGTGAGTGGACAAAACAAAGAGTTTATAAAAACATTTCATAAGACATTTGTACCCTCCACTAAAAAGCATGCATGCATTCGAAAACCATTTATCCAAAACAACCATATGTGGGACTAAGCCCAAAGCAGATATAAACTAAGGTCGAAAGGACCACAATAAAAACGACCATACGGGCCACTGCCCAAATCCTGTGCACACCTGTACACACCACATATCATATATCATATATCCATCACATACATATATATAAGTCACACAACCAATCCTGTCACGGTATCCAAAGCCACGCGCGCGCTACCCGGGTCTCAATCCGAGTCATCTCAAAGTCAAGGTCAATGTCCGCAGACCACTGACCCTACCCGAGGTAATAGTAACCATAGCCTTCCTGAGAGTAAGGAACCCAACTGAGGGGTGACTCCACTCAGTCGGTGCTCCGTGACTACTCCGGGGTCCACCCAGGCCAACGACCCTCCCCGGAGGAGATAGTAGAACATGTAAAGGAAGGTAGACGAACATATATATACATAACATAACCATTCAGGACCGGTTCCCCTGAACCGTCATGATCCATAATATCCATAATCAGGTAACATGCCGGTTCCCATAAACCGTCATGTACCGTAATAACATAACAAGGGTTCATGCCGGTTCCCATAAACCGTCATGAACCATGATACCATAACAAGGGTTCATGCCGGTTCCCATAAACCGTCATGAACCTGGGAATCCATTTAAGGTTCCCTGACCTGAAATCAAAACCGTAAAGTGACTGGGTCTCGTACCCGAACATAGGACATCAGTTGGGCACCGTGCCCGATATCTGAGGTCATATGCCCGAGACAAAACCAAATGGGTCTCATACCCGAGTTTATCATTTTGAAATCCAAATCCAGTTCATTAAGTCAATACAGAAATACAGACCCGTATAAGCACCGTATAAGGCCGAAACCTCGAAATACGTGCTTATACGTAACCACATAGAATTGCACCCATGGCATCATCAAACAAGTAATAAAACATATAATAAACATTTATGCATGCATCAAGTTAGAAAACAAAGTCCACTCACAGACCGTCCGAGCTGCCGCCTCGATTTGCGTGCCATACGGCTCCCCGAGCCGATCACCGTCACCGGGACTCCCAAACCTGTCCAAATCGTAATAGAAGGTTACTAACTACTTAATTAACCTCCTACCAAAGCCCCGTAATTTTCCCGTATTTTTAACTATTTTTAATCCCGAACCTAAACCTTCCGATGCCCCGAAACATATCGAGACGGTGTCCGATTGACATGAAACCAGTTCCAAAATGTTCGTTACATCAAATAGATGATTTGGTATGTTGGAACCTTCCCCAGATTCCCTGCCACGCGCCCTCACGCGCCGCCTGAAGTGGCTGCGCGTGGGCTTCACGCGCCGCTACAGTACCTGCTCACGTCATCGCTGACGTCAGCATGACGTCATCTGACAGCTATCAGGTCTGACATGTCAGACTCTGACAGGTGCCACGTGTCAAGCTCCCATTAGTCCACGTCACTATGATGTCAGTGCCACGTGGCAGTCTGACATGTGCCACGTGTCATCACGACACTGGTCCACGTTAGTGCCACGTGTCATCACGGCACTGGTCCACGTCAATGCCACGTGTCAGCCCCTGATTGGGCCACGTCACTGACATGTCAGCTGACATTGTCAGATCTGACAATGCTGACGTCATCGCTGACATGATGACATCAGCATGATGACGTCACCTGTCATCTCTGTCCTCCCGCGGGTCGACCCGAATACCAGTAACCGGGTCGCCG
The DNA here is from genome assembly GCA_032719365.1 of Prinsepia uniflora. NCBI lineage: Eukaryota > Viridiplantae > Streptophyta > Magnoliopsida > Rosales > Rosaceae > Prinsepia > Prinsepia uniflora. The sequence goes on from CM064866.1 coordinate 65,135,445, forward strand.
TGACCCGCGGCTTGACCCGGCCGGTTCTCCCAGCTCCGGCCACCAAAACACTCCCCGTTTGTCCCATTCTCTTCGTCTCAACCTAAACTACAGTCCTATGACCTTAAAATGTATGAAAAGTATCGAAAACACGTACCTTCAATCCAGCCATGGCGGCCGTGACTTCCTCCGCCGTTCACGGTCGTTCCAGGCCTTCCTAACCCTCGAATCCAATCCCAATAGACTCCTAGGGTCCCTAGAAACCATTCCTAATCTTTAGAAATCATCGAAAACCCCTAAAACTAAAAATCCAAATTTTGAGGAAAACGTACCTCACGGGTTCTCTCTCCCCGCCGTGTCCTCCGCCGTGGCTGGCCGTGGCTTGCCATCCTAAACATCTTTCCACCACCTCACGATCATGTTCTGCTCATCCAAGCAAGGAATGGTGATGGTGTGTGGTTGTTTCGGTTTTGTGAAGGAAAAGGGAGAAAATGAAGAAAAAGATGAAGTGATGAAGGTGATGCCGTGGAAGAGAAGAGAGAGGGAGATAGTGTGATCAGATGAGGGAATGAGAGATGGAGGGTGAGGATTGATAGTTAGAATTGAATTGGATGGCTAGGATTGAATTAGGTGTGGGTTTGGTTTATAAAATAATTAAATAATATTAATTAATTATATAGATCCACATTTTGGGGGATCAAATCAATGGGATGAGTGACACTTGTCACTCATCCATGGGGCCCACCAAAATATCCACCCAATCAGATTTTGCCGAAACGTCCCCGTCTCGAAGTTCGTGCATAGTGAAATCGAACTTCCGTGACCCATAACTCTCCCATTCGAAGTCCGATTTCAGTGTGCCGCTTGCCTATGGATTCGTATCATCCTTATCTACGTAACGGTCTTCGGCCCTCGGCCATCGGACCTCCCGGTCAAAAAGTCAACATTTGACCCCCTTTTCCCAAAATTACCAAAATGCCCCTAAACTTCCGAACGTCATAACTTCTTCCTCGAACGTCGGAATTGAACGTGCCACCTGTCTATGAACTCGTGACGTCACGAACTACGTCACGGTTATCGGTCAAAGTCCATTTGACCGCCCGATTAAAAAGTCAACGTTTTGCCACCACTAGGGGCAAAACAGTCACTTCGCATCGTTCGTCCGATTTCGCTCTACTAATCACGGATTAGCCTCACTAATCGTGATTAGTCACTAATCTAATCTAGGAATTTGGGACGGGTCGTTACATGTAATTTTTATTGTAGTCTCGATAAACCATTTTTTTTTACGAGAGTAGGACTCCGTATTGAATTTTCATTTAAGCAATTGAAATCCCGGCCGACTTTGCATGTCACTTTGGTTTTTCATTGATAAGTCTTGAATTAAGCATCATTTTATACTCTTTATGCTTATCTTTTAATGTTTAAATATCAAACAATTGTAGAAAATAATATCTTTTGTGAGAATTGTGCAGAATTGGATAGAGCTCGGAATTGCGAGATTTTAGGTGAAAGAATGACCTCAATCGGAGTTATATTGAAGAAGTTATGATTGAAATAAAGGAGGCCACCAAAACATACTCAAGATTTCGGTAGGAGGCTACCGAACTCATATAAACAGCCCAGAAACCAGTTCGGCAGCCGCCGACCGATCCCCGCTTAACAAATTCGACGCGCGTGTCCCGACGGCGTGAACCCTAGGTCGGCGCGCTTGCACCGAACCACTCTGCCCCTTCCTCAGTGCACTATACTGAATTTCCATTGCCTTTTTCGCCCAGCGCCTACCGTATTTCCCTCCAAGTTTCAGCAGCTTCCTACGAAGCCGATTCCTGTTCAATTCCAGCAAGCATTTTCCTTCCTTTTTAAGGAAAATTATCCTTTTTAATTGGATTTTTTTTCTTTTTAAATTAGGAGTGTTTATTACCTTTTTAATTATGTTTTGTATTTATTCTTTCATTAGGATTTAGAATACATTTTACCTTTAGGATTTTAATTTAATTAGTTTAAACCTTTTTCTTTTAAAATTAAATTGTGAACTCCTATTTATTTTGGGATTAATTTTCAATAGATAGACTTAGGCTATTTGTAAGAGGTCGCCCATTTTTGTACCAAAAGTTTACTCAACCAATTTTCCCCTTTTATTATATTCAAGTTTTCAAGTGTAAGAATAATTACACCATACTTCACCTTCTACACCTTCATCCGTGACTAAGTTGAGGAGTCCTCGCTTGTCTCACCAAAGAGTACCCAATCACTTCGTATCCACAGGGAGCCCTGAAGAGAAAAAGTGTAACACAGTCTCTTTACCTCGTAGTTATTTTTTATGTTTGAATATTGGTTATATGAATTGATTTTTAATAATATTCTTGATTTTATGATTTCTATTGCTTCAATATTCTATGTGTTCTATGATTTTAGTTTTTGTTATGTTTGTGTGTTCGCGTTTAATGCTTGACTAGATATAGGGAGCCTGAGTCTAGGTCATTAAAAGTGCCGTCGGGAGCCTCGGGCACGTACTCAAGAGAATATGCAAGTAACTCATAAGATCAAGATTATAGGATTACGTAGGTTGAAATTAATACAATCATGAATGAGTTAGGTTAAAGATGAATTGACCATGTAAATAGTAGATTAGAATAATTTATATTAGTTAATCATGTAGGCCAATAGAAACAATCAAGTACCCCCCTTAATTAATTAATCAAACGATAATCATGTTTAGGTACCTTGAATCCCCGGTTAAGAACGATTCCTATTTGTCAATGCTATATATACAAAAAAAAAAGAGTTTTTAATTGCATATGTTTCCTTCAGTGTTGAGTGTGACTTTGTGTTTACTTTAATGTTTAGTTTTTGCGTATCAATTTTTGGCACCGTTACCGGGGATTGAAAAAAGTCTCTTGTATGATTTCGTTTATGTATGTATGTATGTTCATAATGTAAATATTATATTCGTACATATTTTCATACTTGTTTATAAATTGTAATAATTGTGGCTAAAAACGTTTTCTTTGAAAAAAAATTTAAAAAAAAAATTAGGAAAAAAAATTCAAAAAAAAAAAATTTTCCTATTAAATGTTTTAGAGTCGCATGAATTCCAAAACTTTTTTGTTCAAAATCTTACTTTCGGGAACATGTAACGCCCATTTTGTTTACTTTCTCCTTAACCTTTCGTGTTGTGTGGATTTCATCACCACACACTGTAACCTCGAATCTATGGACATGAGGTGGGGTGGAGGTTGTAAACACTTGGATTTGGTAAACCTCTATTTTGAAAACTTCCATAGGTTGGTTATGGTGTCTAGAAGGGTTATGACTGGTGACAAGTGGGGCACTAAGAAAGAGGACTCCAATGGAGTACATACCCTGGCCAGGTTAGCCTCGGAGTGTTCTCAAAATTAGGCCTTACTTCTCGTGTTACATCTATCCCAACTGGCCATGATTAATGTTGAATGGTGGAGGGAATTGAAATATGTTTATCAGTACGCGCAGGCCGTACGCCCATGAAAGTATTATGTGAAGCGAAGTGGGAAAGTTATTCATGTCACTCTAAGACTCTATCTATTGTATTGGTAGATTGCATACCCACTATGCGGTTTCATGATGCTCGGATTTCATCACCGGGCCCCTTATGACTAAGTGAATCTAGGGAAGTTAGATCAAAGGTGTAGGCCATTCTTTTCATGCAATGTCACGTAACTCTTATGTCTTATGCAGGTTCTAACGATTTTCCTCTTATGCATTCACACCATTCTTCATGTAGATTTTTATGTGTTGCATTACTTTGGAAGTTTTTGAACTTGTGCTTTTGCATATCATTGTCGTTATCTACCTTGCATATTCTTGGTTATACTCCTTAACATCTTTACTTACTTGCCTATAACATGTTCTTTATACATACAATGTTGTTTGCGTGTTTTCTGTTCTCTACATTTCATGACTATCTATCTCGCTTGCCCATTTCTCTTATCTATTGTCTCCATTAGGATATGACTCTCACATTGTATGTTTGTTGCAACTCAAGTTCCTACGCATGACTAAACCAAAGCTAGTGATTCCAACTCGCAGATCTCCACGCTTTGCTAGTTCTGATACACAGCCTAAACTGGAAAGTGAGTTAAGGGAAACAAAGTTTGAGAATTCGACCTTAGAACTCATCTTGGAACCTACTTTTGAGGGTGGGTTACAAATTTGAGTCCTCTTCTTCCCCTAAACATCAACTCAAAAGTGAACCCGAAACTGAGATGGCCAATAATGAACGTAAGTCTCTTTGTTAACGTACTTGCTCAAATGAGTGGAGCATAGGACGTTCATGCATTGTTTTTCCTCTACCCAAAGAAAACAAAACAGACATTGAGCTTAAAAGTGGTTTCCTTCATCGACTTTCAACCTATTATGGGTTACCCAATGAGGATCCGAATAAATACCTTAGAACTTTCCAATTTATGTGCAATAGCATGAAACCAAGTGATGCTGATGATGAACTTCTGCAACTTAAGGCCTTTCCTTTCTCTTTGGTGGATAGTGCCCAATCTTGGCTCATGGACTTACCCGCCAATCATATCACTACTTGGCAACAACTTGCAGACTTGTTTTTAGCCAAATACTTTCCCGCTTCTATGATCACTTCAAAAAGGCGAGAGATCACATCCATTACCCAAGCATCAAACGAAACCTTTGGTTCATACTACGATCATTTCAAGGTCCTTTGTTCTAATTGTCCTTCACATGGTTTCTCGGAGACTAACCTAATGAATTACTTCTATGATGGTCTTAAACCCATGGACCGAGACCTTCTTGATGCAGCTTCACATAGGGCATTTATGGACTTAGATGAGCCCGAAGCAAGACAGTTACTCGAAATTAGGGCCACCAATGATGCCCACTATGACATGTCTCACAAGAAGGGGGTAAGTGCACTTAATTCTAAGGGAACTTCAAATGAAAAGATTGAAAAGATCCAATCTATGCTTGAAAACGTTTTGGAATTAGAAGCCAAAAAGGCTGTACAACCTAAGGGACCTATATGTGGTGTGTGCCAATTGGATGGACACCTAAGTGATCAATGCCCTCAAGTTACAAACCCTTATGATGGGATGGAACAAGCCAATGCCTTAGAAGGATATCAAAGGGGCCAACGGTTCAATAACTTTAACAACTATGGAAAAGGCAACCGTAATCATCCAGGATTCAAGTGGAGCAGTAGTGAAGGATGTTTGAACCCTCGAGCTCAACACCAACAAGGGTACTCACGGCCACAACTCATGCCAAGACCGCCAATGCCTCATCAACCTATTGGTATGCAACAAGCTCCTCCGGTTCGTCAATTCTCTAAGTCGGATTATGATAAGATGTTTGCACAATTATTCACTTAACTCAAGTCCTTCTGGACAGCCAAAAGCAAACAAAGGAGACGTTGAACACTCATGGCCTTGACATTTCTGAAATGAAGAAGCAAATTGGTCAAATTGTCGATTTCATGGAACAAGTCAAAGATACAGGGAAGTTGCCTTCACAAATCATTCCCAACCTAAAGAACAATGGTTTTGAGCATCCTATTTATGCTACAACTCGAAATGGGAAGGTTTTGCACAACTCTATGCCCCAGGAAGGCCCGAAATCAAGTTCTATGGAGGCTAGGAAGGAAAGTGACGAATGTTTTCAAGATGCGTATGATAAGATCACCATTACGAACAACGAAGTGGCACCAATGCCAACACCATCCAGCCACGACAAAGGTAAAAATCATATCTCTTCAAATTCTATTCCTATTGACACCTTGTTGTCTCGTGCACCCTTTCCAAGCAGATTTGCAAAAACTAAGAAGGATGAGAAGTATGAAGAGATCCTTGACATATTCTGGGAGGTACAAGTGAACTTCCATTGATTGAATGCATCAAACAAGTACCAACTTATGCCAAATTCCTCAAGGAGTTATGCACCCAAAGACGGCAAACAAGGAAGAAAGAGGTGGTTAAGGAAAACAAAACTATTTCTGCAGTTATCCAACGGAAACTTCCACCAAAGTTGAAAGATCCCGGTAGCTTTTCAGTTCCCTGCGTAATAGGTAGCAAGTCATTTGATAATGTCATGCTAGATTTAAGTGCATCAATCAATGTTATTCCATACCATATATATGCATCAATGAATCTAGGTGAATTAAAGAAAGACAATGTGATTATTCAATTAGCAGATCGTTCTCACACATATCCAAGGGGATATGTAGAAGATGTTCTTGTGCAGGTCAATCAACTTATCTTTTCGGGTGACTTTTATATACTTGACATGAATGAGAGCGTTTTGGACAACACTCCATTACTTTTGGGACGTCCATTCATGAGGACTGCAAGAACAAAGATAGATGTCCAAAATGGTGAATTTGATGGGGAGATGATCGAGTTCAACATCTTCGAAACTATGACGTATCCTACTACTAGTGTTAATGTTTTCTTTGCTACTGACATTGTTGAATCTATGTCGCAGGAACACTTGAACCATATACATGACGATGAACTTGAAATAACCATTCAAGAAGGAGCAGGATTGACTCAATTCAGGGCGGAAGCCCTCTTCGATGCACTAATTGAAGTCCTTGAATCCAAAATCCTTGAATCGATCATGGCCCTACATGAAATGCCGCGATATGTAATTCTTCCTCCTCCAATTCCAATTACTTTTGGTACTAATAAAATTCTTCCCTCTGTTGTCCAAGCCCCTGAACTAGAACATAAGGTACTTTCGGAACATTTGAAGTACGCATTCCTGGGAGAGAATGACACCTTACCCATCATTATTTCTTCAACTCTGAAACCTGATCAAGAGACAAAACTTCTCACTGTACTCAAGCAGTGCAAGACCACGATTGGATGGACACTTGGAGACATCAAAGGAATCAACCCTGCCACTTATGTTCATCGTATCCTTCTTGAAGATGATGCCAAACCCACTCGGGAAGCACAAAGAAGACTTCATCCACCTATGATGGAAGTAGTTAAAAAGGAGGTAATCAAACTTTATGATTGTGGCGTTATTTACCCTATTTCAGATAGTCGTTGGGTATCTCATGTGCATGTTATTCCAAAGAAATCTGGAATCATGGTAGTAAAGAATGCCTATAATGAATTAGTGCCTCAACAAACCATCACCGGACATAGAGTTTGCATCGATTACCGAAAACTCAATGCCACCGCAAGGAAAGACCACTTTCCTTTGCCCTTCATTGACCAAATGCTTGAGAGACTCGCAGGACACTCTCACTATTGCTTCCTTGATGGATACTCTGGATACAACCAAATAAGTATCGCTCAGGAAGATTAAGAGATGACCACTTTCACATGCCCTTTTGGTACATTTTTCTTATAGGAGGATGTCATTCGGTTTGTGCAATGCACCAAGTACGTTTCAACGTTGTATGCTCTCCATATTCTCTGATTATACAGAAAATATTATTGCAGTATTCATGGATGAATTTAGTGTATTCGGAGATAGTTTTGATTCATGCTTAGAAAACCTTGAACTTATATTGCAAAGATGTGTTGTTTCTAGGCTAGTACTTAACTGGGAGAAATGTCACTTCATGGTAACACAAGGGATAGTTTTAAGACATTGTTTCGGCTAATGGTATAGAGGTTGATAGAGCTAAAGTAGATCTTGTGCGGTACTTACCCTCTCCTACTTCGGTGAGAGAGATCCGTTCGTTTCTTGGACATGCAGGTTTCTACCAGCGATTCATCAAAGACTTCTCATCAATTTCTAGACCCCTATGTCGTTTACTCCAAAAGGAAACCACTTTTGTGTTCAGTGCTGAGTGCCAAGAAGCCATTGACAAACTAAAAGAGTTTCTCACCAGTGCCCTTATCTTATGTGCCCCAGATTGGTCTTTACCATTCGAGCTCATGTGTGATGCCTCCGATTATGCAGTAGGAGTTGTTTTAGGAAAAATAAAGGACAAGAAGCCATACGCCACTTACTATCCCTCTAGGACATTGGACGAAGCTCAACAAAACTACACAACCACTGAAAAGGAACTACTTGCGGTAATCTTCGCTCTTGATAAGTTTCGTTCTTACTTACTTCAATCCAAAGTTATTGTGTATACAGATCATGCTACTTTGAAGTACCTGATGACCAAGAAGGATGCCAAACCAAGACTTATTCGATGGATCCTCTTGCTCCAAGAATTCAACATTGAGGTAAGGGATAAGAAGGGAATAGAGAATGTTGTTGCCGACCACCTATCCAGGATCGTGAAAAATCAGGAGGATGGCATCATACTTAAGTCCTTTCCAAATGAAAAACTCTTCGGAATCCAGGTAAGTACCTCTGACACCCTTTAGTATGCTGATATTGTAAACTACTTGGTCACTAAAGCTTTCTCGAGTACCATGCCTAGATATCAACGTGATCAGCTTAAACATAATGCTAGAACTTACTTATGGGATAAACCTTACTTGTGGAAACAATGCTCTGATTTAGTAATTAGGAGATGTGTCTCGGATAATGAACATAATTATATACTTGCATTTTGTTATACTGAAGCATGTGGGGGACATTTTGGTTCCAAGAAAACTGCCCTTAAGGTGATAGGCTCAGATTTCTTTTGGCCTTCTTTATTTCGTGATGCTCATGCATTTTGTGCTACTTGTGATAGATGTCAAAAATTTGGTAATCTAGGACCTAAAGATCAAATGCCACAAACCTTTATATTTAATGTCGAGATTTTTGATTTGTGGGGTATTGACTTCATGGGTCCATTTCCTTCATCTTATGGTTTTAAATATATCCTTCTTTCTATGGATTATGTTTCAAAATGGGTGGAAGCTAAAGCCACTTGTACTAATGATTCTAAAGTTGTTGCATCTTTCCTTCGCACGAACATATTTTCTAGATTTGGCATGCCTCGAGCATTAATCAGTGATGAGGGAAGCCACTTTTGCAACAAAACAGTTGGCGCATTATTGAAGAAGTATGGAATCACTCACAAGGTATCAACTCCATATCACCCTCAAACCAATGGTTTAGCAGAGGTTAGCAACTGGTAAATCAAGAAGATACTCGAGAGAACCGTTGGGCCTTCACAAAAGGATTAGAGTACAAGGTTAGATGATGCTTTGTGGGCTTATAGAACAGCTTACAAAACTCCCATAGGTATGTCCCCATTTCGTTTAGTATATGGAAAAGCATGCCATCTTCCAGTAGAGTTAGAGCACAGAGCATGGTGGGCAGTCAAAAAAGTTCAACATGGACCCTGATGAGGCAGGAATGCATAGGAAGTTACAACTTTGTGAACTTGAAGAGATTCAGAATGATGCATTTGATAGTGCCAGGATCTACAAAGAACGCATAAAAGCTTTGCATGATAAAATGATTCGTGGTAAAACCTTTCAAGTTGGCCAAAAAGTCCTACTATTCTGCTCTTAGCTTAAATTATTCTCAGGTAAGCTTCGTTCTAGATGGGTTGGCCTGTATATTACTCACATTTTTTCTCATGGTGCTATCTAGATTCAATGATCCATCACTGGGAACGAATTCAAGGTCAATGGCCACCGGTTGAAACCCTACTACGAAGCTTTCAAAGAACAGATTATTGAGGAGATGCACCTCCAAGATCCGGCTGTTCAGAACGAGTAAATGAAGCATCCAGTCTAAGCTGAATAGACATTAAACTTCAAGCGCTTCTTGGGAGGCAACCTAATGATGGAAAAGTGAAGGAGCCATCAAACGAAGATTTGTTTTCTTAAACCCTTCACTCTTATTACTTTAGTTACTTTTTTGTCTTTATTTCTTTCTTTTCGTGACTCATTCCTCACTTAGATTCTATACTTTCACTTTCATACATTGAAGACAATGTCAGTTTAAGTGTGGAGGAGAGGCTTACAACTTTATTGAGTCTTATTTCAAAAATCAAAGAAAAATTTGAAAAACAACAAAAACCCAAAATATTTTCTGTGTTTTAGTCTTAAGTCTTTAGTCTTTTGTTTAACTTAATGTTTCTAATGAGTTTTAGGATGCCATTTAACCTGTCGATGAAAAGAATGATGGATAAATGAAAACAACATGGCTAAAAGATTATCACTACAACTTGAATTCATTTGTTAATGCTTTATTATTGAATGTTTATGACTTGTAGTAGATGATGCATGTTAAACTGGTATAGAACAAGTATGTTAAACTGGTATAGAACAAACATGTTAAGATTTGTATGAATCAAATGAACCCTATGTGAGCTTTAGAGCCTTATATACTTCTTTTTTGAGTGATACCCAGGTCAACGTACTAGAAACCAACTTCTGTTAACCAGAGTTCGCAGCATCACTGTGGATTGCGTGCGTGATGTCTCCGTCTCACTAACAACAGCATGCACCGCATCAACAACCTAAAGGGTATAGAAAAATTTAAAAGACTGTGAGTGGACAAAAATAAATAATAAGTTCAGAAAAACATTTATAAGAACAGACATTTATACCCTCCACGTAAAACTAATGCATGCATTCAAAAACCATTTCTTAAAACCATTTCATTTTCAAGAGAATAGAACCGTTTATGAAAAACTAGAAATCATTTCTTTCATCAAATCCCGTTTCTCAAATCCAGGGCCTCAGTCCAAAATCATAAATCAACATCAAGGTACGAGAACTCAGCCAAAAAATCCACATACCAAAACATCCAGGCCACTGCCCAAAACATCTGAAAACCACAAGAAAATCAATAAAAAAAATCAAGTCAATCAATCTGTTGGATCTCAAGCACCGAGTCTTTAAACTCAAAACACAATCAACAGGCCTCGGGGGATATCACAATAACCGAGTCTTTAAACTCAAAACATATCCGAGTCTTTAAACTCAAAATATATCAATCAAGGGCCCTCCCCCGTCATCAATCAATAATAACCGGGTCTTTAAACCCAAAACCAATAGCAACGGGTCTTTAAACCAAAAATAAGTGAAAATCATAGAGAATCCAGAAATCCATCGAAATCCCAATTCCAAAACCAAATCTGAAATCATCGTTTGAAATCCCGATTCCAAATCCAGAAATCACATGAAAACCGGAATCTGAAATCGTTAGAAACTAGGCCTCAACCCGAAATCACTTTTTGAAATCCATTTATAAATCCTTGAAATCAAATAATAATTCAAATTCCAAAATCATAGTATCAAAACCATTATCAAATCACGACATAGAAGCATATCTCGTAAAACGTGCAATTACGTAAAATTCCTCGAAATACGTGATAGGACGTTAAATAAGCATTATTTTATATTATTTTATACCCTTTATACTTGACTTTTAATATTAAAATATTAAATAAATTGATAAAATAAATTATTTTGTGATTTTTATGTTTAGAAAAATAAAGGTTGTAATTTGGAGCATTTTGGCGAAAGAATCGTTTCGATCAGAATTATAACGAATAAAATATGGACGAAATTCGGTGGAATAATTAATTTAGTTTTAAATTAATTAATTAATTGTTCCTGTGCAGCCCAACCCATTTCTAAAAAGATCCAAGCCCGCCAGCCGTGCAGCCCAGCTGTCCAGCCCAGGCGTCGCAGCCCAGGCCCGTGCAGCCCAGCTGTCCAGCCCAGGCGTCGCAGCCCAGGCCCGTGCGGCCCAGCTCGCTCCAGACTCTTCTTCGGCGCGCGCGCGCCGAATTCCTCAAAACAGCTTCAGCGCATCCCAGCCGAGCTGCAGCTCATCATTTCAGCAGGCAGCCACCGAATTTTCTTCCCTATTTTCCAGCAGATCCCATTTAGTTTCCAGCCACCTTCCAACAACTTTCCAACCCAATTTTACAACTTTACAACTCAAACCACCTCTAAACATCATCACAAATCTTTATTACTCATCATCACAAATCTTTATTACTCATCATTCCATTATTCCATTTTTTTTATTGTATTTTTATATTATTTTTGGTAGCTTTCTCCACCTATAAATAGGAGTTGATTTCACTTGTTGAAATCACTTCCAAGTAGCACAAAATTGAGCTTCTTTTAGGAGAAATCTTGGCAAAATAGTTCCAATACAATTTTGAGAGTTCAAGTCCAAATTTCCTTGTTTAATCTTCTTCCATCTTCATAAGGTTCCAGCCGCTGTTCGGTGTTCCTTGTGAAAAACAATCCATTGTTCTCATCCAATCTGAAAAGTGTAACATTTGCTCTCCATTCTCTTAAACTTTCTTATTTGTTATTGGTTCTAATTATAATGCAATATATGTATTGGTTTCTCCTTCCTATCTTTTGTGAAAATTGAGTATAATCTCCATGTGTTTTACTTTCTAAAAATCATTTACTTCTTACATTTTAGAGCTTAAACTTCATTTCGAAACTAAATGTTGATCCGCTGTTCGGGGCATTTAGAGTAGATTTGGAGAGATTTAATGTATGACCGCTGTTCGGCGCATTAAATCACAAACTTAAGGTAATTATATTATAAGTAAAAATCCGCTGTTCGGTGCATTTATAATATGATTAATGTATGAGGAAATATGAGTTTGTGAAGGTATAATTTCGTGATTAATTCAAATATTTGCAATTGTAGTATGTTGTTGAAGTTTGTGTTTACGAGAAGTCTACTTTGTGCATAAGTTAGAATAGAAATAGAATGAGTTTATCTATGCTTTTACTTATTTACATAATTACAAACCTCTTCAAAACCCCCCTTGTTTATTCTTTATTCTTTTATTCTTTATTCTTTTATTCTTTCATTCCTTTATTATTTAATTTATTGATTCTTTGATTAATTAATTCCTTTATTCTTTGATTAACTAAGTCCTTTATTCTTCTATTATTTCATTCTTTAATTCGTTAATTTATTAATTCTTTGTAATTCATTAATTTATTATTATCTTGTTCATCTATTCTTTAATTTATTAATTCTTTGATTGTTTAATTCTTTTATTATTTAATTCTCTAATTCATTATTCTTTTATTCATAATCCAATAACATATTATTAATGTTCCCTAATTTCCCCGGTTAAGAACGATCCCTATTTATCAATACTACATCTACACAAAAAGGGTTTAAATTGCATAACACTCGAATTACATGTTTAATTTAATGCGTAGTTTGGGCGTAGTCAATTTTTGGCGCCGTTGCCGGGGAAATTGAAAATCATTTTAATTTGTTAGTGTATGTATATAAATTGTGCATATTATACTTGTTTATAAATTTTATTTTTGTTAATATTATATTTGTTTATAACATTTACTTACTTGTTTATATTTTATTTATCCATCTTATTATTGTTCTTATTATGTTTGTTTATAATGCTCATACTTTACTTTTTCTTAATTTCTAATTTATACTTGTTCATAAATGTTCATAATTTTTTTTTTATATATATTTGTTCATAATAAATTTGATACTTGTTCATAAATGCATATTTTATATGTTCACTTTTCTTTACTTTTATTTTATATGTTCATATATGCATATTTTATATATTCACACTTTTTCTTTATTCCCTTAACTTTAATTATATTACATCAACTTTATTCCATTAACTTTCTTTTAATTTTATTACATAACCTTTATGTTCCACTAACTTTATGTTTACACTTATTTTATTTTTATGTAATCAATTATTTGTTTATGTCTTGTTAAACTTTAAATCTGAAATGAAAAAAAGAAAATTCGGAATAAATAAAAAAAAATTTAAAAAAAATTTTAAAAAAAAATTTAAAAAAAAAAAATTAAAAAAAAAATTAAAAAAAAAAAAAAATTTCCTATTAATTGTTTTAGAGTTGCATGAATCTCTTAGTCCCTTTTTCTTCAAAATCTTACTTTCGGGAACAGGTAGTGCCCCTCTTATTTACTTTCTCCTTAACCCTTCATGATGTGTGGATTTCATCACCACATACCATAGACTCGAATCTATGGACATGAGGTTGGGGCGGAGTTTGTAAACACTAGGGTTTGGTAATTCTCTACGTCATCATTTGGATTAATTATGGTGTCTAGGAGAGTTATGACTGGTGACAAGTTTTGGATTAAGAAAGGGAACACCAATGGAGTATATGCCAAGCTAGCCTCGGGGTGCTCTTAAAATTATCCTTGCTTCTCGCGTTACATCTATCTCAACTGGCCATGATTAATGTTGAATGGTGGAATGGTGGTTATCAGTACGCGCAGGCCGTACGCCCAGGAAAGTACTATGAGAAGCAGAAGGGGAAAGTTATTCATGACACTCTAAAACTCTACTTATTGCATTATTAGTTTGCATTTGAAACTTGTGTATTTTCTTTCCAGTAACGTAACTTTTTGGTAATTCTGGTTTCTATTTATGTGTTATTTTATGCAAATCTCTACTATCTTACACTTATTATCTTTTCTTGTGTATACTTGCCTTCTAACTTAGAGTTTTGTTTTCATAGAGGTACGAACTTATGAATGCGTGCTCATCAATCTAAGCTTGATCGGCTGAGAAGACAACTTGACATCTCACCAAGCAACGCCACATTCAGAGACGCACTTAAGCAAACCAGTTCGTTCGAACCTCCATCCCCAATATTCGGTGAGTCCAAAAGCGAGAAGAGTAATTCAGAAGAAGAACAGATTTTCGGAACACCGATAACCATGGCACGAAACCTGAGTATCCGGGAGCAGACATGTGCAAACACAAATGGCACTACAGACTTCTGCATCCAGTATCCCGAGCCTCGAACCAACAAGAAAGATATTGAGCTTAAGAGTGGAGTTCTTCATCAACTACCCAAGTTCCGTGGAATCAGAAATGAAGATCCACACAAACACTTAACGGAGTTCCAATTCATCATTAGTAGTATGTGTCCGGATGATGCGGACTTGGAAATCATGAAGCTGAAAGCTTTCCCATTGTCCTTGGAAGAAAGAGCACGGGTATGGCTTTTAAGTCTCCCACCCAATCATATTGACTCTTGGGAGAAGTTGGTTCAGGAGTTTCTTACCAAGTACTTCCCTGCCTCAAAGATTACGGTCTTAAGAAAAGAGATCACTGGAATCAAGCAGAAAGAACATGATGAGAATTTCAGCCAGTACTATGAGAGGTTTAAGGAACTTTGTGCTTCATGCCCTACTCACGGGATCACAGAAGGCTATCTTTTAACCTACTTTTATGAAGGACTCAAAGGTTGGGATAGAGGACTGCTCGATGCTGCAGCTAATGGAAGTTTCTTAGCTCGGAGCCTAGTAGATGGTCGTGCACTACTTGAAAGCCGTGCACTCAATGATGCACAATACGAAGGTGCCGATCCCATTTCTAGAAAGGTACATGAGGTAAGTTCCCATGCTATAAATGATTCAAAGTTAGATAAAATCACCTCTATGCTTTCGAATATGCTTGAGCTAAAGAAACAGGTAGCTCCAGTTTGTTCCATATGCTCTCAAGGCCATCTTGAGGAACAATGTCCCTACACTGCAAGGGAAGAAGACTCCGGAACTGAAATGGCACACGCCATTGGAGGCTATCAAGGAGGGCCAAGGACCCAAGGTTACAGTTGGAGAGATCCGAACAATGTCCTAAACCCTCAGCACATGTCGACCGGGCCAAACCGTGTCCCAGACCAGTTCCCAAGGCCCACATGGCAACCAAGGCCCACATGGCAACCAAGGCCCCCGGTCCCATTTTCTAACTTTTCTCATAATCATGCAAATAATCATACTTCCTCATCTTCTAATCCTGATTATGATAAAATGCTGGCTGCTCTTTCCCAAGGGCAGCAAACACTAATGGCTTCAACTCAGGCTCTTGTCACAGGTCAGCAAAATCAACAAAAAGACATCGCTGATCTCAAGGACCAAATGGGCAAAGTCGTGGACTTCATGGGTAAGATCCAAGCTAGCGGGGTGCTTCCACCTCAACCTACGCCCAACCCAAATGTAAGACCTGAAGCCAATGCAATCACCACTCGAAGTGGTAAAGTGCTCGGAGAAATAGAACCAGATCCAGCCGTTTCTGCGGCTGAAAAGCACAAGGTGGCAACTAAGACCACCACGACACAACCGCCAGTTCAACCTACCCACACACAAGGTAATAACCCAATCCCTTCAAGTTCGGTTGTTACTAATTCCCCGTTTGTGCATGCACCATTTCCAAGTAGGCTTGCCAAATCTAAGAAGAATGAATCCGATGAGGAAATCTTGGAGATCTTCAAAAGGGTGCAAATCAACATGCCCTTGATCGAGTGCATCAAACAAGTGCCGAAATACGCAAAATTTCTGAAAGAGTTATGCACTCCAAGGCGCCAGACGAGGGAGAAGGAGGTTGTGATGGTGAGTGAAACAGTTTCTGCTGTAATCCAGCGTCGGCTACCCCCAAAGTTGAAGGATCCAGGGAGTTTTTCTGTTCCCTGCGTGATTGGTAACAAGTCATTTGATAAAGTCATGCTAGACTTAGGAGCATCCATTAATGTTATGCCATATTCACTATATGTTGCCCTAGGTCTAGGTAAACTACAGCATGACGATATTATCATTCAGTTAGCCGATCGCTCTAATGTGTATCCTAAGGGATACGTAGAAGATGTTCTTGTGCAGGTTAACCAGCTCATCTTCCCAGCTGACTTTTATGTCCTAGACATGGAGGATTCCCCTACGAATCAAGCTCCACTAATGCTGTTGGGAAGACCATTCATGAGAACTGCCAAGACAAAGATTGATGTGTTCAATGGAACATTAACTATGGAAGTAGACGGAGAGGAGATTGGCTTCAACATTTTTGATGCCATGAGGTACCCTAGTTCCGCAACTCATACTACTTTTTCTGTTGACGTGTGCACTTCTCTCGCAGAGAAACATTTTGATTCAATTCGAGAAGACACACTCAACATGATAATCCAGAAAGGAGTTGGCCTAACGCAATCAGGGGACGCCTTGGTTGAGGATACGGATTACGAACTAGAACCTCGAATTTGGGATGAAGTCATGACCCTAAATGAGACCCCCAGAATGGTGAATCATCAGGTACCCTCGTCATTTCCAATTAGTACTAATGCCACTCCTCCTTCAGTGATTCAGGCCCCAGTTCTCGAGCTCAAAGTTTTGCCTGACCACTTGAAGTATGCCTATCTTGGCTCGGACGACACTCTGCCCGTCATAGTGTCTTCTGCACTAACCGAGTCACAGGAAGATAGACTGGTACAGGTCTTGACAAAGTACAAGACAGCCATTGGATGGACTCTGTCAGATATCAAGGGAATCAGCCCTACAACCTGTGTGCATCGAATCTTACTAGAAGATGATGCAAAGCCCTCTCGCGAAGCCCAACGTCGCCTCCATCCTCCGATGATGGAAGTTGTGAAACAAGAGGTCATCAAACTCTTGGACTGTGGTGTCATCTACCCAATTTCAGACAGTAAATGGGTCTCACCAGTCCAAGTAGTCCCAAAGAAAAGTGGAGTCACAGTTGTTGCGAACAGTGAAGGAGAGCTAGTGCCCCAGCGAACAATGACCGGATACAGAGTCTGCATCGACTATCGACGCCTGAACAAAGCAACTAGGAAGGATCACTTCCCTTTACCCTTCATTGATCAAATGCTTGAAAGGTTAGCAGGTCACTCCTATTATTGCTTTCTTGATGGTTATTCCGGGTACAATCAAATCTGTATCGCTCAAAATGACCAAGATAAAACGACTTTCACTTGTCCTTTTGGCACTTTTGCCTACCGAAGAATGCCTTTCGGTTTATGTAACGCCCCAGGTACTTTCCAAAGATGCATGCTTTCTATTTTCTCTGAATACGTCGAAAAAATAATTGAAGTATTTATGGACGATTTTAGTGTCTTTGGGGATAGTTTTGATGCATGCTTAGAACACTTAGCACTTATCTTACAAAGGTGTGTCGAAGCTAATCTGGTACTTAACTGGGAGAAATGCCATTTCATGGTTAGACAAGGGATAGTCTTGGGCCATATTGTCTCTGAAAGAGGAATTGAAGTCGATAAATCTAAAGTTGATACTGTGCGCCACTTACCCTCTCCCACTTCGGTGAGAGGAATCCGTTCATTTCTTGGTCACGCAGGATTTTACAGAAGATTTATCCAAGACTTCTCCCACATTGCAAGGCCCTTGTGCCGACTGCTTCAGAAAGAGACACCCTTCGTCTTTGATGCAGACTGTCAGGAAGCTTTTGAGAAGCTTAAAAATCTCTTAACCACTGCCCCCATTCTTTGTGCCCCTGATTGGTCCTTACCCTTTGAACTAATGTACGATGCCTCTGATTATGCAATTGGAGCCGTACTCGGACAAAGGCGGGATAAGAAGCCCTACGCCATCTACTATGCATCCAGAACCTTAAATGATGCCCAGATGAACTACACCACTACAGAAAAGGAGTTGCTTGCTGTTGTATTTGCTTTAGATAAATTTCGTTCTTATCTACTTCGAACTAAAGTCATTATTTACACTGATCATGCAGCACTGAAGTATCTCCTAGCCAAGAAGGAAGCGAAACCAAGACTGATCCGATGGATTCTTCTTCTTCAAGAGTTTGACATCGAGATTAAAGATAAGAAAGGCGTAGAGAACGTGGTGGCGGATCATTTGAGTCGCATTGCACATAAGCGAGATCCTGTGGCGATTCAAGAGATGTTTCCAGACGAACAACTCTTCAGAATCGAGGGAGGTACTCCTTGGTATGCTGATATTGTCAATTATTTAGTCACCAAGCAGTTGCCCACCACCCTCTCCCGTGCACAAAAAGATAAACTTAAGAAGCATGCTAGGCACTATATTTGGGATGAACCTTATTTGTGGAAACACTGTGCAGATTTATTGATTAGGAGATGTGTCCCTGATATTGAACATAGGTCAGTCCTAGAGTTCTGCCATAGCCATGCTTGTGGAGGCCACTTTGGATCTAGAAAAACTGCACTCAAAATCTTAGAATCTGGACTATATTGGCCCACACTTTTTAAAGATGCACATTCATTTTGCTTAGCCTGTGATAAATGTCAGAGATCAGGAAACTTAGGACGCAGGGATGAAATGCCACAACATTATGTTCTTACTGTTGAAATATTTGATGTTTGGGGTATCGATTTTATGGGTCCGTTTCCTCAATCTAATGGCTATCTCTATATCTTACTTGCCGTTGATTATGTATCAAAATGGGTGGAAGCTAAGGCCACCAGGACTAATGACTCTAAAACTGTTGCAGAATTCCTCAGAACTAACATTCTTTCCAGGTTTGGGATCCCGCGGGTCCTAATAAGTGATGGAGGAAGTCATTTCTGCAACAAGACCATTGAAGCTTTACTGAAACGGTATGGTGTCACTCATCGAGTATCTACACCTTACCATCCTCAAACGAATGGAATGGCGGAAGTCAGTAATAGAGAAATCAAGAAGATACTAGAGCGAACTGTGGGTCCTAATCGAAAGGATTGGAGCCAACGGTTGGATGATGCACTTTGGGCATACAGGACGGCCTACAAAACACCTATAGGAATGTCTCCCTATAGGTTGGTGTACGGAAAAGCATGTCACCTTCCGGTGGAACTAGAGCATAAAGCATGGTGGGCCGTCAAAACGTTCAACATCAAGCTAGATGACGCCGGTCTGCATCGGAAGCTCCAGCTGAGTGAGCTTGAGGAAATAAGAAATGATGCATTTGAAAGCACTCTGATCTACAAGGAAAAGGCAAAGGCATTTCATGACAAACAGATCAGGAGTAAAGCATTTGGCATTGGCCAGAAAGTTTTGCTTTTCAACTCTCGGCTCAGACTCTTTCCTGGTAAGTTATGTTCTAGATGGGTAGGACCTTTTGTTATCACTAATATTTTTGCCCATGGAGCCATACAGATAAAACACGTTGGAACTGGAAAAGAGTTCAAGGTCAATGGCCATAGATTGAAGCCTTATATCGAGGCAATTGGCGAACACGATGTGGAGTCAGAAAGAGTGCTACGACGTCCCATCAGATGAACTAAATTTGGTCTAGGCTGGATGGACGTTAAACTTCAAGCGCTTGTTGGGAGGCAACCCAATGTGTTCGCGAGTGTGAAGGAGTCATCAACACAGATTTGCTTTCTTTCAACCCTTCACTCTCTTTTATGTTTTTCTTTCTTATTTCATTTTCTTAAATCATCTTCCTTACTTTGATTCTATGTTTAAATTACTTCGTATTTTCCTACATTGAGGACAATGTAGAATTTAAGTGTGGGGGAATGGTTTACAAATTTATTTGTGTTAATTTTCAATTGTTTCTTTCTTATTTGTGTTAATTTTCAATTGTTTTATTTCTTTCTCCTAAAAAAAAAAAAAAAAAAAATTTGAGTCTTTTTGTTTTAACGTAGCGTTTTTACGAGTCATCAAGTTGCCCTTTAACTTGTCAATGATATAAGTGAATGGAAATGATTATGTTATGGCCATAAAGATAATCACTACAACTTGAATTTGTTTGTTAATATTTTGTAATTAAGTGTTATAACTTAAAGATAATGCATGTAAATTGGTACATAAATAAGCATGATATGATAAGTATGAATCATTTGAACCTTATGTGAGCTTTAGAACTTATATACATCTTTGATGAGTGATTCATAAGTTCTTTGTTTAAATTGATATACATATGCCTCATAACTGCTTGCCATAGCTTTTAATGAACTCTAGAGCACTAGAACTTATTCTATGTGATTTTCAAAGCTTTTAAGTCAATAAATTCTCTGATTTTGGAAATGATTAAGGCATTAGGGTTAACACCACAACTTCAAAACATCCATGTTCCCTATTTTGTGCGCACAAGTTGCGACCCCCTTAGTTTTACCCCTTTTGAGCCCACATTAAGCCTTTCTTTCCTCACCATGATTATCTAAACACTTGAGCTTAGTATAGACATCTTTTACCTTTGTTCCAAGGACTCGGTTGAAGACATAATGATTATGTAAAGAGAAAATGATGATATTGAAAGACTTTTATGTGTATTTTGTGGATTTACTTACTCAAACATTGTTGTATTTTTGACACATGTTATTACCTTGATATATGAGGAAAAAAAAATGAAAAAAAAAATCGAAAAAAAAAAGAGAAGAAAAAAAAAAAGAAAGAAAGATATATTTATCAAGGTAATAAGGTTTGATTATGAATGTTTGAGTTAAGTCCTTTACATTTGTAAATCCGGCACAAAGAATGAATTCGAGGCCCAACAAGATGAAATTAGGCCTATGTTCGAAGGGATGGATTACTGACATCATTGCACTAAGGTTGGGAAGTTATGATACGTTTTGGGAGTCTATTGAGTCTTGGAACGAATTGAGCACCACTTGTCCTATATTCTCCTTGCCTCTAAACTTAGCCCCATTACAACCTTTATAAAGACCTTATGATCCTTAAGATGGTAAATTTTGATTAGTTGAGTCAATCACTTGAGTAAGCTTATGGTTTTGGTTCATTTGTGCAAGTATGTTTTGTTTTTATCTTGAGGTGTTTGTTTGAAATTTTGCAAAAGTACTTCATTTCGATTATGTGAGTATTTCTCACATACTTTGAGTGCAAACACAAACCCTCACAAATTGAGTGAATTTATGAGTGCATATCCTTGTGAGTTGATTCATACTTGTCTTATTCGTGCAGAACTCCATTTCACCATATTTACTCATTATCTTACTTGTTGAACATTTTGTTACCATATATTAACTTTTGAATTCCATTTGCTTAAATGTTTTAAGTGAAAATCTTTTATACCATGATTATAACAATGAAATTTGAGACAAATGGTTAAGGGTCTACTTGTTTTGAATTCGTAGTTTGATTTTAGTATTTGCTAGGGACTAGCAAAGTTTAAGTGTGGGGGTATTTGATAGGACGTTAAATAAGCATTATTTTATATTATTTTATACCCTTTATACTTGACTTTTAATATTAAAATATTAAATAAATTGATAAAATAAATTATTTTGTGATTTTTATGTTTAGAAAAATAAAGGTTGTAATTTGGAGCATTTTGGCGAAAGAATCGTTTCGATCAGAATTATAACGAATAAAATATGGACGAAATTCGGTGGAATAATTAATTTAGTTTTAAATTAATTAATTAATTGTTCCTGTGCAGCCCAACCCATTTCTAAAAAGATCCAAGCTCGCCAGCCGTGCAGCCCAGCTGTCCAGCCCAGGCGTCGCAGCCCAGGCCCGTGCAGCCCAGCTGTCCAGCCCAGGCGTCGCAGCCCAGGCCCGTGCGGCCCAGCTCGCTCCAGACTCTTCTTCGGCGCGCGCGCGCCGAATTCCTCAAAACAGCTTCAGCGCATCCCAGCCGAGCTGCAGCTCATCATTTCAGCAGGCAGCCACCGAATTTTCTTCCCTATTTTCCAGCAGATCCCATTTAGTTTCCAGCCACCTTCCAACAACTTTCCAACCCAATTTTACAACTTTACAACTCAAACCACCTCTAAACATCATCACAAATCTTTATTACTCATCATTCCATTATTCCATTTTTTTTATTGTATTTTTATATTATTTTTGGTAGCTTTCTCCACCTATAAATAGGAGTTGATTTCACTTGTTGAAATCACTTCCAAGTAGCACAAAATTGAGCTTCTTTTAGGAGAAATCTTGGCAAAATAGTTCCAATACAATTTTGAGAGTTCAAGTCCAAATTTCCTTGTTTAATCTTCTTCCATCTTCATAAGGTTCCAGCCGCTGTTCGGTGTTCCTTGTGAAAAACAATCCATTGTTCTCATCCAATCTGAAAAGTGTAACATTTGCTCTCCATTCTCTTAAACTTTCTTATTTGTTATTGGTTCTAATTATAATGCAATATATGTATTGGTTTCTCCTTCCTATCTTTTGTGAAAATTGAGTATAATCTCCATGTGTTTTACTTTCTAAAAATCATTTACTTCTTACATTTTAGAGCTTAAACTTCATTTCGAAACTAAATGTTGATCCGCTGTTCGGGGCATTTAGAGTAGATTTGGAGAGATTTAATGTATGACCGCTGTTCGGCGCATTAAATCACAAACTTAAGGTAATTATATTATAAGTAAAAATCCGTTGTTCGGTGCATTTATAATATGATTAATGTATGAGGAAATATGAGTTTGTGAAGGTATAATTTCGTGATTAATTCAAATATTTGCAATTGTAGTATGTTGTTGAAGTTTGTGTTTACGGGAAGTCTACTTTGTGCATAAGTTAGAATAGAAATAGAATGAGTTTATCTATGCTTTTACTTATTTACATAATTACAAACCTCTTCAAAACCCCCCTTGTTTATTCTTTATTCTTTTATTCTTTATTCTTTTATTCTTTCATTCCTTTATTATTTAATTTATTGATTCTTTGATTAATTAATTCCTTTATTCTTTGATTAACTAAGTCCTTTATTCTTCTATTATTTCATTCTTTAATTCGTTAATTTATTAATTCTTTGTAATTCATTAATTTATTATTATCTTGTTCATCTATTCTTTAATTTATTAATTCTTTGATTGTTTGATTGTTTAATTCTTTTATTATTTAATTCTCTAATTCATTATTCTTTTATT